>JBBBDQ010001652.1:0-662500 GCA_037127315.1 Ascarosepion bandense | reverse complement strand
GATTCAACTGGAGTTCGAGCTCGGCTCCCAGATTTCTTGTTCCGAGCCGATATCCACTGCACCACAACACACATAAAAAAGCAAAATGCCAGAAACTTGAAAAAATAATGTGCCACATAATATCACTAATAAAGAATGTAACTGTAAGGGAGAAAAACAAATGCCCACTTGATGAACTTTGTAAAACAGAAGGGGTTATTTACAAAGCAGGAATACATTATACAGATAGACAAAGAAAAACGTTTGGGATCTACAAAAGGTATTTTTAAAAACATTTAATAACTGCAAAATTATTGGAGTAGATAGATCTATCTATTGGAGTAGATAGATCTATCTATCGCCCGGTTCACACTCCACCCACATCTATTGAACAGGTTAAGAGGCTCATCCCTTGTTCCCTGTTTAGGATGTGGTTTCCGGCTTTCTCTTTTCCAATCTTCTCACTATTACGTAGCCCCCTGCACTTCAGTGACATTACCGCCTTGCTCGGGGTGATACGATTAAAAAAAAAAGATTCTTCTAAGGCTGTCAGCAGCTCTATCACTATGCCGTCTGGACCAGCTGCTTTGTTTCTGTTCATTTTGGCCATTGCAGCTTCCACTTCAGATTTTAGTATTTCTGGTCCATCCATCTCCTTGTGTATTCTCGGTTGTTCTCTCTTGTCGCAAAAAAGATCCTTTATATATTCTTCCCATCGTTGGAGTATTTCCTCTTTCTCTAATATGATTGTTCCATCCTTGGATTTTATGCATCCTGTTGAGGAGCAGGTTTTTTGTCCTGTCAGTTCTCTTATCTCTTTATGCATCTCTGCTTTGTTGGTTCTGCTCAGTCTCTCTACTTCTTCGCATTTGTTGTTGAGCCATTCCTCTTTGGCTTATCTGCATTTGTTCCTTATCTCCCTGTGAAGTTTCTTGTACTCTGCTCCATGTCTTGTCGTTATTTTTTGTCTCCTTTGCATCATGTGGAGGATCTCTTCAGTCATCCACTCGTTTTTTCTTCTGCGTCTAATTTCCTTTGGGGCTATGTTGTTTGCTGAGGTCACCATCGCTTCTTTTAGTGACTCCCATTTTGAGTGCCCTTTTCCAATTTGTTCTTCATATTTCTTTCTCACGCTGTTATTGTATTCTTTCTGTAGGGTGAGGTCATTCTCTAGCGTGTCGTATTGCAGCCTTGGTGATGTGCTGGGCTTCTTCAGTCTTCGGAGTTTCACCCTTAGATTGCAGATGACTGGGATGTGGTCACTTCCGCAGTCGGCACCTGGGTATGTTTTGCATTGGACCACTGCGTTCCTGAATCTCTTGTTTATAGTTATATAGTCTATTTGGTTCTTTGTGTCACCTCCTGGGCTTCTCCATGTCCATAAATGTCGTGGGTGTTCTTGGAACCAGGTGTTAGTAATTACCTGGTCATTGGCTGAGCACCATTGGACCCATTTTTCTCCTCGTTCATTGCGCTCCCTAGTCCAAAGTTGCCGCTCGTGTCTCCTTCTCTATCTTTACCTACCTTGGCATTCAAGTCCCCCATTATAATCCTAATTTCTTGGCTTTTGCACTGGGCCTTGGCATTGTCCAGTATTGAATAGAAAGTTTCTATCTCATCCTCCGAACTCTGAGTCGGCGCATAAACTACTATAATAGCTATATTGAATGGCCTTCCCTGCAGTTTACCAATGCAGGAGGTAAAAAAAAAAAAAACGAAAAATGGGGTCAGCTTAATACTAAACAAACAAGTGAAGGAATATGTTCTTGGATACTGTCAGCCGGTAATATATCTTGCTTTATTTTGAAATAAAGTTGCCGATGACGCGTGAGATTTCTCTAAGGGATTTCATGTAGAAATGGCCATACAACTGATTTGAACCGAAATTTATTTTATTTTATAATTGGCTCTATAATTTAAATATTAATTACATTAAGCCCTCCACCTTGATCATTTTTTAACCCAACCAATTTGGCATCAGTCGGCGATTCTACACACACACACACACACACACACACACACGCACAAGATTCCTGTCTTTATACATATTTATATAGTGGGAAAATGAATTAAAAGCTTGTATTCTTGATTTGCCCACTGTTATATTTTTTGTATCATATATTTCCCATATTTCATTATATAACAAGATTTACATACATACATACACAAATCTATATTCTACCTAACCTCAAATTAATCGATTAATAAAAAGAGCCATCATTGTTATAAGTTTTTCATATTTGAGCTGAAATATCCACTCTGTTTTGAAATTTTGTCAAATGCTGAATTTTATTGCCATAGGCTATTAAGCTTCAGCTGTGGACATCAAGTGTTTCTTCATTTTCTTTTGTCATTTTCTAAGCAATCAAACATCAAAAGAAGAAGGTAGTTAAAAATGTCAAAAGCACATTAACTAAGAAGGTTTTATTGTTTTTAGAAGACATAAGAGAAGAAGTTTATAAATCTGTGGCTGTGATGCCCAACTACATGTTCTGTACTCACTTGACCTTGCATCTTCAGATAACCACTTATATGGGATCCCTATAGAATTCTCTTAATGAGATGAACTTTGATTCTCAGGTCGCCTGTAAAAACCACTTCAACCCCTAATCACCAAGAGAGATGTCAAGTTCTAGGAGGATGGAATCTCTGTACAAATATTTCTGGAAAGATAAAATTTCATACAAATATCTAAATATGAGTGGGTTTGTGCCATAAAAAATTACAGCAAAATATGTATATCACTATGACCTCTAAAATGACAGCAACATATTTATTGATGTATCTTACATTAAGACATAACAAAAGAAACAAAATAATCCAAAACCCTAAGTGTGTCAAGAGAGAAGTATATATATATACAAATAGATACACAATGTTACTTATCATAATAAAGTGGGTATATATCTGTATTTACCTATTTTTACTTCCTAATTTGGGGTCTATATTTCTCTCTGAGCCGTTTTCATTGGCTCTTTCCTCTCATTTCTTTCTTTCTCTCATGTTTTCCTCTTTGCTTTTTATTTCCTCTGTGTCGTTCTCTTTCCTCTTTCTTCCCCTTTCTTTGATTTCTTTTTTTGCTTTCTCATCTTTCTTACACTTTTTACCTCATACGAAAAGTAAAAAGGAAGTGAGTTTTCTTAAATTTTCTTTTCAAAAATAACATTTATTACCATTATTATTATCTACCTGATGAGACATTGTTCTTCCAATGTTGAAACAAAATGTACAATTTTGTAGTAGATTGTAGTTTGTGCATGTTCTAAAGTATCATTTATAATAAATATATATATATTCTTCACAAATCTTCACTATATATATAGCCCAGGGGTAGAATTGCCAACTGATGCCAATTCGGTTTGGGTTTCAATCCTGGGTTAAAAGCAATTGGAGTCTAACCGTACTGATGAGCTGTGATACAGCGAAACAGATCTGTCTGTCTGCGGATGACTATATATATATATATATATATATATATATATATATATTGTAAAACGTACCAATAAAACAGTAGCACTAATCACGACTGAAAGCAGAAAAACCTACTGCTAACAAATCGGTATATATATATTCTTATATATTCTTCACTACTAAATGACATAATTATCGTGAAAAAATAAAATAATAAGGCACTGTTAAAGAGCAAACATGCAGCAAGAGCTTTCATAATGGGAAGTAAAGTTTAATTGCTGGTAGTAAAGAGAATAAACTGACCTGACATTGCTTCGCTATTCTCTCTCTCTCTCTCTCTCTCTCTCTCTCTCTCTCTCTCTCATGAATGTCACAGGCATGAAGTATCTATATATATATTATTAATTATTATGTTAGAATATTTAAGAACTACAAACTACTAAAAAATTGTACATTTTGTTCCAACATTGAAAGAACATTGTCTCCTCAGGTACTTAAACAATGATGGTAATAAACATTTTTATTTAAAAAGATTTTTCTTTTAAGAAGAACACTTCCTTTTATTTTAGAATTTTTTCCCCCAGTATGAGGTGAAAAGATATTTAAAAAATGGGAGAAAGAAAGAGGGAAGAAAAGATCAGAAAATAAGTTGATAAATTGAGAAAAGGAAAAGGAAAGATATAGAAGAAATAGAAAGTGAAGAGGAAAATAAGTGAGAAAATGTAGGGGAGGAAGAGCCAATGGTAATGACTAAGAGAGAGAAATTTTAAATTTAGGCCAGAAGTGAATTGCATATATTGACATACATTACAATGTTTCAGGGCAAATTTTTTGGCATTTTAATAAAAAAAATGATAAAATCACATACACAGACAAAAAAAAATATTCATAAAATGCAAAATAGAGGATATTTAAAAACCCAACACATAGATAGCAATTCATGAGACTTAATATAATAATATCTAACAAGTGTTTCACTAAATCCATTGTGTATATGTACTCTATTTCATCAGTAGAATATTCAAGCATTACTAAAATTTATCTTGGCAATACAATGAACCATTTTTAAAAACTTTTTACAATCATCTCTCCTCTTTTAGTAATAAAGACAAACAAAATATAATCTCACTTTCTAAATATTTTTGGAAGTTAAAAGAGTAGAATAAAACACCTAAAGTTAAATGAAAAATTCTCAAACAAGCTAGAATCTGTAGATCAGTGAACAAACCATGTTGCCTTTGTTTGCAAGAGAAAATGGAAATTATGAAGTACATGAAAAGTGACATATTACTAAATCAAAGGCATGAAACTACAGTAAATTGTAAATATATCAAAGAATTAACCATACAATCCTGCTAGTATTACTAAATCTAAGGTATGAAACAATAGCAATTGTAAGCATATAGTATTAACTTTACTATTTTGATAATTTACTCTAACTATATAATCTTTCTTATGTTATTTATCTTTATTTTCTATTACAATTTGTGATTGATTTATTGCCTTATAATTATTGTACTTGATAATTACTGTTTAGCCATGTATTAAGTTATTATTTTTATTTTTTATTTGTTATTATTATCTTATTATTATTATTTTGTTATATATTTTAAATTTTATATTTATTATTATTATTATTTTCATTTTAATAATATATTTTTTATTTATTTTATGTTTATTTTACTTTATTTATATTATTTTATTTTATTTTTATTTTAATGTAATTTATTCTAATTTATTTTATTTTATTATTTTTTTCCAATTTATGTTATGATGAATTTATATCTTCATGTTGGATTTTTAAATATCCTTTATTTTACCTTTTATGAATAATCTTTTGTCTGTGTATGTGATTTCATTTTTTTTTAAATGCCAAAAGATTTGAGCTGAAACATTGTAACAGATGTCAATATCTGTCTGCAATCTGATAAGACATTGTTCTTTCAATGTTGAAACAGAATGTACAATTTTTTAGTAGTTTGTAGTTCTCACATGTTCTAACATAACAATTAATAATAAATATTCATTGTTCTATTTTTATGTGTATTTATTTACATACATATATAAGTAAATTAACCTAGTGAGCTAACAAACCTACCAAGGTTTCACCTAAATGTATCTTCCGAGAACATTGGCTCCAACGTTTCCTGAAGATCCATTTAGGTGAAACCTTAGTAGGTTTATTGGCTCACTAGGTTAATTTATTTATTCTGCTCTGCTTAAGTATTGAGCGCTTTTTTGTTATTGATTATTCGTCTTGGGTTTTTTCTTTGGACTACGTACTGGCTCAGTCCAAATCACTTTGGCTGTGTTCATGTGCTTAACTCTTTCTTTTTTTACAACCATTTTTTCCTTCCGCGTATATACGTAGAGGGTTTTTCGAAACAGGTATAGGGATAAGTTTGCATTTATATATATATATATATATATATATATATATATATATATATGCAAAAAAATACACAACAGTCTTTATTTATTATTATTTTTATGTCTTTATTTCAAAGACAGAGGACTATCTTTGAAATTCACTTACAATTTTTCTAACCTTATAAATGTTTCTTTCATCATTAAATTATGGACAGACTGATATTCAGTTGTCTTATTCATAATTAAGAACTAAATGTTTCCAATTTGGTAGATAAGAGTTTTGTCAGCTCCAATCCATCAAATTTAAATGTAAAAGTATAAATTGTTGAGACTGCTTTGTATAATTTATTTACCTTGAGTGTATCTTGTTTTGTTGCTGCAGAAAGACAGTTTTGAATTTTTGTGTATTTTTTCAGATAGTAGAGGATTTTTGTTTATCCTTCAGTTTTTTTAACTCAGCATTGATGTATTGGATTTAATTGTTAGGTAATATGAGAGTACATCTGAATTTTGTTAAGTTTTGATGTAAGATCATATTATTCAAATAATATATGAATATGAATAAAGACAAAAAACTTATTTTAGCAGACAAGTTTTGTCCTCTGAGAGACTTTATCAAGGCAAAACTTTATCTTTATTCATATTATTCTTTTACCAATATAATCTGTCTGAACTTTTTACATACACACATATACACAGGGTGAGATGAATAAATTGACATCAAAATGAAGTAAAACTTAAAATAACACTGACATCTCATTTTAACAGATATATTTACCAAAATTACAGAAAAATATCATGAAATACTATGAAATACGAAAGAGTAATTTTTTTAAAAAAAAAATTGCCATTGGTTTCAACCACGGCCTTCAGACCATTTTGTAATCTCCTGCAACTCTTCTGAATGGTCTTTTTGTTTAAGTTAGTGAATGCTGCCATAATCCTTACCTTCAGTTCATCTTTGGTGTTATAAGGAGTTTTTTTGGTCTCTTGCTCAACTGTGACCCACACATAATCAAGGGAGTTAGATGTGGTCACGGAAATTGTCTGGCAGCCATGATTGGGTTCTCCTGCTTGTGTGGCATGGTGCAGTGTCCTGTTGCAAGACATATGGTCTTTCAGCAGCCTTCCTCTTAGCTCAGAGCAGAACTACCTCCTCAAGGCACTTGACGTAGGCCTCCATGTTGTGTCTGAGGCCCTCACCAACAAATTCAGAAGTTCTTTTCTTATTAGAACGATCAGAGTGACAAAGAGTGAGTTTTCTAAGCAGTACAGCATGCATTTTGTTTCCAAATTTCTGAGAGAGTGAATTGTGTCATCGTGCTCTTTTCCATGCACATTGTGCCTAACTGATCTTACTATACTGTACATTTGACAAAATCCAAAACAATGAATATGCACAAAATTAAAAATATAAAATGCTGACAATTTACCTATCGCAATATATATATATATATATATATATATATATATATATAGAGAGAGAGAGAGAGAGAGAGAGAAAGAGAGAAAGAGATTGATTTGTTTTTATGGTTTATCAACCCTTTGTGGGTTATCAAAATCCAAAACATATTTGTGATTATGAACATAATTCTTTCTTTTTATTTTGAAAGAGATCAATGCAGTAACAATTATTTGAGAATGACAATGATTTTTTACAGGGACACAGACTGTTAATTAATCCATAGCTCAGGGGAGGAGATGGATTCATGCCTTTCCCAAGGGTACTTGCATGTAAGTCAATATATAAGTGGAGGAAAGGGTTAATATAAAAGTTTGCAAGATTTTTTGACAAAATCTTTTATTCATATAAATTCATAGCATCATTATTCAGTCATCAAAGTATTTTCCTTGGCTTTCTGTGGCTTTTACTACTTTTCTTTATAAAACAACATTTAGTCTTTAAGGATTTTTTTGATATCTTGAAAATTTGAAAATCATTTACAAGGAATGCTACATAGAACAAAATAAGTGATCATCTAAAGTGACAATACTTGCATGTGGAAGAATTTCCCATCCTAACTCAATAATCATTTGCTTTGTCACATTTGCAACATGAAGTTATACAGTCATATGACAAAATAATGCTCAAATTTATTTTATCTTTCAAACAAGCCAATTGCTCACTACAGCATTGTTGCAATAACAGTTTGTCCAGGTTTCAGCAGTTCACTAAAAAAATCCCACCAAACACAACAAAGAATATTTTTTCCCTGTTGAACCTCTTTAAATTGAGAGATTGAAGATTATTCTGTATCAGAGCACGTCAGATCTAATGATGGTCTCCTCTCAGAGACACAGTTTCAAATCCTGTCAGAGAGCACATATTTTTCTAATAATATTTCTCAAATTTTCAGGCCAGTAGATGTAAATAAATCAATACATTACTTAATAATAAAAACAGAGCATCTACTCAAATATGAGTTTTTATTAAAAATAATGTTTAAAGAAATAAATTATATATATATCAGATTTAAGCCATTTCCTAAAAATTTGTCTTTGTTTATATTAAAATACAAAACAGTGTAGATATGTTTATTTCAGGAAGCGTGGTTAGGAGAAAAATACGTGTTCAAAAGCACTATTTGGGTTTTGTTTGATCAGGAATGTCCAACATTGCCAAGAGGTCAAGGCACATCAGATCTAATGACGGTTTCCATTAGAGGTGCAGGTTCAAATCCTGCCAGAGGGCATATACTTTTCTAACATCATTTCTCAAATATCAAATCCAGTAGACACACACACACACACACACACACACACACACACACACACACACACACACACACATATATACATATATATATATATATATATATATATATGAGATTAATGTGAAGAAGTTTGTCACTTAACTAAGCAGAGTCATAGTGACTTTAAAGTTTCATGAAGGCACCAGGGCTTTTTTTTCAATCTGCAGTTTTATTTTGGTTTTGTTCTTATTTATATGGAGCTTAATATAATTTTATATTTTTGTATTCGAGTGATTCTAAAGATGGTTAATTGCTTTTGATTGCTTTTGTTGTGCTGACTTCTTTTTAGTGTGTTTTATTATTTGCAGGTGGTTAATTTCTTTTTATTGCTTTTTATTGTGTTAACTTTCCTTTGGCATGTGGGAATGCATTTTTAATTGCTTTATAATGAATTGGTTTCTTCTTGTCATTTTGATTGACCTCTTCTTATTGAGTTAACCTTTTTCTTACATGTTAGTATATATGAGCACTTAAAGAATCTTTAGGTCATATTTAAGTGTTTGCGTTCTTGTGTGTATTTATGTTTTTAGGCTTTATGTGAAATTTTTCCCGTTTGATAGTTGTTAAATTATCTTCTTTTTTTTTGTCATGATTGAGTGTTTATATATTTATATGTGATAGTTTTGGATTGATATTTTGTATTATGTTTATCTGTTTTTGTTGGTATTTGCATAGCAAAGTAGATATTTGTTTGAATGTGTACATTTCCCATTATTTCATAGTTTTTGTTTAGTATTTTACTTTGGTTTTTAAAGCTAATTATTGCTAGTTTACTCTCCAAACATAATTTACAATTTTTGCTATTGTGGGAGTGATTTTTTATGATTTCCAATTTAATTTTGATAGTTATGTTTTTTTTTTTTTTGGTTACATATGTATTTTGATAGTGTTGTGTTGTTTTTGTACCTTTCTGTGTTGAGAGATGTTTTGTGTTGGTTGAATGTTTCTGTGAAAGTTGTTCCTGGTGCTCTGATGTAAATATTTTTGTTTGTGTTAATGTTATTTGTCACTATGGCTTTATACATTATGTTGTTGGTTAGACATTTATTGTTAAGTGGACAGTTGTCCTTCTTTCAGCAGTTGCATTTGTTGATATTGCATTGTTGGTTAGTGTTGTTGTTATTGATTTTGTTGTGTGTTTTCTTGTTTGTTTTTGGCTATAATTTTCTTCATGTTGTCCATGGAACTTTAACTGATTTTGACTGTGTTTTTGTTGATGATTTTTGATTGTTTATTGTGTTTAGGGAAATGTTTTTGTATTATATTGAAAAACATTTCTCCTATTGTTGTTTTTATTGTGTTGTTGTAGGGTGGGTTGAACCAGATTATATTTATTTTTCTATTGTTTTTGTTTGATTTGTTTTCATTTGTGTATTTGATTTTGTTTGAGTATCCACTGTTTCTTAGTGCTGATTGTGTATTTCTTCACTAAATATTTTTATGTTACTGGAGTTCATTGATAATTTTTTGTTTATAGATATGGGTATGTGTTTGAATACATTGGGATGGGGGTGGAATTTTATTAATATATCTTGGGTTGTTGTTTTCTTTTCTGTATGGTTCATATGTATTGTTGTTTAAGTTAGTGTTAAATTTACTACTTTTAGATTTGTTTTTATGTCAATTACAAATCCTAGAGTATTGAAAATTTTTATAATCATCAACGAACTCCAGTAACATGACTCTGTTTAGTTAAATGACAAACTTCTTCAGATTAATCTTATTAAATCTATCTTGATATTGAGTACTTTACGACAAAAAAACCTGCTTCCAAAATATCTTTTATTAGTAATCCACTAAAAAACAATTATCTTAGCACTAAGCATTATCACAACTTAGCTCTCTCTCTCTCTCTCTCTATATATATATATATATATATATATATATATATTATTAATTATTAACTTATTTATTATTAATTATTACAAACTATAAACTACTACAAAAATAGGCATTTTGTTTCGACATTGAAAGATTGTTCTTTCAATGTTGAAACAAAATGCATATTTTGGATAATTTTCACATTCTAATAAACACTATGCAATTTGTCAACCGTAATAATTAAAGCAAGAAGAAAATTTACAGTATTGCAGTTATTTTTTGTTACCACAACTCACACCCCTAAAGATGATCTTGGAAGGGGATTGAAAATATTTGGGAATATCAAGAAATGAATAATAAAACCATCTGTCAAAGTTACAGCTCATTCCTAACATCTTTCAAATATAATACGTGAAAGATTATCCATGATTATGAATGGATTTTATTACAAATAAGCAGACACAATGCTTACAATTTATTTAATCACACACACACACACACACACATATATATATAGGTAAGATGGTAAATAAGTATAAATCGAGAAAAGTCCAGTTCAGTATGCACCTGATGATTGCATAATGCATGAAACTCTGAGTCATGCCTAAAATGTACAATAATATGCATATATATATATTCCCTCCTGTCATGTTCAGTCCAGATAACCTATGAGGAAACAACTAATGATCCTCTCAAATAATTTGCTGTTATTTTTGACAGCTGAGATACACTGGTGTATATATGAAGTTTTAAAACAATGCAAGGATGGACTACAAGATCTTCAAATGACTCTCCTTAGTATGTTTTTATTTAAGTTGTCTTTCTCTTTGACTGTTTGCCAATCAAGACTAAAGAGCTTAGTTTGCTCTACTATTTCATCCATAGCTAAAGGGAAACTAAGAGATGAATTCATACCTTTCCTAAGGGTATTTACACACAGATGAATGTAATGAACTCAACTTGATGTGCAGGTGGTGAAATAGAAAGCAGCTTGGAAATAAATATTGGATAACTGAGTTATATATATATATATATATATATATATATATATATATGAATTTTTTATGCATTTATAAATTGTGCAATTATTTTATAAAGTAAATTAAGAATGAATATATATATATATATATATATATATATATATATATATTTTCATTCTTAATTTACTTTTATAAAATATGAATTTTTTATATATATATATTCATTCTTAATTTACTTTATAAAATAATTGCACAATTTATAAATGCATAAAAAAATTCAACAAGTACAAAAGTTCTATGAGTGTAGAAGAGGATAATGAAAAGGTCTCATCCTGACCAAGTCAGTCAGTTAAATGCCATATGTGAAACATGCTTGGGCAATCATGTCTCGAAAGAGATATGACTGACTGGGCAGAAGATTATCCCGCAGTTGGTTGCCATTGCTTTCTACGGTAGATTGGTTGCCAGCCAAGGCTATAAAACCCAATCTGTCCTGTTATTTAACCCATAACTGGAAGGAAGAGATGGATTAATACCTTTCCCAAGGGTATCTGTGCATAAGTGAATGCAATGAATTCAACTCGAATTTGAACTCAGCTCCCGGATTTCTCATTCCAAGCCGATAGATTCTAAAAATCATTCCAATATTTAATCATTTAATAAAATGCTGAGATGTGGGTTGGGACAAGAACTTTTCAGCACCACTATTTCTATACACACACACACACACACACACACACACACACACACACACATATATATATATATATATATATATATTAGTTAATAAATTTACACTTTTTACATATATTATCAAGATCTAGTATGAATTGCTATAAAATAAATGATGAAAAATCTGACAGGTGATAAGATTTGAATTGCAGATGCCACAAAATGAAACTACTGAGTGGATTATTCATTGAACAAAAGAATTGTGAAATAATTCATCGTCCAGCAGGCGGAATCAGTGCTGATGAAAAACAAATCAATGAAATCACCTTAGCAACCAAATGGCATCTACTTGAATGCAAATAAATCTTGTCAAGGCTTAGATGAGGCATCTTATGTATTGGTGAAGGATGCATATTTTTTTGTAACTTTCAAAAAACAATCACAAACAAAAGTGACTGTAACATTCTGTTGGAAAAAACAGATAGTCGCACTTACAATACATAATAAAAAATGTGCCTATGTTGATGACATGACATCCTTCATAATGAAAGTGGAGCTGTATACCAAAGTGTTAATATTTGACTAGACATAATCATTACTTATATATATATGTGTGTATATAGCAAGCTATATAACAGTAATAAAATATATATATATATATGTGTATATGTATGTATAGAAGTAACTATATTTTATTATATATGTGTGTAATAAAATATTTTAACTTATAGTATATTTATGAGAGAAAAATACTAAATATCAGGAGCAGTGTACATATAAATACAACAGTGTGGAATGGTGACAGTCTGTTTCAAGCTATGCCTGACACTTTTGTTTAACTTCAAACACTGTTGCCACTTAGTGTTGATACCTATGTACAAACTGGTTGCATATATATATATATATATGCATATTACCCTTTGGCAATAGCACAACTTGGAGTTTCATGCACAACACAATTGTCAGGTGCTGAGTATTACATTGGGCACTGTTTGATTAGCACGAATACTATATATATATATATATATATAGATATAGATATATTGAGAGGAAAACTTCATATTTCTCTGGATAATATTCATTGAGCTCTCTATTTTTATCTAATTGATGTTTTAGTAGATAAAAGATAAAATCTGGATTATCCCCTCCATTTTCATAGTTTACCATTCTCTCTCATATATATATATATATATATATATGTGTGTGTGTGTGTGTGTGTGTGTGTGTAAATTTGTATATTTAGACAGTAATTAACTGCAGTACCTTGTCAATTGTTTTAGTGAACCATATACAGGGGTGGATAAAACAGCGAAACACCTTAAAATTTCAAGCAAATTTATTTCATTATGAGGCAGGGCTGCCTTTAGCAGTAATTATTGCTTGAATTCTTCATGGAATCAACTCATACAAAGTTTGAATTGTTTCCAAAGAAATTTTTACCCATTCTTCAGTGAAAAAGTCGCCAATTCTTTTAATGATGATGGTGGAGGATATCAACTCTTCACTTGTTTTTCTAAAATAAACTATAAATGTCCAATGATATTGAGATTTGGGGACTGTGGTTGCTAGAAAATATGTTCTACTTCACGAGAATGTTCCTTGTGCCACTTGGCTACAACTTTAGCAATATGAATGGGTGTATTATGATCCTAAAAGATAACATTTCTCTTTAGAAACAATTCCTGGACCATAAACTGAAGTTATCATGTAAAATTCTTAAATAGTTCTGACTTTAGAGTTTAATAAACTTATTTAAATAATATCTGTAAAAATAAAACAATTTTAGCAAAATAATGAAGTATTACTAATATTAAATCAACAAACATAATAACACGCTATTGACAGTTTAATCTAATTTTCAAAATTATGCTACTAGGTTGTCTCAAAAGTTTGTAAGCACTTGCAAAATGGGTCTATCTGGTCCAGCACAATCGAGACAAGCGATGGGTTCAGAAAGGGCAAGAGACACTGTCAGTTCCAAAACAAGATCGATTCGGCAAGAAAGTCATGTTGTGTGTTTGGTGGAACTTTGAAGGAACCATGCATTTTGAGTTGGTTCCGAATGGTCGTGCCATCAGTGCCGAACTTTACTGTCAGCAACTTGAGTGGGTCTACGAAAAGTTGAAGCAAAAGTACCCAGCTCTGATCAACCAAAAGCGCGCTTTGATGCAGCCAAGCCACACACCGCCAGGAAGACCAAAGATAAGTTTGAAGAGCTGGACGGCGTTGAGGATCTGCCACATCCAGCCTACAGTCCTGACTGTTCTCTATCAGATTACTGCGTTTTCCGCTCAATGCAACACTTTCTGAAGGGCCGCCTATTCGACTCATTGGATGAAGTCGAGGAAGCATGTAAAGAATTCTTTGATTCGAAGCCGGCTGAATGGTATTTTGACCAGATCCGAAAGCTTGCAGATAGATGGCAGAAAGTCTTGGAAAATGATGGTCTTTATTTTGAGCAATAATTTTTGTTGTTTTTGTGAGTAAAATTTCAATTTTTTGCAAGTGTTTACAAACTTTTGGGACAACCTAATATTTTGGTTCCAGGTGTTTCTATTACTTTGTCTACCCACTGTATATATATATATATATATATATATATATATATATATATAAAACATTAAATCATTTATGTTCTTAGTAATAATATATATAGAATAGGCTTTTCTTCATACTTCTGAGATGAGATAGTATTTATACTATTTACATTGTTCAGATTAGCCCAGTGAGTAAAAACATTGGTTAGTTCCAGTGATTTAACCCAAAGAGTTGTGAGTTTAATACCTGGCTATAGCAGTGGTGAAAAAATAACTTAGGGAGTTGAGTTAAAGGGAGATAACTAAGACATCCAGAAGTGGAATGACTCATGAAATGAAAAGAATATACCCCAGTGATGAAAATAAAAGGTTTGGTTTGAAATTCCAATCACCTGAAGTATGCGGGAGTGTGTAACAGCCAAAACATCATAAATATGATAAAAAAGATGAGGACAACAGTTCAAACAAAGTAAACAGTATAGAATGGCTAACATTAAAACTAATTAAAACTACATATATATATATATACATATATATATATATATATATATATATATATATATATATTTTTTTTTTTTTTTTTTTCTAAACATATACTGTTAAATATGAGAGACAATGGATGAGCCATTCTAAAATCACATTTTGGCTTTAATTTCAGGTGAAAATAAATCATGAGCCATTCTAAACATCACATTTTGGCTTTAATTTCAGGTGAAAATAAAGACAAAAATTCTCCAACGGCTCATGATTAAACATAATAGACATTCATTGTTTCTTATATTTAACAGTATATGTTTAGAAAATTATCTGCTGCCTCGATACACTAAATATATATAATAACTGGATAAAAAATAATATGTCTTTTCAGAAAAAGAAAAAAAATTTTCTTACTTGTGTGTAACTCCAAACATAGCATACACAATTCATTTCTTCACCAATTAGTCTACCATCAAACTTGAGAAAAAAGTTAAATATGCATGCTTGTCCCATGAAAAACATTGAAAAAATCCAAGAAAGGTATGTGCACAATTATCAGTACCATTAGATTTCATCAAGAGTTGGCAACACCATGGCATCTCATTAATATTATTTTTTGTTTCTTTCAGAGAATGACATCCAGCTTCAAAATTTGGTGTTGCACATACCTTTATATATATATATGAAAAAATGGCAAACCCATAAAAATGAAAAGGATAATCAAAAAAATTTTAACTAATTATAATAAAATGTTAAATAGTTGGAAATAGAGAGGTCAGTGGATATTATTCAGGGCAACATAAAATATAGAGAAGAAAACCCAACATATAATTAAGCAGTTATAGATCCAGAATTTATTCAGACTTTTAAAATCTGAATAATCAAATGTTACATGTAACTCAGAATATTCAAAATAAATTTTGCATAGAGAGGAAATAAAGTTAGATGAAGGGTAGAGGCATATACAGTTAAACATTTAAACAACAGAAACAGGAATTGCCACAAAAATAAAGAATATCACATACACAAAAAATCTTAAAGGAAGAATATATACAAACACAAAACAGGAGAATAGATATAATCATGCACAAAATAAACACACAGAAACATATATAAGAGGCCATATATACACACAATAATAACATAAAACTAAAAATAACCAAACTAAAGACAAAATACAAATAAAATTATAGAAAAGGAAAAAGAAAAATGGTCTATGTAATATAATTACAGTCATATTTAGCAATCATAAAAAGTTGAAGAATCAGTTTGTAAGTTTTACAACTCCTAAAATGAATTCTGCTTTTTTAACCATTTAATTATGTATTATATATTTTATATATATATATATCAGTGATGGTAGAGCCAAGATAGATAAACTGATGGACCACATCCAGCTCATAGTCATTGATGGTGATGACTGGTGGTGCTGTGGTACCTTGACCCAGGATGCTTGTTTTTCAAGTTAATGGTCAGGCCAAAATCTCTGCAGGCCTGAGAGAAATGATCCATCAGTAATTGAAGTTCATGCTGGGTGTGGGATGCTAATGCCATATCATCAGCAAACAACATGTCTCTGATAATGACATTTTGTACTTTGATCCTGGCTCTGAGATGAGCGAGATTGCCATCTGATCTCAGATGCAGGTAAATCTCTTCCCATGATGTACTGAATATATGCGTCAGAATTAACACAAAGATTTTGAAGAGAGTATGTGTTTGACCCCGCTGCAGATGTTGAAGAGCTCAGAGGTGTGGCTGTTGAACTGCACAGTCCCCCACATGTCATTATGGAAGGACTCAATCAAGTTATGCAGCTTGGGTGGGTAGTGGTCAGAGCAATGAAAGCAACGTATAGGGGTATCTGCTGTTCTTTGCACTTCTCCTGGAGCTGACAAAGTGAGAAGATTATGTCTACTGTTGATCATTCTGATTGAAAGCCGCACTGTGATTTTGGGTAAGCATGTTCTGTAAGTTTCTGCAAACGGAACAAGATGAGCCGAGCAAAGACTTTCCCCATGACACAGAGTAGAGAGATGCCTCTATAACTGTTGCAGTAATTTTGCTTGCCTTTGTTCTTCTAGAGAGTGATGGTTGTAATGTCTCTCATGTCCTATGGTACAGCCCTTTCTTTCCAGCACTGGCAGAGGACTTCGTGCAGAGGAAGCAGTAGGATAGTCTTGCAGTGCTTGATAAGATCAGGGGGAATTCCATCACTACCTGGAGCTTTCCCTGTGCCCAAGCTGTTGATGGCCTCACCAAGTTCCTCTATCATTGGCTCAGTGTCGAGCTCTTCCACGACAGATAGGCACACAATGGTGTCAAGGGCTGCAGTCATCACAACATTCTATTGAGAGTAGAGGTTGGAATAGTGTCCCATCCATCTCTCCATCTGCTGTCTTTTGTCTATGATGACTATCCCGGTAGTGGATTTGAGAGAAACTGTCTTGATGACATCATACATTCCTCTGATATTCCCTGTGATTGCTGCTGTCTGAATTTTTTCACTGAGCTCTGTCTAGTACTTGTTGGTGCAGCATCTGGCAGTCTGCTCCTGGCAGCCCGAAGGATCTATAGGTTTCTCTCGTTGGGTAACCACTTGTACTTCACTAAAGCGGTGCAGTTGGCTTTAATAACGGGAGTCATCTCAGTGGACTTTGACTCAAACTGGTCATGTGACTTCGAGGCCTTTCTCCCAAAGTTGGCCAAGGTAGTGCAGTGTATGGTGTCCTGTAAAGTAGCCGACTTCTCTGTGGCAGTGTCCCTGATTTGTGAGGTTTTTAGTTCATTCTCAAATCTCTCAGCAAACTGCTCCATGAGGTTTAGTTGTCTAATCTTGTTGACATCAATTTCAGGATTCCCTTGCTTTTTGCCATGATGTAACCTCTTTGGCTGGAGCTTGATCTTGCAGCACACTAGTCTGTATCACAGTCCATGCTGTGATAAGAGCAAGTGTGAAGAATGTTCTTAATGGCTGTCTGACAAGGATAAAATCCAATTGGTGCCAATGCCATGAGTGTGGGTATCACCAAGAGACCTTGTGCTGGGGTTTGGTCTTGAAGAAGAAGTTGGTTATGCACAGGTTGTGGTATGTGCATAGCTTGAGTAGTCTCTGGCCATTGTTGTTTATTTTGCTGACACCAAACTGTCCAAGGTACAAGGGCCACGAGTTGTGATCAGCACCCACTCTGACAGTGAAGTCACCCAGGAGAACAAGCTCTTCCTTATTTGGGATGTTGTTGATGGTGGCTGCATGCTTGTCATAGAACTTGTTCTTGGAGTCTGGTGTGGCAGAGAGTGTTGGGGCATACACACTGATGATGGTAACAGGATCTGCTGTGGTGTTGAGACAGAGACTGAAAAGTCACTCAGAACTGTTACTACCTGGTTCAACACGTGTGTCATCAGCACACTGCTATATAGCAGCAAGATATGGACCATGTATGCCAGGCAAGAGAGTCATCTGAACACCTTTCATATGAGAAGGGGCACCTTGAGATGGTGTAATGATTATCAAGCTTGTCTTGCTAGAACTATTACAATTGAGTAGTGAGTTCGATCCTCACTGGGTGCCTCATACTTTTGGCCTTGTGCCACATCTAAGCTGCGCTTAGAAAATCACCACCTTCTGTATCTGACGCATATTGGAATCTCATGGCAAGACAAGGTGCCCAACACCTGTCTCTCGCAGGTCTGCTCACCATGTTCATACTCCTTAAACAGTGCAGACTCTGCTGGTTAGGCCATGTCTACCACATGCCAGATGGTCACATTCCAAAAGACCTCCTGTATAGAGAGCTGGCCCCTGGAAGAAGACTCACTGGGCGGCCACAGCTGCGGTATTATGACATCATAAAATTCGACATGAAAGCTGTGGGCATCAGCACAGAGTCATGGGAGAGTGTAGCAGTCAACCAGTCCAAATGAAGAGGAACCCTGGCCCAACAATTCAAATCAAGGGAGGAGCAACTGACACAACTTGCCATGGAGAGGTGGGTTGACAGAAAGTAAAGTGACAGTTCTGACAGACAAGAAACAAAATATAAATGCAGCCTCTGCAACAGAGACTGTTACTCATGCATCAATATCTACAGTCACAGACGCCAATACTCCAGCCAAGCAGACAACATGGTTAACCCTGACCAAGAGAGGCCTACTATATATATATATATATATATATACACACAAATGTACATATATGTAGATAATATATATATTTATTATTTAGATAATATATATATTTATTAATATATACTTCATAGTTATGTTATATTACATCGCACTCAGTTTTGTTAACAACAGAAAAAATATTTATATATGTGCATGTTTTTGCATATATATATATCCATATGTATATTTATTGATATCCATACCTATATATATATATATCCGAGTGAGTACAGAACGAAGAAAGAATTTTTTCCAACGTCCATAACATTAATTTAAAACAGTGCTCGATATATAATATATATAGAGCTGTGAATCAGATAACCTGCTCCTACACTAAGTTGAGCACTCTCATCATTAAGATAAATATTGAACATGGATAAAATACATTTTGACATTTCGCTGAAAAATATTCCTATCCCAAACAAACAGGAATACAGGAATACTTTCAGAAGCTAGTCCTAAAAACTGAAGACCTAGTACAGAGGATGAGATGGAAGGTGCGCTTCTTCATTAAAGGCCATGGAGCTTCAAATAATGACACATTCGGATTTAAAAACCTGAAAACAGACAAACTTTCTAACTTTGAAAACGACTTGTTCAAAACCATAAACAAAATCACTTTCCACAAACACAAAAATAAATTTCAAAATCACTTAGGCACAATAGTTAGCAACATAAAAAAATCAGATAAGGTCTTTGTCAAATCAGACAAAACATCGAATTTCTATAAGATGGACCACAATGAATACAAAGACCTAATTAAGAAAAAACTTAACAAAAAAATACAGGAAAATCAACAAGGAGCACAAAAACCACATAGTCAGAATAAACCAGGAAGATAAAATAATTACAGACAAATTGAAAATAAGTGACAGAGTCCCCAAAATAGCAAAGAAGGAAGCATATGTGCTTTTGAAAGACCACAAACCAGATTTTTACAGTAAATTACCTACAAGAATAATAAACCCCACAAGATCGGAAATCAGTAGGATCAGTAAAGCAATATTAGAGAGGGTCAACCAAAAGGTATGATGGATATGATCAAGTGGTTTGAAAAAATTGGGGAAAAAAATAATGCCACCTTTTTACAGTTTGACATCATGGATTTTTATCCATCGATTTCGGAGAACCTCTTCAGTCTTGCCCCGGAGTTTGCAGAATTCTACTCAGATATAACAGAGGATGAAGTCAAAATTATCCTGAACTGCAGGAAATCAGTTATAATCCACGACAATGAACAGTGGACTAAGAACTCAAAGGATAATTTTAATTTATCTATGGGTGCCCTGGATTCTGCAGAAGCTTCAGATCTAGTTGGATTATTCCTACTGTACAACTTAACTGCACATAAAGAAATCAAAACAAACAATATAGGACTATATAGGGACGACAGACTCATGATAATTGATAAACCTACTGGAGGTAAGGTTGATAAAAGTAGAAAATTAATCCATAGAGTCTTTAAATCCTTTGGCCTTAACGTAGTGATTAACCACAATATCAAGCAGGTAGACTTCCTAGACATAACATTAGACTTAGTATCGAACACTTTCCAACCTTACATGAAAAACAACGCTAACCCAATATATATAAACCCCAACTCTAATCACCCACCATCCATCATTAAGCATATCCCATCATTGGTAGAACATCACATTAACACACACTCATCCAGTAAAGAAATATTTGATAAACACAAGGTAATTTATAATAGAATCCTTAATGAAAGCGGGTATAAATCATCAAAAATCAGCTTTGTGGAAAAATTCAAAAGTTCAAAAAGCAAAAATAGAAACAGAAAAATCATATGGTATTCCTTTCAACCAATCAGTTAACTTCAAGCTGGGACATAAATTTCTTAAACTAATAGAGAAGCACTTCCCCAAAAATAACCCTCTGAGCAAAATCTTCAATAAAAATACCATAAAACTAATTTATAGCTGTTCCAATAATCTAGAAAAAATAATTAAAATGCATAACAGCAAAATATTAAAAGCACACAGCAAAAATAACTCCAACACTAATACAAATCCATCTCGTGATAACAACCTCTGTAACTGTAGAAACCCCAACCAATGCCCCATGACAATAAATGTCTGACGAAATCTCTGATATATATGTTCGATTTCATCCATAGAAAATCCTAAAGATGAAAAAATATGTATCGGGAATACCATGAACGTATTTAAAAAGCGCTTTTACAATCACCTCTCATCCTTCAATAACAAGGAAAAACAAAACATGACATCTCTCTCCAAATACTTTTGGAAATTAAAAGAAGAAAATAAAATGCCTAAGATTAAATAGAAAATCCTCAAACAAGCAAGAACAGCAAAATCTATAAAGGAACCATGTTTTCTTTGCCTTCAAGAAAATATATAAATAGTAACAAGCTTCTAAACCAGAGGCATGAAACAACAGTAAACTGTAAGCACATTAAAGATCTAACCCTACAATCATGCTAAGAAACACTTGGAATTTGATTAGATATTTTTATTATAAAAGATTCAAAATGCTATAGAAAAAATTGATCTAATAAACTCTTAAAGTAAGGTCTAATACCCATAAAAATATCTAAATAAAATTAAAAATTAAATGAAATAAATAGGCTTCCAAACTATGAACTAAGAAAAATTAAAAATTAAAGAAAAAAATCGATCCCCTAAATTCAAAATTAAGATTAAATAAACACCCCTATCCTGCTAAAACAAAAATTCTATAGAAAAGATCAAATTACTAAATTCTAAAGCAAGGCTGAATTAGATTAGAAATATGTCCGCTAAAACTTTACTTAAATACAAAAATATTCCATACTGGAAAAATCAAAATTAAAAGAAAAAAATGGCCCCCAAACTCGAAAAAAGTCAATTTCCTATATTCAAAATCAAGATTAAATATACAATTTCAGATTAATTATATTATATTTTTAAAAAAAACCATGCTGAAATACACAAAAAATACTCCGTACAGGATAGACATCCCACCACTACCACATCCATCTAAGGAACCCCAAGTAATATAATCTAGTCACTAGATAAAAAAGAATACATAAAATCCGTCTAGTAACAACAGACACTCATTAATCAAATTCTTAAGGTCAACAAACAGGATGGGTTCCTTAATCACAACCCCCCCAGTACACACAAGCACAACTGACCAAGTAATCAACCTTTTAACTAAGCACACCATTCTTCGAAATTCTAACCAAAAGATATACCCAAACAATAAAAACGTACATTCCAACAGCTAATGTAATTAATCAGCCATTTAACTTCGCACTCTACTTTCTTCAAAATTCTAACGGTCAACACAGAAGACATATTCCCTTTATTATCAATAACCCCAACCAACCTCACACTAACAAGGAACCAAACATAGATAGCGAGGATTTCCATTCTTCTTCATTCCTCCTGAAGAGACATTGGAGACCCAATGTCAAAACAACCATATGATTGTAGAGGACACATATAAAAAACATTATGTACATGTTCTAAAATATAATTTATAATATATATATATATATATATATATATATATATATATATAGAGAGAGAGAGAGAGAGAGAGAGTGAAGGAGGAAGGTCTGGCATCTGTCAACATTGACAATGAATGTAACTGTTTTTTGAAGCTGCCATCTGAAAATAAAAGTGGGTTTTTTCAAGTCTTGACTCATCTAGCCATTTTTGACATGACATGTCAGTAATGAGACCCTTTTCTCAAGATAATAGCAAGACAGAACCAAGTCTTTGTAGGTACAGTTATGCCTTTTCCGAGTATATGAAAATAATTCAAGCATGATTATTTGAGGATTATGATATACCATATCAATACAACCTTGCACCTCAATCATATATTTGTACAAAAAATAGAAAAATAGAAAGTTTCTTGTGACACTTTAAAATAATGATTAAATTTCTTGACTCACATGTGACAAAATCAGAAATAGGAATCATTCTGAACAAGCAAAAAATTAGCCAATGAATGATGGCTTCACTGTTTTAAAAGGCCATATATAATTCCTTTGTCACAATAGCAAAGTCAAAGGAGATACCTGAAAACATCAGATATGCTATTTTGGGTATGTATAAGACTTCTAAAGTAATTAAATCCATTTCCAAGGATTTTGGTATCATTGTTTCAACAGTGCACAATGATATTAAGAAGTTTGCTAAGCATGGAACTGTCAAGAACCTCCCTGGATATGGGAGTAAGAGGAAAATTGATGAAAAAAGTTTTTGAAGGTTGATGTGAACCATGGAAAAAACACCACATAAACATCCAAAAACCTGAAAGCCAACCTGGAAGAATCTGGGGTAGTTGCTTCATCACATACCATACAGTAAACACTAAACCAAGCAAGGCTTTATAGGTGAAGGCCAAGAAAAACTCTATTACTGATGAAAATACCTAAAATGCAATGACTGAACTTTACCAAGCCTCAATCATTCTTGAAAAATGTTCTGTGCACAGATGAAACAAAAATAGTATTTTTGGCAATACACAGCAACAATGGAAAAGAACATGCTATCAACAGTTACACATGGTGGAAAATCTATAATGTTGTGGGTCTGCTTTGGTGTATTTGGTACTTGGAGACACTGACTATAAATTACAGGAATCATGAAATCTGAAGATTTTTAATAAATTTTAGAGCAAAACATCATACTCAGTATAAGAAAACTATTTTTGAAGATCATAAGTTCTCCAGCAAGACAATGATCCAAAGCACACTTCCAAAAGAACAGAAGGAATGGTTGAAAAGGAAGAAATGCAACCTGATTTCAATACCACTAAGAATCTATGGGATCAAACATTCAAAATTTTGAATATGTTATAAAGGAAGAGTGGGGGGGGGATACCATCTGTGAAGTACAAGAAGCTTATAGATGGCTACTAGAAAAATTTGAAGGCAGTCATCACTGCCAAAGTGGGTAAGGCCAAATATTAACCAGGATGCCTTCGTCATTGTTCATATCATTTTTTTCTCTTTGAAATTACATGTAACTTTTTTGTAGTTTATTTACTTTGGACAAACGATTAAAAAATATTGATGATATAAATTCAGTTCTTTTCCACTTATTTCTGAACATATAACAAAAAATGAACGGGTGCCAATAACGGTTATCAGGACTGTATATAAAGGTGCATGAATAAATCTGAAACCTGATATATGAACTAAATTTTTAACTGAAATTTTCACGATATAATGTTTATTCTGTGTGATTAATATTTGCCATTGAATTAAGTTCATAAATATATTTTATTAGGCTACAAAATACTGCGATATCTTTCTATCTTTGTATATATGATTTTGTGCAATAATTTTGTCAAAGTGTATATATTAGAGATGAAGAAGTGTTGTGCAATGACTGAATATAAAAAGGAAGCCAAAACATCTATTACAGCTGTTACACTTTCAGAAAAGTTTGATGAAACAGCAAAAAATAACTTGATACATTATAGTGTCCTTCAATATGAAAATATACATTTTGAATTTAGACAAGTCACATCCAAATTAACCTTTACCACGCTACAGTATTAATATTAATTCCCTTTCTACTGCATTTTTGCAAGGCATCACATTTGCAGTATTCTTATTGTTAATTTCACTCAAAATGTTTTGTTGCCATAGCAGGATATAATAATACAACAATGTAATTGCAACAAATTCAAATTTAAGGATCAGAGTCACTTTAAGTGGCAGAATAAACATTTTGCAAAGCAAATGAAGTCATATACAGAGTAATAAAAGTTAATAGCTATGATTGAATATTATTTGCTACATAATAACAAATTTTCTCATCATGTAAAAATAACATTCTTAAAGTTGAGGATAGAGATTTTATTTTATTTTGCCTATTCATCTCTCCTGAAACTCGTAGATTGTCATTTTTGCTAGGATTTCAACCTTCTTTCTTACAGGAAAGAACTTCCTCAACTAGAATAAAAAGATAAGAAGCTTTTAATAAATTTACAAATTCTTTGAATGAAGAATTCTTTAGGAAACAAATTTATTACTTGTTGCAAGTAAAACTGAAAACTTATTTTCCATTTTGAATGAGTTCACCTTTCATTTAAATTGCACTTTTGTGAATTAAGATGGTTAGTGACTCAGGTTTCAGGTATTGCTGATATTCTCCAAAATATTGAAGGTAAAGAAATTTTTAAAATTTTACCAAGATTGTGTCCTCATTTGTTTTTTCTTTTGATGTCTTTATATTCATTTATGAATATTATGTGAACACATTGGGTTTATTTGGACATCAATTTTTCATTTATACAAGCTTGGTTAAAGATCAATGTCAAGAATCAAGGATTTTATCAAAGATTTTTTTTTCTGTATTTTAAATGATTTTCCTGGTTTTGAGTGAGAGTTTAAATGTAAATTATTCAAGTACTTGTGTCTTTCACATAACCTAATAAAAAAACTTTTGTTTTTTGTACTATGTCATTTCATTTTACCAATCTCATATCTTCACACATTGTGTTGGCTTTTTAAAGTATTGGGTCTTCATGTGATAGTTCATATTGTGTTATTCTTTGATAATTTTTTATTTATGAAATATATTTAGTATGTTTATTTTTAATTTTGATCACATTTTTTTATGTTGGTTTGTTTGTTTCTATGCTTAATGCATACATTATTATTTTAAAACATTTTTTTACTGTTTATGTGATATAGTGTTTTGCCTTTTTACTGAAATATATTTAGTATTTTCGTTCCTAAATTTGATAACATTTTATTGATATTGGGTTGTTTGTCATTTATGCTTGATGCTTTTAGTATTTGTAGTCATTTTTTTACAGTTTATGTCATATAGCATTTTTTTATTATTGGTAAAGATTTGTTGGAGTTCTTGTTTTATTGGTTGGATTGGTTGGTGATATGTAATTTAATCTGTTTTATCAGATAGATGGCATGTTAATTGATGTGATAATGTAGTGGTTGTGTAACCAATGTTTGTGTTACTTAAATTATTTGTATGCCAGAGATATTCTTCAAGTGAACAAATGAATTCATAGGCAACATTAGTTTGTTAAAGTTTTGATTTTTGTTCTATCACTGGTTTTGATCATGTTAAAAATGTTTAGTTTTTTGTTGTAAGTATAAATTCATATCACTTAATGTTAATATTAAAAACAAATTAAATTCATTTTAATTTGTTTTTAATTTTAACATTAAGTGATATGAATTTATATATCTGCTATGGTGACTTACACATATGACACACTGAACTTTTCTGAACTATATATAAGTAGCAGTTCTGCTTTGTAGAGCAGAGTGGAAGAGAAAGGGAGAGCAGAATCTATTCCAGTAGATAACTCTGACAGCCAGACTAACAGTCACACTAATCAGTCATTGGTATATGTTTGTTTCTGGCTCCAACGGACCACAACAACTTGGTGAGGGAGTCATAACAATATCACAATATGTCACATGAAGATGTGACACTTTAAAAAAGCAAGATGATGTGTGCAGACACAAGATTTAAAAACAATGAAACTGAGATAGCACAAAATTAAAAACTTATATCTTCTGAAAGCCTAAGTATTCAAGCATAAACTTTCACTGGAATCTAAGAAAATGATTCAAAAATAGATAAAAATAAACAAAAAACATTCTTCTAAGTTGTAGAACTCGTAGGTTTTTTAACCTGTTGTTCATGCATTTACTTTTATAAAGAGTGCTCGATACAAACGTAAAGCATTATATTGTAATAGTTGTTACAATGGTTTATAAATTCATAGTATCACTACACAGTGTTTAGTGATACTATGAATTTATAAACCATTGTAACAACTAATACAATATATATATATATATATATATATATATATATATATATATATATATTGTTAGGGATATAGATAGCCACACACACACCTACACACATATATTGAGATTGGTAACAAGGAGATCATCATGTGGGAGCCTAGAGTCATTTTTGGGATAGCAGGTCAAGTTTGGTTGACCCAGATACCCTTAGTAACAAATGTCTAGACAGGAAATAGACAGAAGCTAGACATGGAGGTTGTGAAACAGCAGGAGCTAGAATTCGCACCAAAAACAAATCACGTGGAAAGCAAAGTTTGGAACTCAGTTGCAGATCGCACCTTGAATGAGCAAGCCATATTTGCTAGGCGCTGATAAACGATGAATGAAGGGAAAACACATTTGAGATAATAGCGTAATTTGACCAATTCATCTTAAGCAACTCCGGATAAGAAAAAAAAAAACTTATAAATTCTTATTCATTAAAACAAGAAGAAGACGAGGCCGAATTGTTTTTTATCAGGGAAGAAAGAAATATAGTGACGAAGATAGGAGAAGAAGCTGTAATGTTATTTGTATGCTGATTCCTATTTGTTAAAAGAAGAGAAAGAGAGCAAAGCCAAGTTGTTTATCAAGAAAAGAAAAGAAAAGAAAGGAAGATAGTGATGCAGAGAAGTCAACATATAAAGGAAGATATTTTGAAGATAAGAAAAAGTAGAATTGTTCGAGTACAGAAAATACAACACTTATTTGAATAAAAGAATAAAGAAGAGTGTGGACATTTCAAAATATTTGTATGCTGGAAGCACAACAGTCAGCTGAAAGAAAATAGAGACAGTCATAGCTACATACATTTCAACTGGATTTGCATTTGAGTCCAAAGTTGTATAAAGAAGGAGGAGAAAGAGAGAAAAGAAAAGAAAAGACAGTAAAATAAGAGAGAAGGAACTGATACAAAGATAAGTTAATATATTCTTAGACCCATGTTAGAACACACATACACTTCCATGAATATTATGTTACCATATACACCATACCACGTGTTTCTGAATTATATGATTGTCCTCATTTTTATTTTGTGTTAATCTCTTGCATTTGTATTTGCCTGTATTCATTCATATTTGTTGATATACATTGTAAACTGTTATTTCAACTACGTTGGGTATCCAAATATAAGTTTTGAGGTTCAGGTCATTGGACATTCTAATTTATACTTAAATATTGTTTTTATTTTAATATTTCATTACTTATTAAAAGTTTATATCAAAATTGTCCTGTCTTGTCATTCATCCTTGAATTATTGGTCAGCGCCCATGTTGATATTGAAGCAGACCTGGTAAGATTGCCATTTGATTATATCAATTCAACAGCAATCTTATTTTATTATTTTTGTTTATTATTGTCCATTTGTCATGATCTAGGAGAGATAACCCGTATCTGTCCATAGATGTGGAAATGTAAATATTCCCAAATCAACATGTAAGCATCTTGATGGTTATCGTGAGGCAGGCATATGACAATATATATATATATATATATATATATATAATGGGTGTGTGACCAAATGGTTAGAACATTCGCCTTCTGACCATGAAACCCGGGTTCAAATCTCACCATGGTTGATTTGTCAGGAAACTGACTTCTTGATGTAATCAGTATGGGGGAGATGATCCCAGTGTGTGGAACCTTTTGAAAGTGTCTGAAAACCATACCATAGGTATGTGAGGGAAAAACCATACCATAGGTATTGTGAGGGAAATTGGATAGAGGGCTCCCTTTGAGACTCTGTCAATGGTTGTGCTAGCTCAAAGTCACAAGTCATTATGAGTGAGGGTTTGAGTCCAGCACACAAGTGTGCCTGAGCAAGGGTCTGCAATGGGGATTAGCTAGCCACCCAGTAGATGGGTATCCTTGAATACAAGGGGCCAGCTATTATTATATATATATATACATATTTTTTTTTCTTATGACTATAAATATTACTTTTAGTGGGTACACGTGTTTGATTTGCTATCAATTCAGGCTGCTTGTTATTAATTTTACTGTTTAATAAAATAAAAAAAAGCAGGATAGCAACTCAAACACAAGTACCCACTAAAAATAATATGTATAGCAATAAGAAATATATACATGAGATAGAGAGAGAGAGAAAGAGAGAGAGAGAAACAAATTTAATTTTTTTAATTCTTAGTTTTACAGAGAGAGTGCCGACTTGACTGGTGGCATGATTTTAGAGGAAATCTACTATCAAACCTTGCATTAAATTTTACTTATTTTTATTTTTTTTAAAAATGTTTCTAATGCTCTCTGTTCTTTTATATTGAGCACTTAAATTACAAATTCTGTTTTCTTGGTCAACCCATTTTTATTTCTTTCATTATGGGCATTATCCATGATATAATAACACTGTTAGTTTACAGACATGGCTGAAAGGAAAAGGAATGACAAACATGCTTTGTTCTCACAAAGACTTTTATATCGGTAAAACATACACAAAACTATATATACATATATACACATGACCCATTTTGAGAATAATATATCACATATAACTACAGAGCAAATAGAGTGTAAGGAGAAACAAAAAGGATGGGTCTTACATATACTATAGAGATATATATAGAAAAGCCATGTTTAGGACTCCAGATTCAAACAGGCTGGATTCATCCCAGGCAAGGACATATTATCTTGACTCATATTTCAGTATCAGTCATTTGACAGAAATTTTTAAGCTGTTGAATCAAGAGAAAGAATCACCCTAAACATGATTTTGTTTTTAAAGAAATAATAACCAAAATTCAAAACAATTTGTATTTAAAAAGAAAACAAACTTAGGTGAGAAACCATATTCACTCAATGAATATACACAAACAATTTGCTTTTTATTTCAAATCTTCTACTGCCAAGATCATTTTCATTAGAATAAAGTGGGGGAAGGGGCATCTATTATAACATAATTCACTCACACACATATGCGTATATATATTGAATACACATGTGCAAAACCACACATAGAGAGTATGTGATAGGCTGAGCATCAGATTTTTTTTATATTACAATGTGCAAAAGTCACTAAACCTTTATAACTTTCTAATAATTCAGTCTTTTGGTTAAGTACCATATGTGATGATGGTATACTCGTTGCCAACCCAATCCATCCTGCTATTCAACACATAGCTTCAGGAAGAAGAGATGGATTTATACCTTTCCCAAGGGTACTTGTGTGTTTAAGGGAATGCAATGAATTCAAATGGAATTCAATCTCAGTTCCCCAATTTCTCGTTCATTGCACCACAAATGCACATCCAATAATTATCAGCTCTTAAACAGATATTTGACATTTCAACTTTTATGAGTGAAGTATTTTTAAGTCTTTTTGAACTGTTTCCAATACTTATGTTTTGAAGGAGGAGGGTTTTACAATTAAAGAAGAGAATATAAAGCAACCTCTTAGAAAACTTTAGCTGTTTTAGTTTCATGTTTTTACAAACATACATACAAACAGGGCAAAACTTAAACTACTTGAACCTGTTGTTTTTAGTTCAGCTGTATGTCTAACTGAGCTTCAAACTAGAGAAAATTATTCTAGTCTTGTCAAATACATACATGAACAAATGGCAATATACACTTAATGACATGTTGTGTGTTTTACAGAGTATAACAATAATTTTCTTTGCATTCTTAAAAAGACTGTGATATTTGTTTATAATGTTTATAACGTAGTTGAATGAAATATATATTTTAAGTACATATTTTGATTGCTTTCTATTTTATTATTGAGATATAAATTCTAAAAACTTTATATTCCAAAGATTCTGCTGGACTTAATTGTGAAGCGGTGGCCACCACAAAATTGTTTCCAATTGAAACCTGTAGTTTCTTCTTAGAACAGTTATTCATGCAGAGCAACACTTTGCTTTTCTGGGAATGATCATCATTGCATTTTGTTCATCATCACTGCATTTTGTTCATCATCACTGCATTTTGTTCATCATCACTGCATTTTGTTCATCTTCTGTCTGTAACCAGATTTCTCTTTAGATTGTTGTTGTTTGCAAATAGATTTTTTTTCCTAAGAACTGCTACTTTGTGGTAGAGACTCCCATGTATATGCTACCCTTGCTACCCTGAATGCGACATTCTTAAGCTCTTTCAACATTCACTCATTATCTATTCTAGTTATCCTTATAATCCTCCTACCACTTCTTTTTTTACTCATATCACACACCACACTGCCATTTTAATAGCAACCTTCTACATTGAGCAACCCTGAAGCTTTGTATTTAAATTAACATAAAATTTAGTATTTTAAAAAAAGAGGGCAGAAAAAAAATTCATTATCAACATACTACTCTAAATAATTTGTGAAACAAAAATAATTTCTCATTTTCAAATTATAAACACACTAAGGAAGGCCAAAGAAAATATAAAATTAAAAACAGCAAAATTGTAAAGCACATTTACTTGACCGTGGACTCTTGACACTCTCTCACATTGGAATTTTTGACAATGCAAGGTTTCATTAAATGAAACATTTGGATAAAAACAGTAAGAATAAGAATGCAAGTTCAAACAATTAAATTCCCTTCTTTGATTGGCTTTGGCAACTGTGTTGATTGTTTTTCCTCTCTATCAAGAGAGTCCATAACAATGTAGTTATCAATGGTTAGTGGTTCTCATAAATTAGTCAATGTTAATACAGTTTGTTTCAAGAGAGGGAGTGTAATATATTACCTTGACCAAGCAAAAATATGATTGACAAAAATATATTTCAGCCATGGATGGTGGCGAGCATCAAAAGACAGAAACACAAACACTAGCCAAACAAATATATGATTGACATCAAAGGCAAAAAATACAAGCATTGGCCAACAAAAATATGATCGACATCAAAGACAAAAAACACAAGGTGACAACAAAAGGCTTGAAAGACAATGGCTGACAAAAATATGATTGACATCAATTGAACGACAGGCCGAAGAGGCAGGTATGTATGGGAGTTATTGGTTCTACAAGTCAAAGACAGAAAGAGAAGAGATCTGAACACAGAGAGAGAGAGAGAGAGAGAGAGAGAGAGAACAGAATTTTCGCTGACTAGCAACTCTCTGTCAGCTCCCTCGTATGTGCTCAATCTCTCTCTGGCTGCCCATTACTCCACACCAGCATCCATCGTTATCCAACTGGTAGCCAGTTTTTATATAACATCATTTTGCCATTAAATTGAACTCCTTTTTGGACCTGTATGTTCTTAAGACTTTTGTTTTATTTTTGAAGGATTCATAGAAATCTATCCTTTATGAAAGACAGGTGTTATTTTTGTACAACTAATCATCAGTAATTAAGAAAAGAAAACCTTTGTATCCAATAGATAAATATGTTTATGGATTTTTATTTCCCTTCTACTACAAAAGCATTGAATTAGTACTCTTAACAAAATCAGTACTCTTAACAAAATTAGTACTTCTAATATCATGGGCAAAAATGTGAGATATTTGGTGATAGACTGCAGGTCATTCAAACATAATTCTTGTCTCCTAATCAAAAATGAAATAAATAAGGACTTGGTCAAAATGATAACTGTCTACTATCTTTCTTATATTCTTAAGCTTATTCATATTAAGACAACTTTGTGACAGTTCAGGTGAACCTGAATATAATATTTCTTTTCCTTCATATGTTTTTCACGGAAAACAATGGAATTTTTAATATTGATTAACAATACAGTCTGTTTCTTTTAAAATTCTGACACTTCCCATGCTCCTAGAAAATTACATATTGTGAAGAGATTGGTTAAATTTACTCTGGTCATTTTATAATAATTTACACATGATGTAAAAAATGTTGGCTTTTTTATTGCCGTACTCTGCTCTTTCATGAAGCAATTTATAAAGTTTAATTATAAAGTCCTTCCTAATGGGTGGATCCCTGAAGATAGTTGTTAACAGCCAATATTCCGGAGCCCTAACTATCAAAGCAGACAAACCCCCAGTTGCTTCTCAGACCAATCTTCTTTTTATTTTATATAAATGATCTATCTAAGAATATACTCTAATCGCTTTGCAAATATCTATGCATCTCAGTAGGAGAAAAAATGGTTGGTTACAGTCAGTCAGTCATTCAGTTAAGTGCCATGTGTGATATATACTTGGGTGATCATGTCTCTTTTGATCCATGACTGACTAGGCAGAAGATTTTCTTGCAGTAGGTTACCATGTTTTTTGCAGTAAACTGGTCGCCAACCAAGGCTACAGAACCCAACCTGTCCTGCTATTCAACCATGCTAATAGCCAATCAGTCAGTTAAAAGCCATATGTGATACATGCTTGGGTGATCATGTCTCTTTTTCAATCCATGACTAACTAGGTAGAAGATTTTCCTGCAGTAGGTTGGTATGTCTTTCTGTTCTGCTATTCATCCCATAGTTAGAGGGAGAATAGATCGATTATTACCTTTCCCAAGGGTATTTGTGCATAAGTTTATGCAATGGATTCAACTGGAATTCAAACTAGGCTCCCCAAAATTTCTCATTCAGAGTCAATATCTATTATACCATATTGCGTATTACAGATACAGTTGACTGGATACAGACAATGCCTTGAAAACCACTCTAGTTACATTTCATCATCAAACTTTTATCAATCATGATGAATGGAAGTCCCCTTCAGGGAAACTCCATGCCTTGAGCACCTACTGAACCTTAAATTCAACTCAGCTGTCAAGTGGAGTTCATATAAATAATCCATCACGAAAGATACTGGAAAAATAGTCAGTTCCCAAGAGGATGTTTTCTTGATCACAATATTTTAAGCTTTTCAAGTCTAGAGTTAACCATTATCTTTCCCACATATCTGTCTAAATAGTGCCTCTTCCTCTGTAACCCTCTACCAGGATGAACATCGCTTAAAAAATCTTTTCGCTTCCTAGAATGGTAGGTCATATCAATGACATTTCCCCGCTTGGCAACTAAGTGTTATTAGTGCAGGGGAGGTAACTTTAATACAGAAATATTTTAGACTTTGAGGATGTTAATGACAAAACAATTCACTTCACATGTTACATCGAGTGTTCCAATAACTTGGACTGATTTTAAACTTAAAATCGGTGCAAGTTATTAGATCACATTATTTAATGAAATTAACTGTTAATGAGATCATTTCATTAGATATAATTTATCATAATTTAATTCTGTCATGTCATATTTCTGTATAACTGCAACTGATAATTTAGAATTTTTTATTGTCAACTGTTTAAAATGTTTCTGCCACAGTCTTTCAATTGTAGATATGAAAAAGCTGACATGAATCCATCACTCATAAAAGTTTCACTGCAATTTTGAATTATTTAAAAATCAGCTTTCTTACTCTTAACAATAGAATTGTCAAGATAAATAATCCTAGGTTACTCATACAGAAAATATAACTAACGCAAATGCAAAATTACTTACATTTTGTCAGTTTTTAGGGTGTAAACTTGGAGTTTGATGATTTAAAAGAAAACAGTAGATTGCAACAAAATAAATGGCAGTTTTTTCATTAGATTATTTTTTTTTACTCTTTCAAAACATTTCCTCTTTTGGATGTTGTTTAAATGTTTTGGCTGCTTTCTTTTTATTCTTTGTATGATTTTTTTAGCAAAAGTAGGATGTGCGTTGTGGTACAGTGGATATCGGCTTGGAACAAGAAACCGGGGAGTCGTGTTCGAATTCCAGTTGAATCCATTGTATTCACTTACGCACAAATACCCTTGGGACAGGTATTAATCCGTCTCTTCCTTCTAGTTATGGGTTAAATAGCAGGACAGATTGGGTTCTATAGCCTTGGTTGGCAACCAGTTTACCGCAGAAAGCAATGGCAACCTACTGCGGGATAATCTTCTGCCCAGTCAGTCATGTCTCTTTCGAGACATGATCGCCCAAGCGTGTTTCACGTATGGCACTTAACTGACTGACCTTGGTAGAATGCCAGAAGAGAATTTGCACTTAATGTCACAAAAACTATCAAAGGAACAAGGTGCATAGTCAGTCACCCTAGGTGGCCCCCTGGGTACTGAATATAGAATCACATGACCTCAAATCTGCACACTGGCTTGCAACCATGGAAATAAGTTGCTTGAAATGATGGAATAAATTTAACTTTGATTGCTAACAGAGTTGTGTTAATTCTAATAGTGTTTTATTTTGGCAGGTCTTAGCTGTGAAGGTTAGAACTGGTAGAATAAAAAATGTAGAATGGCACACTTTCTGTAAAAATAGTGATAACGTAGTGAGAGGCTTGTGATGTTTCATTTCTGGGAAAGGGGTTATAGGAAGGAAACTAATTTGTCACCCACAAGGACACAAGTATGCTTTTGGACTCTATTAAGTGATGAGTGAGAAACTCCTGCCCATATATGGTAGCAGTACTTCATTTTAAACCTGATCTGGTTCTTGTAAAGGTAGAAGATAGCATGAGAAGTGAAGTACTTACTGAAGTGGTACAGGGAACTGACTATCTTTCCGGTATGTTTAGCAATGGATCATTTGTATGAGCGATGTAGAGGATTTTTAGGTCCTTTACAATTTATATTACGATTTGTCCAACATATGATTCAAGAAAAATAAAGACAACTCCAATTTGTAACCAATAAATTAAAGTATATTCAATAAACAAAGCATATAATAGTAATATACATAGAGTAAGAGGAAAAAGTTGTTGCCCTTTAACTGTTTGTTGATGAAAGTCAATTAAATGAAAAAAGTATTTCTTGCGCTGAAAAGGTTTGTTATAATTGTTAGAAAGATTTTCATGTAAGAATAAATAACATGAAGTATACAATTATTTTGAATGTAATTGTTAGTAACACAAATTTTGGTCAAGAGTTAAAAAAGTTTAAAAGTTCTTGATGAAAATGTTCAGACAGTAAACAAAGTTCTGTGTCTGTGTGTGCATTAAGGAAGGTTTGAGTAGAGAGACTTACGTGGAGTCTGTTTTGCAGCCTGGTCGTCTACTGGATAGCTTGCTGAAAGTAGCCGTATATAATGAAGAAAGGGTAGATCAAAAATGAAGCGCGGGAAAAACTGGTTTTACATTAAAAATATGTGATTGGCAAAAAATTAACCAATCACCACACACATATGAAAGAGCTGCTTCAGAGCTGAAAGATTCAAAGGCAACTGCGATTGCTAAATTGTCCTATACAAGAACAGTAGTGATTTATTACTCATTCACAGATGAGTAAATGACATGGACTGAATGTGGGTAAGAAAAACATAGCAACTGCTATAAGTGCCACTTGAAGTCTGGGTTGAGCTTAAGGCCCAGGAGGTGCTCAAGGCATTGAGCTTCCCTGAAGGGAACTTCCATTCATCATGATTGGTAAAAGTTCAGGGCTGATCAGTGATGATGAAATGTAACTAGTTTGGTTTTCAAGATATTGACTGTAACCAGTCAGTTTTCCCACATTGACATGTTTATTTTGGCTAATAAGGCTGTAATGTTTGAACCAAGTTGTGAGGTTTTATATTTTCTGTGTCCACATATTTTGATCCAACCTGAAATATAATTATTTTGGCTCTGTCTAATGAAATCACTAGTTGTGCTTAAATAAACAATTTTGATATCATTTCATACAAATATATCAACAATGTAATACACTTAGAAGGTAACAACCTTTTCTGAAATTTTTTTTATAGAAATAAAATAGTTGAAGTTTTATTACTTATGAACTTCAATATTATTTAAGAACTTCAATACAGAATCACTAATTAAGTTTATAGCTGATCTTATTATACCAGGTTTACATCCTTATATAAATTAATTGAAACAATTACTTTAGTTTCCTTTCTTTCACCATACAGTCAATTTTAGACTCACTGGAGTGACAGTGTGTAATCAATTTCTATTTTTTCCTCAGATTAGGCCATTTGCAGTGGTGAATCTATTTTTGGGGTGTATGATGGCATTTGTTTGGCCTTGAAAAATATTGTGTCATCCATGATTGCATCAGATTTTTATCACACCCAAACACTATTGACTTGACTGTTGAGTAGTTGTTCTAAAGTCATTGTCTGCAGTGGACATTACTCCAAGGAAGCATACAAAAACTGTAATGCTGTACGAATACACTGTCTCATCAGTCCAAAACAGAAATGAAAATGCAGTCAGAAGAGAAAAACAATGCCAACAGATGACATATATGTGATCAAGGAAAGTGTGAAAGATCCTAGGAAAACGTTATTCATTTTTTTTCAATTAATTTGCACAAGGGTATATAAACAAGAATAAGAAAGTGACTTGTTGATAATATAAAATCATGCCATGAGCTGATCTAAATCTTATGAATAAAAATAGGTCAACAAAACTGTTTGGCTGTTATCAATGTCTGTGTTCACAGAAAGTCCAAAGTCATGTTGACTATGGATTTGAATGTATTGATCTTGTTCAGTTACTAATCACACCAGATTATGAACTCATTCTTAAAACTGTAACTAAGGTCTGTTGTTAGTCTGTGTAAATGTTGAAAAAACACAAATGTGACTGAGCAGGTATTGACATTAGGGATTAATATTAAAGAATGAAAAGGAGACAGTGACTGGACACACAAGAAAAACATCTATTCTAGGTCCTACGATGTTTCTGGTTTTCATCAATGATCTTCCTGATGTAATCAGTTCCCAAGTAGGCATATATGCAGATGAAACCACCATTTACTCCCATCTCAATGTCAAATCTGTCAAGGCTGATAAAGTAAACCTGACTGCTGCTCTTAAAATAGACCTCTAATGAGTGGTTAACTGAGGCAGGAAATGGCTTGTAAATTTTAATACCTCCAAAACAATTCAAGGATGAATGACCAACAATTCAAGGATGAATGACAAAACGAGACAATTTTGATATAAACTTTTAATAAGTAATGAAATATTAAAATAAAAACAATATTTAAGTATGAATAAGAGTGTCCAATGACCTGAACCTCAAAACTTATATTCGGATACCCAACATAGTTGAAATAACAGTTTACAATGCATATCAACAAATATGAATGAATACAGGCAAATACAAATGCAAGAGATTAACACAAAATAAAATGGGGAGAAACATATAATTTATAAGCACATGTGGTATGATGTATGTGGTAACATAATATTCATGGAAGTGTATGCGTGTTCTAACATGGGTCTAAGAATATAATAACTTATCTTTGTATCAGTTTCTTCTCTCTTATTTTACTGTTTTTTCTTTTCTTTTCTCTCTTTCTCCTCCTTCTTTATACAACTTTGGACTCAAATGCAGTCCAGTTGAAATGTATTTAGCTATGACTGTCTCTATTTTCTTTCAGTTGCCTGTTGTGCTTTCAGCATACAAATATTTTGAAATGTCCACACTCTTCTTTATTCCTTTAGTAAAACAAGCCTCATATTTTCTGCACTTGAACACTTCTACAGTTTATTCTCTTCAATATCTCTTCCTTCATATGTTAACTTCTCTGTGTTGCTATCTTTCTTTCTTTCCTTGATAAACAACTTGGCTTCGTTTTCTTTCTCTTCTTAAACAAACAGGAATCAGCATACAAATAACATTACAGTCTCTTCTCTTAAATATCTCTCCGTCACTATCTTTCTTTCTTCTTTAAAAAACTATTTGGCCTCGTCTTCTTGTTTTAACAAATAAGAATTTATAAGTTCATTTTTCTTATTCAGAGTTGTTTAAGATGAATTGGTTAAATATTATTATCACAAATGCATTTTCCTTTTCATTCATAATTTATCAGTACCCAGTAATCATGACTTGCTCATCCAAGATTTGATTTGCAACTGATTTCCAAATTTTGCCTTCCATGTGATTTGTTTTGGGGCAAATTCTAGCTCCTGCTGTTTCATGACCTCATGTCTAGCTTCTGTCTATTTCCCGTCTAGACATTTGTTACTAAGGGTATCTGGATCAACCGACCTTGACCTGCTATCCCAAAACTGACTCTAGGCTTCCACATGATCATCTCCTTGTTACCACACAGAGACCAATCTCAATATATGTGTGTAGGTGTGTGTGTGTGGGGGGGGGGGCTATCTATATCCATAACACCAGTCTTATATTTCACTGTAACCCACAGTACATGAGTGGCGGTCATGTCTTGTTTGACAAGTTTATTTGCAGACATTTTTTTGTCACCACCACCACAACTACCACTCATCACCACCACTACTACCCATCATCACAACCACCACCACTACTACCCATCATCACAACCACCACCACTGCCAACACCACTACCACCACCATGATCCCCATCACCCCATCATCGTCATCATCATTTGGGTGTTTTTTTGCTTTTTAAAAAATCACGTTGGATCGAATCATGTCGGCAGTCACCAATTTTTAGAGGATTTTTTAGATCCTTCACGATTTATATTACGATTCGTCCAACATATGATTCAAGATAATAAAGACAACAACTCCAATTTGTAACCAATAAATAAATATGTATATTTGATAAAATACAGCAATTAACAAAGCATGTAATATTAGTATACAATAATACATAGAGTAAGAGGAAAAGTTGTTCCCCTTTGACTGCTTGTTGATCAAAGTCAACTAAGTGAGGAAAGTTTTTTCTTGCACTGAAAAGATTTTTTATAATTGTTAGAAAGGTTTGCATGTAAGAAAGTGTCGAGCTCTCTACGATACCCTCGTATCACCAATATTTTATAGAAAGTTCGAGAAGGAAAATTGTAAAATAAATCAAACCATCTTCTTTTTGTAACCAAACTTTTCATTGGTTTGTTCTGCATCAGCAGCAGCATTTTGCCTCTCTTTCGAAAAAGCGGGAATCTTCCCACTCTTCAAGCTCCAGTTGGAAAGTATCCTTTGAAGCCACCAGACCTATTGTTTCCAGCTCACTTTTCTTTTAAGGCAATATATGTTTTCGCCTACTCTTTTAAAAGAAAATAAGCCGGTTTCATCTTTACCTGACTGAGAAGTTAAGTTAAATATTCAAAACTTTGCAATACCAGCTTTTTGCATTCAACATTTTCTCCTGGTATAATAATTTATTATTGTTTCAACTTCTCAGCTAAACCGCAAGTATTTTTGACATTTTTTATTCACACACACTTTGCTTGCAGATTATCTTCCAACTCATAACTTTGAACTGTATCAAATTATTTGAACATACAAACTGTTTTCCAACTCACAAATTTCCAGCTCACAATTTGAACTGTTTCAATTATTTGTCTACATACAAACTTTTGAACATTGGCTTTGGGCCATTTACAATTCAAAAATATTTTATTGTTTAAACACATATCTCTAAAAAAAAGGTGTTTCATTCATTTTTGCAAATATCTGCAGTAAAAGGGAGATAACTTATTTTTACCCCTTTTCTATAATTCACAGTTGTTGTTATAATTAAAATTTATTTACCTCTGTCTTGTGTCTTGTTTGTTCACTTATTTGTGCATACATAAAATTGAGAAGCTCTCATTACCCAACAAACAAAAAAAAGTAGTTAGGCCGCTACAAAAGAATAACATGAAGAATACAATTATTTTGAATGTGGTTGTAATGTAAATAACACAAATTTTGGTCAACAGTTCAAAAGTTCAAAAGAAGTTTTTGGCGAAAATGTTCAAAGAGAAAATTGTGATTACAAAGTTCTGTGTCTGTATGTGCGTTAAAAATGTTTGAGTAGAAACATACGTGGATTCGTTTCGCAGTCTCGTTTCGCAGCCTGGTTTTGCGAAAAGTAGCCAAATATAAAAAGATATAGAGACTCCAGAACGAAGCCCGGGAAAAACTGATTTTACATTAAAAATATGTGATTGGCTAAAACTTAACCAATCACTACACACATATATAAAGAGCCGCTTCAGAGCCGAAAGATTCAAAGGCGACTGCGATTGCTAAATTGTCCTATACAAAAACAGTAGTGATTTTATCAGCCAATCGCAGACGAGTAAATGATTTGGAGTGAATGTGGGTAAGAAAAACATAGCAACCGCGATAATATATTGTTTTTTGTATGTGTATGTGTGTATGGGCATTTCAAGGATGTTATTTTTCTGATGTTGTTATTTTATCCTCATGATTTGACTGTGACGTAATTTTTGTGCTTTTGAAAAGGAGTTTTCTTTAAAAGCTATCACATGATGTGCGCGACTGGGCATTGCGTGAGTGTCTGTCTATTTAAAAAAAAAAAAAAAAAAAAAACTTTTAAGACTCCAAGGCCAGTGAAATGGCTGAAAGTGCTTGAAAAGGTAAACATTATGGAAAATTTTTACATTCCTTATCTCTAGCAAAAAGGAAACATGCAAGAATACTGGAAAAATTAAATAAAAAATTAATATCTTCCTTGGCCGTTTTTTTTTTAACAAAACATGTTTAAAAGAAAGATTGCTGCCCATATATATGGCACCTAATTCGTCGGTCAGTTATTACGTGATGCATGTTTAGGCGATCATGTCTCGGAAAAAACATGATGACTCATCATGACTGACTTGCATACCCGGTAGAGTGGTTGCTAACTAAGGCTATAGAACCCTATCTGTCCTGTTAAAAGGTGGAAAGAGACAGATTAATACCTTTCTCATGGGCATTTGCGCGTAAAGGAATGCAACGAATTCAACTGGGATTCGATCTCGGCTCACTGGTTTCTTGATAATCACTGCACCACAACACACATCCACGTACAACAAAATGAAACAAGGGAAGCCATTGTTAAAGTTATCTCCCTTACAACAGAAACGTTGTTTATTTTTGCAATTTTAAAATAAGACTAAGAAAAAAAATCTTCTCCCGGTTACATTAGTTTGTTGTCAAAAGGCAGTTTATGTTTGCGTAAACAGGCGAATATTAAAGACATTTTGAAACAAGTCAGCCAGTATGAATATATGTATGTTGCAAAACTTAGAAATTGATTAATTCACTGCGCTAAAAATATAATCCTTTCTCTTGTTTCCTTTTCAACACACAAACAGTTAAATTGTGTTCATAAATCCTACATCTTTGCCTCCGTCTCCTCATTGTCTTTGCTGTTTTCACACATATACTAAAGTTTGCAGGATTGATGATACCAATTATCGAGCAGCCTGTTACTACTGAATGCACATATCTAGAAATAAATATGCTATATTCACATGAATATAAAACTCTTTATAACTTGAACGCAGCAATACATTAATAATGAATGATAATTCCTTTATATTTTAGAATTCGACAAGATACAAGACTCATGAAATGAAATAACAACACCAATGTAACCATAATAAACATGTACTAACAATCATATTATAATTGTGCTTGTCCTTCCTTAGTTACTTAGTTTGTCTGTTCGTTACGACACTTACTCTCTATCTGAGCTTTTCCTTCCCCTCTATCTTTTTAAACGCTACTTTCCTCAGTCTTTCTCTCACCTTTGCCAAACGGAAGGTTAGTAAAGAGTGAGAGAGTAGGAGGAGAAAGTCTATAACATTACTGTAGGAGCAGCAGCAGCTTAAGCTGTGTCTATATGTGTTTGTACCGCCAATCAGTTAAGTGTCATACGGGACACATGCTTTGGGCGATCATGTCTCGAAAGAGACATGATTAGACATGATTGACTGGGCAGAAGATTGTCCCACAGTAGGTTGCCATTGCTTTCTGCAGTAGACTGATTGCCAGCCAAGGCTATAGAACCCAATCTGTCCTATTATTTAACCCATAACTGGAGGGAAGAGACGGATTAATACCTTTCCCAAGGGTATTTGTGCATAAGTGAATGCAAGGAATTCAACTTATGCACAATATAGTAAAAATAGGTAGGTTTGTTGTCGTATCCTGCAACCTAATTACCCAGTTGGTCTTTTCTGTTTCCAATGGACACATGAGCCTTTAAAGAAACTTTAATTATTTTTAAAAGTTTTTAATCCCTTCTAACATTTTCGAAATTTTGTCAGAAAGTTTTGTTTTGATTTGAGTTAGCGGCTAAAGAAACGTTACGACTGTTTTACAATGGAAACGTAATGATTGCATCACCCACTTTTTTTTAGGTGAAAAAAACATTAATTTTGAAATTCTCACAAAAATCAAATAATTGTCGGATTTTGATGAAACTATCAGTACTCATTCACAAATGAATGACATTATTTTTTAAATTATTATTTTTTAAACATCTTGAAAATATATATTTTTTTCCCTTTTTTCACCCTTTCCACATAAATTCATGAAATCTTAATAAATTTTATACTGATGGCTGACTTTTGTTTTATTTGTTCAACGTAGGACTCATTGGGGAATATAAATTTTTAAAAATCATTTATTTTTTTTATTTTAAGTTTGCAATCATTATCCAAAAACTTCTTTGAAGAGTAAAATAAAAAATGCAATAAAATTCTGATATGATTTAATTTGATAAGCTTTTACTTGCTATCAAGGACATTATACTCTGAAAAGTTTTTTGATTAATAATAAAACAATTTTTATTAAACTTTTCAATTTTAGATAGGCAATATAATCATCAATTCTTAACTAAAAAGTCTACTTGCAATCAATTCTTTGAAGATTTTAAAAATATTTTTAAAACTTTACGTATTATTATCAAATTATTTATTATTAATAATAATAATAATAATGAAAACAATTCTTTTAAAATCTTATTATTTTATTCTATTTATTAATAATTTATTTATTTATTTTATTTATTTATTAAGACGTTACTATCATTTGTAGTATGACAGGGTAAAATTTTTCCAGGATATCATAATTATCCTTCCCTGGAAATTCTACAGGTTCTGCTACAACAATAATACAATAATTCGAGAGAAACATGCAAATTACTGTGAAAGTGAATAGAAGGAGAAAGAGTTTACTCCCTTAGACTGTAAAGAAAGTCAAATGTTCTTTAGTGAAAGATTGATTGGAATAAAATTTGTTCTGAAAGGAAGAATAATGTACATACAGTTCTGTACATTGCAGGTTGTCACATGTTCTCACAATGGCCTCCTGCCTTTGGGTATCAATTGAAGTTTGTATGTGGGAAATGTGTGTGTGCTTACATACATGTATGTGTGTGAGATAATTCCGCACCACCGATGGCTACCTGCAATCAGATGCACTGTGTATATGAATTTGAGTGAGAATTATGATGTATCTCACCACAGCAGCTCCAGTTCTCACTGGTGTATGCTTGAGTAAAATAAAACTATGATGCATGACCCCATGATTGCTGACTGTGATCAGGGCCTAACTGCTTGCAACACGTGGAAGTCTTCTTATATAGTCATACGCAGGAATGGAATTAACACGTGCGCACAGGATGATTGGTTAAAAGTAACCAATCATTATCTGCTAACGTGGCATGTCCCGCAAATGAAAAAAAGCATTGTTTTAATGTGTAGGTGTGAATATAATGATATTCTACAAACATTTGCATATAACAAAAGATTCATCTATAGCATAATGACATCGTGTGTGCGTTTGTGTGTGTGTGTGTGTGTGTGTGTGTGTGTGTGTGTGTGTGTGTGTGTGTGTGTGTGCGTATGTGCATGGAGGCTTAATATGAACAAATATTAATGTTGTTGCATAGTTATCTTTGAATGTATATGAATGTATGTAGAATTTTGTTCTATTCATTAATTTTATGAGCGTGCCTTGTTCTTGGTTTTGTTATTTTTATCTGGGATTATATCATCAACATGTTAAATTAATATTCATGTGCAATATTGCATGAAAACATGAAATAAAATATATACAGTTTTTGGTGTGCATGCAACAAGATATAAGATTGATTTTTGAATAAAGATACAATTGCTTATGTAATATGTTTGTATTATTAACAGATATATATTGATTTGTATATATTAATTTAAGGATGTGTGTTGTGGTGCAGTAGATATTGACTTGGAATGAGAAATCGAAGAGCCGAGTTCAAATTCCAGTTGATTTTGTTGCATTCACTTACGTACAAATGCCCTTGGGAAAGGTATAGATCTGTCTCTTCCCACCATCTATGAATAAAATAACAAGACAAATTGGGTTCTGTAGCCTTGGTTAGCAACCAGTCTACCGCAAAACATAATGGAAACTTTCTGCTGGGAAAATCTGCCCATTCAGTCATGTCTCTTCTGAGACATGATTGACCAAGTGTGTATCATGTATAACACTTAATTGATATCTTAATTCAAAGAGAAAAACTGATTTTAGGCTTATATGAAGAAACATCTTTCTTGTGACCTAATTTAAGAAACAAATCTTTCTGGTTCAACAATTGGTGGTTAATTGTATTTTCGTGCCAAAACTATCTTAAGAGAATTAAGAGAATTTTACTTCTTTTTTTTTCCTTAAATATAATTTAACAATGCAAGGGACGCAACTCCTGCATTTTATTTCTTATTTATAAATCTATACGTCATCCAAATCTAAATTACAAATCAAATAGTTTTTTCGTTTTTAAATTCTCTCTCGTCCTTCCATGATTCTATCAGTTGTTTACTTTCGATTTGGCATGCACCAAAGGTTACATAGGGAAATTTGAGATCAGGTATAAGTACAACACAAGTCTGTCTTTTTATCTTTTACTGTAATGTATACCTAACCTGTGTACACCTTTCTATTTTCACTTTTTTGATCTTTTGTCTTTTAAGGATTGTATATGGCGTTAAATAACCTTTGAGGGTTGATATGTGATTAATTAACCAAACAAGAAACTTAACTGCAACTGTCTTTTTTCCCAGGTAATATCAATTTCAGGCTTGTCACCAGAGTATTTTGTATTGGGTTAGGTGGCTTTATGTCAGTGAGGCTACAATTAACACTAAAATAAATTCACATCATTTTCAGTCAGAAAGGGGATGATATTTTGAAGCAGCGGGAACCCTTACAAGCAGGGGTGGACTGACCCATCGGTCAATCGTACCGCCTAGCTGCCAATAAATTATCAAGCATGTCCTTGCTATACACTCTAATATATGCAGTCTGGCTCAGGTCATTCAGCTGCACATCATCGTGTGTGTGTGTGTGTGTGTGTGTGTCTCATAAATGGCTGTAGCTGACTCCTTTTGATTTCATCACACCCCTTGCCTGGTTGAAGGGAAGATGCAATAAATCATTTTAACCTTCCAAGAATATTCAAATGATTATAAACCTGGTGCCTCTGTAGTCTGTAGTACCGGTCAAGTCTTGGTGAACAATCTGAAGGGGGTCATTCAGTTCTCCTGCTCCCATCTCCATCACTCCCAAAAGTCACTAAAATCTTCATATGATTGTTAGAATTTGCAAAGAAAGGACACCTTTTTCTTAACTCCTGTCTGTTGCCAAGCATTTTCGTAAGTTAAAATACTGACTATATTGATTATTTTGTTTACATCTATAATTATGCTAATTTGATAAAAATATTGAGGATTTATAGTAAATTTTAATTTGATTTTTTAAGTCAAAGTTTTTAAAATTTCAATAAAGCACTTTAATGTGAATTCAAGCAGAATATTTTTTTATCTTTTAAAATCCCATATTGTTTTCAAATTAACAAAGGGTTTAACAGTCAATTTATGTCAGTGCCAGATATATACGGATCTTACCACATTCTTCTAAAATCATTTCAGTTGATTGGATTTTTTTATATGTGCAATGTGCAATCTCTCTGACCTTGCTCTAGACATTTTTTATATATTTAATCAAAACCTTTAGGTATGGAAACTGTGTTTTGGAAGGCTGTTTTTTCTAAACATTTAGAAAAAAAATTAAAGTGAAAATTATTACTTCTTAACCTATACAATTTGAATAAAAGAGAATAAACTAAAAATAAATAAATAGAACTTTTATTTATAAATACTCAAAATTATAAATTAAAAATGTATATGACCGACAAGGCATTCAGGGCATGAACATTAACAGAAAATGGGTGATATACAATGGAAGAAAGCAAGACTTTGCATTGCTCGTTTTATCTGATGTATAATCCCGAGAAAAGTCAAAGCATACAGATGATCCGGGGCTGTTTTGACTGGAGACACATCACAACAAGACTGTTTGAACATGAAAAAAGCCACTGTCATAAGCATTCCACTGATGCATATTTTCTGAATGCTTGTGAAAGATCCATTAAGCACAGTTTGTTAAAGGAACAACTCTCCTTAAGAACTGAACAAGTTACTCTGTTTTAAAGTGTGTAATTGATGTAATATTTTACCTGGTTTTGAAGTCTTGTCTTGTCTTACCCCGGCAAACATAGAGAAGCTGTTGCAACTGTATTTGATGAAAGTAATCATGACAATCGTGGGAATTTTCTAGAGTCTATAAAGCTTCTTGCAGAATACAATCTACACCTGCAGGAACATTTGCAGAAGGTCATTTTGCAGGGAAAACAAAAAGATCCATCTAAGAAAGGATGTGGCAAATTCGTATCTTTTTTAAGCAAATAATGTGAATAAGATAATAAATATTATTTCAGACATGGTTAAAAATGAAATTGTGAAGGAGATGAAAAATGCAGGGATGTTTTCAGTACAAATTGACTCTACCCAAGACATGATCAGTGTACCATTGTCCTTAGATATGTTGTTAGGGACAGAGCTAAGGAAAGACTAGTTTGCCTGGTAAATTTGGATAATTCAAGTAGAAAATGCTAGCAAACCCTGCTACAAAATTCAATTACAGAGATAGGCCTAGCACTGGAACAGTTACTGGTGATTCATTTGATGGAGCAGCTAATATGAGTGGTGTTTATCTGGTCTTCAGGCACTTATAAAAGCAGCTTGTCCAAGTCACATCCATACTTGGTACTATGCACATGTTCTGAATTTGGTGATCAGTGATGCAAGCAGTGTATGCGTTGCAGCAGTTAGTCTTTTGGGTTTGATTACTGAACTATATAAATTTTTCAATGATTCCTACAAAAGAATGAAGGTCTGGGAAGAGCATATGCAGACAAAACCAAGAAATAAGAAATGCCTAAGACTAGAGAGCATGGGTCAAACTAGATGGTAAAGTAGAGGTAGAGCACTTCAAAAATTGTTTGGCAGCTACATAGATCAGTCATCAGAATTCTATTCAGACATTCTGATCATCCTTTAGCAAGTAAGTGAAGCAACTGATTTCAAAGGATCAGTTTGCTATGAAGCACAGAAATTGAGTGAAAATTTGCACAAATTTGAAACCATCTTAATGGCATTTATATTCATCTGAATTTTTGATATTACAACACCAGTATCAGATTATCTGCAGACATCAAGACCTGGATATCATGCAAGCTTGGCACATGATTAACAAAGCCACTGAAAATGTTAATAAAATCTCAAGAGATTTTAGTGGCATTTTTGAAACAGCATCTAATTTTGTTGTTCATGCAAATTGTAAATTAGAAGAGGTGAATATTTCTGTCCCTAAGAGCTTCTCAATTTCAACCATCAGATCTAGTTGCTCAGCACCAGAAGGTATCACAGACAAGAAGAGAAATTTTGAGGTTTCATTCCATAATGCATTAACTGATGCTGTACTCTCCAGCATGTGAGCTAGATTCTCGTCTCATGAAAAACTCTATAAGCAGATTTCCTGCTTTGACCCAAACAAGTTTGCTGAAATCTTGGAATCTCCACAAAACATGGAGCTAAGTTTGATTGCTAATGCAGTATCAGAAATTGACAGAGTGGCACTACAGGATGAACTGATTTGATTCGCATTGAGCTACAAAGACCTGTAGAAGGAACTGCTAGAGAATATGAATGACAATGAAAATGATTCAGACAACTTGGAATCAGAGGGGGAGTATACAGAAGTTTCTGAATCATCTGCCAAGACAACATGTAAGAATTGTTTGTCATGTGCTTTCAAGTTGTTATTAAAGTACAGGCTGTGTATGAAAATTTATATGCAACATATAAATTCATTGTAACACTAAGTGTCACACAGTGCACATGTGAAAGACGTTTTTCTAAACTAAGACTGTTGAAAACAAGGGTGAGGTTTTCACTCACCCAGAATAACTTGGAGTTACTTATGCTAATTGATATTGAAAAAGACATTGCAATGAAAATCAAATCAAACAAAGACAAAATTATTGATAAAATTGCAGAATTCTCTGCTGAAATGAGTACAATCTTGTTACTGTAATCTGTGAATATTAATATTTGAAACTTTTGACTCAGTATTATTGTAAAGCATAGTATATCATATGTTAGGATGTGTTAAAATGTAAAAATTTATTTTAAAAAGTGCATGTTAACACATTTTGAATATCTGTTTCTAATATCTATTATTATAAATTTTATAATTTAGTAGATTGTTTGCATGTTAATTCGTAGTAATTAAATGGAAATTTTGTTTTACATGTCATTACGCTTTGCTGTTACTATCAGCATGTGTCCATGAACATATTCATGACTTTGAAGTTTTCAAATCTTTTTATGCATATAAACACATATTTTAAACTAAAGCCCTTACTTAATTATGTCAATATGCACAGTTCACCTGCTGCACAGCCTCTACATGTGGCATTTAACTGTAAAGAGCAGGGAGAGGGGCCCATTGTAGTTTCTACCCGAGAGCCTATAACACTCTCAATTCGCTCCTGCATACAAGCCACACTTTGAAGAAGAGGCTGACCCCAATTAGGACTTAAAATATCTTTATAAAACATTTATAGCATTTTACAATAAATTAATCTTAAAACAATGGATGTAAATACCTGGCAAATTAGCAAACTAGCTCAATAGTACAAGATGTTATTAAAATCCACCATATTTAGCTATCCAGTAGTTATGAGACAATTAACTGTAGCCTATAATCTAGACATTTCCCTTAGAGAAAGAGAAATCAATATTTTTGTATATTTCTTTTAAATTAATTTTGTTTTCATTGCGGAAATGGAACAATACATAGGTTGATATCAGGTTTATTTTCTCATCTGTCTATATTTCTGACATTGTAATTATTTACATTATTTACATTATTCAGACTGTTGTTTTCAACTTTGTTACTATGTTCACCTTCAATATCTGTCTATATTTCTGAGATGAAATATTGTAATTATTTACACATATCAATCCCTGTCAGGCTATTTAACACCAATACCAAAGATTTTTTTACAGTAAAAAAAAAAAAAGACAGACTTGTGTTGTACTTATACCTGATCTCAAATTTCCCTATGTAACCTTTGGTGCATGCCAAATCGAAAGTAAACAACTGATAGAATCATGGAAGGACGAGAGAGAATTTAAAAACGAAAAAACTATTTGATTTGTAATTTAGATTTGGATGACGTATAGATTTATAAATAAGAAATAAAATGCAGGAGTTGCGTCCCTTGCATTGTTAAATTATATTTAAGGAAAAAAAAGAAGTAAAATTCTCTTAATTCTCTTAAGATAGTTTTGGCACGAAAATACAATTAACCACCAATTGTTGAACCAGAAAGATTTGTTTCTTAAATTAGGTCACAAGAAAGATGTTTCTTCATATAAGCCTAAAATCAGTTTTTCTCTTTGAATTAAGATATCAATTAAGTGTTATACATGATACACACTTGGTCAATCATGTCTCAGAAGAGACATGACTGAATGGGCAGATTTTCCCAGCAGAAAGTTTCCATTATGTTTTGCGGTAGACTGGTTGCTAACCAAGGCTACAGAACCCAATTTGTCTTGTTATTTTATTCATAGATGGTGGGAAGAGACAGATCTATACCTTTCCCAAGGGCATTTGTACGTAAGTGAATGCAACAAAATCAACTGGAATTTGAACTCGGCTCTTCGATTTCTCATTCCAAGTCAATATCTACTGCACCACAACACACATCCTTAAATTAATATATACAAATCAATATATATCTGTTAATAATACAAACATATTACATAAGCAATTGTATCTTTATTCAAAAATCAATCTTATATCTTGTTGCATGCACACCAAAAACTGTATATATTTTATTTCATGTTTTCATGCAATATTGCACATGAATATTAATTTAACATGTTGATGATATAATCCCAGATAAAAATAACAAAACCAAGAACAAGGCACGCTCATAAAATTAATGAATAGAACAAAATTCTACATACATTCATATACATTCAAAGATAACTATGCAACAACATTAATATTTGTTCATATTAAGCCTCCATGCACATACGCACACACACACACACACACACACACACACATCTTGTTATGAAGCTTGAAATATTTTTACACGTAAAAATTGGAAGAAGCATGAAACCCATATCAATATGACTTTACAAAATTAATTTTACAAAATGTGGGATTCATTTTACAAAGATGTTAAAAAATTGACATTACCAACATCATATATGACCAAATCAACTCACTAGTAAGACCGTATTTCAGTTAGTTTCCTTTGTTATATCTCCTCACTAGCAGTATAGCCTGGAGTTGCTTGGGTATGAAAGCCTTAAGACTAATCCATGGTCCTGGAGCTCAGACTCTTTGGACATTAGCACGAAAGACTAAAAAGCAATAGTTGTTTCCAGTTAAAGTGAAACCGTAGACTGAAAGAAAAAGGAATGAATGTAAATCAAATTTTGGTTTCCTGGTATCGATATCAAATTTTCTGCATGATTGTAAGAACTGCAACCTTGAAACTTCTGAATATCATTTCTTATGTCTTTGTCTATGAGTGTATCAAATTTGATTAAAATTGGACCACTCCTTCTATAATCCTTTTTCGATTATCGATTTTCGATATTTATCGGGGATACCTCGACACAAAACCTAACTAAGAACACTCGCAGACGCTTATAGTACAACTGTGTAAATTTTCAAGAAAATTGGTTCAGCCATTTCGGAGTCTATAGGTAACAGATACACACACACACACACACACACACACACACACACACACACACACAAAGATCCATTTATAAATAAGTTTAGATTTAGATATGTATTCAGTTCACTGTTTGAACTATTGCCTAATTCTAGTTTCTGTAAAGTGTTTCCTTTCAAATTTTATAAACATATTCTTGTTTTTATTCATCTATGTACAGTATCAGTCAGTAAGTTAAGTGCTATACTTGTTACATGCTTGGGCAATCATGTCTCTTTCAATCCATGACTAACTAGGCAGAAAATTTTTCTGCAGTACGTTGCTATTACTTTCTGCAGTAGACTGGTTGCCAACCTAGGCTATAAAACTCATAGCTGGAGAGAGAAGAGATGGATGAATATCTTTCCTAAGAGTATTTGTGTGTAAGTGAATGAAACAAACACATATCATGATTATCCATATGCTATATTAAGATGACAAGATATGTTTATCTCCCCTAGAAATTCCAATAATGCACATGCATATGTGTGTGTTTGTGAGGGAGTGACAGATACCGAAATGTTCTTGGTAAAAACCTTCCTATTCATCAGAATTATTTGTGGGAGATCTATTCTTGGTTGGGATGAGAATTTTCAACATTCATGCACACCTGCACACACACACACACACACACACACACACACACACATGATACCGTTATGGTATAGACAGATCTTTTGTTATATGCAAATGTTCATTATTATCAATGTATTGTGGTGTTCAAGTTATAAAAAGTTTTTCTTTCATATATACATGTATATTCATGTGAATATAGCATATTTATTTCTAGATATGTGCATCGTTTAATGTAGTAACAGATGGCTTGATAATTGGTATCAATCTTACAAACTTTAGTAAGTGTGAAAACAGCAAAGACAATGAGGAGACAGAGGTAAAAATGTAGGATTTATCAATGTCAGTTTTTATTGTGATAAAAATGATGGGTAAACAGTTGGAAATTGGAAAAGTATGGAATGTCGAAAGCAATTGGCTGGATCAGGTCAGGCTGGAGCATTGTCATCAGTCAGTGTGAACGTCATCAGTGTCCGGCATGAATAGCTCAGGCTGGAATGTCATCAGTGTCAAGCAGGAACAGCACAGACTGGAACATCATCAGCATCTTGCATGAATGGCAGAGGCTGGGGAGTTGTCAGTGACAGGCAGAAACAACATGGGCTAAAACATAGTGAACATCTGGTTTGAACAGCTCAGGCTGGAATGTTGTCAATGTCTGGCTCCTGCTGGAAATGTGACCTGTAGAGGTCAGATCCCAGCTGCAATTGAATGTAGTCCAAGGAGGAATGGGTTTGGCTGTGTTCTAGCATGTGTTCACGTGGGACCAGCTGCCTAACTAAAGCATCTAAGAATCAACTGCAGTTCTAAGAATCAACTGCAGGTAGTGGGATCACAAATGAAGCATACACCTAGCTGGAGGTTTGCTGGAGAGCGGAAAAAGGATCCTGCCCTCCAGACCAAGAAAGCTGGATTTTTCAGCAAAAGTGACACTGATTCCTACTGTTGGCAACAATTTTGTCTGCTGATTTTTGGTGGAAAGAAAAACGCAAGGTCAAGGTTGCCCCATTGTTTAAATAATGACAAGTAAGCAGGCTGCGATAAGTGTGTGGATTGTGCTCTTGATTTCATTCCTTGGTTTTCTGCATATTCTTTTTGTGTAGATTATTTAAGGCACATCTCCCTTTCTCTGGTTGGCTATGTTGATTGAATTTTTGATGGCTAAAATGAAACACTACACACACACACATGTATGCAAGCTGTGGACCAATGAATGCAGAAAAGAGAGTTTATGCATGTGTTCGCTGTTTTTTTTATATTTACTTAGCATCTACACATTTCTATTTTGATTTTGGCAGGATTGTTAGTCATTGGTTGACTTCTGCATGATGTCAGTTGACCAGATAAGCTATGTCTGGGTTATAATCTAGGTTACCAGAAATATGGAAGAATTGAAAGAAGGAAAAGGATGTAATGTGTTGAGAGAAAAAGAGAGAGAGTTTCTCTGTCATTCTATTAGTAAAGAGAAAAAAATAGTATATTTCACTACACATTACAACTAGCTATCTAATCACTATATCATCTTTAAATGACTTAGCAATATAAAAATGCCAGAATTTAGTAAAAAATATCTTGCTTAAAATACTGACAATTCTTGACAATGACTGTGAAAGTTGAAATTACTTAAATATAACAAAAAGAAAAAGGACCTTGACAAGTGTGGAAGACCAAGATATTTTCTCCCTCTTTCTGAGTGGCCCATTAACGTAAAAATGACTAAGTATCATATCATTAGAAATATCATGCCTTTATCAACAAACTAAAAAATTCATGGAATATAAATGATTCAAACAATCATTCAAACATCAGAAATGCTTTTATAACAGCCACTTGATAGTAGACATGAAGAATTGGAAGTGTTTCAGATTGCATCATTGTTAAAGTCAATGAAACATAGGAAAACATTGGACAATGCAGAAAACTTGTTATTTAATCCCTAATAACATTCATGAAACAAACCTCTTTTGTAAAGATGAAAAATATGATAGATAAATTATTAAAGTAGACAAATCTGATTTTTTTTTTTTGCAAATAAATTAATATTAAAAAAACTCCCACTTACATTTTCAACATCATATTAGCATTAAAGTCATACCAAACTTATTGGTAAAAATTAATTGACAAATTTAAGTAAATTGGGATTATTTATAAATTGCCAGTAATTTTGTTTTTTACCATTGACTCAGGTTCTGTTTCTAATTTTTTTTCTTGTTTTTTATTACTAAATTAATGTTTAATATTAAATTATTTCTTATATTGTTAACCATAAAAAATACTATAGTAAAAAAATATCCCCTTTCTCATTATTTGATCATAAAAATATTCTTGTTAATATGCAAATCATCAGCCTGCTCTAAAACTTTAAGACTGATCGTTCCTTTTATCTTGCTATGAAATGATTTTTTTCCTTTTTCCGAGAAGTTTCTTTTTTGTTAAAATGAAATTCTAGACCTCCACCCAATTTGTTCGCCTAAGGACCTACAAGGACAACTACTGCCGCTTGAGTTAAATATGATATTTTTTCATTTTATTTTATTTTTATTGTCTTGGATAAAAAAAGTTGTGAAAAAATTTTTTTGATGGATTAATTCAAATATAAGTTGGTAAGTCATTTGTTTTATCTTTATTTTTACGTTTAAATTAACATCTGATCCACTTATGTACAACGAAATTTGTTGATAAAAGTTTAAGAATTTGTTTTCTGTTGTTAAACTTTTTCACTTGTTGCTAAAAAAATAAAAAATTAGTTTTATTCTTAGTTTATTGAACTTAATTTTTAAACGTTATTGTTATAAAGTAAAATCATTAATTGAAATAAAAACTTATATAAAAAAATATTTAAAGGCCAAAATTACATTTTAAAAACTTGAGTGAAAAAAATCTAAAACTAAGAGTTTTTCTTTTACAGTACAAAGTACAACAGAAATTTTAACATTTTGCAACTTGTGTGTAGTTTCTAAAAACTTTAATTACCAATGTTTTTTATTACTATGTTATATTTCTTGAGACTATTATCAAAGTAAATAATTTAAAAATATAAAGGAAGATCGAAAGTTGAATTAATTTAAAATTTAAACATTTTTAATTTTAATTAGTTAGAATTTCGATAGTGTTTAATCGAACTTTTAGTAGTTTTTATACAAAAAAAAAAAATTGTACAAATCAAAGCGAAACCTTAAAACGGCTTAACCGAACGTAAAGCTAAAAATTTTGAGATTGCTCTGTGGTTAAAACATTCCTCACCGTTTTTACTCGTCGATGTTCTTTTAGGAAGATTGGCGCCACTTAGTCTTCCTATTCGCCAATGCATTTCATTTTGTTTTTTATTATTCGATACACCTTAGCATAGAGACTTATAAACTCCACATCAAATCTCAACGGAAAAATTGACTTCAATTTTACACTGTTGTAAAAATTATTAGAAAAAAAAAGCAAGTTTTGTAACTTTTTTGTTTTATATTTTCTTTTCATTTCAATTTCAATTAATTTAAAAATATTGAAACAAAATCACTATTGTTTGGTTATTGAAATAATGATTTTTAAGACATCAATTGGACCGAGAACTTTTCAGCATCTGACTAAAATCAATTCAATATTTTAATTTTTTTTAACCCTGCTAAAATTCTAAGAAACGATAAGAAGTTATGGAGAACCAACGTACTGAAGGGACACGACACAGAAGAAGACATGCATTTAGAGACACCTGTAAGCTCGTATATAGTGGGTTCCTGAATTAAACCATCAAAAGCCAGACTAACCAGAGAGTAGTAATTTAAAAAAAAGAAGAAAGTTAAATTTTTTCCCTAGGTTAATCACAAGTTATTCTTTGCTCAGGAGTGTTAGAAAAAGACGACTTTTTCGCATTTTAAAATTACAACTTTGTGAAATTGATAAATAAAATAAAATTTGAAAACTTCTTTTCCTCTGTTGTTTGGTAGGAGTGTGGGTAGATGGGCGTGTAAACATTTTAAAGTACTGTACTAGAAAGGAACATTATTTTTTAATAGTTGTTTTGTTTTTAAATGAGTCACATCAAGAAGAGGTGTGTCTTTTTATTCAATCTTTCTTTTTTTGCAACTCTTTTTTAATACTGGCTTACTGGGAATTACATAATACTAGAAAATGAAAATGATAATAATACTAATAGCCTTTGCCCCTCCCCCTTTTTTTTAGTTTAAAACATTTTACTTTTTGTGATTGTCGTGAGATGCGTATGGTGCTGCAGAGAAATTAAAAGAAATTAGTGGAGTGCGCTTTACGCATATGTAAAACTCTCCTGCTGAACCAATTGGCTGCTTCGTCATGGTCTATAAAATGAGTGTGTCTGAAGGCTTTGACAGTGGAGGTCGAGGGACCCGGCAACAACCAACCAATAGATGATGACTGTCCTGTTCTAGCGGGTCCTTTTCAGCGTGATGGCTACACGCTATTTCGGTAATTATAGCTTTTGATCCTAGATTGATACCGCTATTTGATGAAAGTAATTCTGGACAGTCAGTTATCGAGTGGATAGAGAAGGCAGAATTGAAATGTCAGCTTAGTAGTGTAAGGCTTATTGAATGTGTGGTTCCTATGTGTCTATTAAATGGTACATAATTGAGTATACTGGCAGCTGTGTGAAGAAAGACTTTACCTGCATCAAAATGCTTTGTATACGGCATTTGCTCTGGACTCTGTTACGGCTTGGAATCAATTTGTAGCATGCTGCTCGCACCTGGGTGAGACTGTTGATGTCTTTTTCGTCGAATTGTGTAAACTTTCAGAAAGGGTCAGTGGTTATGACAGATAGAAGTCTGATGTGTGTGTATCGCTGGGTTGACGGAGCATGCCGAGGAATTGCTCTGAGACTCTTTCCAGTTAGCTTGAGAATGCGCCATGCTGAAAAAGTTCCTGTAGATATTGAGCAAGTGGAGGTAGCTGCACGATGATCGGCAAAGGAAGTTGATGCACTGATGAAATGCTATGTGTGCGGCGAGCCCAATCACTTGGTATGTGACTGTCTCTTGCAGCATGAAACATCAAGGAAAGAGAATGCTGGTCCTCAAGGACCAGTCTTATTCTTGTGCTATCAGTGTAAGCAGCAAGGACATATAGCCAATTGGAGTAGAGTGGAAATACATAGGAAATGGGCAGGGGGACAAGTCTTTGGCACCAGGCTTCTCTCCAGATTCCCTTTAAACAGAGCGCTATCTACAATGACTGTGCAGATCAATGGAATGATCTTGTGGACACTAGTTGCACCCAAACGCCCATACGCAAAGCATGCTGTCAGGTGTGGGAGAAAAAGGAGGTATATGTTCTGACAGCAAGCTGGAATACTATTAGGTGCTGTGGAGTTGGGGTGGTCCGGCTTGACATAAGCAACAGATCCTCTACTGACATGGAAGCTTTGATCGTGGACGAGGAATTACTCAGACTTGACTCGTTGCTTGGACTGGACAAAATCAAACAGCTGGGTAGGATGCCCATGACTAGCACTGGTGAGGGAAAATTTCCCCAATGTCACAAGCCAATCTGCACTGCCATCACTGTCAATGAGCATATAGATATATACACTGCCAGTGCAGATGTATGTGCACAGAAATTAAGAGAGTAGTGGCAACAAGGTTCAGATGTCATTGTGTTAGACTTGCGCTAGGCCTACTTGCAAGTTCATGTTGAGAAGTCCTAGTGGCCATTCCAGACAGTAGAAATCAAAGGGAAAAGATGCTGCCCCACTCACTTGGGGTTTGGCCACTCTTGATAATGGATTCCATTGTTAAAACCATGATTGCACAAGATGAGAACATCAACAAAGCTACATCTTCATACATTGATGATGTATTCATCAGTGAGAACATATGTCCTGCATTTCGCTTAAAAGAGCACCTTGAGAGGTTTGGGCTTTCATGCAAGGCCCCAAAGCAGTTATGAAGCAGCACACACGTGTTAGGACTGAATGTCTGGGAGGAGCACAACAAGCTTCAGTGGAGTTGTAGAAGTAAGCTACCAACGTTGCCTGATGTACTAACACGTTGAAATATTTTCTCTGTGTGTGAGAAATTGATGGGACATTTTCCTGTATGTGGCAGGCTGTGTGTTGCAACCGCGTTCATAGAGCAAATGTTGTGAAAACTAGATGGAATGATAAAGTATGAGACTCCCTCCTGAGCCGGATGTTGGCGTACGTTTTCACCAGAGTGGTGCAAACATCCAGCACATGGGTGCTGGTGCGTTGATAGACAGAATGTCACTGTATGGGTGGACATGAGCTCATTAGCCACTGGTGTCATCATTGAGAGCAGTGAAGCCGGTGCTGAAGATACTAGTTGGCTGTGACCAATATGTGAGGATAAGCACATCAACTTGGCAGAACTCTTCAGTGTTGCAGGGCATCAACCTCACACTGCAGTGGAAAGCAAAAGTGATTAACCTGAAGATAGACTTGGTGTGCGTGCATCACAGTGTCTCAGACATGTTGCCCAGAAAGTTGAGGCTGCCATCGAGATGCTGGTCAGGCACTGACTTGGCACACTTCAACATCTAACCTCAGAATATGAGCTGAAGAGTGACGTGGCAATTTAAGTCTCATAATAACTGGGCCAATAATCTCACTAGGGTGCCACTGTGTTGGCTGGAGGGAAGATATTCAGAAAAAGATGGAACCTGTAGAACAGGCATGCGCTGTGGCTGCAGAAGACAAAGAGTCTGCTTGTATATGAGCCATTCTGTTGTGAAGTGCACATTGTGCTTTGCAAAATTGGTCATCCCCGGAGTTTCCAGAGCGGCTGTTCAGGCTGTAGTCAGGGATTGTAGGAAATGTCAATCCATAGATCCTGCGCCAGTGCATTGGAAGCCGGGCAGGCTTTCTGTATGTGACAATTGGAGTAGAGTGGAAATACAATTTTAGTTGGAATAATGCTGAAGGGAGTGAATTAAACTATAATGCAAGATAATTTGATACAGAAAGGAAAAAAAGATAATTTAGTACAGAAAGGAAATTTATTATAACATACAAAAATATTCAGCAAACACACAGGAATAAGGTGACAGAACTATAATATACCAGACACTAGAACAGGTTCAACTTTGTACTAGTTTCACACAATATTCACTGGAAAATAAGAGGTGAGTCTAACAAGGAAGATATTTGGAGGAAATTTAGGTGGAATGGAAAAAAGTCATTCAAGACGGCTAAAGATATATATATATATATATATATATATATATATATATATATATATATAAACTATACACAGCTAGAGTTTGGTTAGGGTGATTAACAAAACAATCTTTACCTTTCACGACGACAGCATGTGGTGTATTCACTGGATGTTGAGGAAAGTCTTTGTGTGGAGAATTTCAGCTGGTAGCTTGATGGAAATTTCTTTCGACGTCTTGAACGAATAGCCGAAGAAGGGTCACGCCTTTGATTAAATTTGATTAACATTCTTTTTTAATTGATTTATTCCTTACCTCTTCTCTTAGCTCTTGTTGAGCATCCCAAATCTTTCCTCTTGGCAATTTGAATCATGCTGTAGTATCATCTGATATTTCTTTTGATTTGTCTATTAGACAGGAACTTCTTATTCACAAAAATTCTTTCTGTTACGAATACCGATTGGGATTCATTTTGTAACTTTAAGACCCCTTGGATTGATATTTTTAACCTTCATATTGACAGTTGTGCCAAAGAGGTTTCTTCTTTGGCTAAAGTCAGCAATGATGCTTTTGTACTTTCTTGGAACTACTATTTGAAACCAAATTTTTTCCTTGGTTTACACAGCTTGTTCAGCTCACGGGAATCACTTTTTCTGACTGTATCAGTGTGATAGTTCCAAACACAACAGACACCTCTTTTTGTTTGCTTATAATAATTGTAAATGTGTCCTCATAGGGGTTAAGTCTATGTTTGCTGATATAGCTTCAAGTTTGGTTTTTATGACCACTGGATGCTCTGTAACAATGTCTTAAATAAGAGTAAGTCTTCTGTTCCTCCCCTCTTTATTCAATATGAATTATTAACACCATCTGCTGATCTTGTAAATTCTTTTCAAATTCTACACTTAATTCATCTGGAATACCTTTTCTTGAATTACTACTTAGAATTGAATCTCCATTGAGTGATATGCATGTAACTCCTATCCATGGTTCATGCAATCATCTCTATGCTGAATCCTCTGAAAGCAAATAGACTTGATGGTATTTCTAAAATAATTCTTAAGGAAATATGCTTCTGAATTGGCTTCTGTTCTCTCTAAATTCTACAATAAATGCCTTGTGGTTCTTGCTTTCCTACTTGTTAGAAATCCTCTTCTGCACTTCCTGTCTAAGAACTCAGTTGAACCATTTGATCCTTTTATTGGCTTGTTAGACTCTCATACTTTTGGCAAAGTACTAGAGTCTCTAATCAACTTTGAATTGGTTAAACATTTCACATCACTGGGTCTTCTTTTAGACAAGCAATATGACTTTCACTTCTCTAGGTTAACTGCTGATGTATTACTATGTTCCTAATTTTTGTCAACAACCTTCCTGATTTAATCAGTTTTCAACTTGGTGTCTATACTGATGACATAACTGTTTACTCCTGTCTTAATAGTAAATCTGATTGGTTTGATAAGGTCAAATTAGCAGCTGATCAAGAAAATGAGATACAGTCTATTAACTGGGTCAAAGAATGGCTTGTTAATTTTAACAACTCTAAAATGAAACTGCTCTCTTTTAATCATATAAATGAACTCTTTTTGCTTTCCATTGGTATGGCTAATGTTAACCTTCAGGATATTGACTCTGTTGCACCATCTAGACTAACATTTTCTGACAGGAATATTTGTTCACTGTGTCATGCTAGATAATTTTTCTTGATAGAATCAATCTTATAAATATGTAAGAAGTCTACCATTTGACCATGCTTTGAATATTGCTGCCACCTGGTCTAGTGCTCCTGCTATATATTTAGATATGTTAGATAAAATCCAGAGAAGAATCTGCAATATTATTGGTCATGACCTAGCATATATATATATATATGCTAGGTCATGACCAATAACAATGTCAATATATATATATATATATATATATATATATATATATATGAGTGTTAGTCATGGTGACTTTATAGTTTCATCAGAGCATTAATGTAATGTCTTCACTCTTCAGGGTTATTTTGTTTTTCTGACCCTGAAGAGTGAAGCCATTACAGTAATGTCCTCAAAGTAGGCATGACTGAAATAACACCATTCAACTAAGTGACAAGTTTCTCCAAATCAATTTTATTAACACTCTATCCTCACCTTCGTATCAAGCACTTTATGACAAAAAGTCTGCTTGCCTAAAATACCTTTCTACCAGTAAATTGCTGAAAAACACAGCAATTTTAGAACTAAACACCATTTTTAATTTAACATTATATATATATATATATAGTTATATATTATAACTGTAAATTTATCTTTAAACATGTCTCAAAAAACCCACCGAGTATAAACGCAGAGGGGAAAAAAAATAGAAACAAAAAAAGAAAGGAACCTAACACGTAAAGCGCTCAATACAATAGCAGAGCAAATAAGAACATATATATTAAAATCCAAAGATAAATTGAAATATTTTCTTTTCTTTTTCAGTTTCCTTATGCAAAGCAAAATGACTGAAAATAAAGCATCATCAAGTAAATCACACATGAACTTGATAAAAAATTTAGATTTTCTTAAAAAATGCAGTTTTGATGTGAAATTTGATCTGGAAGGGACAGGTTACACAGCAGTAGAAAAAATTGGGATTGGTGCATATGGTGTTGTCTGTTCTGCTCTTCACAACCAAACTGGCAAAAAAGTTGCCATTAAAAAAATAACAGGAGTATTTGATGCCCCAACAATCACAAAACGAACTTTCAGAGAGATCAAAATTCTGAAACATTTTAAACATGACAATATAATTTCTATTCGGGAAATTTTGAAACCTCGAGAAGGTTTAACAGATTTCCAAGACATTTATGTCGTGCTTGACTTGATGGAAAGTGATTTGCATCAAATTATTTATTCAAAGCAGCCATTAACTGAGGAACATATTCGGTATTTCCTCTACCAAATTCTTCGAGGACTTAAATATATTCATTCTGCTAATGTTATTCATCGGGATCTGAAGCCAAAAAATCTGCTTGTACGTGAGAATTGCCATTTAAGGATTGGAGATTTTGGTCAGTATATTTCTCTTTTGTTTTTCTTTTTTATTAAATGAAGTGATTTTTTAAATTTACATTCTATTTTTTTTTATAACTGATTAAAAGTAATTTATTAAAGATTAAAACCTTAGTGAATAGTTTTCTTCAAGTAAGGCATTTGAAAAGGAATTTATGTAAAATATAAACCAATTTTTGTTTTTAATTATTTTTTTATAAAATAAATCCTAAATTATTAAATTATTTTTATAAAAATATTTTACAATGTCGATTTACTTTATTAAAAAATAAGTAACATTACACAATTTACCTTATTAAAAATGAAAAACTGTTTTATTTTGTTTTGCATGTTTTAATTTACTTTATTAAAAATTAAATCATGTATTATTGAATTATTTCTTATATGTCAATTTGATTTATTAAAAAAATTATTTATGATTTTCTTTGTCTCCAAATATGTTAATGCAGTATTAACTTTTATTAGAGAAAATTGTCCTATTTCAGCCATAATAATAAATGGAACCTTATCACCTTTATTATTTATAAGCAGACCACATAAATGTTTAACTACAATTTTTTCAAAATCTCATTATTTTACAGTTTAATTGGATAAATCTGTAAGTTCATTGCTAACAGTTTCTTTTCTCACTTGTTGAACTCTCTTCCAGCTTCTTGCTTTCCAACCAATTTTGATCTTCAAAATTTAACTTCTTTTTTTTTTTTTTTTTTTTTTTTTTTTTATATGTAATCGTTCCAGCCCAAGCAAGGTAGGATCACAACTAGTGTGCAGGGGGTTACAGTGAGAGAACAAAAACAAGGTACAGGGGGTGTCAAAGAAAGGTCAAGAGAAAGATGAGAATCAAGGAGATATCAGATGGCAATTGACATTGCATTTAAACTTTTGGAGATTGTAGCTATCAGGGAAGCAATTAGATGGAAGGGAGTTCCACAAGCAGTGAGTGCAGGAAAAGAAACTGCTAGAGTATAATTGGTGGTTGCATTTGACCATTTTGATTGTAAAAAGGAGGGACTTTGATGCCAATCTGGTAGCATGAGCAAATTCATGTGGTCAGGAGACCAGGGAAAGATGCTCATTAGAACAGAAACCATGAAAATATTTGTTGGAAAGACAGAGGGAAGCTAAATCTTGTCGGTGAGAAAGTGACTGAAGTCAAGCTGCCAAATTGGAATTGATTACATTTCAGATCCTCCTTTGGATTTTGTTGAGAACTCCAAGGTGAATAGCAGGAGCACCTGACCAGATATGACAAGAGTATTCAATGCATGGACAAATAATAGATTTATAAATGTGCAAGATGGATTCTGATGGGAAAAACTTCCTGGCCTGATACAGTGACAAAACCTTTTTAGTGGAAGATGTAGCAATGTCAATCATTATCTACTGTCTTCCTTATTCTACTTCTTTTATTGTTCTTGTTCCTTAATGTTTTTCCTTTTCTAATTTTTTCACACTCAGTAACCCCTTGTATGTTAGTGTCTTTATTGTCTTAGTTGGAATGAAATGATTACAAAAAAAACATTGTTGATATGGAAAAACTTACCAATTCATTGTCATCACGCACTAAGTTAAATTTTTTATCTCAAAAAACACACACATATACCTGTGTACACACACACACACACACACATATATATATGTAAAAATATACTCAGTTATAATCTGAGATTAAGGACAGAATGGTTAAATAAAATAAAGACAAGATGAAAACTGTATTTTAAATCGCCTGTGCGTTTTGTCCTGTGATGGACTTTTTCAAGGCAAAAAGATGAAATGAGCTTTATTCTAAATTACATATCTATAAACAAACAGTGTTGGCAACCCCAAAGACGCTCACAAATCATTTCAAAAGATCAACAGAATATTTTAGTTTTTAGAATTTCTTCATGTGTAGTGCAAAATCATGAGATATTAAAATTAAAATGAAGGGAATTTGACCGTTTTCTTTTAAAACTGTTTATTTCATGTGTTAGTCTGTTTTAGAATTTCTTCATGTGTAGCACAAAGTCACGAGATGTTAAAATGAATGGAATTCAACCGTTTTCTTTGAAATTTTTATTACGTATGTTAGTCTGTTTTAGTATAATCTTCATAAGTAAAGGTGAGATTGGGAAAAATCCGGGGTGCAAATTGATGTTTTGATAGTACACATGAAAAAATTCTAAAACAGACTAACACACGAAATAAACAGTTTTAAAAGAAAACGGTCAAGTTCCCTTCATTTTAATATCTCGTGACTTTGCACTACACATGAAGAAATTCTAAAAACTAAAATATTCTGTTGATCTTTTGAAATGATTTGTGAGCATCTTTGTGGTTGCCAACACTGTTTGTTTATAGATATGTAATTTAGAATAAAGCTCATTTCGTCTTTTTGCCTTGATAAAGTCCATCACAGGACGAAACGTGTAGGCAATTTAAAATACAGTTTTCCTCTTGTCTTTATTTTATTTAACCATATATATATATATATATATATAACATGCAGAGGAGAAGGAAAGCGATTAAAAAAAGAATGAAAATTTTTTTTTTTTTTTTAAACAAGTGTTCTTACCCAAGCTTGAAATTTGCTAGGATGAACTTTCTAGCATACTTGCACGTCATCATTACCTCAGATCTTTCATTTAGCAGTTCATAATACTACATTATTGACAACTTCTCCTGGTACAACTTGCACATTTTTTTCCTGGTGCACAAAATGCACAGGCTTTTCTCACTCTATCAAATTTTATAATAGAAATCTTCTTATTTTTATCTTTCATTTCTCTATACATAATTAAGCAAGTCTTGTACAGTTTCTATGCTTTGCTAATTTGAAGTATAATTATATACTTGCTTTAAATGTTCCTTTCATCGAGCCAATATACACTTTTTCATGGTTATTTTCTGGTTCAACCCTTGCTCTATAAACAAGTCCTTTCACCAGTCAGTTACTGTGCATTGGGCAATATACCAACATTTTAGCAGTTACATTTTTTTTGGATGCTTTTGTTTCCACACTCTCTTTTCAATACTCAATGTTTTTATTATTGGGTCCTTTTATTATTTTCTCTGTTTTTTATGCAACTGTAATTTTTACAGTGTTTTTCTTAAATACCTTAAGAATTTTCAAATTAATCTTCTATTAATCTGACAGATTTTTATCACATTCAACATATTTTTAGTGGATACTCGTATTTTAGTAGATGATCTGATTATTAAATAGGATATATATTTTCATGTACCAGCCTTAATATTCAAGAAATCTTATAAAACAAAAATTTGTGCTCTCTGGTAGAAATCGAACCCTACATCCCTCAGGGCAAAGGGAGCTACCTTTTAGTCTGGCACACCTAACTAACTTACTTATATACTATTTAATAAAAAAAAAAGTGTCTATTTAAATATAAGTATCTAATAAAAAAAAAATACACAATGATTAAGGTGATATTAAAAACCTTGTAGGACAATTTTAGGGAAATGCTCATTTAAAGAAGATATTTGCAATCTTCATTTTCACCACTAAATTGATAGGGGAGGAGTTAAACAAAAAAATATTCCTTCCCTTTTTTTGGCAACCCTTTTGCACCTGTTTGATCTCTGTAAATGTTTGGCAAATTGTTTTGCATGGATGAATTCAATAACACATCTCTGCTTTATATGAACTTTTATGTCACACACCATTTTGCCTGACTGCTGTCTGTAACAAAACAAAAAAAAAATTCTATCATACTATCAATATCCACGGCTAATATTTCTCTCGGAGCAACTTTCATACGTATAATTTTTATATTTCTTTGGCTTACAGGAACCACTTAAAAAAAATATCAAAACCCTACAATGACATTGGTCAAAGACACAAAAAATACCAGTTGTCTAGTAAGAGGGATCAAGTTAGTTAATCATTTCCCCAAAATGGGTCTTCATAGGTCAGTAAATTCTTTTTTCTATTTTTATATATTCTTTTTTTACTTCAGGTATGGCACGAGGAATATCTTCTTCCCAATCTGACAATGAGAATTGTTTTCTGACACTTTATGTAGCCACTCGATGGTATCGTGCACCTGAGATCATGTTTTCTTTATTGGATTACAGTAGTGCAATGGACATGTGGTCAGTTGGATGCATCTTTGCAGAAATGCTAGGACGCAAACATCTGTTTCCTGGTCAGTTTTATAATCTGCTTCCCTGTTTTGTTTCATTGAATATCTGTGTAAAAAAACATAATAGAAGAGAAATTTAATTTTTTTTTTTCAAAACATGTGAATAAAACAATTATTTTATAAATTTTTTTATAAAATTTTTTTTATTAATTTATTAAAACAAAAACTTCCGAAATAATCTATTTAGTAGATTTGTTATTAATTATCTTTCAGTGCCATTAGTTAAAATTTAAAATACTGTTTTTCAAGCTAGACAGGCCCTCCCAACTTTGAACGTTTGGCCATGTCTCATAGTATATTTAGTAAATATCAAATACTTTGTTGACTGTAAATATTATGAGCAACTGGTTGCTTTTAAAACAAATGTGTTTTTTTTCCAATTATTTTTCAGGGAAATATTATATCGAACAAGCTCAATTAATTATTGATGTTCTTGGCTCACCATCTGAAAAATTTCTTTCTGCTTGTAAATCTGACATTATCAAAACATTCATCAAACGTAAGTTAAATTTCTAAATTTTGTATGTTTACACACTTGCAAAAACAACAAAGTCTTTCAGTTTTGATGTTGATATATTAAGATTAATAATGAGAATATTTTATCACACTCCAAATAAGATTAAAATATCTGTTGGGTAATGACTATGGAGTTAGATTAGAAAATAAAGCATCATCACAAACTTAGGCAAATGCAATAGTATGATTAGATTTGGTATGTGTAGGAAATATTCTCTCACAAATTACTCGAATATCGGGCCAGAAAAAGAAAATGCTGACAATTCAACTCGCCGGTCCCTCTCGCCAGCTGCTATTCACCTAACCAGTTAAACCTCCTCTTCGCTTCAAGAACGACTGCTTTTATCGGCCGATCAATTTTTTCTATTGGCCGACAACACAGAGAGGACGCCAAAGATTTGCATACACTCCCATAGCGACTCCTGCAGCGGACTTGTTTTGGGTCCGTAATTTTCTTTTTTGTTGCATTTTACATCGTAGTATTAACGCAACGCGCTGTCGCTTGGTTTGACGAGGTAAGTCGCCGTTTTCTTTGCTATACACCCCCATGATCTCATTATCACAAAACGAACAGCTTGGAGCAGGTCTTTCTATCCTGGTGCTTCATCGTAATGTGGGGACGATTTCCTCTACTCGTGTCGGAGAGTCATCAGATGTATCTAGAGTTTCTGGAATCTCGGGGTCTGTGGAAGCATTGGATTCGCAGATTTCGGTTATTCGATCGCTGTCAGACGATGAATCATCATCGGATTCGCTCGATGATGCATCAGAACCAGCGAAAAGACGAAGATCTTTTACGTGTTGTGGCATCCCGTCAACTATTATTGTTTGCGGACTTACAATGTCCGTTATGCGCCCAAGTTGATACCTGGAGGTGCACCGTCCATGGGGAGCTTTCACCCATACTCTGTTCCCAATATTGTATATACTATGATCCTTACAGCGATCAGGTGGTAATGTAGTAGTAATTCCCTTCACTTTCAGTTGGTAATGGTGAATCATATTGGCAGGCGCATTAGTCAATAATACATCATCCTTCGGCGTGATATTATGCCAGTATACAGCCTCCATTATCGAACATTGCTTTCTTGCTGCAATTCTGTTTATGCTCCGATGAGATCTTTCCACTATACCGTTTCCTGCAGGAACATAAGCGCAACGAAAACGAAGTTGGACTCCCCATTCATCCAAGAAATCTTTAAAGGACTTACTGCGAAATGCAGTGTCATTGTCGGTTAGTATTTCTGATGGTGGGCCTCATTCAAAAAAAATACTTTCCAACTGTTGGATGACGCTTCTCGAGTCTTGTTGAGGCAAGCGTCGCCATATCGCAAATCAACTGGGGCCGCAATCAATTAACATAAGGTAGTGTTGTCCACCGTAATGCGTAATATCCATTCCCAAGCGGGTCCAGGTTCCAGTTACACTTAGGTTGCCACATGGCCAACGACTCAGGGCTGGGTCAATTGATTGGCATTCTTTACATTTTCTGACTACTGACTTGACGGCTGCTTTGGACGTTGTAGGGTAAACTCGTCTCATGAAATACAACGTTCGCCTGATGCCAGGATGCCCACTCTGGCAATGAATGACACGTATCTGATCAGGAGAGGTTCCGTTCACCATAGAAGTGCATACCGGACATGTTGGTTCAATTTCCTTCTTAATCACATCATACCATCGTTGCGGTACTCTGGTAAGCTTATCCGCTCGATTCTCACTTGACAATACTAAACTTATCGTGATCAATAAGTTATACTCTTGAATCAGCATTTCAAGAGTACTCAAACGCCTCCGGATCAACATCTCACTTGCCGCCTTAGTTCGTATTCTGGCTTTGCCAGTGAGCATGTTTGATACCCACTGGTGCACACATGCAGAATCCGTGAAGAGGTGTAGCTTCGTTGCGCCCCACTGTAGGGCTAAATTGACGCCCTTCAGAATAGCATCCAATTCTGACAAATTGATATGTTGGATGTCCTTCTCAGGCCGCAGCCAGCATGCGTCTTCTACAATGCTTCCGTCAACTTCCAGCGAAACCCCTGTGGCGAAAGAACTTGCATTGACCCATACCTCATAAGTGTGTTTGCTTGTGCACCATTTACCATGTGCAGGGTCATTCTGGCAAATTCTTTCTGCTATGTCCTCAATCATGTTCTTGAGGGGAGCATCTGTCACTTTGTTGTCCCAACCAGACGTGATCAATACAGTCCTGCGTTTAACAAATGATGTAGCAACACAAAGCCATCCACACATGGGAATGTGACCCACCAGTTTTCCGCACCACGAGAAAACGTCAGGACCTCAGGAACTGATGGAATCTCATTTTCACGCTTCCACTTAAGTGTGTCATTATCTTGTTTGACACGCAAACCCAGCACACATGCGCCGTCCCGTAACCGTTCCGGATCCTTGCAGGTCAAACCAAACGCAGCCAAGTGCTCCTTCACGCGAGCTGCTGAAATCATTCTCTCGTCAACATAAATATCATCAATATATGATGAGGTTGCCTGCTGAACTGACTCGTCTTTCGACAACACGGGGTCCACAATGGCCTTCATTATGGCTGGTGCAACATTCAACCCGAAACCCATTCGGGTCAAGCAGTATCTTCGCCCCTTGAAGATTACAGTTTGAAAGAGCCAAAGTGACTTATGGATATGAACTTGCAGATAGGCCTTTTTTACACCACTCCCTCAGTTTCTGTGCACATACGTCAGCACTGGCAGTGTGTGTGTGTCGAGACACTCGTTCAGCTCTCGATAGTCTAATACTAGCCACACTTTATTTTTGTTTTTCTGCACAACCGCCATCAACGGAATTAGTCCTTTTGGAGGATCAAGTTCTTTTTCAGGATAAGGCTGCAACCAACCGTTGTCAAGCCAGGTCTGCAGCTCCCAGTCATATTCCTCCTTAATTGCCGTTGGTATAGGGTACTCAGGTATCCGATTTCGCAAATTCTCTGGTGATCGACCATCAGACCACTTCCATGATGCGACCCATATCTTTTGGTTTGGGTCGAATTTGGCACAGAAATCAGGTTCTTCTATTTTAATAGTGGCGCAACAGACAGTCCCATGCTTGGGAAATCATACGTCGCCACACTCTGTTATTTGGAGTCCGCCTAACTTTTTAATGGCGTCGAACCCAAGTAATAAATCAAAGCCCAATAGTTCTCCATCCACTACCAAGACTTCGATTTTGAAGGGGGTTGCATTGGCTACGCCAAGCTTAACACGTCCAATTCCGCACCATTTAAGAGTATTTCCATTTACAGTGAGTACATCCACCTCTGTCATCTGCCAGGATTGACAGATTGATTTACTCATGAGTGTCTGTGAACAGCCAGAGTCCACTAGTGCTACTCTCTTAATTCCATTCATGTAAATATTCAATACCGGTAGCGCCTCATTCATAACTCGCTTGGGGAAGAGACCGGCGCTGACGTCTTGTCCCCTTCCTCTTTTCCCGGACAGTGAAGCAATGTGGCCTATTTCTTGACATTTGAAGCAATGCAGTGTTGTGCATGACCTGCGTGACTTACGGGCATCTTCTCGTCGAACTGAGCAGTCCCTGGAAAAGTGATTCCACCCAGAGCATCTGTAGCATCGCATACCCTCCCGATGTTTATCATGTGGATATTTATCAGCTCCACCTGATGAAATGGTAACTGCAACCATTTCCTCAGTTGTGATTTGATCTTTCATTATGGCCCGAGCTCGGTTCCAATAGTTGGTTTGTCTTCATGTCTTCCATTCTGGAAGACGCGCGCAGTAGTTGTTTAACGTGCGCTGGTAATCCTGCTATGAACGAACATGCGAGTCCTTGCTCGGATATTCCGCCAAAGAGACACGCTAGCTTCTTCAAGTCGGCTAAAAACACATCGACGGATTCGTCTGGGCGCAGTCGGCGTTCCACGAACTGCTCGTAAGCCAAGAAACGATCTGGTGCAAAGGCAATCTGCAGGGCTTGTTTTATTTGCTTGACATCTGACTTTTGCTCCGAGTTTAGTTGTTGATAAACAGCAAATGCTCCGCCCGTTAACCTCAGAGGAAGAACACATTCAACCTTTTTTATTCCACACAGGTCACAAACAAGTTCTGCCTTCTCAATCCATTCAGTAACTGCCGGTCCGGTTACCGAACCATCAAACTCTGGTATCAACTCCACGTCAAAAGTCTTGTCCGTCATAATGCTGAAATAGCTTGTAGGAAATATTCTCTTGCAAATTACTCGAATATCAAGGCCAGAAAAAGAAAATGCTGACAATTCAACTCGCCGGTCCAATCTCGCCAACTGCTATCCACCTAACCAGTTAAACCTCCTCTTCTCTTCGAGAATGACTGCTTTTATCAGCCGATCAATTTTTTCCATTGACTGCCAACACAGAGAGGACGCCAAAGATTTGCATACACTCCCATAGCGACTCCTGCAGCAGATTTGTTTTGGGTCTGTAATTTTCTTTTTCAACGCATTTTATGTCGTAGTATTAACACGATGTGCTGTCACATGGTTTGACGAGGTAAGTCGCTGTTTTCTTCGCTATAGTATGGCTTAAAAGTTGGATGTAAACTCTGGCTGGCTTTGGAGTTTCATAACATTTTTCATTTTACTCAAGATTTCATTCTTCAGAATGTAGAATATTTTGAAAAGCTGCACAAGCATGACTCAGTCTGAACAGTTAATATATTATACCAAAAACCATTTCTTTTACAATTGGACATATATTAGATGCAAACCAATCGGACATATATTAGATGCAAACCAATCGGACATATATTAGATGCAAACCAATCGGACATATATTAGATGCAAACCAATCGGACATATATTAGATGCAAACCAATCGGACATATATTAGATGCAAACCAATCGGACATATATTAGATGCAAACCAATCGGACATATATTAGATGCAAACCAATCGGACATATATTAGATGCAAACCAATCGGACATATATTAGATGCAAACCAATCGGACATATATTAGATGCAAACCAATCGGACATATATTAGATGCAAACCAATCGGACATATATTAGATGCAAACCAATCGGACATATATTAGATGCAAACCAATCGGACATATATTAGATGCAAACCAATCGGACATATATTAGATGCAAACCAATCGGACATATATTAGATGCAAACCAATCGGACATATATTAGATGCAAACCAATCGGACATATATTAGATGCAAACCAATCGGACATATATTAGATGCAAACCAATGAAAAATAAAATTATTTGCCTTGATCTTAGTTTCTACCATCTCATTTGAAATAACCGACTTGTTTTCAGTGATATCACAAAGAGTAACAGTAGAAAGTTTGTAATGCATTTAGTTTGCATGTAATGTTTAAGTTGTTGCAACTTTTTGATGACACTTCTAAATCCATTCAACTACTGCAAAGAAAATGTCTTCAACAAGCCATTCAGGTGATGATGATATTGAAGATCAGAAAGTTGCTCACAACACTATTACCATTAATCCAGTACACTTTGGCTATATCTCATGATATTACCAAACTTTATATACTCTACATCATGATGTGGGAACCACTCTGTCAGTTGGTGCTTCAGAGTATGCCGACTACACGTTTGCAGAGGGATACCCCCGTCCATGAAGGTCACCTGTTTGACATGGGTGGCGACCTTTAATGTCTGGGGATGGGATCCTGGTGGTTGAGAAGTTCAGGAGTCAAGGTTAGATACTTCTAATTCTCAACATACTTGGACTAGATATGTGGTTGGAATAACCCAGTCCAGTCAATTGGATGGTCAAGTCAGGCCCTAGTGCCTGTGACTAAATCAATTCATGGAGTACTTTATCCTGGTGTATATTTAGAGTATTGCATTTTGTTATAACAAAATGCAATACTCTAAATATACACCAGGATAAAATACCATCTCTATTCCAATTTATAGGCATTAGAAGGTGATGGATGAGGGTTAGTTGGTTTGAAGAAATCCAGACTTAAACATGTCTGTAAACACATCAGTTTGTACACTTAAGATTTGTGCAACAAATGATTTAACGGACACTCAGTCTCACTTGAATACAAGTATGCTGGTTTTTGTAACCTTGACCTGTCAAGGTGACTGGGTTTCCCCTTTAACATATTCCAATGTTGAACTCTGAGGTAGGTGGAGAACACAGGCAGTGAATTTTACTACATTAAAAGTATGAACAACCAAAATAAGATTCTCATCCATCTCTTAATCCTTTCTTTTACATTCTCTGTACCTTGTTTTTTCTCTTACTATAGCCAATAGCACACCAGTGACATTCCTGCCTTGCTTGGAGTGAAATGATTATTAAAAAAATCTATTCATATGAATCTATTGTAAAAAATCTTGTTGGCATTAAATAACCATTGTGGTTGGTATGCTGTAAAACAAACCAAACCAAACAAAACAATGTGAGGAAAGTCTATGAAAATACAGGCTCTGTTTGACCTAAAGTGACAATATATTTTTCCAAACCTGTCATATATCAAATATGTTGAAATTAAGTTTATATTATAGCTTCATGAATAATGAAGCTATAATGTTAACAAAGGAGAAAATATATTTGTTATCCAACTGCATTCTTCTCACAGGTCTTCATCATTTTTATTTTTCAGCTTTAGTTCATGAACCCAGTTGATATTTTTCTCAAAAGAAAACATTATTGAAATAATGTACATTTTGAATTACTATATATTTCCATGTGTAAGGCAACATTTAGGTAAGACGATCTAAAAAATATATAGGAGAAGATGATTACTTATTAAATATAGAAACATGATGAAAATGTTGAAAATGTTATTAAAACATATTTCTAAATAAAATGCCTAAATCTAAATAAAATTTAGCATATTTTCATATTTCTTCTACAAAAAATGTAAATCTGAAGTAAATATCACTTATTTTAACATTTCTTTATACAGATGCATAAATCTGAACAAAAAATAGCTCATTTTCATATTTCTAAATAAGAATATATAATTCTGAATAAAATATAGCTTATTTTTTCAAGAAAATATAGCTTCTTTGTATTTCTTAACAGAAAGGCCTAAATCTGAAGAAAATGTATCTTATTTTCATGCTAGCAGTATAGTCCAGTGTTGCTCAGGTGTAATGAAAGCTTTAAAACTAATCCATGGTCCTGGAGCTCAGACTCTTTGGACATTGGCACAAAAGACTAAAAAGCAATAGTTGTTTCCAGTTAAAGTGAAACTGTAGACTGAAAGAAAAATGAATGGATGTAAGTCAAATTTTGATTTCCTGGTCTCTATATCAAATAAGTTTTTTTTGTCGTAAACTGAATTTTGCAGGCTAAATAAGTCCTCTGAGTAAATGGTGTCATGGCTGAGACTAAGAACTACAATTATACCTACTTGGAGCCAAACCTGAAGCAAAAAATAAAAGGGCTGAAAAAAATACAGACATACAGGCAGATAAACAGGCACACACGCAAACATCTTGCCTTTTATTTATATATATATATATATATATATATATATATATATATATTATCGATTTTCTGCACTATTGTAAAAACTGCAACGTTGAAACTTCTGAATATCGTTTCTTATGTCTTTGTCTATGAGTGTATCAAATTTGATTAAAATCGGACCACTCCTTCTATAACCCAATTTGTTTGATTATCGATTTTCGATATTTATCAAGGGCACCTCGACACAAAACCTAGCTAAGAACACTCGCAGACACTTATAGTACAACTGTATAAATTTTCAAGAAAATCGGTTCTGTCGTTTCGGAGTCTATAGACACAGACACACAGACAAAGTTCCATTTATAAATAAATTTAGATTAGATTAGACATTTCTTGAATAAAAGAGCACAAATCTCAATTTTCATATTTTTTAATTAAAAAAAATTATAAATCATTAGAAAATGTAGCTTTTCATAATTCTTAATGAAATAGCCTAAATCTAAAGAAAATATAATACACTTTCATATTTCCCAATAAAAAAGACTTAATTTGATAAAAAATTTTATGTATTTTCATATTTCTTAATAAAAAGAAAATATAACTTGTTTTTATACTTTTTCATAAAAAAATCTAAATATTTAGAAAATGTAGTGTGATTTTATATTTCATAATAAATAAACCTAAATTTGAAGAAAATATAGTTTAATATTTCTTAATAAAACAGCCTAAATTTAAAGAAAAAATAACTTATTTTCATTTAAAAAAAAGGCTTATTTTGAAGAAAATTTTGCATATTTTCATATCTTATTAAAGATCTAAATCTGAAGAAAATATAGATTACTTCCATGTTTCTTAAAAAAAGCCTGAATCTGAAGAAAAAATAGCTTATTGTTATATTTTTTAATAAAAAAGACTAAATGTGAAGATAATATAGCATATTTTCATATTTATTAATAAAAACTACCAAAATCTGAAGAAAATATAGTTTATTTTCATATTTCTTAATAAAAAAATTCCTAAATTTCTTACTAAAACAGCCTAAAACTGTGAGAAATATAGCTTAGTTTCAATTTCCTGAGGGAGATATTGCTTGCTTTTATTTTCCAAATAAAAATGTCTCAATCTGACGAAAATTTTGTGTATTTTCATATTTCTTACTAAAAATGGCTAAGCTGAAGAAAATATAGTTTATTTTCATATTTGAGGAAATTTAGTTGATTTTACTTTTCTTAAGAAAAAAATGACTAAATCCGAAGAAAATATAGCTCATTTTCATATTGCTTAATAAAAAAAAGCCTAAAGTTAAAAACATTTTTTTTTCATATTTCTTAAGAAAAAAGCCTAAATTTGAAGAAAATATAGCTTATTTTTTATATTTTTTAATAAAAAAGCCTTATAGAGCCTATTTTCGTATTTCTCAATAAAAAAGTTTACTTCTGAAGAAAACCTAGCTTATTTTCATATTTCTTATGAAAAAATGCCTAAAGCTTTAAAAAATATAGCTTATTTCTATATTTCCGATGAAAAAGATTAAATATTTATATAGCATATCTTGATATGTTTTAATGAGAAAGCTTCAAGTCTAAGCTTATTTTCACTTTGCTAATGAAAAAACCTAAATCTGAAGGAAATATAGTAAATCTATAGAAAACATAGCTTTTTTTATATTTCTTCAGTGTAAAACCTAAATCTGAAAAAATATAGCTTATTTTCATATTTCTTAATAAAAATGCTTAAATCTTAATGAAATGTATTTTTTTTTTAATAAAAAAGCCTAAATGTGATGAAAATATAGCTTATTTTAATATTTCTTCATAGAAAACGCCTTAATCTAAATACAATATAGCTTTTTTCATATTTATGTTTAAAAATTTGTTAATGTAACGAAAATGTAGCTTATTTTTAGCTTTTTTAATATAAAAACTTAAATCTGAAGAAAAAATAGTTTGTTATATTTTTCAATAAACATGCCTGATCATAATGAAAATATATTTTTCATATTTCTTAATAAAACAGCCAAAATGTGAAGAAAATATAACTTATTTTTACTAAAAAAAAAGTTTAAATATTAAAAAAATATAGCATATTTTATATTTCTTCATAAAAAAGTCTAAAACTAAAAAATATATAGCTTATTTTCACAATGCTAATAAAAAGCCTGAATTAAAAGAAATATAGCATATTTTTCATATTTCTTAATAAATATTGCTTATTTTCAAATTGATAATATAATATATTCATAATAGCATAAATATTTTTATATTTCTTAATGAAAAAGCGAAAATGTGCAAAGAATATTGCGTATTTTCATATTTCTTAATGAATAAATTTAAGGAAAATATACTGTATTTTCATATTTAAAAAAATGTTTAAATCTGCAAAAAATATTGCTTATTTTAATGTTTCTTAATAAAAAAAGCCTCAATGTTGCGAAAATTATTACTTATTTTCATATTTCTTAATAACGTAAATTTAAAGAAAATATCGTATTCTCATATTGCTTAATAAAAATACCTAAAGATATTCCTTATTTTCATTTCTTAATAAATATAACAGATTTGAGGAAAATATAGTATATCTTTGTTTCTTAATAAAAAGCCAAAACCTGCAAAAATGTGTTATTTTCATGTTTCTTAATAAATAGTATAAATTTGAGGAAAATATACAGTATTTTTATGTTTTTTAATAAAAAAAACTTAAATCTGCAAAAACATTGCTTATTTTCATATTTCTACATAAACTGAAAATTTGAAGAAAATATACTGTATTTTCATATTTCTTAATAAAATTGCTTAAATCTGCAAGAATATATTGCTTAAATTCATATTGCTTAATAAAATATGCCTAAATCTGCAAAAAATTGCTTATTTTCATATTTCTTAATAGAAAATGCCTAAATCTCAAAAAAATATTACTTTTTTTCATATTTCTTAATATATAAAGTAAATTTGAGGGAAATATACTGTACTTTCATATTTCTTTAAAAAAATGCAAAAAATATTCTTTATTTTCATATTTCTTAATGAAAAAGCCTAATTCTGCAAAGAATATTGCTTTTCTTAATAATTAGTGTAAATTTAAGTAATATATACTTTGTTTCTTAATATAAAATACTAATCTGCAAAAAAACATTGCTTATTTTCATATTTCTGAATAAAAAACGAATAAATCTGCAAAAAACATTGCTTATTTTCATATTTGTTAATAAAAAATGCCTGAATTTGTAGAAAATATTGCTTATTTTCATAAGTCTAAATCTCCAAAAAATATTGCTTATTTTCGTATTTCATAATAAAAATAATCTAAACCTGAAACAAATATTTCTTATTTTCATATTTCTTAATGAACAGCATGAATGTAAAGGGTAATATTCTGTATTTTCATATTTCTTAATAAGTGTAAAAAGGTACTTAGCTAAGATGCTGTTTGCTGCCAGATTGAAGCAACACATAGCATCCTCTAAGTTCGGTGCCAAAGACAACTGGCACCTCTGTAAAACCGTGCTTAATAAGAGTAAGTCCTCAATACCCCCACTAATCAACGAGTTTGAGGTCCTCACCTCCCCAGCGGACAAGGCTGTATGCTTTTCCCGTAGATTCTCGACCAACTCGTGTCTGGACTCATCTGGAGTCTATACACCCGACTTCCCACCTAGAACAGAGGCCCAATTGAATGATGTCCACATCACACCCTCGCTGATTGCTAACATAATCTCAAAACTTGACCCTCACAAAGCGTGCGGTGGGGACGGAATCCCTATCATAGTCTTGAAGAAATGTGCCCCTGAACTCTCCTCTGTCCTTTCTAAACTCTACAACCTCTGCCTATCTTTCTCCTGCTTTCCTGCCTGTTGGAAGTCTTATTCTGTGGTTCCAATATTTAAGAACACTGGTGAACCCTCGGACCCCGCAAATTACCGCCCCATCAGCCTTCTTCCGATCTTTGGCAAAGTGTTCAAAGCCATTATCAATGCCAAGGTCGTTCAACATCTCATAGCCCACAGGCTACTCTCAGACAAGCAATATGGCTTCCGCTTCACAAGGTCCACTGCTGATATGCTAACGAGCATCACTGAGTATATATACCGGGCTCTCGACAAGAATGGTGAAGCGCGAACCGTTGCCTTGGACATATCTAAAGCATTCGACAGAGTATGGCATGCCGGCCTTCTATGGAAACTGCGAAGCTACAGCATAACTGGACTTTTGTTGGGCCTAATCCAGTCATTCCTCTCTAATCGTACTTTGAAGGTGGTATTAAACGGACATGCCTCTCAGAACTATCCTACAAATGCGGGTGTCCCCCAAGGCTCCATCCTAGGTCCTGCGCTCTTTCTAATCTACATCAATGATCTCCCCCATGCCATAACATCCCAAGTAGGTATGTACGCCGATGATACCACAGTTTACTCTCACCTCCATCAAAAATCTGGTGTTGGTGACAAGGCGAACCTCACTGTCGAGCTTGAAAAGGACCTCCAAACTGTGGTGGATTGGGGTAAGAAATGGCTTGGAAAATTCAATTCTTCCAAAATGAAGTTGCTGTCAATTAAACCCCCCCCCCCCCCCCCCCATCAGCATGGAACAGGCTTGCCTCCCAGAGAGTAAAACACTACGCCTGCTCGGCCTGACACTCTCAACGGACCTCAAGTGGAATGACTGTCGAATCCATTGCTAAATCCGCTGCTATGAAAGTCGGCTCTCTGTGCAGGACCTGGAAATTCTTTCTGCCTGAATCTATCCTGCACATATGTAAATCTACCATCCGCCCGGGTATTGAATACTGCTGCCACATCTGGTCGGGTGCTCCTGCTATTCTCCTCGGGCTTCTTAACAAAATACAGCGAAGAATTTGTAATGTGATCAATACCGACTTAACTGACTGCCTGCATTCACTCTCTCACTGGCGTGACATGGCTTCCCTGTGCCTCTTCTATAAGTGCTTTCACGGCTTCTGCTCAGATGAACTTAAATCACTGGTGCCCCCTAGGTACAAATTTGCACGAGGTACTAGATTAGCAACTAGGTCCCACCCCTTACCAGTGAAACCGACGAAATGTAACTGCAATCTCTACTCCAACAGCTTTTCTTTTCTCGCACTTCCCGCCTGTGAAATTCCCTTCCGCATGATTGCTTCCCTGACGGCTACAACCTCCAGGAGTTTAAATGTAAGGTCAATAGACACCTCCTAACACACTAACTCGCACCCATTCCCTCCAACACTCTCCCTACGTACCTCCTAATTCATCTGTCACCCTCCCTCTGACATTTCCTATACCCAATCGCTCTATGTAACCCCCTGTGCTATAGTGGCAGTGGACTGCCTTGCTTGGGGTGATATGATTACAAAACCAAAAAACAAATGCCTTAATCTGCAGAAAATATTGCTCATTTTCATATTTCTTAATAAAAAAATGTTCAAACCTGCAACAAATATTGCTTATTTTCATATTTCTTAATAAAAAAAACCTAAATCTACAAAAACATTGCTTATTTTCATATTTCTAAATAAATAGCCTACAATTGAGAAAATTATAGTGTATTTTCATATTTTTTTAACAAAAAAGGCTAAAAAAATATTGCTTTTCATATTTCTTAATAAATAGCGTACATTTTAAGAAAATATGCTGTATTTTGTTTCTGAATTAAAAAAAACCTAAATCTGAAAAAAATATTGTTTTTTTTCATATTTCCTTATAAAAAATCTGCAAAAGATGTTGTTTTCTTAATAAATAGAATAAAATTGAGGAATATATGCCATACTTTTATGTTGCTTATTAAAAAAGCCTAAATCTGCAAAAACCATTGCTTATTTTCAAATTTCTAAATAAATTACGTAAATTCAAGAAAAAATACTGTATTTTCATTTTTTATAATAAAAATGCCTAACTCTGCAAAAAATATTGCTTATTTTCTTTTTTCTTAATAAAAAAGGCTAAATCCACAAAAAATATTGCTTACTTTTATATTTTTTAATAAAAAATGCCTAAATTTTACAAAAATGTTGCTTTTCATATTTCTAAATAAAATTGCCTAAATCTCAAAAACAAAAATATACTTACTTTTATATTTTTTAATAGTGTAAATTTAAAGAAAATATACTGTATTCTCAAATTTCTTAATAAAAAAATGCCTAAATCTGCAAAACATAAAACATATTTCTATTTTCATATATCTTAACAAATTAAGTAAATTTGAGGGAAGTTTGCTGTAGTTTCATATTTCTTTAAAAAAAAAAAATACCTAAATCTGCTCAAAATATTGCTTATTTTTATATTTTTAATAAAAAACCTAAATCTGCTCAAAATATTGCTTATTTTTATATTTTTAATAAAAATCCTAAATCAGCAAAAAAATATTTCTTTTCATTTTTATAAATTGCGTTAGTTTGTGGAAAATATACTGTAATTTTATATTAATAAAAATGCCCAAATTTGTAGAAAATATTGCTTATATTTTGTACGAAAAAATGCCTAAATCTGCAATAAATGTTTCTACTTTTCATATTTCTTAGTGAAAAAGCATAAATCTGAAAAAAATATTGCTTATTTTCATATTTAAAAAAAAAAATAGCATACATTATAAGACAATACTGTATTTTATTGTTTCTTAATTAAAAACCTTAAATCTGCAAAAAATAGTTTTTTTTCATATTTCGTAATAAATTTAAGAGGAATATATTGTATTTTCATAATTCTTAGTAAAATATGCCTGAATCTGCAAAACATACTTCTTATTTTCATATTTCCTTATAAAAAACCCAAACATGCAAAATAATTATGTAATTTCATATTTCTTACTAAAATATGCCCAAATCTGCCAAAAATATTACTTATTTTCAAATTTTTAATGTAAAAGCATAAATCTGCAGAAGATTTTGCACATTTTCATATTTTTTAATAAAAATGCCTAAATCTGCAGAAAATATTGCTTATTTTATATTTTTACTAAAAAGTGCTCAAATCTGCAAACAATATTCCTTGTTTTCACATATTTCTTAATAAAAATGACTAAATTTGCAAAAAAATTTTCTTATTTTTTTTTTAATAAAAAAAGACAAAATCCACACAAAATATGGCTTATTTTCGTATTTCTTATTAAAAAAATGTTTAAATCTTATGAAAATATTGCTTTTCATATTTCTAAATAAAATTGCCAAAATCTCAAAACAAAAATTTAATTTTATATTTCTGAATAAATAGCATAAAGTTAAGGAAAATATACACTATTTTTGTATTTCTTAGTACAATATATTTATTTTCATGTTTCTTAATAATTTAAGTAAATTTGTAATTTCAAATCTCTTTAAAAAATGCCTAAATCTGCAAACAATATTTTCATTTTTTTAAAAAAAAGTGCGCAAATTTGTGGAAAATATACTGTAATTTTATATTTCTTAATAAAAAATGCCTAAATCTGCAGAAAATATTGCTTATTTTCATAGATTTTACTAAAACATGCCCAAATCTGCAAAAAATGTTTCTTATTTTCATATTTCTTAATGAAAAAGCACAAATCTGCAGGAAATATTGCGCATTTTCATATTTCCTAATAAAAGTGCTGCCTAAATTTGCAGAAAATATTGCTTTTATTCTGCAAAAGATGTTGTTTTCTTAATAAATAGAATAAAATTGAGGAATATATGCCATACTTTTATGCGGCTTATTAAAAAAGCCTACATCTGCAAAAAACATTGCTTATTTTCAAATTTCTAAATAACGTAAATTCAAGAAAAAATATTGTATTTTCATTTTTATAATAAAAATGCAAAACTCTGCAAAAAATATTGCTTATTTTCTTTTTTCTTAATAAAAAAAGCCTAAATCCACAAAAAATATTGCTTATTTTCATATGTCTTAAGAAAATAGCCAAAATCTGACAAAAAAATTTTGCTTATTTTAATATTTCTTAATAATTAAAAGTAAATTTGGGGGGAATATATTGCTTATTTTCATATTTCTTCTCTAAATCACCTAAATCTCCTCAAAATATTGCTTATTTTCATATTTCTTAAGAAAATAGCCTGAATCTGCTCAGAATATTGCTTATTTTCATATTTCTTAAGAAAATGGCGTAAATCTACCAAAAAATATTGCTTATTTTTATATTTCTTCAATAATTAAAATCAATTTGGGGGAAACATATTGCGTATTTTCATATTTCTTAAGAAAATAGCCTAAATCTGCCAAAAAAATATTGCTCATTTTTATATTTTTCAATAATTAAACGTAAATCTGGGGGAAAATATATTGCTTATTTTCATATTTCTTAAGAAATTAGCCTTAATCTGCTTAAAATAGTGCTTAATTTCATATTTAAGAAAATGGCCTAAATCTTCAAAAAACATACTGCTTATTTCATATTTCTTAAGAAATTTTTTTTAATCTGTCAAAAAAATATTTTTTTTATATTTTTTAAGAAAATTGCTTAAATCTGCTCAAAATATTGCTTATTTTCATATTTCTTAAGAAAATAGCCTAAATCTGCAAAAAAAAAAAATTGCTTATTTTTATATTTCATAATAATTAAAAGTAAATTTGTGGCAAATATGTTGCTTATTTTTATATTTCTTGAGAAAATAGCCTAAATCTTCAAGAAATATTGCTTATTTTCATATTTCTTAAGAAAATAGCCTAAATCTGCTCAAAATATTGCGTATTTTTATATTTCTTAATAATTAAATGTAAATCTGGGGGAAATATATTGCTGATATTATATTTAATAAGAAAATAGCTTAAATCTGCAAAGAATATTGCTTATTTTTATATTTCTTCAGAAAATAGCTTAAATCTGCTCAAAATATTTCTTATTTTCATATTTCTTCAGAAAATAGTTTAAATCTGGAAATAATATTGTTTATTTTCATATTTCTTAAAAAAAATAGCCTAAATCTGCCAAAAAAATATTGCTTATTTTTATATTTCTTAAGAAAATAGCCTAAAACTGCTCAAAATATTGCTTATTTTCATATTTGTTAAGAAAATAGCCTAAATCTGCAGAAAAAATATTGCTTATTTTTATATTTCTTAAGAAAATAGCCTAAAGCTGCAGAAAAAATATTGCTTATTTTCATATTTGTTAAGAAAATAGCCTAAATCTGCTAAAAATATTGCGTATTTTTATATTTCTTAATAATTGTAAATCTGGGGGAAATATATTGCTTATTTTCGTATTTATTAAGGAAACAGTCTAAATCTGCAAAAAATATTGCTTATGTTCATATTTCTTAAGGAAATTGCCTAAATCTGCCAAAAAAATATTGTTTATTTTTATATTTCTTAATAATTAAAAGTAAATTTGGGGCAAATATATTACTTATTTTCATATTTCTTAAGTAATAGCCTACTCCACCCACGTCTATTGAACAGGTTAAGAGGCTCATCCCTTGTTCCCTGTTTTAGGATGTGGTTTCCGGCTTTCTCTTTTCCAATCTTTTCACTATTACGTAGCCCCCTGCACATCAGTGGCGTTACCGCCTTGCTCGGGGGTGATACAATTAAAAAAAAAAAAAATCTGCAAAAAATATTGCTTATTTTTATATTTTTTAATAAAGTTAATTTGTGGAAAATATAGTTTATTTTTATATTTCTTAGTAAAAAATTTTAAATCTGCAGAAAATATATCTCATTTTTATTTTTTTTACTAAACAATGCCTGAATCTGCAAAAAATAGTCCTTGTTTCCATATTTCTTAATGAAAATGCCTAAATTGCAAAAAATATTGCTTTTCTTTATAATTTGTGTGGGTTTGAGGAATATAAAAGCCTAAATCTGCAAAAAACATTGCTTATTTCTTAATAAAAAATGCCTTAATCTACAGAAAATATTGCTCATTTTCAAATATTTCTTAATAAAGAATGCCTAGATTTGCAGAAAATATAGCTTATTTTCATATTTCTTACTAAAAATGCCAAGATCTGCAAAAAGTTTTCCCTTTTTTCAGATTTCTTAATAAAAAGCCCAAAACTGCAAAAAAATTTTTTCTTTTCTTCATATTTCTCAGTAAAAAAAATTTCTTATTTTAATATTTCTAAATAAATATCATACATTCGAGGAAAATATACTGTATTTTCATATTGCTTTATTTTAAATTCCTGTAAATTTGAGAAAAATGTACTGTATTTCTGTTTCTTTACAGAAAAGCTTAATTCAAAAAACATTGCTTATTTGTTAATAAAAAATGCATAAATCTGGAGAAGATATTGCTTATTTTTTATATTTCTGAATAAAAATGCTTAAGTCTACAGAAAATATTGCTCATTTTCATCTACAGAAAATATTGCTCATTTTCATATTTCTGAAAAAAAAAATAACTAAATCTGCAAAAAATATTGCACATTTTCATATTTCTTAGTAAAAAAAAATCCAAAAATTACCGAAAATATTGCTTTTTTTATATTTCCAAATAAAAATGCCTAAATCTGAAAAAGAAATATTGCATTATTTCATATTTCTTAATAAATAGCGTAACTTTGTATAAAATATTCTGTATCTTCATGGATCTTATTAAAGTCTGCCGAAAAATATTGCGTTTGTTCATATTTCTTAATAAAGTAAATTTGAGAGAAATATACTGTATTGTCATATTTCTTTAAAAAATGCTTGAATCTGCTCAAAATATGGCCTATTTTCTTAAGAAAAAAGCCGAAATCTGCAAAAAATATTCCTGATTTTCATATTTCTTAATGAAAATGTCTAAATTGCAAAAAATATTGCTTTTCTTTATATTTAGTATAAATTTGAGGAATATACACTGTTTTTTTTAATATAAAAGCCTAAATCTGCAAAAATCATTGGTTATTTGTTATTAAAAAAACTTAAATCGATAGAAAATATTGCTTATTTTCATATATCTTAATAAAAAATACCTAAAATCTGCAGAAAATATTGCCCATTTTTATATTTCTTTATGTAAAATGCCTAAGTCTGGAGAAATATTTGCTCATTTTCATATTTCTAAATAAAAAATGCCTAAATCTGCAAAAAATATTGCTCATTTTTATATCTGTTAATGAAAAGGCCTAAATCTGCAGAAAATATTGCGCATTTTCATATTTCTTTATCAAAATGCCTAAATTTTCCGAAAATATTGCTTATTTTCATATTTCTCAAAGAAAAAAAAGTTGCATTATTTCATATTTCTTAATAAATAGCGTAACTTTGTATAAAATATTCTGTATTTTCATATATCTTATTAAAATCTGCCCAAGTCAGCTGAAAAATATTGCGTTTGTTCATATTTCTTAATAATTAAAGTAAATTTGAGAGAAATATACTGTATTGTCATATTTCTTTAAAAAATGCTTAAATCTGCTCAAAATATTGCTTATTTTCTTTAAAAAAATGCCTAAATCTACAAAAAATATTCCTGATTTTCATATTTCTTAATGAAAATGCCTAAATTGCAAAAAGTATTGCTTTTCTTTATAATTAGTGTGGATTTGAGGAATATATACTATATTTTTATGTTTCTTAATATAAAAGCCTAAATCTGCAAAAAACATTGCCTATTTCTTAATGAAAAATGCCTAAATCTGAAGAAAATATAGCTCATTTTCATATTTCTCAATAAAAAATGCCTAAATTTGCAGAAAATATAGCTTATTTTAATATTTCTTAATATCGTACATTTGAGGAAAATATCCTGTATTTTTCATATTTTTAATAAAAATGCCTAACTCTGCAAAAAATATTGCTTATTATCATTTCTTAATAAACATTAAATAAATTTGTGGAAAATATACAGTATTCTCAAATTGATGAATAAAAAATGCCTAAAACTGCAAAAAATATTGCTTATTTTTATATTTATTAAGAAATAGTGTAAATTTAAGGGAAATATACTGTATTTTCATATATCTGCAAAAAAAAAAAATCCTTTTCATATTTCATAATAAAAAATACCTAAATCTAAAAAAATATTGCTGATTTTCAGATTTCTTAATAAGTAGCCTAACTTTGTATAAAATATACTGGAAACTAAGGGCCGATACAGGCTCAATATTGAAATTCTCAGAACAAATAGCCATCACAAAACTTTGCCCAGATATAGTTTTCTTCTCACATAATTTGAAGAAGATAGTCTTGTAGGAACTGACGGTCTCCTGGGAAGAAAACACAGAGGAAGCTCATGAAAGGAAGAAGTTAAAATATGACGAACTGCTGGAGAGTTGCAGGGTTAAAGGCTGGAGGGCTAGCTGCACTCCTATAGAAGTGGGGACTAGAGGATTTGCAGCAAGGTCCTTATGCAAAGCCTTAACAGATATTGGGATAGTGGGAGTAAAAAAAAAACGAAAGTACTCAAGTCCATAACCGAAACAGCGGAAAGAACAGCTAATCGATTATGGATCAAAAGAGAGAGTGCCTGGATTCCAAATTGTTAGCTAAAATTCCCCGAAATTCTTTGTCTAAATTAGTGTTTTGGACGAGCTCATGTACGGTTCTCCTCTAAATGGAAAGTGGCTCTGACTGTCACCAATCAGAAGCATTTGCAAGGTTTCGTACCGGGCCTAAACGTAATTTTCCAGTGTCTGAAAGCGCTTATTGAGGGTGGGCCAGAAACTGATTATCTCTGGTCGGGTTGGCGCGGTGAGGGGGATATGATGTTGAAAGACCTGAAACCCCCTAGTGATCCTTGCGATGACATCACTGACGACACCCTCTAGGACCCCCATTACGGTGTGTATGTTTGAAATTATTTCCATATATCTTAGCAAAATATGCTTAAATCTGCAAAAACATTTAACTCATTTTCTTATTTCTTAATAAAAATGCCTAAATCTGAAAAAATTTTTTTTCGTATTTTTTAATGAAAAAGCTTAAATCTGCAGAAAATATTGCTTATTTTCATATTTCTTACTAAAAAATGGTTAAATTTGCAAAAAAATATTCCTTATTTTCATATTTCTTAATGAAAAAGACTAAATCTGCAAAAACCATTTCTTATTTTCATATTTTTTTAATGAAAAAGCATAAATCTGCAGAAACTATTGTGCATTTTCATAATTCTTCATAAAAATGACCAAATTTTCAGAAAATATTGCTTATTTTCATATTTCTATATAAAAATGCCTAAATTTGCAAAAAGTGTTTTTAAAAAAATGCCTAAATCTCAACAAAATAATATTTATTATTTCCCTTTTTCTTAATATACATAGTAAATCTGAGAGAAATATACTATATTTTCATATTTCTTAATAAAAAAAGCCTAAATTTGCAAAAAAATATAGCTTATTTTTATAATTCTTAAGAAAGTCAATTAGAGGGAAATATACTGTTTTTATATTTCTTTAAAAATGTCTAAATATGCACAAAAATAATGCATATTTCTGTATTTCTTAATAAAAATGCCTAAATTTGTAAAAAATATTGGGGTTTTTTTTTGTATTTCTTAATAAAAATGCCTAAATCTCTAAAAAAAAAAAAAATTGGTTTCATATATCTAAATAAAGTTGCCTAAATCTCCAAAAAGAATATTGCTTATTTTTATATTTTTTAGTAAATAGCATAAATTTGAGGAAATATACTGTATTTCATATTTCTTTAAACAAAATCTGCTCAAAATACTGCTTATTTTCATATTTTTTAATAAAAAGCCTTAATCTAAAAAATATTGCTTATTTTCATATTTCTTAATAAATAGCATTAACTCATGGAAAGTATACTGTTTTTCCATGTTTGTTAATAAAAAATCTGCAGAAAATATTGCTTATTGTCATATTTCTCAATAAAAATGACTAAAAAAATATTGCTATTTTTCATGTTTATTAATAAAAAAATGCCTGCATTTGCAAAAAAATATTGCTTATTTTTATATTTCTTAATAAATAGAGTAAATTTGAAAGAAACATACTGTATTTTAATATTTTTTAGTAAAATATGTTTAAATCTTCAAAAATGTATTCCTTATTTTCATATTTGTTAATAAAGTACATTTGAGGTAAATATACTGTATTTTCATATTTCCTTAAAAAATGCCTAAATCTACTTAAACTATTTTTTTCATATTTCATAAGGAAAAAGCTTAAAACTGCAAAAAATATATTTTTATTTTCATATTTCTTAATAAAAATGCCTAACTCTGCAAAAATATTGCTTATTTTCATTTTTTTAATAAACAGTGGAAATGTGTGGAAAATAGTCTTTATTCTCAAATTTATTGATAAAAAGTGCCTGACTCTGCAAAAAAATTGCATATTTTCATATTTTTTAATAAAAAATGCATAAATATGCAAAACAATACTTATTTTCATATTTCTTAATAAAAATTGCCTAAATCTGCAAAAGAAATGTATCTTCTTTTCATATTTCTAAATAAATAATTTTTTAATGAAAAAACTAAAATCTGCAAAAAATATTTATTTTTTTCATATTTCTGAATGCTTAAATATGCAAAAAAATTGTTTTTTTTTCATATTTCATAATAGAAAATGCCTAGATCTCAAAAAAAATATTGCTTACTTTCATATTAATATATAAAGTAAGTGTGAGGAAAATACACTGTATTTTAATATTTATTTAAAAAATGCCTAAATATTGCTTATTTTCCTAATTGTTAATAAAAAATGTCTAAATCTTCCAAAAATATTGCTTTTTTTTTCATTAGTATAAATTTGAGGAATTTATACTGTATTTTTATGTTTCTTAATATATAAGCCTAAATCTGAAAAAAAATTGTTTATTTTCATATGTGTTAAAGAAAATGCCTAAATCTGCAGAAAATATTCCTCATTTTCATATTTCTTAATGAAAAAGCCTAAATCTACAAAAAAAATTTTTCTTAATATATACCGTTAATTTGTGGAAAATATACTGTATTTTTATATTTGTTAATAAAAAATGCCTAAATCTGCAGAAAATAATGATTATTTTCATATTTCTTAATAACAAAATACCTGAATTGGCAAAAAAAAATAAAAAAACATTGCTTATTTTTGCATTTCTTAACTTAACAAAAAATGCCTAAATCTGCAAAAATACTGTATTTTCATATTTCTTAATAAAAAATTCTAACTCTGCAGAATATATTGCTTATTTTCATATTTCTTAATAAAAAATACCTAAATTTGCGGAAAATGTTTTATTTTCATATTCCTTCATAAAAAATGCTTAAATTATTTTCATATTTCTTAAAAAGTAAAAAAAAAATTAGAGGGAAATATACTCTATTTTTCATATTTCTTTAAAAAATCCCTAAATCTGCAAAAAATGCCTCCTATTTACATATTTCTAAATAAATAGCATAAATTTAAGGAAAATATACTATATTTGCATATTTTCTCATAAAAATGCCTAACTTAAAAAAAATATTGCTTATTTTCATTTCTTAATAAACAGGAAAAATGTATGAAAAACATACTATAGTCTCAAATTTCTTAATAAAAAATGCCTGCATCTGCAAAAAATTTCTTTTTTTTTATTAATAAAAAATGCCTGATTTTCACATTTCTTAGTAAAATATGAATAAATCTAAAAAAAAAACATTGCTTATTTTCATATTTCTTAATAAAAAAGCCTAAATCTGCACAGAATATTACTTATTTTCCTATTTCTTAATAAATAATGTCTAAATCTGCAAAAATATACCTTATTTTCATATTTTTTAAGAAATAGCATGCATTTCAGGAAAGATACTGTATTTTCTTAATAAAAACGCCTAAATCTGCAAAAAATATTACTTATTTTCATATTTCTTAATAGTAAATTTGTGGAACATATACTATATTCTCATATTTCTTTATAAAAAATGCCTTTATCTTCACAAACTATGTCTTATTTTCATATTTCTTTAAAAATGCCTAAACCTGCAAAAATGTTGGTTATTTTCATATTTCTTAATAATATTGTAGATTTGTGAAAAATATACTGTATTTTCATATTTCTTAATGAAAAATGTTTAAATTTGCAAAAAATATTGTTTATTTTCATATTTTTTAATACATAAAGTAAATTTGTGGAAAATATACTGTATTTTCGTACATTAGGAAAAAATATTGCTTATTTTCACATTTCTTGATAAAAAATTATCAACGCCGAGGTGGCTCAGCATCTCACAGCCCACAGGCTCCTCTCGGACAAACAGTATGGCTTCCGCTTCACCAGGTCGACTGCTGATATGCTTACAACCATCACAGAGTATATATACCAGGCTCTCAACAAGACTGGTGAAACCGAAGCCGTTGCCTTGAATATCTCTAAAGCGTGCGACAGAGTCCAGCATGCTGGCCTTCTACAGAAACTTTTGTTGGACCTAATCCAGTCATTCCTCTCTAACCATACATTGAAGGTGGTATTAAACGGACATGCCTCCCAGAACTACCCTACAGACGCGGGTGTCCCTCAAGGCTCTATCCTAGGTCCTACGCTCTTTCTGATCTACATCAATGATCTCCCCAATGCCATAATATCCCAAGTAGGCATGTACACCAATGACACCACAGTTTACTCTCGCCTCGATCAAAAATCTGGTGTAGGTGACAAGGTGAACCTTGCTGCCGAGCTTGAAAAGGACCTCCAATCCGTGGTGGATTGGGGTAAGAAATGGCTCGTAAATTTCAATTCTTCCAAAACGAAGCTGCTGTCAATTAACCAGCATAGACAACTGCACCTACCTACAATTAGCATGGAACAGGCTTGCCTCCCAGAGAGTAAAACACTATGCCTGCTTGGCCTCACACTCTCAGCGGACCTTAAGTGGAATGACTACATCGAATCCATTGCTAAATCTGCTACTATGAAAGTCGGTTCTCTATGCAGGGTCTGGAAGTTCTTTCCATCTGAATCTATCCTGCACATATATAAATCTACCATCCACCTGTGTATTGGATACTGCTGCCACATCAGGTTGGGTACCCATGCTATTCTCCTCGGGGTCCTTGACAAAATACAACGGAGAATCTGTAACGTGATCAATACCGACTTGGCTGACCGCCTGCAGTCACTCTCTCACTAGCGTGACATGGCTTCCCTGTGCTTCTTCTATAAATACTTTCACGGCTTCTGCTCCGATGAACTTAGATCACTGGTGCCCCCTAGGTACAAATTTGCACGAGGTACTAGATTAGCAACTAGGTCCCACCCTTTTGCAGTGAAATCGTTAAATGTAACCGCAATTTCTACTCCAACAGCTTCTTTTTTCTCACGCTTCCCGCCTGTGGAATTCCCTTCCGCATACTTGCTTCCTCGACAGCTACAATCTCCAGGAGTTTAAATGTAAGGTCAATAGACAACTCCTAACACACTAACTCACACCCATTCTCTCAAACACTCTTCCTATGTACCTCTTTACTCATCTATCACCCTCCTTCTGACATTTCCTATATCCAATCGCTCTCTCAGCACCTTCCCCTATGTAACCCCCTGCGCTTTAGTGGCAGTGGAATGCCTTGCTTTGGGTGAAATGATTAAAAAAAAAAGAAATAACTAAATCTGAAAAAAATGGCTTATTTTCACATTTCTTAGTAAAATATGAAAAGAAATATTGCTTTTTACATATTTCTTAATAAATAAAGTACATTTGACGGAAATACACTGTATTTTCATATTTCTTTAAAAAATGCCTAGATTTGCACAAAATATTGCTCATTTTCATATTAAAAAATGCTTAAATCTGTAAAAAAAATGCCTGAATCTGAAAAAAATGTTGTTTTTTTTTTCAAACTTTTTTAAAAGAAATATCTAAATCCCAAAATACTATTGCTTATTTTCATATTTCTTAATGAAAAATCCTAAATCTGCACAAAATATTGCCTCTTTTTATATTTATTAATAAAGTAAATTTGAGGGAAATATACTGAATTTTCATTTCTTTTAAAAAAATCCTTATATCTGCACAAAATATTTCTCAATAAATAATGCCTAAATCTGCAAAAATGTTGTGTATTTGCATATTTCTTAATAAATAGCATACATTTCAGGAAAGACACTCTGTTTTCATAAAAAAGCCTAAATCTGCAAAAAATATTGCTTATTTTCAAACTTCTGAAAAAAATGCTTCAATCTTGAAAAAAATATTGCCTATTTTCATATTTCTTTATAAATAATGTAAATTTGAGGAAAATATATGGTATTTTCATATTTCTGTAAAAAATATGCCTAATGTGCACAAAATATTCCTTATTTCTTTATGAAAAAGTTTAAATCTGCAAAAAAAAATTATTTTCATATTTCTTAATAAATAACGTAAATGTGTAGAAAATATACTGTATTTTCACATTTCTTAATAAAACATGCTTTAATCCATGAAAAATATTGCTTATTTGCATGTTTCTTAATAAAGTGAATTGCTTATTTTCCTTTTTTAATAATGTAAATTTGAGGAAAATATACTGTATTTTCATATTTTTTAATAAAAATGCCGAAATCTGCACTAAATATTCCTTATTTTCATATTTCTTAATGAAAAAGTCTAAATCTTCAAAAGACATTCCTTATTTTTATATTTCTTAATAAATTGTGTAAATTTGTGGAATTTACACAATTTACTGTATTCTCATATTTCTTAATAAAAATGCCTAATTCTGCATTAATGTTGCTTATTTTCACATTTCTTAATAAGTAGCATAGATTTGTGAAAAATATTTTGTATTTTCATATTTCTCAATAAAAAATGCCTAAATTTGCAGAAATTGTTTCTTTTCATATTTCTTAAATAAAGTTAATTGGAGAGAAATATACTGTATTTTTATACATCCGTAAAAAAATATTGCTTCTTTTCACATTTCTTAATAAAAAAAATAAAATAGCTTATTTTCATATTTCTTAAGGAAGTAAATTTGAGGAAAATATACTGTGATTTTATATTTCTTTAAAAAAATGCCTACATCTGCACAAAATATTACTTATTTTCATATATTTCTTCATAATAAATGGCTTATTTTCATATTTCTTAAAAATAAATACCTAAATTTCAAAACAAATATTTCTATATTAATAACCTAAATCTGCAAAAAAAATATTGCTTCCTTTTTATAATTATCAATAAAGAAAGTAAATTTTAGGGAAATGTATGGGATTTTCATTTTTCTTTTTTAAAGTGCCTAAATCTGCAAAAAATATTGCTTTTCATATTTCTTAATAAATAGTGTGAATTTGTTGAAAATATACTGTATTTTCACATTTCTTAATAAAAAAAAGAAGTATTGCCGATTTTCATATTTCTTATTTTCATATTACTTAAAAAATAAAGTAAATTTGAGGGGAATATACTGTATTTTCATATTTCTTTAAAAAATGCCTAAGTCTGCAAAAAAAAAATATTACTTATTTTCCTATTTTTTAATAAAAAAAAAGCCCAAATCTGTAAAAAATATATCTTATTTTCCTATTTTTTAATAAAAAAAAAGCCTAAATCTGTAAAAAATATATCTTATTTTCATATTTTTTAATAAAATTTCCTAAATATTAAAAAATTATTGCTTATTTTCATATTTTTTAATAAATAGCATAAATTTGTGTATTTCTTAATGAAAAAGCCTAAATCTGCAAAGAATATTTATTTTCACATTTCTTAATAAAAAAAGCCTAAACCTGAAAAAATATTACTTAGTTTCATATTTCTTAATAAATCGCACAAATTTTGTGAAAAATATACTGTATTTTTATATTTCTTAATGAAAAATGGCTAAATCTGCTGAAAACATTTCTATTTTCATATTTCTTAATAAAAAATGTTTAAATCTGAACAAAATATTGCTTATTTTCATATTTAAAAAAAAACAAGTCTACATCTACAAAAATATTCCTTATCAGATAGCATGAATTTGTGGAAAATATACTGTATTCTCATATTTCTTATTAAAAATGCCTAAATCTAAAAAAAAATATTTCCTTATAAATAAAGTAAATTTGTGGGAAATATACTGTATTTTCATATTTCATGAAAAAAAAAACCTAAATCTGCAAAAAATATTGCTAATTTTCATATTTCTTTTTAAAAAAAATGCCTAAATCTCCAAAAACGACATTGGTTATTTTTATATTTCTTAATGAATTGAGGGAAATATACTGTATTTTTGTATTTCTTAAAAAAAAAAAAGAAAAGTCTAAATCTGCTGAAAAAAAATTCCTTGTTTTCCTATTTATAAATGAAAGAGTTTAAATCTGCAAAAATATTGCTTATTTTCACATTTCTTAATAAATAGTGTAAATTTGTGGGTAATGTACTGTGTTTTAATATTTGTAAATGAAAAAGTTTAAATCTGCAAAAATGTTGCTTATTTTCACATTTTTTAATAAATGGTGTAAATTTGTGGGTAATATACTTTATTTTCATATTTCTTAATAAAAAATACCTAAATCTGCAAAAACTATTTACCTTCAAAGTTCTTAATAACAAAGGCCTAAATCTGCAAAAATGTTGCTCATTTTCATATTTCTTAATAAATAGCATACATTTGAGGAAAATATACTACATTTCCTAATAAAAAAGCTTAAATCTGAACAAAATATTGCTTATTTTCATATTTCTCAATAAATAAAATAAATTTGAGGGAAATATACTGTATTTTCATATTTCTTGAAAAAATGCCTAAATCTGCAAAAAAATAGTTTATATTTCTTAATAAAAAATACCTAAATCTGCAAAAATATTGCTTATTTTCACATTTCTTAATAAATAGCATACATTTGAGGAAAATATACTGTATTTTCACATTTTTTAATAAAACAATGCCTAAAGCTGTAAAAAAAATTCCTTATTTTCAAATTTCTTAATGAAAAAGCCTAAAACTGCTTTTAAATATTTTAGTAAAATATGCCTAAATGTGCAAAATCAGTCAGTCAGTTAAGTACCATATGTGATGCACACTTGGGCGATCATGTCTCGAAAGAGACATGACTGACTGGACAGAAGATAATCCCGCAGTAGGTTACCATTGCTTTCTGCGGTAAACTGGTTGCCAGCCAAGGCTATAGAACCCAATCTGTCCTATTATTTAACTCATAACTGGAGGGAAGAGACAGATTAATACCTTTCCCAAGGGTATTTGTGCGTAAATGAATGCAAGGAATTCAACTGGAATTCAAACTCAGCTCCCCAATTTCTCGTTCCGAATCGATATCCATTGCACCACAATGCACATACTTATACTCATATTTCTTAATAAAAAATGCCCAAATCTGCAAAAATGTTGGTTCTTTTCATATTTCTTAATAAATAGCATAGATTTATGGAAAAGTGTACTGTATTGTCAATTTTCTTCATAAAAAATTCCTAAATCTGCAAGAAAATATTTCTTATTTGCATATTTCTTAATAAAGTAAATTTGAGGGAAAGATATAATATATTCATATTTTTCCATGAAAATATTCCTTATTTTCATATTGGAAAATATGCTGTATTATCATATTTCTTAATGAAAAATGCCTAAATATGCAGAAAATATTACTTGTTTTCGTATTTTTTAATAAAAAAAGCCTAAATCTGCAAAAAAATATTGCTTATTTTCATATTATTAAAAAATGCCTAAATCTGTAAAAATATTGCTCATTTTCATATTTCTGAAAAAATTGTGTAGATTTGTGGGAAAGTATACTGTATTGTTATTATATTTATAAATAAAAAATGACTAAATCTGCAAAAAATATTCCTTATTTTCATATTTCATAATGAAAAAGCCTAATTCTGCAAAAAATATTTCTTATTCTCATATTTCTTAATAAATAGTGTAAATTTGTGAAAAGTATGCTTTATTTTCGTATTATTAATAAAGGAAATTTGAAGGAAATATACTGTATTTTGCTATTTCCTAATATAAAATACCTAAATTTGCAGAAAATATTGCTTTTTTTCATATTTCTTAATAAAAAATGCTTAAATCTTCAAAAATATTTCCTGATAAGTAGCATACATTTGAGGAAAATATACTGTATTTTCACTTTACATAATAAAAAACCTAAATCTGAAAAAAATATTGCTTATTTTCATATTTCTTAATAAACAGTGTAAACTTGTGGAAAATATACTTTTCATATTTCTTAGTAAAATTTGCCTAAGTCTGCCAAAAATAATTTTTTTGCATATTTCTTAATAAAAAATATCTTAATTTGCATAAAATATTCCTTATTTTCATATTCCTAAATTAAAAAACCTAAATGTGTGAAAATGTTGCATATTTTCATATTTCTTAAATAATGTACATTTGAGGAAAATATACTGTATTTTCACATTTCTTAATAAAAAAACGCCTAAATCTAAAAAAAATATTGCCTATTTTCATTTCTTAATAAATAGCGTAGATTTGTGGAAAATATACTGTATTTTCATATTTCTTTTTAAAAAAATGCCTAAATATCCAAAAAGTACTGCTTATTTTCATATTAATAAAAAGTAACTAAATCAGCTGAAAATATTGATTATCATATATCTTAATAAAAAATGCCTAAATCTGAAAAAATATTTCTTATTTTTCATATTTGTTAATAAATAGCATAAATTTGAGGGAAGTATACTGTATTTTGATATTTCTTGAAACACAAAAGCCTAAAATTGCATAAAATATTACCTATTTTAATATTTCTTAATAAAAAACTAAATATGCAAAAAATATTGCTTATTTTCATATTTTTAAATAAAACATGGCTAACTCTAAAAAAGTTTTGCTTTAATAATTCTTACTAAATAAAGTAAATATGAGGGAAATATACTGTATTTTCATATTTCTTTTAAAAAAAGAGAAATGTTGCTTATTTACATGTTTCTTAATAAAAAAAAGCCTAAACTGCAAAAAAACATTGCTTATTTTCATATTTTTAAATAAATAGCATAAATTTGTGGAAAATATACTGTATTTATATTTCTTAATACAAATGAGTAAATAAAAATATTGCTTATCTTCCTTCATATTTCTTTATAAAAAATGCCTATCTTTAAAAAAAACTTTCATTTTTTCACATTTCTTAATAATAAATGGCTAAATCTCTAAAAAAAAAAAAATGAATAATAAATAAAGGGAATTTTGTGGTAAATTTTCATATTTCTTTAACAAAATGCCTAAATTTACACAAAATAATACTTGTTTTCATATGTCTCTATGAAAAGGCTTAAATCTGCAAAAATGAATGCTTATTTTTATATATCTTAATAAATAGCATAAATTTGTGAAAAATGCACCATATTTTCATATTTCTTAGCAAAATATTTGTGAATCTGCAAAAAATATTTCTTATTTTCATATTTCTGAATAAAAAATGCCTAAATTTGTGGAAAATGTTGCTTATTTTCATATTTCTTAATAAAAAATGCCTAAATCTGTAAAAAATATTCCTTATTTTCATATTTCTTAATAAATAAAGTAAATTTGAGGAAAATATACTGTATTTTAATATTTTTTTAAACAAATGTCTGATTCTGCAGAAAAATATTGCTTATTTTTATATTTCTTTATAAATAAAATAAATTTGTGGGAAATATATGGTATTTTCATATTTCTTTAAAAAATGCCTAAATCTGCACAAAATATTGTTTGTTTTCATATTTCTTAATAAATAGCGGAAATTAGTGGAAATATACTGTATTCTGATATCTAAACTTATTTATAAATGGAATTTTGTGTGTGTGTCTGTGAACCGATATTTTTGGAAATTTACACAGTTGTACTATAAGCATCTGCGAGTGTTCTTAGCTAGGTTTTGTGTCAAGGTACCCCCGATAAATATCGATAATCGAAAAAATCTGGTTATAGAAGGAGTGGTTCGATTTTAATCAAATTTGATACACTCATAGGCAATGACATAAGAAATGATATTCAGAAGTTTCAAGGTTGCAGCTCTTACAATAGTGCAGAAAATTTGATATCGATACCAAGAAATCAAAATTTGACTTACATCCATTCATTTTTCTTTCAGTCTACGGTTTCACTTTAACTGGAAACAACTATTGCTTTTTAGTCATTCGTGCCAACGTCCAAAGAGTCTAAGCTCCAGGACCATGGATTAGTTTTAAAGCTTTCATTACACCCAAGCAACGCCAGGCTATACTGCTAGTTTCTTAATAAAAAAGCCTAAATCAGCAAAAAAAATTGCTTATTTTCATATTTCTTCACAAAAATGCCTAAATCTGCAAAAAATGTTGCTTATTTTTGTATTTCTTAATAAATAAATTTGATGGAAATATGCTGTATTTTCATATTTCTTAATAAAAAAGCCTGAATCTGAAAAACACATTGCTTATTTTCAAATTTCTTCATAAATAGCATTAATTTTAGGAAAATATAGTGCATTTCCATATTTCTTAAGAAAAAAAAAACCTTTATCTGTAAAAAAAAGTTGCTTTTTTTATCATTCTTAATACCATATTTTTATGGTTCTTAATAGAAAAGCCAAAATCTGCAAAAAATATTGCTTATTTTCATAATTCTTAAATAACATTTTTGAGGAAAATATACTGTATTTTTACGTTTCATAAGAAAGCCTAAATCTGCAAAAAATATTGCTTATATTACCTAGTAATTGGCGTAAATGTGAGGAAAATATACTGTATTTTCATATTCTCAATAAAAAGACCTAAATCTAAAAAATATATCAGTTATTTTCATATTTCTTCATGTATAGCATAAATTTTTAAAAAATATTTTATATTTTCATGTTTCTTAATAAAAAAAGACTATACCTGCAATAAATATTGTTTTTCATATTTTTTAATAAATAGCATATTTTTATGTTTCATAATAAAGAAAATTTTCATGTTTCTTAATAAATAGCTTAAATTCCAGGAAAATATAGTGTATTTTCATATTTCTTAATAAAAAAAAACAAACTAAATCTGCAAAAAATACTGCTTATTTTCATATTTCTTAATAAGTATATTAATATAGTGTATTTTCATATTTCATAATAAAAAGCCTAAATCTGCAAAAAACATTTTTTAATAAATTGCGTAAATTTGAGGAAAATATACTGTATTTTTATGTTTCTTAATAAAAATGCCCAAATCTGCAAAAAATATAGCTTATTTTCATATTTTGTAAAAAAATAAGTAAATTTGTGGAAAATATACTGTATTTTAATGTTTCTTAATAAAAAAAAGCCTATATCTGCACAAAATATTTCTAATTTTTATATTTCTTAATAAATCATGATAATTTGAGAAAAATATACTATATTTTTATATTTCTTAGTAAAAAGGCCTTAATCTGTTTTATAAAAGATTTAATGTAAAGAAAATGTAGCTTTTCCAATTTCTTATTAAAAAAAGCCTAAATTTGAAGATTTTCATATTTCTCAATACAAATGCCTACTTTTGAAGAAAATCTATCTTATTTTTGTAAAATATAGTTTAATTTCATGTCTTCATCAAAAAGCCTAAAAATTAGTGAAATAAAGTTTATTTTTACCTTCCTAATAAAGATGCCCCAATTTATATAAAATGTATCATATTTTCATATTTCTGATTAAAAAAAAATATAGCTTATTTTCATATTTCTTAATAACCCCAAATTTGAGGAAATTTTGTTAATTTTACATTTCTTAATAGAAAATGACTAAATCTGAAGAAAATATAGCTTATTTTCATATTGCTTAATAAAAAAAGCCTTTAGTTGAAAATTTTTTTGTATTTTTATATTTCTTAATAAAAAGACCTAAATTTGATGAAAATATAGCTTATTTTCTCATTTCAAATAAAAAAGACTAAATATTAAGAATATGGCATATATTGATATTTCTTAATAAAAAGCCTCAGCTTATTTTCACTTTGCTAATAAAAAACCTTAATCTGAAAAATATATAGCACATTTTCTTAATAAAAATGTGTAAATCTAAAAATTATTTTTCATATTTCTTAATATGAAGCCTTAATGTGAAGAAAATATTTTTATATTTCTTCATGAAAAAGCCTAAATATGAAAAAAAACATTATTTTCACATGCCTAATAAAAAGAATTAATCTAAAGGTAATATAGCTTAGTTTTATATTTCTTAAAGCTTAAATATGAAGAAAATATAGCTTATTTATCTTTCTTAATTAAAAAGCTTAAATTTAAAGAAAAGTTTGCTTATTTTCATATTTCTTAATAAAAAATTCCTAAATTTCTTACTAAAAAGCCTAAAAATGAAATATTTTCACTTTCCTTTAATAAAAAAAGCCTAAATTTGTAGAAAATGTATCTTATTTTCATGTTTCTTATTAAAAAATGCATAAATCTGAAGAAAACATAGTTTATTTTTATATTTCAAATTAAAAAGACTATTAATATATAGCAGATCTTGATAAATAAAATAAAACTTAATCTGAAGGAGATAGTGTATGTTCATATTTCTTATTAAAAATGCGTAAATCTAAATTTTTCGTATTTCTTAAGTATAAAGCCTAAATGTGAAGAAAATATAGTGTATTTTCATATTTCTAAATGAAATGTAATCAAAATTTCCTAAAGTTCTTACTAAAAAGCTATTTCTGATGAAAATCTAGCTAAAGCCTGAGTATTAAAAAAATATAGCGTATTTTCATATTTCTTAGTAATAAAGCCAAAAGCTGAAAATTCTTTAATAAAATGCCTAATTCTGAAAAAAATATTTTATTCATAAAAAAGTTTAAATGTGAAGAAAATATAGCTTATTTTCATATTGCTTAATAAAAAAAATGCCTAAACCTGAAGGAAATATAAATTATTTTCTTATTTCTTAATAACATGTAAAGTAAATATAGCTTATTTATATATTTCTTAATGAAAGATCTTAAATCAGAAGAAAATATATCTTATTTTCATATTTCTTAATAAAAAAGTCTAAATCTCATTTTCATTTTTGAAAAAAATTGTTTTAATATTCACTTTTTTTCTTTTTTCATTAATATTTCTTCATTGATATTCACCTATGTTTTTTATGTTATAGTTTTATTACATGAGTGTATGTATCATAATGTTTATTCGTACAGAATGTGACCTTATTTGGGTTTGTTTTTCTTTTGCTTGTATCTAGCTTCCTCTAACTGTGGATCAAAAAGCAGAACAAAATGAATTTTCTTGTGTTGATAGGGCAACCAGTCTAGAAAAAGAAAAACACTGAATTCAAAACCGCTTTTGATAAAGATGGGTTTTATTAAGCTGATTTGCTTTAGATTCATCCACTGCTGTTATAGCTGCAGTACATGTGATTTCCTTACATGAGTTAGATATCTTATAATCATGAGGATCTATTATCAAGATTTTTCATTTAATAAAATCTCTTTATAGCTTTTTATTTATTTTGCAAAAACTGTGTTCAATTTCAAATATTAAATTTTTTATTTGAATTTTGTTGATATTCTTTATTATTACAATTGTAAAAATGGGCTTAAATATTAAATCTTTAATCAGATTATATCTCTTCTTATTAATATTATTTTCTTCATAGGAATTATATTTTATTCGAATTACAAAAAATATATTTAAATGTTAAACTCATTTGATACTATTATTATTTATTTTGTTATTGATATTATCTCACATTAATTGATTTGTTTAAATTTTAATTTTTATGTTCCATAGTATGTCTTAATATTTTTTTTTAATTCAAATTACAAAAAAGCATTTGTATGTTATTTTTTTTGTTATTGTGTAATTTTGGTGAAGACAAATCAGTTTTTAAAATATAAAACAATGTTTCTGTATAGCACTTTGTATAATTAAAATGCCTTATTTATTTAGGAAAAGGAAATTGTTTTTATTGTCTGTTTCTTTCTAATGATGTTTAAGATCGAAAAATTCTTTAACTTTTTTCAATGTCATAACTTACGTAACATTTTCTACTCAGATATTGTAGGCTATAATTTCTGCTCTTTAATGATTCAATTTTTCTATTTGTAGAAATGGAGAAGAAAAATCCAGTTCCCTGGTCAACTCTCTATCCTAAAGCAAGTCGAAGAGCACTTGATTTACTTGGTAAAATGTTGGTCTTGAATCCGTCTGATCGTGTGACTGTTGAACAAGCTTTGAGGCATCCCTATTTCACTGGTTACCATGATCAGGATGATGAACCAATTTGTGTTCCTGCGTTTAATTTTGATTTTGAAAAACAAGTAAGTAAAATCTCAGGTTTTTCATTTTTTTAGCTATTAAACTGTGTATGTAACACTATTTGGCACTAAAGAGTTAAAAAATAGAAGGAAAGTCATGCAGATAAACTAAATGAAGATTTATTTCTGTTTTGTTAGAAAAAAGCAAAATCACAAAAACCTAAAGTATGCCACTGCCCAGCCAGTCGCTGTTGGTTTCGATCCAGATAGCTGGTCGGAGATTGGCTCTGTCACAGTGATCTCCCTTGTCCCATATTGTGTTGATTAATCACAAGGTAGTCACATGAGTTCTCCACTAGCTGTCTCTCTGCTGAACTAAACCAAAATGGCAATTATTTCTCTGTCATTACATCTCTGGACCAGGAACTCGGACTCTCTGCCACTCGAGCTGCAACTCAACTCCAACTTTAAAACTGTCTGCAAAATTACTTCTTGTCTGTCTTTAACTCAGGTTGGCCGGCATCAGGCCTCTCTACGGTTGGTGCTCAACAGCATGGTGCCTATCTTCATTGTTACATCGCTGGGCCGGTAACTCCAACTAACTGCGAACTGCCTCGAATCACCACTGACTCAAACTCAACTGATTTTAGTCCCTCAGGACCCTGTATTTATGCCCATGCCATGGTGTGGGGCTGACGAACGTTGGGTGTCTAACCCCTCATCTCAGCAACCAATAGAATGCTGAGGTTAGCTGCTACTCGTTGTTGCCTTTGGTTTATCCAATGAGATTAGTCTTCTTTCCATGACGTCAACTGTTGATCGTCTCCCCCTTTCGGGTGCTGCTTCACAGGACCAATGAGATTCCTCTCAGTCTTATGATGTCATCTTCCCATACCCCTTTTCTAGGCTGGACTTAACCGGTGAATTTTCTTTCTCACGAAACAATTTTTGGGATTTTTTTCTTAATCAGTCACTATTAACCTTTTTGAACTTGCTTCGCCCAAAACAAGTTGACAAGGGTCTATTGACATTGTCACTTAGATAAGAGTTTTCCGCACCTGCATTTCTAATATCCATTTCCGAGTCAACGACATTTTTAGTTGATGAAAAATATTTTCATTATCTGCTCTACCCTTCCTCCCTGCCCGATGTCAAGCCAAAAGTCTTTTCTCTAAATTACTAATCCAGTTTTCAACTCGGAATCAGATATTTGTTATTTCAATTCTCTTCACAATTCATGCGAGCAAGACAATGCCTTTTGGATACAATAATAAAAAGTAATACTTGTCTAGTGCCATGTGGTTAGTTTTGTGTTTCAGATTTCTAATGTCCAGCAAAAAATAACAATTGAATTTATCTCTCTTTCTCCTCCTCTCTCTCTCTCTCTCTTTCAGGTTTAGAATGACAATTGTTAGCTTTCATGGGTGGGCCAAAACCAATGTCCATTGTTCGTGGCACTCTATGACATTAAAACAAATCCATTTCTTTTTTCTTCCTCTTCTTTCTCTCTCTCTTTCTCAGGTTAAAAATAACAACAGAGAAATACCATTTGTTATCTTTTGTTTTCTTTTCCTTCGCTCCTATTTGGAGAATAAAGAAAAATGTCTTTTAATACTTTTTCTTCTGATCTATAATAGTAATTAAAAGATTTTCCAGTTATAGTTAATAATTAATTAATAAAATTACTTACCTCTGTTCCACCAAAATATTGTTACAAAAGAAAGTTCCCATGGAGAGGCAGAGTGCAAAAGATGCCATGTGGTGAATATAGACAATTGATTAATGACTTTGTCTTTTGGTACAAATTATCAAAACACAGGGCCAGCTAAAGAAATTTTACACAAGCAAAAAGTTGAAATAATAAAAACATTTTAGTGACCAGCCGAAGCTAACAACAAATGAGACTGCACTATAAACAGAGTCAGAAATAAAGATTTCTTGGTGGGTTGAGTAATTTATGACCCTGGTAAGAAATCAAGAGAGACATCTAGTAAGTTTCTGATGTGAGGATCAGATTCCTTGCGTAGGAGAAATTTTGAAATAATAAGAATTTAATGACTGCAAGTAAATGCAACCTGAGACCGGTGAATCAAATCAGTTGAAGGAGGGCTGGTTGGTAGTGAGCAGACGTGGAAAACTAAGAAAGGCAGAGAATTTGTACAGGCCTTTGAAGGGTATTAGCTTGAGATATCAATAAAGAAAGAAAGGAGTTGATTTGGATGCCTGTGACTGCTGCTCACGGAAAGGAAAAACCCTGAATTGAAAAAGATTATTACTCTTTGAAAGCCAGTAAACAAAGAACTTTATTAATTCACCCATTTCCCCAGATCGGTCATACTCTACACCGGTTTTGAGTGGAAATCCATATTAACAGAACCAGCTAAAGTGTTACATTTCAATTTTAGATGTGGGTTAGGAAGATAGCTGTCGGCATGAAGTAGATAGAATTCAACTGCTGGAACAAATGAACGTGTAGCAAGAATTGAAGATATAAGGGTTTTTTTTATGAAGATATTTTTTTTCTTGTGACTTCCCCTGCCTGAACGAATTCATTTGCAGAAGTAACTGAAAATTATTTGACTTCACTCATCTTAGGATCAAATCAAAACACATGGGATAAGATTGGGTGTGGTCCGAGGTAATCGATCTATCAATCCAGCCCTGGGAATTGGGCAGTTTGAAGAATGAAGAAAGTGGGACAGGCCAGATGTAATCCTGATGGAAAATAAAACTATAACTCTCTAAAGGATGATACAAATTCTTGGCCTAGGTACATTATATGTGTGATGGGCAAGTATAGATATTTTGATAAAATTCTCAAATTTTTTTATCTACTTTATGATGTTGTAACACTTACAACAGTGCACCATTTATGTCTTAGCATTAGATGGCAATATATGCTGTGATAAGGTTCAGTAAAGAATCTAGTGCAAGGAGGTATCATGCATTCATTTTGTTCAATTTGTTAGGGCTTTGATTGTGGATCATTCAGAGACTATATGTTATTTTAGAGAATTGGCATGTATGTTGATTGTGACTGGTTGTGCTTTGGTAATGTAAGAAGTGGTCAAATTAACCAGTCTATACTTATTGACCTATTCATATGGGTGCATGGTTAGAATTTTTGCTTTCTGACTATGAGACCTGGGTTTGAATCTCACCATGGTGGATTTGTCAGGAAGGTAACTTTTTGATGTTACTAGTCTGGAGGAGGGGATCTCAGCATGTGACACCTTTGGAAGGTGCCTGAATTCCATACCATCAGTTGACCCAAGCCTTGTGAGTGAAATTGGGAAGACGAAACTATTTGGGAATCATCAGTGGTTGAGCTAGCGCGAAGTCACAAGTCATCATGACTGAGGGTTTGAGCGTACTGGCCTTGTTTAGCAGACTGTTGATCACGCTAACTAATGCACTCTCTCCCAAAAACTGTAACTAAGGTCTACTCAGTATGTTTGCAGTATAAATCACAGGTGGGCTCTGTGGGTGTTGAACAAACACAGATGTGCCTGAGCAGGCGCCTGCGAACTAGGATTGGTTAGCTCCCCTGGTAGACAGACATAATTGAATACAAATGGTCATCCATACCTACTGACCAGATTCTGGATAGGTACATCATACAGATGCTTATCAAGATTGATATATTGTAAAGCGCTATCAGTAACAAACCCCATAGCATCCACCATAAAGATAAAAACAAATGTGATTCTAAGGAGCATCAACAAAGACCATTGAGAATTGTTTTACTTACAGCAGAACTATAGGAAAATGTACCTTTTGCCAGACTTCAATTTTTTCTGCAACACCTTTGTGCATGTGTTCAATGTTGTTAAGAGAGAGTCTCTTGGGGGAATGAATGGTGCCCTGCAGTATTTAGCAACAAGAACAAGTTTTTCCTTCATGCAAATCATAGTCATTTGAAGTTGCAACATAAACCTGCAAAACAGCATCTTCTAATACGCATTCACCCAAAACAAACAAACCCAACCCAACTCTTGCCGTTATGGTATGGGGTGCCATAAATGCCAATTCTTTCTCTCTTTTGGTGTATAAAAATATAATTTACATTCAGCACATTGTTCAACTTATGCTGCCATTCTTGCTACTCTTCCACTAGGATATTGTTTAAACTACTCAACATTATTTGCAAGATGAACATAACTTTCCTGACATTCATGATTGCCAGACCTGTTTTCCATTGAACATGTATAGGACATGATGGAACAACACTTGACTCATTCAGTTACCCTACCTACAACACTGACTATATTGTGCAAGAGGTTGAATAATGTATTGCAGGATGGTATTCACTATCTGAACATATTCACATAAAAGTACAGGCCTTTAACACCCAAGGACAATATACAATGCATCAATATAGGTCTAAGTACTGTTGATAAAAACCCTTATTTGGGAACAAGTACATCTATTGAACATTGTGCATTTTACCTTGCTCTTTTTTCCTTTGTGTTGTTACTGAAGACTGATGTTGTTGTCCTCTGCAACTCTCTTTGCATTGACGTTCTCAAATTGACACTTCATCATTTCCTTCATACCAGCATTTCAGAACTTTAAATATTTTACAACTTTCAATATTTTATTTATTTACATAAATAAATATTTATATAAATTGATGTATATTTCATATTATTTGCTTAAATGCTGACAATGGCAGTTTCTATTTGATATCAATTTGCCTTCTGTTCATAGAATTTTTCAAATGATAATCACCATTAAGCTTGATCCTTCTTATTAAAATATTGTCACTGGTATGTCATGATGTTTGACAGGATAATACAGATGAATCTGTAATTATCTACCTTGAACAGACTTTATTTTTGTCTTCTGGTGGTGGTGCATCACTTTAATTAGAAATTACTTGGGAACTAGTGGCTCACTTGAACTGGAAATGACTTAATTCTCCAAGTTACTGTATTTTAACCTCTTGAGGATTATTTAAAGCTAGAAAATATTTTTAGATAGTGAGAGTTTGGTGGGGCGAGATAATGATTTAATGATAATCTTACTAATTAAACCCATATTTGGGGCAGAAGAGGTGCATTCATACATTTTCCAAAGGTATTTGCACATGTGAATATAATGAACCCAAATCAGCTCTCTGATCAACAATTCCGACCAATTATCCATTACACCACCTTCACATACAAGATTACAACGCCTGGTATTTCCAAGCAGTCATCCATGTAGGTACTAACCAGGCTTGATGTTGCTCAACTCTGGTGATCATACATAATGTGGACAAAGAACATTTTAAATTGACAAAGAACTAAATAAGACTTTTTTCTTGTCTTTCTTTTTTTCTTGTATTTCTGTTATTTCTCTTTTCAAAGGACACAACAATTGCTCAGTTCCGAAAAGCTATTTATGAGGAAATAATTGAGTTCCATGAACAAAAAAATCCTGTACTTAACTTCAACCCAGTGCTGCGCCCAGCTCCAAAAACAAATGAAAATATAAAAAATTCACTTGGTGATTCATCTTCTTTGAGGTCATCTTCACTTAGCAGCTCCCTTGAAATAACTGAACAAGGTGCTGCTTTGCAAGCTTATGTCAAACAATTACGTGAAAGATTCAAGTCATCATCGACTACAGAGAAGACCAAACATTCTTTACAAGCAGGCGGTAAAGAGAACCAGCAATTGTCTATCACTTGCCATTATTTGTCTGAGGAGGTGGTCCCCAATTCAACAAGTAATTCCACTTCGGGTAAAAGTTCAATACCATGCAAGAACCTACTGTCTGTTTCCACATTATCTGATGATGTGGAAATGCTCAGTGCTAAATCAACTGAATTAAAAATGGATTCTACTTCCTCATTGCCAAAATCTCCTGCATCCCAAACTCAGGATTCCCAGGGTTCTGGATCTGATAACCAGACAATTTCTGCTGATACCAAAGAACTTATTAAAGCTGCTCTGAAAAATGCAACACTAAAGAAACGAGGGGGTAAGTAGATGTCCTTGTCTCCAAAGATTTATTTCTATTTGTCATGTATAATATTTATTCTAGTTGTTTTATATATATGATATGATATTTGTCTTATTTACAATATGCAGCCCAGTTGGCTGGGGCTTAGAATGTGCTCACCAAATGAAGTCACTGGTTTGTTGTGAGTGGTGACTCATAAGGCCTGAGAATTATTGAATCAGCTTTATAACAATTCAATTTGATTAATCAAAAAGTAGGTTTTTATAACAAATGAAATTTTTAACTAAGATAATATTTAAAGAAAATAATATTAAACTAGATACTAGTTAAACATATTAGGTTTTAGTTAAATTTTTACTTTCCTTAATAGCTTATACTTTCCTTAAAAATTTGTAATCATAAATTATATATTTAATTATAAGTATTCCTTATTTTATTTGGATATATGCACTTTATTTTTCTATATCAAATTACCATATTTATAACTTAACATATTTCCTATTTTGAATATCTGTAGGGGCCTTGGTGATGCTTGGTAAGTTGGCCTTGTGCCAAACACGTCCGAAGTTCCCACAATTTAAATATCAGAAGGTTGGATGTTGAAATGTGAAAGGATGAAATATTTCATGTGTACATTAAAGTAAAGATTTATTTACAGAATGACAAAATTGTAAGAAGAAAAATATAAGTGAAATTTTGTTAACGGAACACTATAACATTGAGAAATGCGTGCAGCTTTGTAGTTAAAATTGTTCGAAGATAAATGTAGGTATTTAAAATGTCCACAAAAGTTTAGAGTTCATGGTTGTGTCGTAGCAGAATGTAAAGTCTTCTTATGTTCCTTCCTCTTCCGGCGACAGAGTGAGAGAGAAGGTAAAACAAATAAAGAAATTGTACTTAACACGTCCTGTCCTTGTTGTTGCTGTCTTTGGTGGTGTGGAGTGAAAACAAAGAAAGTTGAAAGAAGAGGTCGAATGAAACTGTGACGCGCCCCTATGTCCGGGTGTTGTGGGGTGAAATTTCTTTTGTTACATTGCCACAAGGTCCATCAGCTAATGTCGGACTTTTTGACCAGGTCACGGACATGGTTAAGTAGTGGAATTCAATCTCGTGATTGATTTTGCGGGTGTGCAATTTTACATTGTGTGTTTTAGTTAATTGATGAATGACATCAATGATATCCTATATATCCAACTGGATTTTGTGGATTCAATATATATATATACAATTATAGGGTAGGTATGGATGCAATAATATTCTGTATCCAAAGAAATACTATTCTTAAAAAAGTGCTCAATACAAAGTAGAGCTAATAATATTAATTCAGAAATTATAACATGAGTATGTTATAATATCACTACAAAAGTAGCTATTTTGTTTTGACACTACTTGTGTCTTATCAAGTGATGATGTTTATTTTAAATTGAAGGTTAAAAACAAGCCAAACCCCCTTAATAAAGGAGGCATTGTTGCATAGACAGTGTGAACCAATCAGAATAAATTAACTTCTAATTTGAAGAATATGTGAGCAGACTCAAAAAACAATTTTTGGGGGGCATTAATATTAATGTTTGATTAAATTGAGATCAGCATTATTAATCGACTATTAGATTCACTTTATTTTTATTGTGAATTTTAAATTCAAAGTTTAACAAAAGATTATTAGATTTTGAAAGTTATTCATATATTAAATGAGGAAAAGACATGAACACACACATATAAACCTACAAACATCCACACATGGAGGTATACAGACATGCACTGGCAAACAGACACATATACAGATTAATATACACCTGCATATATACATACACAAATTTCAAAGTTTTGCTTTTATCCACTTGTCAGAATGCCTTTGGACCGTAAGGTCATTTTAGCAACTGCATGACAATAAAGTCCATTTTACTGTCATGACATGTGAACCCACATTCATTTCAAAATTTGCACTTTTAACAACATCATTCCCACAATGGCTATCTCTTGTCATTCTACCTTCACGTGGCCCAGTAAATAAGTGCTGGTTAGATCCAGTAACTTAACCCAAAGAGTTGTGAGTTCAGTGCCTGGTTACAGCAGTAGTGAACAAAATTTTAGTGAGTTGAATTAAAGGGAGATAGCTAAGACATGTGGAAGTGCCATGACTCATCTTGAACAAACTACCCCAGTTATCGAAATAAAAGATTCAGTTTGAAATTTGAATCACTTGATGAAGGTCAGTGTGTGCCAAAACATGAATATGGCAATAAAGATGAAAACAATAGTCCAAATAATGCAGATAGTTATCATACCTCATCTCAGAAATAGAAACAAATATTCTACCTTCTTTTCTTTAAAATGACCAACTTTGGAACAGAGTTTCATAAAGTTCCTTTATAAGTTTTCAATACTCATCAAATGACTTATTCAAGATCAAGAGAAATTCGCCAACTATAATTCCATGTTCTATTTAATAATAGTTTGCTATATTTATGAGAAAAAAGTGATCAATATCAGAGTTATTTATATATAAACAGTATGGATATATAAATCAGCACTGCATAGTGACTGTCAATTTCAAGCTGTAAGCAATCATTAGAAAATGAAAGTACTAGTCACCATGCAGTGTTAATTTCTATGTCCACACTCTTTATGTCATTGTTTTGTAGTCAAGTTGTTTCTATTGATCATACCTTAAGAATTAGATTGTTGATAATTATAATTTGAGTTTTGTTTGTATCGTTTCAGAAAATGAAGTGAAAGATGATGGAAGGCCTCGTCCAGTCACTGCAGCTCAGCGTCAACGTGAGCGTGAAGATAAGCGACGTAAAAGAAAAGAGCGAGCTTTAAAACGAATGAAAGACAAAAAAGGTTTCGTATTTAAGATTTAGAATAAATTTCACAAATAATTTCTAGTTTTATAAAAATCTGGGTCTTGGGTATGACCTAAAATTACTTCTGACAATGGCATCTCAACTAGAAGACAGAATTAGGGTACCCCGAACAATTGTTACCTACAGGTGATCTTTGGCTAAGATTTAGCACCTGTTTGCCTCCTTACTAGGGTTACAGTTTTTATATATATATATATATACTAGCATCATAGCCCGCCTGTGCCCATGCAACTCAGAACATTTTAGTAGTAGGGCTCGGTTATATAAAAAATAATTATATAAAAAATTGTTGTTTAAAAATTGTTAAAAAATTCCATTAAAAAAATTATTTTCTTTTGTTTTGCGTGACATTGTAAGCAACATTGCGTTTGTTTTTGTTTAAAAATTACGGGGGAAAATATTTACATTTTTTGTTGACTAAATGAATTAAGATAAAAATAAAAATTATTTATTTTGTTTTACTGAAATTAGAAATACAGAAACTATTACGCTCTCAGTTTAGAAATTTTCGAAGAATTTTTAAAAATGTAGAAATATAAAAAACTATTACACTCTCAGTTCAGAAATTTTTTTTAAAAATATTTCTTTTGCTTCAAAATTACGGGGAAAAATATTCACATTTTTTTGTTGACCAAATGAATTTTTAAGATATCGGAATAAAAATTAAATATAAAGGCTCATATTTCTTTTAGTCACGTTTGGCACGTATGATTTGTTTTCAGTGATGTAATCTAGCAACCATCTTAGATCTTAGATATTTTATGGAGCAAATGTAAACAATCGGTGCCATTGACCAAAAATTGTAAAAGGTAAAAATTGCTGAACTTAAACTCAAAAAGTATGTGTCGACCTGGCTTCCCTGTAGATATGTGTCCCTAGAAAGTTTGAATGGCGTAGCTTAAAAAATGTAGGTGTGCATAGGGAACAGTCACACACAGACTCACAGATTGCCTTTTATATATATAGATACACACACACACACACAGGGTGGTTTAAAATTAAGTGGAGAGTAAGAAATCTATTGGAGTCAAGTCAGGTGAACGTGCTAGATTGCTCTTTGACCAATCCATTTCTCAGGAAATGTTTCATCAAAATGTTCCCTGACTGCTCTTGAATAATGTGGAGAGACCCCATCTTGTTGGAAATAAAGGTCATGTAAATTAGACTGTCCAGCTATTTTTTAACTATCCTGTAAATACACATAATGGATACATGGAGAGGGTGTTTTATTATTTTTTCTGTTTTTTCTTTGTTCTTGATTTGACGGTTGACATGAATGGAAATAAGAGTGAGTAAATTTAGTTTTGTGTGTGCATAAATATATCTCATTGTTACCTACCACATCAAGCCAAGTGTGTCACCAAATTCCTTACAAGTGCAAAGTTGTTACTGTTTTTGGTTCCTTTTTTTATAGAAGGGCATAGATTGCTGGTGAACCAGAAGTTATCCATGATTGGACTATAAATTGCCAAGAGGAGTTGCAGTGTGTGATTACAAATGAGGAAAGTTGTAACTGACATATGACAAACAAGTTGATACCTGATGAGTATCAGCTGGGTCACCATGTAGAGTCGGGTATGATGTTGAAAAACCTGAAACTCTTAATTAAAGACGTTGCTGATGATGTGTGCCAAAGCCTCAAACAGATCTATTTCACAAAAAAAAATCTTTAATTAAATTATTTTAAAATTGTAGGATGATTATAGTTTAACTGTTGCTTGACTCTGTGGTCACTGTTTGATAATTCATTGAGATTATCACATTTACTTTTGAGAACATGTACTTGATCTATAATTTAAAATTTCCTTCCTTATAGTTCACAAGGAGAAAACAAGAATAAAAAATAAACAAATATCAACCTGGTTTCTTGATTCTGACAGGTGAAGAGTGCTTAAAAAAAAGAACATAATTAAATAACTTTAAGTTAATGTCCTCATCTTTGTATTTATTATCACAATTGGCCATTATGTCACCTGGTTTTCTTCAGGTGTCTATCTAGATAACCTTTGGGAAATTTCAAATTGAGCCTTTTATTTAATCTACAAGGCTAGATTGTTCTCATTCCACTGACCATTCCTAGGGGAATCCCATTTTCTCATCTTTTTAGTACTGCTCAGTTATTGCTCACTCTCTTTTCACTAAGTCTGTAAATTTGGGGTATTGTAATTATGAGTTCAATCCCTAGGCCAGGTAGTAAAGACTTAGGATCAGTGGAAACAAGACTGGCAATAACTGAGTTGTACTAAATAAAAACAAGATATTCCTAGACATGAACAGGGAAATGAGAATACTCTACTTTCATAGATTAAATAAAGCGTTCAATTTGAAAGTACCTGAAGGTCATTTGGATTGAATGACAATTGAAGGAGGCCAACAGAAAATGACAGAAATGTTGTGATAATAACAAAAAGATGAGGAAATTAGACTGATTGTAAATAATGTAAATTTATAATATTGCATGCAAATGTGGAAGAAAAGTATAAAATTATATTAAAGACAAACTGAAAGAATATTTAAAATTTTGATGTATGAGAGAAGAAAATAATTTGGTATGGTGGATCATACCCAAAGTGAAAAAGGTGCACATTATTCTTTGTAGAATGAGGTCTGCAGACCATTGGAAGTATGGCTGCAGCATGATAAATCTAGGCTGCATATTGACAAACTTAGGCTGCATACTTGACAGTGAGTACTGCTGCTTATTGAGAAACTTAAGCTGCATATTAGAGGTTGTCAATCATCTGACATGTGATTCGAATATCAAACATATGCATGTCAGGCTCATATAGCTTTCATTGGAGCATTTGCTGAAATGCACTGGTTGATAAATTAGGAGTTAATTTTTTTCTGTCACCATTTACTTTCGAAAAAAATAAGCCTTTTCTTATGACAAAATCTGATGAATGGGTCAATCAAAACACATTAGCAGCATCAGCAATACAAAGGCATTCATTTGTCTAAACAAAAGTTGAAATATATTCATTTGAAAAAAGGTATTTAAAATCCTAATAATTAATAAAAATAATGACATTTGTGAAAATGTAAATATTTATCAACAAATCAAATAACTTAATTATGCATTTTTGTAAGTAAATATATAATCTTGGATATCATGCAAACACTTATTTTTCTGAGTAAAAAAACAAACTGGAAAAGCATATATAATGTAACTTCTAATTTAAAACAGGATTTGACTCTTGTCAAAAAACATACCAAAATTTAATATTAGAAAGAAATCAGACTGCCTTTGCTATTTTAAGTTTTATTTTTTATCACTACTTATTTGTTTAATCAGTCAATAAACAAAACTTAGAAATTTTTGATGAAGCTAAATAAATAGAAATACATGTCAAATTTATAAAGCTTTTCTTACATTTTTCTTATATAATAATAAATGGAAATCAGAACACCATATGCTGAGGAAGGCTGAAGAACACATTGACTAAAATTATCAAAAATTAGAATTCTAGAATAAGAAAAATATTAAGATTGTTAATTTCTTGAAATGTCATTTTCATCTTTCTCTTTCTTTAAAGATGCGGACACAGAAGAACAACTATCTGACGCAGATAAAGAACTTTTAGAACGTTGGAAGAACATGCAGACTCAGAAATCCAATTCACAATTAAGAAAAAATGTTACTAATTCAAATAATGCAACACCCTCAAATTCACTGACCTTATGCCCTGAACAAGAGCCTCTTCCTGTTCTGCTGGGCAGTACACAGCAACAAGCCCCTTGCAATGGCAGCAGTAATCAACCTTTAATTCTTTGTCATGGTTCAGCAGCACATGTCTTACCTCTGTCACATCATGTGACTGGTGTAACACAGGTGGCCAGCACATCAAATCTTCAACTCCAAGCAGAAAGTAGCAATTCAGTTAATTCTGGCTCAGAAACTAGTTTGACACCAAGTACCAGTTGTAATACCAATAATCCACAGACAACTGCCCTGTTTGATCTGTTGAATGTGAGTAATGATGCTAATTCCCAGACAAATGTGCAACAAGCTTTTAATACACTTGATGTCAGCAGCTTACATTTGTTAGGCCTTCTTAATCTGCAAAACAACCAACAGGTTGGAATGCTTGACCCAAATTATCTGCCTGCACAAAGTGCTCTAAATCATTTACGCCCAGCTGCAACTTCCTCTTCCCATCATTCAATGACAACCCCAGCCCAAGGGATGGGTATAAGTGAAAGAGTTCTGATGCCAAGCAATTCAACTGCTAGCAACAGCCACTCCCATGACACAAGTGTTCTGAGCAACTCTCTATCATCCACCCCTCCGCAGTCCACTTTACTGCCCTCATCATACATCAACAACAGCACAACTATAACAACATCAACAGTAACAGTAACAACAGCAACCACTTCCTCTTCTTCATCTGCGGTTTCTCCAGCCTTGTTTGTTCAAACAGACATTCCGCTTTCAACTGCTTCTGTCGAAGACGATTTCCCAAATGTCATGAAATGGAAAAATCTCTCCTTTGACCGCTCCTCTTCCAATGAGAATTCAATCTCATCCAATAATGTCTTTGAGATTATAGACAAGAATCAGAAACAGATTTATACCATGTCTTCAGATGCTTCTTCATTAACATCTTCATCTGTCGGGACAGCAGGAAATTTGATGTCAAACTCACCAGAAACAAATTTCCCCAATGACCCATTTCAAAATCAGTTTTCACCTTTACCAACAATACAGGTAAGTTCTTTAAATATCTTGAAAGAGTTTGACTTGTTCAGAAGGTAACTTCCTGTAACCTGTTAGTATTTGCTTGGTGGCTGTGATAGTTGTGTTTCTCATTGTTGTTCATTATTAGTTTTCAAGATCAGCTCACAGGCTATCAGTTTTTAAAAACAGATAGACACTTCTCACTTGTAAGAGTTTTTCTCCCTTCATACCATGTGATATAGTAAGTCGATCCCATATGTTACGGCTAGTTTAGTTTGATCTACATTGAGAAATAACTTAAGGTTTTATAAATATCATTATTATATATTAATCAGTTTCCATATGTTATTCACACCAGTATTTTCAATTTTTTGGTTACATTTTGGTTGACATATTCTTCAACCTTCATCAGGTGTATGTTGTATGCAGTGGTCTTTATAAGTGACATAGTACTTCACTGTTTCATTCCCTCCTTGACAGAGCTTTAGATTTTAGCTCGTATAGGTATGTTTGCATATATATATGTGTGTGTGTGTGTGTGTGTGTGTGTATGGGCAGTGTTTGGTATTTAGGTGCCTGGTTCACTCGTTGGGAGTGATAAGATATCCATCTGGAAGGAAAAATCTAAATAACACCCATCTCAATACTAATCCGAATATCTCATATATGCTTGTCTCTGGAATTATTATTATTGGTGTGAGTCATTGCAGTATTGTGCAAGCCATACACAACCATTAGTCTCGGTACAGGAATTACTGGCATTTTAATATCTATTGTTTCTCTGGCTTCTTAAGTCCAGTGGCAATTATAATGTGGTAGCATACAAGTTTGAGAAACTGGGAATACATAGTGGCTGACTAGCAGTCTTTGGTAGATATAAAGTCATTTGCCTACTTATGGAGGCAGAGCCAGTATTTGGTTGTTCTAAATGTAACTGAGGGTCCCTGTTTAAGGATAGCACTGCTCACCAGATATTAGAAGGGGTCTAGAAAAGGGAACCTAAATCTTACCTGGCTTACTGGTTAAGTCTAACCAGTTTAGTATGGCTGGTGAATGCTCCATTAAGCACTCAAAATCAAACAATGAAAATAAAGTCAAAACTTAACATCTCTTACTGGAATTTGTAAGTTGTTGTTGTAGGATTTGCTGTACAAACAATCTCTTGCTTGAATGATACACTTATGAGTCTTCAGTTACACCTTGTCAATTTGCTACGCTAATAAGTGTTTACGTACCTACACTTGTATGAAGCTGTAAAGGCCTCATTATATGAGGCATTCTCTTTAAATCTATTCCTAGGACTGATGAAATCATCATGTTAAGAGATTTTAATGCTAGAGCCAGAAGTGACTGGGTGACATGCAGTTGCCTGGAGAGGTATGGAACAAGTAATATGAATAGTAACTGTTTCTTGAACTGTGTACAGAGTTTCACCTTCACATTGCAAATACACAGTTTCATCAAAAAGATGACCATATAACAACCTTGATGCACCCAAGGTCCTATCAATGGCACCTACTAGACTATGTTATAATCTGCAAATGTGACATTCAGGATGTCTGCAATGTAAGATCTCTATGAGGTGTGAACTTTTGTACCAACCATGCACTTATGCATTCCAAGATGTGTTTGGTGATTAAGCCAGTTGCTTGAAACTGTGAAGTGTTTGAATGTTACAAAACTCCACATTCAAGACACATTACAAACTCAAATTGAAACATATATTAATTCCACTAAGAAGAAACTTGTGATCAGATCTACAATTCAGCAAAAGAGACTCTGAGGTTAATTTCAGCTAAAAGTCACGACTAGTTTGACGAATATGACATTAAAGATATTCTCTAAAATAGAAACAAGATCTGAGAATGCATGCTACAGAAAGGACATCCTACAACCAACTTCAAAAGCAATTCAAAGATGCAGAGCTCAATACATTGTATAAGCTTTGTGAAATGGAAGACACTAAGTGGTCTGACTTAGACACAGAAATGCAATCTACTGCAGACAGGAAGAATAGTAAAGAGCTATACAACCTCATGAAGTAAGCCTTTGACCCAAGAATGACTTCATTAATGCGTTTTATTTCAAAAGATGACACAAACCTTTTTAGCAGCATGGTGGAAATTAGTAAGAGATAGAAAGAACACTTTACGAATCTGTTCAACAGGAATAGTCATGTAGACCAATCTGCTCTTTACCACCATCAACAAAAAGACATGTTTTGTTTGTTTTTTTGTTGTTTTTTAAACCCTAAGCAAGCCACTAAGACACAAGGGCTTATTGAGTGTGGAAGAATTAGATAGTAATAACAACTGACATTTAAATTTTTGAAGATTAAAGTTGACGGGAAAGCATAAACCTGGAAGAGAGTTCCACAAGTCAGAAGTGTGAGAAAAGAAACTGTTAGCATAGAACTTACGATTACAACTAGCCAACTCAACTATAAATTGATGAGACCTCATTGCCAGTCTAGTACCATAGTGAAGAGCTCATCTAAACAATTACCATGAAAGTGATTGAAGTGGAAGCACCAGATCAAGACCAATAATATTGCTGATTTTTCTTTGGATTTTATCAACAATCTCTAAATATACAGCAGGAGTACCAGACCATATGTGGTAGCAATATTCTAAGCATGGAGAATTTTAGAGTACATTGATCAAACTTGTAAGTTTAACAAGTTGACAGCCATCATGTGTGTGTATATGAAGACATTTTTGTTTTAAATTGTATAATGAAATGGTAACACTGGTTCAACGTTTTACTACATAAGAATACCTAATGACAATTTGAAGCAAAAAATAACTAAGATTAAACAGAGAAAAACTCGGTGAAACTAAGTGTTGAAGTGAATAAAGGAAGAAAGAGTGGATTAAAAATAAAATTTTGAAGCCATAAAATCAGTTTGAAAATGGCTCTAGGAAGATTTGAACCCGAAATAAGCCAAGTAAAATTCATTAGATTTTAACCAACCAATCGAATTACCTCTCATGCAGTATGACAAAGATTTATGGTTTCCTCAAATCTCCCAAATTTCAAGGAAGAATTTTTGCTATATTTATACAGATTTCTATTAGCCCTCAGATGTTTTCATTATTACCCAAATTCAAACTCAGCCTGATCTTATTTCAAAGAGGGCCATTTTTTACTGAACGAAAGAAGGTCATATGAATATCATAATCAAAAAATATGCAATAAATCTATGTAAAGAGAGATGCAAACTTTCTTATATAAATGAGACAGGCAAAAGACAAACAGGTCACACAGAGAAAGACAAGAAGATAGCAAAGGTCCATTACAAATCATTCCCCTCTCTTACTGCTATTGAATTAAGAAACCCACAGACACAAGCACAGATAGACAAGAATACAGTGCCAAAACCAAGGCTTCTCAATTTACTGCAAATTTGTTAGGGTCCCATGGCCAGAGTTTTCACACCCGAATTCTCAGCAGGAATCAGAATGACCACTGGGTGAAATCCCTGTAAAAGTTTGCTGATGCTTACATGCAGTGTAAGCAAAATCACTCCCAAGTCACAATGTCAAGAATATTACATTGTTAGCACAGGGAACAACAAATTGACAAGACGAATCGGGTTTTAAAATTTGTTTGTTAATTATTCTGTTTTAGTCTATCTTTTTAATATCTGAAAGAAAAGGCTGTATATTTGTAAATTTTTTTGAATATAAGAAATATATATATATTTTTTTTTTAGGTGAGCTGCATTGAAGAAGACAAGAGAAGTGGATTAGAAGAAAAATCTTTGGTGACACAACAGGGAGAAGGTTCTTCTGATCTGATATCTGCTCTAAGCAAACAACTGTCAAAATATCAAGTGGAAGATTCTGTTCCCCCTGCCTTGGCATTGACCCCTAAAGGTACAGGAAATGGTTATGGTGTTGGCTTAGATCTGGATGCTTTTATGGCTGAAAACCTGGCTGACAAAAATGATTGGTAACTTTTTTTCCCCTGTCCTTATTTTTCTTACACTTTGCAATTTGTATTTCATTTCTCACCTGCAAGTAAAGCAAAACTTTTAATATTTCTGCTTGTATAGCACTATGGATGAGACAATCTTGATTATGGTAACCAAATATAATGCTGTAAGTGACAAATGGGCTTGTTTTCTGCTGACTGAACAAGAGATTCCTATATCCATGTTGTATTTCAAAGATCTGAAGAGGTCCCGAGCCCAAGGTTGAAACCAGCCATGTGTCACAGAAAACTAAAGTTGGCAGATTTCTTGCTACAATAATTGAAGACCAGAATATGTTTAATAAGATATTACAATTTATAATTATTGATTCTAGTTATTGACTATGCAAGTCTTTCAATCTGGTAGTCCCTTTCCTTTTTTTGACAGCTATTGTAGTTGTCTGAATTTTGAGTTGTTCATTAACAACTATCATTATGATAAAGACTAATTGTCCGAGTTGGCTTTTTCATTTTTACTTTTGCTTTCTGCTACAATCTGGGTTGGTCTATTCATTCATGTATGTGCTTTAGCTTATTGTTATGATCTGCATTTGTTTATATGGGAACTTGATATGTGGGTGGTGCAATTGATAGTGACTCAGAATTAGATAACAGAAAGCAAAATTTGAATTCTAGTCAGTTTGTTGCATTTACATACTAACAACAAATACCCTTGGCAAAGGTATAAATTCATTTCTTCTCCCCACAGCTATGGTTAAAATAGTAGGATATGCATCTGGAAAAAAATTGATAATGTTAAAAAAAGAAATTTAATGCAATATTTGCTTAAAAACAATAAAAATACCCCAGATTATTCTTACAATTCTAAATATATTTCAGCTTCAAATACGTTACAAAAATCACATCAAATTATATGGGAACTCATTCAACAATCTGTCAAAAATGATGTATTCGCAGGATTCAACTTTATATAAATAAAGCACACAGCCCATTGGCTTTGGCCAAGTTTTTTTTTTTTTTAATAACCTTTTTATTCAAATTTATTCTGCTTAAGAACACCAATCTGATGGATAAGACTTGATATAGTCAAATCACATGACTTGTTGGGTAGTCTGATAGATGTTTTTTTTTTAACTTATTCTCTAAAATAATTCTGTTTAAGACACTGCATCAATTTAATGTGAAGATTTTTATGTAGATAACTTAGTCTCAAGAGATTTTAGAGATTTTTTTATTTCATCCAAGGAAGTAATTCACTACTTGTCCTTATTTTCAACTGACTTGGCAAGTGTCACTGGTGGGTACATGACTCTACTCAGTTATACTAATTTAAAAAGATATCTCCAATATTCAAATCTGATTCCTTAAGAAGCATTCACTCCCTCTAATTTTTCAAAACTAATTAACTTTCTTCATTAGTTGTATTTCCTAATTTAATTCTAATACTTATTAAATGCAATCAAACTTTTTCATATTTTTCTCTAGTTCTATACCACAAAACCAGGCTTTTCACTGGGGCTTTAGGGCTCTACTCACCCCATCACTCTTTTTAATTATTTATAACTAGCAGTATAGCCTAGCATTGCTCGGGTGTAATGAAAGCTTTAAAACTAATCCATGGTCCTGCAGCTCAGACTCTTTGGACGTTGGCACGAAAGACTAAAAAGCAATAGTTGTTTCCAGTTAAAGCGAAACCGTAGACTGAAAGAAAAATGAATGGATGTAAGTCAAATTTTGATTTCTTGGTATCGATATCAAATAATTTTTTTTCGTCATAAACTGAATTTTGAAGGCTACATAAGTCCTCTGAGTAAATGGTATCATGGCTGAGACTAAGAACTACAATTATATCTACTTGGAGCCAAACCCAAAGTAAAAACTAAAATAAAAGGGCTGAAAAAAATACAGACATACAAGCAGATAAACAGACACACACACAAACATCTTGCCTTTTATATATATATATATATATATATATATATATATATATTATTGATTTTCTGCACTATTGTAAGAACTGCAAACTTGAAACTTCTGAATATCGTTTTTTATGTCTTTGTTTATTAGTGTATCAAATTTGATTAAAATCAAAGACCACTCCTTCTATAACCCGATTTTTTTGATTATGGATTTTCGAGATTTATCGGGGGTACCTCAACACAAAACCTAAGAACATTCGCAGACGCTTATAGTACAACTGTGTAAATTTTCAAGAAAATCGGTTCAGCCATTTCGGAGTCTATAGGTAACGAACACACACACACAAAGTTCCTTTGATAAATAAGTTTAGATTAGATTTAGATTTTCATCTCTTTATTTATATTTGCTGAAATTCAATTTTTAATCAATTGAACAACAAACATTAGTTGAATATTTTGAGGAATCTGCATAAACATTTGGGTCATATGGTTGTTGTCCAGTGTTTAAGAATGCAATTGTTACAGTCATTGCATAACTTTTATCAAAGGAGTTGACTTTTGTTTAAGTACTTTGTTTGAAATCTAATATTTAAAGTATCAGTTTGAATTTAGAGTTTTTCTTTTCCTAGAGTGGTTGCCAATCACAGCTAGTGGGGAAAAGAGATGGAGTCATGCCTTTCCTTTCCCAAGGGTATTTCTGCATAATTGAATGTAATAAACTCCACTGTAATTTGAACTCGGCTTTCCAATCTCTCATTTTGAGTCATTATCCATTGCACCACCCCCACTGCCTTATAAAAGTGTTATATGATTAATCTATTAATGCTCATTGTCAGGTTGTTTATTGTAGTGTAATGGATATGGGCTTGGAATAAGAAATCTGAGATCCAGGTTTGAATTCATTTCATTCATTTATGCACAAATACCTTTGGGAAAGGTATTAATCCATCTCTTCTCTCTTCAGCTATGGGTTGAATAGCAGTACTGATTGGGTTCTATAGTCTTGGTTGGCAACTGGTCTACCACAAACAGTAATGGCAACCTACTGCAGAAAAATCTTTTGATAGTCATGTCTCAAAAGAGACATAATTGCCCAAGCGTATATCACATATTAACTGTCAGGATTGTAGGAATTAATTACCAGTTTTTTTTTAATTTTTTTACCTGTTTATTTTTTCTCAAAGCAGTTCAGTTTATTTTATTTCTTTTTTCCAGCAACAAATTTTTGTCTCCATTGTCATCATCTCTCCTTGCCAATTGGATGGACGTGACTGCCAATATGGACATTCAAGGGCTGGAAAAGGAACTGGAACTCAGTATGCTTTCTCCAATGGCTTTGTCTTACACTGATCTTCGTTTATATTCCTCATGATAGTTGCCTTGTCCTAAAAACAGTTGGTCTTTATTGACCTCTGACTTGCAATTAGGAGTGACTAATTTTATATCAAAATATTTATATAATTCTTATCAAAATCAAAAATATCATATCTTAAACTGTTGCATGGTTATCTTAATATGGTTGTTTATTATTAAGTTGAGCTTAACTTCCCCATCACACTGATGAGTCATCCAAAATGGGGATTTAATTTTTTGTGAGACTAGCTTGATTGCCATTACTTTGGTTAGTGCTTCAGATGATGCAAGACTGGGTCACTAAGTAAAAACTTTTGAATCTTCAATATTTTAATTTAGGTCATGTCTTCCATTTCAGAGAAAATTTATCAAAACTGGCAGATTTTATATTTGGCAAAAAAAAGTTTTCATCTTTAATGAATTAAATAAATTCAGTTATTTGAAGTATAAGTTTTTTTGTCTGTTGCAATAAAAAAAAAATTAATTCACATTCATTTCACTAATTACAAATTTTGAAAAAAAAAATTATTAAATAATCAAAACCTGAGGAACCCACATTAATTATTGTGTCAATTAGACAAACTCCTGACTCTTCTCTTATTTTTATAAAATTTTAAAATTGAACATGTTTTTCTTAAATGTGCCTTGTCTGTATGGAAAAAGATATTTGCTTTGTACTGCTAAAAAAAAAAAAATTATAGAGAGAGATTTTCTCAGAGCACATTTTTTTTTATTGCCATTAAAACAGATATATTTCATGAAAATTGAAGGGAAAAAAACTGGTATTATAACCCAATGGCAATTTGAAAAAGAAAACAGCGCAAAAACAAAATTGGCTGGATTTTGTTCCTCTCTCATCAGAGTTCAATTGAGAAATATTCTAATTGAGGATAAACACATATATTAATAATATATGCATATATATTACAAACAGATCGTATTAAAATCTAACAGCCATTTTTTCTGTTTACAAAGAGCAGACTGTAAAGATTTAATGAGTATGGTCTCTAAAACTGTCAAATGAAATGACTAGCTTAAAACAGAAAACACTGTCATGATAGGACATGGCACATTGACAATTATTTATTAGATGCTCTGTTATTAGAAATGGTTAAATGGATCAACCAAAATGTTTTAAAAAATGTCTATATTCAGTTATCCCATAATCTCTGAATCAGTATTGAAATTGTAAATGAATTTGTAGGTAACTCTTCAGAACCAGTTTATGCATCATTTACATTCAATTAATAAAAAAGCTGTATTGCAGGCATAAAATAGTATATAACCTCCATATTGTTCCTTAGTATGAAACTGATGTCCTATTATTGGGTGGTAGTTAGTGGGAAAGGTCATTGTAGATTCTCTAGAGAAGTGGCATGTAATTTGAAAAAGTCAATTGGTAGTTAATGAATATTTAAGAAACAACTGTTATGGATAATTTTGTTAATATTTCAATGTTTGTCATTTCCATTTGTAATATTTAGGAGATGATTATCGGCTTTTAATTAACAAGCCATGCCTGCACACAAAGAAGAAAAATAATAGAAACTTAGGTTTGCTTTATAAATTGACAAATAAAACCTGAAGGACTTAAATTTAGATATTTCTCTCTAAATGGGAAAAACATTGTAAAATTTTACTTTAACAAAGTGAGAAAATATTTCTTATCAATTTTTGATTACAAAAATTCGATGAACAATGTCTATATTTTAATCTTTTCTGTTTATGATAAACTAAGTTGAAAATACAAGCAAGAGTTTAAAAATGATAAACGCAGAAAATTTATTTATAATATGAGGTAGGTAATTGTAAATGAAGATTTTTTTATAGACTTTAAAACCTTTTTTGATTATGAATTGGAATGCACTAATATTCATTTATTAAAAAATGAATGCATAGAACTGCACATTTAATAAAGTTACTGTGCATGATAAATTACTAAGACCAGTTCTGTGTGAAGTTATTCAAATTAATTTAACTGAAATAAAAAATGATTAAATAAAAATAAAATTGATTTTTATAAAAATTACAGCAAATTTTAACTAATTTGTTCTGTATTTTTACATTTTTAAAACTTTACTTTTTTTTTTATTTCTTAAAACATTTTAATTTCTTTTTTTAATTTATGGTAACATAATAGTTACTAACAATTATAAATCATAAAATTCAAAAAACATTTAAAATATTTTTGAGATAATTAAAGTTGTTTTATGATGTGTTCAGGACAAACAATGAAAAGGGTTTGCTTGAAGCGCAAATTAGATTTTCAGAGTTACTTTCATCTTTGCAAAATTACAGAAAAATTGTCAGACTTCATATCAGTCACAATTAGTCTTTATATAATGAGGAGTTAAAATTTTATCATCAATGAAGTAATTTTTGATTATTTGTTTTCCTGATAAAGTTTAATTTTACAAAAAGTTTTTCTCAGTTTTTCATTTTTTCATGCTTTCAGTAAAACCAATAATTTAAACAAAAGCAATAGTCAAAACAATTATTGTTAGCAAAAAAACATGAATGCCTACATGAACTTTGCTTTAGGATGAAAATGTTGATAATTTTCAAGTGAAATTGATTCAAAATGTTTTTATTCAATCTTAATTTTTTTTTCTGAAATAATATTTAATAAATCAAATTTATAACTGATTTGTTTCTTTTTTTATTTATTTACATTTTATTTTCGTTATTATTAAATATATTTATGGCTTGTTAAAAGCATGAATGATTTTATTCATTAAAGAAAATTCAAAGAAGAAATAAGAATAAAAACTTACTTTATACCAAAAGTATATTCAGTTAATACAAAGTGAAGGACCAGTTTTATAATATAATTTAGTTATAATATGATTTCATTTCTTGACAACAGATTTGATATATTTATATGATGTATAGTTGGTGTTGGAGCCTCTTCTTTGCCAGCTAAAGAACAGGGCATGAGCACCACCTGGATTCACTTCTTGGTGGTGTTCAAGCCAGGGTTTCCGCATATGCCAATGTCATGCGACAGTGACATTGAAATTGAACTAATGGACCTGTTCACATTTTTGGAGTATGGTTTGGGCCTGGACTTCAGCTTGAGAAGAATTGGTCAGAGATACAAGTAAAGGTTGGAGTGGCAGTCTGGACTTGGCACCAAATGTGCTTATCCATGAAGGGTAGGGTTGAGGCATGCACCACATACATTTTTCCACTCATCCTTTACTGGTTGTCTGTACTTCTGTTCTGCAAGAATGATAAGAAAGCTCATGAACACTTGCTCTCCTCCCTTTTGTGGTGTGGTGGCAAGCATCAAGTCTGAAGGTGGAGGGGGTGTGCTGGGAATGCCACACTTGGTGAGTCTTGGACATACTTCAAGATTGGTTTTTCTATGCCATGTTGACAGGTATTGATTTTGGAGGGGAATGTTAGGCATGCTTTCCCTAGCCTTACCATCACTCCTGTTTTTTGGGCTGTGCACCTTTGTAAGCTTCAGAATCAATCGCGATTCCTCAGAGAATATTAATCAGCCTTGAAGATTGTTGTATCCCGGGAGGGGATAAACAGAGAAAGAATAGTGCAAGAAGTAACTCTTAACACTGAGTATATATATAAATAGAGATTTATTACAATAAACCAAATACAAGTACACCAACAAACAGTTAACACGAATAACAATTAAGAAGGCAATGTCTCTGTATAGGACGTATGCTTCTGTCTTGAGAAGAAGGCTTCCGTCTAGTGATGTCTAACTCTTGTCTAAGACTGATGACTCTCAATCACACTCGTGTAATGACGAATAATCTCATATAGTCATGAACACTCTCGATTACTCTTGAGCACTCTGTAGTTTGTTCCCGTCCAGGTCTTTTATAACCCAGGCCATACCTATTCCTGGGCAGGACAGGATATTTCACTACAACACCCCACCCCCCCCCAGCTAAATTCTTCATTGAATTTCACTCAATACTTTTTTCTTTTGGGGGTCAGGGCATAGGTGTTCCATCTTTTTTCTTTTTCTTTTGCTTCTTCTCTTAGAATCCTCGATTTCCAGAGAATCCTTGGTTACCTCCATCGGTACATTTATGTTCACGGGAGGTTTAATTTTGAATGTCTCGTAGAGAACCTCCATAGGAATCTCAAATTCCTTATTTGTGGTTTCTACAAATCTGGGTCTTAGTTGGTTCAAATGTCTCTTACAGACAAATTTTTGTCCTTTTACCAAATAGACTACCTTCCCAATCCTTCGAGTTATTGCACCATCTTCCCACAAACATTTTCCTGTGCGATAATTTTTGAAGAAGACTTTTTCGCCTTCTTTGTAAACTTCCATCTCTGAGTTTTGTTTTCTTGAGGACTTCTTCTTTTCCTTAGGTAACAATCTATCGAATATTGACCTAATTTTCCTCGCAAACATTACTTCTGCAGGAGACATATTACCACTGATATTATGATTAGGTGTGATTCTATACACCATCAAAAAAGTTTGTAGATTTTTTTCATCTGTGCCGATACCATCCACTTTCCTCATTGCCCTTTTAAATGTATCAACTGTCTCTCCACCTGCCCGTTTGACCTTGGATTATATGCAGGTATCGTAACATGTTCTATCGATAACACCTCGCAATAATTCTTAAATTCGGCTTCAGTGAACATCGTCCTGTTATCGCTTACAATAGTATTTGGTACTCTCAGTCGGCTAAAAACTTCATTGAGAGCCTTAATTGTGTTTACCACTGTTGGTCGCTTAAATTTAAATACATCAGGCCATCTTGAAAAACTATCTACCATAATTAGATAGTAATTCACCTTTTATCGACCCTTCATAATCTATATGAATTCTCGACCACGGTACATCAGTTTTAGGCCACGGCTGTGTTCTTACAGGCGGAGATTTAGCTGCTAGTTAACAGCCTTTGCATTGTTTCACTGAGTCTTCAATATCCTTGTCCATTCCAGGCCAGTATACATAACTCCTCATCAAGGACTTCATACGTGACATGCCTGGATGACCTATATGGAATTCCTTTAAAATTCTCTTTCTCAACACCCTTGGTATCACCACTATGCGCATACAACGTTTCGTTGCAAATGGAAAATGGTGAAATTTTTTTTCCTTTATTTTCTTTGACTTGCTTTGTCATTTTCAAAATGTATTCGTCTGTTTTTGCCATCCTTTCCATTTCTTCTGGTGTTACTGGTAATACACTAACGGTGTTAAGTAGTACCTCTTTCAGTTCCTTTTCCTCTTTCAGCACCGCTATTACTGTTTCTTCAACTAGTTCAGGCTTTTTGGGGATCAGTCTTGATAGACAATTCTGATGGGCTATTTGTTTTGATGGTATGAACTTCATTTTGAAATTATAATTCAATAAAATTACGGCCCATCTTTGAAGCCTGTTTGCTGAATGGGTCGTGACACCTTTTTTGGACCCAAATATAGACAATAGCGGTTTATGGTCAGTTTGCAACATAAATTCTCTACCATAAATAAACCTATGGAACTTTTTAACTGCATAAATTATACCCAATGCTTCTTCTATTTGACTATAATTTTTTTCAGTGGGTAGCAAGGCTCTCGAGGCATGAGCAATCGGTTTGGTGGTGCCATCATCTAATTTATATAATAATAAAGCACCAATGCTGTATTCCCTTGCGTCCGTTGCCACGATTAATTCCTTCTTTGGATCGAAATGTACCAGCGCCAAATCTGACAGCAAACATTTTTTTATTTTATCAAAAGCCTCATCACAATCCTTTGACCAACACCACTTTGTATTCTTTTCGAGCAATTTGTTTAAGGGTGCTCTAAGGTCGTGCATCTTAGAAATATAGATGTTGTAATAGTTTGCTAACCCCAGAAATGACTGAAGTTTCATTACATTGTTTGGAATTGCATATTCTTAATGGCTTCAGTTCTATTTGGATTTGGTTTTCTACCATTACGATCAATAATCTGTCCTAGATATTTGATCCTGTCCAAACAAAACTCACATTTTTCCGATCCTACTTTGAATCCGAATTTCCTAAGTCGGTTAAATACTTCATGGACGTGCGATTTATGTTCATCAATGTTTTCGCTTTTGATTAATATGTCATCCAGATATGACATTGCATAGTCCAAATCTGATAACATGGTGTCTATTATTTGCTGAAATGCGCTAGGTGCGATTTTTAACCTGAACAGCAGACATTACAGTCTGTACAATCCTTTGTGTGTATTTAAAGTTAAATACTTTGAGCATTCCTCCGCTACTTTTACCTGTAAATACGCTTCTGAAAGATTTGTCTTGGAGAAAATCTTTCCTCCATTTAGTTTTGAAAAAAATCTCCTCTGGTGTGGGGAGGGAATATTTATGGTCTTTCAAGCATTCATTTACACCAGTTGAAAAATCAGCACACACCCTGATCTTTTTATTATTTTTCTTAACATAGATGGTAGGTGATGCCCAATCTGAATAATCTACTTTTTCAATCATGTCATTACTTTCTAATCTCTTCAATTCTTTATCCACTGCTTCTAATGCTGCGAATGGAACTTTCTTTTTCGGCCTAAAAACTGGTTTCATATTTTCTTTCATTTCAAATTTTACCTCTGTGTCAGCACTCCAGTTCCTCCAAAAAAACATCTGCAAACTCGTTTTTCAATTCTTGTATGAATTTTTCCGTTTGCTTAGACTTTCTTTCATTTGATGTTTTAGTCTTAGTGCAGAACATATTCATGGGATTTTTTCACAAATTGAATAGCACAATTAAATCTATGCCGAAAAGATTTGTATTTCTTTCTAACATCACATAGATCTTTGACTTTTTTTACTTTTCCGTCAAATGTTACTTTGGCCATAAATTCTCCTTTGAATTTTAGCTTATTTCCAGAAATATCTCTTGCAATTTTTTTTTGTTTTGTTTAACTCTGGTCGACCAGTTTTATTCCAGGTATGCTCGTCTATTGCAGAGATATCACTACCGGTATCTAATAAACACTTTACTGTTCTTCCTTTCACTCTTAAGTCCACATATTTTCTGGTACTGAAATCGTTCATGACTTTTTGCTTAACTACCGTATTCATCTTTTTGGACTTTCAGTCCCATTTTTTTCTACACATCACTGCCAAATGTCCTTTCTTTGAACATTCAAAACATATTTTGTTTCTAAAATAGCATTCCCTAGTGACGTGATTATTCTTTCCACATGCTTGGCAGTTATGGTTTTTCTTTTTGGCAGGCCTGTTGATTTACTTTGTGGATATGAGCCACACTCTTCTCTTCAATGCAAACATTGTCTTTCTTAATGTTTAGCAATTTCTGGCATTCTTCTGTAACTTTTTATAATGATATATCTTCGTCTTGATTTAACATTGTGTGGATTTTCGAGTGTACGTCTTTGTCTTTCTGTGCTGTACGAAGATTAGACATTTGAACATATCCTCTTTTATGTCTTTTATTCTAAACCTTTCGCACTGTGCATTAACCTTTTTCAATATTTAAACATTTATATCGCGTGAAGAATAAACTTTCTCTTTCTCCAAACATTTTTGTCAAAATCTGGATCGTTTCGTCAAATGATATGTCCTCCGGCTTTTTTGGTAAAATAAAATTTGTATATTTTGTGTTTTCCTGTGTTCATATCTTCTGTAGTAAGAGCATTACTTTTTCGTCATCTGACCATGCTTTGCACCGTCTTGCAAAAATATTTTCGTATCTTTTGTAATATGAATTAAAAGTAATCCCTTCCTCAGGCTTATATACAAATTCTGTGAGTGCATTTGCAATACCTTCTGCAGAGAAACCCTTAGAGGCTTTTCCCGTTTTGCCCTGTTCTATTACCAATTTTTTCAACATATTTTGTTGCAATATCATTTGCGTTTGGAGATTCATAAACACTTCTTCTTGCCTTTCCTGTTGTTCCTTTCAAATTTTTTGTTGGTCTTCCTGTTGCTTTAACATTTGCTTGTTGAAGCTCTATTTGTGCTTTTTGTTGTCTTTCCTGTTGTTGCATCAACATTTGGACTGCTTCTCCGAGTGTTTTAGTTAATCAGCTAATTGATCCATATTTGTTTTTTATATGTGTATAGCTGACGAATAAGTTGTATTTAACGGTAAGCAATAATACACGTAGTTTTTTTTTTTATATGAGGGGGTAAAAAAAACTACCTCTCACCTTAACTTATTCTTTTATGTATCAACTTTCCAGATTTTTCTCACCAAATTGATATTTGGCGAGCTTTGCCGAATCTTTGTTCAAACTGGTCTTTTAGTGAGTCCCAAACCTTTGTTGCCACTCTGTTTTATTGGCATACCTCACGTAAATGTGAATTTGACTTCAGCAAATCTGTTATATTGGGGTATCCATGTAAGTGCGAATTTGATGTCACCAAATCTGTTGTATTAGGGTATCCCCATGTCTGTCCAAATTCTTTGTCGCCGAATCTGTTGCATCCCAGGAGGGGATAAACAGAGAAAGAATAGTGCAAGAAATAACTCTTAACACTGAGAATATATAAATAGAGGTTTATTATACCTCAGTACAATAAACCAAATACAAATAAACCAACAAACAGTTAACACGAATAACAATTAAGAAGACAATGTCTCTGTATAGGACGTATGCGTCCATCTTGAGAAGAAGGCTTCCGTCTAGTGACGTCTAACTCTCGTCTAAGACCGATAGCTCTCAATCACACTCGTGTAATGACAAATTATCTCGTATAGTCATGAACACTCTCGATTACTCTTGAGCACTCTCTGTAGTTCGTTCACGTCCAGGTCTTTTATAACCTGGGCCATACCCATTCCTGGGTAGGACAGGATATTTCACTTCAACAAAGATCTTTCACTGCTTAGGAGGCTCTTGTATCGAAAGTTAATGGAGAGGTTTGAGAAGGGCCCACTTTGTTTCTGGTCTTGTCTGAGCAACCCTAAGTTTTCACTTACCTAGCAATTGATTTAGAACATGCTATCTCTGATGACCTAGCCTGGACTGTCATCGATACGACCTTGGTCTAGAGGAAAAAGCTTTGCATGCATTCTACCATTGTCCTCAGGTGCACCTGTTCTTGGACTATGTTGGACTATATATAATTATCATTAATCAATTTTTGGTCAGAATTAAATTAGACCAGTATACAGTTGTATTAAAAAGTGCTCAATATATATATATATATATAATGTGGAGCTTTTAATTATTTTCATTAGAAAGTTAATTGATTACACAACCTTGGTTTCAACCTTTCAGTATCTCCAGGCGTTTTATGTCAACTGATTTCCAGGTTTTTTTTTTGGTTTTTTTTTCAAACTTATAACATGGATTTTATGAATGCACAACTGGAAGTTTAAAATAACTGAAGTTTCAAAATAAGGGAGGAGTTTTTCAAAAATTGTAAACACTTTCATCTGGGTTTGTATGATCCTAAAATATATTTTCTCATGTGTTTACATTTGGACATTACTTTGGATCTTTTGTTTAGTAACCTTTCTCATCATGAAAATAATATTATGGCTAACTTTTCTTCTTGGCACAATCTGCAGACATCACTACCGTTGTAAGATCTGTTTTTTTTTTTTAATATGTTCCATGTTATATCAGGGTCTTTGCCATTTTTCTTTTAATTTCCACCATGGTTAGCCAGTTTGATACAATATTTAAGGCCTTGAAATACACTCGCTTGTGTCCTTCCATTGATTGACTCGTGTAGCAATCCTTAATAAATTACTCATTTTTTAACCCTTAAAAGATAGTTTTAACCTCTTTCACCACATTACTGTCACTACACTACAGGCAGACAAGTTAAAGGAGCCCCATAAACTTACACTACAGATTGTAAATAAGTTGCTCATCCAGACTTATGCTCAGAGGTGCCTTACATTAGATTTTAGACTTGAGACGGGTTTTCATCCATTTGTTTGTTTTAGTGGATGTAGAGAAAGGGGCAGATTTTTTACACAAATATGGTCTTCTCATTGATATTCACAAACATTCTCTCACTGATCTTAAAACAAATGTTCTGTTATCAGGAGCCATTCATAATGTAATTCCATTATATTCTACCATGGCTAACACAAACGATAACCCAATATTTTGCAAACATTTAAAAAATTAGACAACATTATCAAACTGTCTTTTCACAATGATACTCTACCCAACACTGTCACACACACACACACACACCACATTGCTACTAGTAGGCTTCTTATTCATAGATGTCCTTGTCAGCTATCACCAAAAAAAGTCAGTGTGACTAAAGCTGAATTTAACCAACTAATGGAACTGTGCCTTGTGGTGCAGTGGATATCAGCTCAGAACAAGAAATCAGAGAGCCAAGTTTGAATTCCAGTTGAATTCTTTGCATTCACTTATGCGCAAATACCCTTGGGAAAGGTATTAATTCATCTCTCCCCTCCAATTATGGGTCAAATTCAGAACAAATTAGGTTTTATAGCTTTGGCTGGCAACCAGTCAACTGAAGAAAGTAATAGCAACCTACTGTGGGATAATCTACCTAGTCATGTCTCTTTCAGGACATGATTGCCCAAGCATGTATCACATATGGCACTTAACCGACTGAATGGAACTGGTTATTATCCGTCCATTAAAGAGTAACTGTTCATCTCCTTTGCACCCGGTACGTAAAAGTAGTGGCACCTGGCATGCATGTGGCAATTATAAAGCTCTCAACTCTGCTACTAAATCTAAATATTACCCTATTCCTCATATACATGATTTAATGGCTATCGTTCAAGATAAGTCTGTATTTACTAAATTAAACTTTATCAAGGTATACCATCAAATTCCGGTAGAGCCCGAACACATTCTGAAGATTGCTATAACAATGCCATTTGGAATGTTTGAGTTTTTATGTATGCCATTTGGACAAAGAAACAGTTTTCAAAGATTTATCAACCATGTATTACATGGCTTATATTTTGTCTGTGTCCATGTAGACAATGTCCTCATAACCAGTTTTTCTATGGAAGAACATATCAAACATGCAGAGTGTTTTGAAAATTTGGAGCTGTTATCAACCCAGAAATAGGCGTGTTTGGAAAGTTTCAAATAATTTTCCTATGTTACCACATTAATTTTGCTAGAATTTTTCTTTCCTTTTCTAAAGTGGTGGCCAATTCCGACTTTCCTGTACCATGAAAAAGTTGTGACAGTTTTTAGATATAAAAGGCAAGATGTTTGTGTGTGTGTCTGTTTATCTGTCTGTATGTCCTTTATACAAATCCACAATTTTTATCCGATTCTCACCAAACTTCGCACAAATATTCTTTAGGCTGAGTCTGAGCTACAGGGCCATGGATTAGTTTTAAAGCTTTTATTACACCTGAGCTATGCTGGGCTATACTGCTAGTATATAATAAATATTATGATAAAGAGTCTGATGAAGTAAGCACTTTGGTACGCTCTGAATGCAGACAGACTACTCCTTAATATATGTGTTCAGGACAAATATATTAATGGGAAAATAGATACCACATCTATAACTATAGATGTGGTATCACAAAGCTCATTATAGCATAAGAAAATTTGAATTTCACAAGTTATGTTTTTTGACCAATGAATACAATTAGCCAACAATCATGGAACAGTTGATATCTTTTCAATATAGTCTTTCTCTACAGATGCCAAAACTTTTTTTGTTTGGTTAGTAGATGCAGTATAACAAACCACAAGTTCAATTACTCATCAATATTTCAATTTGCCTTGTTCAGCATTTCCTTAATCAGAAAATACATTTAGTCTAATCTTTAAGAAATCTTCTGAACACATTTTCAGATGATAATCCTAATGTAATTCTATTAACTTAATGATACTTGTCAATGTAATGTAACTCTTTCAGGTGTAGTGAACACAAAATTAAAAGTAACTCTCTTCTTTTTATCACTTTTACAAAAATTTACAATTACATGGGAAATCCTAATTTTGACAAATAGGAAAAGGATTGACCCCATACTGAAAGAAAGATGAAGCCGAATTTTGTGATCCAATGTTAAATTAATTTTCTAACCAATGAAAAGAAGGGATTTGCAAAACTGAGAGAAAAGTTAGCAATCCAGTCTGAAAAACTAAATGGCTATAAAAACAAAGAAAGTCAGAATCAGTCAGTCAGATGGGAGCAGAAATTAGAGACAACACGCTAAAATGTGACAAAGGAAACTTCAACCCTCTGAACCAGACATATAAGGTCCCGCCACACATTCTTTCTCCTTCTTTCTCGTGCTATTTTCCTTTACCTCTTTTTCTTCATCTTCACTGTTTCCACCACTGTCAAAGAAGAATGTGACAACAACAACAATAAGGCACTTCAACTGACTCCTAAAATTAACATCTGATAAGTACAATTTCCATTATTGCTTTACCTTCCTTTTCACTTTCTCGTCGGCCATAAAAAAAGGAAAGGAACACAGACTTTATTAGTAACCTGTTAATCTTTCTACATTCTGCTACTTAATAATATTTCTCTGGATTCACTTAAATACACATGTACATTTTCTCTTTGAACATTTAACTCCTACAAATTGATGTTATTCTGTTCTGTTAATAAAATTCAACTAATTTTACAAATGAAACATTTTTATTCTTTCAACCTTCTGATAATTATGGTAATTTTGATGACTGATAATACTAAGTTGTATGGAGTTCAGTTATGTTTGACCAGCCTAATAAACATTAACCATCTCCCTACCAATTCACAGTATCACAATGATTATTAGAAATTCTTCTTCTTCTATGTGCCTTGTCTATTCAAGATGTAGGTGATCATGGCCTTCCACATCTCCCTATCCCTGGTGGCTCTTAGCATGCTTTCTCCTGTTACACCACGCAACCCCTGTTCTGCCATCCACCTGCTAAGGCCAGGCAAATACATTACATGCTGTTTTCCATTGTCTCTCCTTCCCTCTATCTGATCTGTTAGTATCAGATCTCCAAGTCCACCTTCCTTATTGCCCCAGGAACTTTAGCTGTCTCTTCCTGATGCTCAGTATTAATTTCCTTTTTGTTTCCATCTTTTTCAAAACCTCATCATTTCTCATGTGCTTGATCCATGATATCTGCATCATCCTTCTGTCAAACCACATTTCAGTTGCTTCAAGTTTTTCCTTCATCTTTGAAGAGATTGTCCAGCATTCATTGCCATATTGAAGAACTAACACCACATAGCAATTCAGTACTCTCTTCTTTGTTTCTAGTGAAATCTTACTGTCTCTTAATACCCTACACAGCTTCTGGAATGTGTCCTTCGCCATGCCAATTTGTCTTTGGATCTCTGTGTCACACTTTCTGTTTTCTGTTAGAACACTTTCCAGGAATTTAAATTTTTGTACCTGCTTAATTTTAGTATCCCACACCTGTATTTGGCATTTTGGGCTGCTCTTTTTGCTGATGACCATGTATTCGGTTTACTTGCAGTTTATTTGTAGTTCTTTCTTGTCATTCTCTTCAGCTACTTTCTGTAGGAGGTCTTGGAATTTCCTTTTCATGTCTGCTATCAGCACTGTATCATCTGCGTACCTTATGTTGTACAAATTGTGGTCTCCAATGACAAATCCTGGTATAACATCTAGGGTCCTCAAAATAGTCTCGCTGTACAAGTTAAATAGATCTGGTGAAAAGACATATCCTTGTCTTATGCCCCTTTCTCTTTTTGTATATCTGCTGAATTCATTACCTGTCCATATGCAGGTAGTTTGCTGCCAGTAAAGATTCTTGATTAATCTAATGTCTTTCCCAAATATGTTGAGGTTGCTGAACATTTTTATCAATTCCTTATGGCGTACTTTGTCGAATGCCTTCACATAATTGATAAAACATAGGTACATAGGATTGTTCGGTGGAGTTTGCACTCATTTGTATCTTGCTTTTTAGGCAGTGCTATGAAAATGGACTTGCTTAGGTCATCCAGTATCACACCACTGTTATTAATTTTAATTTATTATTTCTGTAATTTTCTCTATGCTGAATTTGTCTGGGGCTGTCAGCAACTCTATTACAATGCCGTCTGATCCAACTGCTTTGTTTCTATTGAGTTTGGCCATTGCAGCTTCCACTTCAGACTTTAATATTTCTGGTCCACCCTCTTCTTTGTGTATTATCGGTTGCTCTCTCTTGTCGTAGAAAAGATCTGTTATATATTCTTCCCATCGCTGGAGTATTTCTTCTTTCTCCAGTATGACTGTTCCATCCTTGGATTTTATACATTCTGTTGAGGAGCATGTTTTTTGTTCGTTCAGTTTTCTTATCTCTTTATGCATGTCTGCTTTATTAGTCCTGCTCAATCTCTCTACTTCTGCACATTTGTTGTTGAGCCATTCCCCTTTAGCCTTTCTGCATTTGGTCCTTATTTCCTTGTGTAGTTTCTTGTATTCCATTTCTTGGCATCATTTTCTGTCTCCTTTGCATCATGTCAAGAATCTCTCTTCAGTCATCCACTTGTTTTTTCTTCTGCGTCTGATTTCCTTTAGGCCAGTGTTGTTTGCTGATGTCACTATCACTTCCTTTAGTGAGTCCCATTTCAAGTTTCCTTTTCCAATTTGTCCCTTGTATTTGTTTTTCATACTGTCAGTGTATTTTTTCTGCAGGTCGAGGTCATTCACAAGTGTGTTGTATTGCAGTCTTGGTGCTGCACTAAGCTTCTTCAGTCTCTGATGTTTCACTCTTAGTTTGCAGATGACTGGGAGGGGATAACTTCCACAGTTGGCACTTGGATAGGTTTTTCATTGAACCACTGCATTTTTGAATATCTTGTTTATGTTTATGTAGTTGATTTGGTTTTTCGTGTTGCCTCTTGGGCTTCTTCATGTTCATATACGTCGTGGGCATTCTTGAAGCCAGGTGTGAGTTATTATCTGGTCATTTGCTGTGCACCATTAGGCCCATTTTTCTCCTTGTTTGTTGCAAATTCCTAATCCAAAGTTGCCGTTTATCTCCTCTTCCCTCTCTTTACCTACCTTGGCATTCAAGTCACCCATTATTTCTAATTTCTTGGCTTTTACACTGAACCTTAGCATTGTCCAGTATGGAGTAGAAAGATTCAATTTCTTCCTCAGTGCTTTTCATTTATGGTGCATAGACTACTATAATAGATTATGTTGAAGTGTCTCCCTCACAGTTTGACCAAGAGGACTCTCTTGGAAAGCTGGCAGTATCCCAGAACACATTTCTTCATTTCTTCCTCCAGTATTAAGCTGACTCCTTTTTTGTTATTTTTGCCTCCTGTGTATATTGTTCTGTGGTTGTTGCTGCTGAAATCTCCATTGTTAGGCCATCTAGTTTTGCATATTACCAGAATATTGATGTTCAATCTGTTCATCTCCTGCTTGACCACAGTTGTTGAGCATCCTGATGTTCTATGTCCTCAAGGTAATTCTTTGTTAGAAATAACTTGTTAAAATATATGATCCAATTTGTTCCTAAATACTTTGTGATATGATTGTTAATATTGAAGTAGGGAGATGGTTCAATGTTTATTAAATTGGGCTTGTGTCAAACATAACCAAACTCCCTACAACTTAAAGGTTATCAGAATCATCAGAAGGTTGGAAGACTAAAAGTATTTTGTTTGTATGTTAAAGCAGAATTTTGTTAACAGAACAGAATAACATCAATTTGTAGGAGTTAAATGTTCCAAGAGAAATAGTAGTAAGGATTTAAGTGAATCCAGAACTTGTAGCTGTAGGTAGCAGTTCTAGTTGTGTGTATGCAGAAGAGATTAACAGGATACTAATAAAGTCTGTGTTCCTTACCTTTTTTTATGGTCAATGAGAAAGTGAAAAGGAAGGTAAAGCAATAAAAAAAATGGTACTTATCAAAGCTAATATTTAGGAGTCAGTTGAAGTATCTTATTGTTGTTGTTTTTGTTGTTGTTGTCGTTATCTTCTTCTTTGTTGACTGTGAGAATAGTGAGGGTGAAGGAGAAGGAGAACAAATGTGTGTCCTGACCTTATGTCCCAGTCAGTGGTTTGAAGTTTCTTTTGTCTGGTCTATGATCTCTGACTGATTCAACTTTCTTTTTTTCTTTTATAGCAAAAGAATTTTTCACGTTGGCTTTGTTTTTTTCTTCAGTATGGGGTCAATCTTTTTTCTATTTGTCAAAATTAGATTTCATCCAGGATTGTTAAATTTGTAAAAGTTTAAGAGAAGAGTTGAGTTACTTTTAATTTTGTGTTCACTGCAGTATGATCATATGAAGATGTATGATATTTCCCTCAAACAAAGGGTATCATAACGAAATTACAATTATGTACAGTTAACATATTTGAAAAATTTTATTGCCTCAACAAACTAAATTAATAGAATTATTAGATTTGCTTCTTGTGTGAGGATGTGCACTGTTGTTATGCGGAATGAGAAATTGGAGAGCCTAGTTCAAATTCTAGTTGAATTCGTTTCATTTTCACTTAAGTACAAATACCCTTGGGAATTTTTCTCCCTCCAGCTAACAGTTGAATAGCAGGACAGATTGGGTTCTATAGCAACCAGTCTACCATAGAAAGAAGTGACAACCTGCTGCGGGAAAATCTTCTGCCTAGTCAGTCATCTCTCAAACTTACTTAAGAATTTTTACATCTTGTACTTACATATCAACCTTGACCTTGTGCCATCTATGAACATTTTCTGCTCAGAGTTTACAATACATACACACACAAAAAAAAAAACAACAGACGAACTGAGCACATTTATATAGTCTGACAGCGACGCCGTAGTCAATCTAAGATTTGATAACAAACTTAGTTTAGAAGAGCACAAAGCCACAACAATGAGATATCCAGTAAGATTCGAACTCACGACACAATGTTTGTTTGTTTTTTCGTTTTTTGTTAATCATCACTCTATGCCATATGCCAGGCGCCCTCTAGACAAATGTTAAAGGGAAATAACTGTGTATATCATAACGTGTATTTTTCTTTGATAAACACGTGGATAATTCTTCCGGCTGCTTCGAGTAAGTAAATACGATGGACAATATCTGCATGATAGAAAATGATATTTAGTTGCTGCTACTTTATATTTCTCTCGTAGAAAAGAAATATTAAGTCTAATTATGAGCATTGCGAAATTATTTCTATGTAGAATGTAGAATATAAACAAAACATTCGACTTATTTTGTTTTTGTATTTTTTTTTTGCTTATAAACAATTACAATAACAATCATTTCTTTTTCAAGATTATTTAATTTATTTTAATTTTTACTTCTTAACTCACCGAACTTGAAATAGAAAATTATTGTTTGATAATTTTTTATGTGTTACTTTGTTTTCCTTTCATCTGTCACGACAACCTTATTGAAAATTACCTAGTTGAAATCAGAATTTTAAAACATTTTATTATAAATTTTATAAAATTGGCAAAAAAGAAATAAAATTATATAATTGTTCCTATTGTACATAAAATATAACTAGCTTAAAAAAAGAATACTGGATTTTGGTGATTTGTCTTTTAAAACTGATTTCATCAAAATCTATTATTTTCTTAAATAAATTACCATTTCTGTCTCGTGACTGCGCCTTTTCATCTGATTTTAATTTACATACAATGTTTATTTAATTTTTTGCGTAGGCCTATATTTTTAAAGTTATTAAAAATATCGAATAAATGTTTAGATATGTTTTTTTTTTTTTTTGCCAGGTGTAAATAAGATCTAAAACATCAACGTATAATTTTATTTTTAATTAAAGGCTTATTTACTTTTATTTTTTTTAAACAAGATATTTGACGCGCGAGCAAACGATGATTTTTCTGAAACAAAAATCTGTTTTAATGTTTTTGTATCCATCAACATAAAAAGAAGAAACCCAGAAACTTTCGAAAGCAGAGAAATAAAGATTTTCATTAAAAAAAAAAACAAATCCTGTAATTTTATTTGCTACAATCATTTAAGAATAGGGTGATTAAAACACACACACACACACTAAGTGACTGATGTATCATGTAAGTGTCATTTTAAACAAAAAAATTGTCATATGTGACACAAAGAATTCGTGCATTATTTTTTTTTTTTCCAGTTTCAATAATTTGGAATAGTTTTTTCTTTCTCGTGAAGGAAATACATCATCACACCATAAAAATATACATGTTTCTTTGTTTTTTTTAATGAGTACGAATAAAAATATTCTATTTTTCTAAGTTATTTTCTAAGTTATTCACAATCAATATGTTACTTAAGTTTAGTTTTTAAAAGTTATTATAATTAATAACAAAATATCGTAGAAATAAATGGAAAAACAAAACAATAAGCAATAATGCAGCAATAACAAACACTGAGTCTGCTGCTGAAGGGTTTGATGAACTTTTTCTCAATTTTTGTCGATTAAAAAAAGTGAGATTTTTTTTACAATTTTTGTAATTATTTATTTTTACTTTTCAAGTATTTTCAGGCAGCAGCATTTCTATACGCAAATTTTAAATCGCGGGAAAATGCCAAATTCTCCGCTTGCAGGTCTTAAAATAGATTTTTTTCAAAATTGCTTGCACTCATCATAGCTGTTTCGAGTTGAATGGACAGTTTAAAATAAATCACTGTAATTTTAATTTCTCATCTTCAGCATGACCATCTGCTCATCCCTACTTGTGTTTCTCTTCTTCAATCAACAGACCAAACTGCAGAGCGGAGCTTAGTTTCAGTTCAAGTATTATTGTCCCACATGGGACACATTTTTTAATTCGGTTTTAAATTCAAAGTTGTCCTACTTATTGCCGAACACATCTTGAGTGTCCAGTCAGTCTTATAGTTTAAGTTGAGGGGAGAATAGATGGATTTATTCGTACCTTTTCCAACGGTATTTGTACAATAAACTAAAAGTGAATATAACAATCTCGAACGGAATTAGAACTTCGCTTGCCAATTTGTCCTTCAAAGCCTTTACACCAAAAACTTCAGGAAATTTCGAACGAAATCCTTTATTTAATCTAAGTGACTATATCTAAGAATATCTCATTCTTATTTATTATTGTTCAATTATTGCTCGTTCTGTTTTGACTGAGACTCTTGCTCAGGAATTGAACTCACAGTTACTATGTCACAAAAAAATTCACTCCAGTGATGGTAAACATGTGGAATAGATTGAGAAAATAACACTGTAGGGACCTTGATTATGTTTATCAAATTGGCCTTGTGCCAAACACAACTGAAATCTACATAATTTAAAATTATCAGAAAGTTGGAGAGAATAAAACTTTCTCGTTTGTATAAATAAGTGAAAATTTATATATCGAACAGCATAACATCAATTAGTATGGATGAAATTATTAAACTGTGAAAATGTTCTAAAAGAAAGGATAGTTAAGAGTTTAAAGAATTCAGAGTTTGTTGTAGTGAAATGTGATTTGTGCAGAAAAAGTATGTTTTGCTGTCAACAAATAGTAATAAAGTCTTTGTTCTTCTCTTTCTGTTGTGGACAGTAAGTAAAGAAGAGGAAGGAGAGATAAAGAAGGTAGCATGAGAGACAGTGAGAGTGTGTGTATATGAGTCACCAGGACAGTTGTGTTTGGGCGGTCTAAGATTTCTGCTACATGGTTGGTGTTTTCTGCTTCCTTGTCTCTCTTTGACTCAACTTTCTCTATTTATATCAGAAAGCGATTTAACATTGGCTTGCTTATTACTTTTTCTGAGTTTGTAAATCACTCCTCTTTCATTGGTTAGAAAATATTTTACACTTGCGTGCGAAATTTGCCTTGGTATGGAGCCAATCCTTTTTTCTGTTGGTAAAAAAATAAATTTTGCACTGGCTTGCAAATTTGAAAACTGAAGAAAAGAGAGTTATTTTTATTTTGTATTTATCACATCACTATTAGAATCAACAGTATGAGATACATAGATGACACTTTCATAATCTGATCTCACCAGGAAGCTGTACAAATACTGCTAGACTATGTGAACTCAGTAAAACCTTTGATTCGGTTCAAAATCAAAGAAAAAAACAATCAACTGGCCTTCATGGCTGTACTAATAACAGAGAATGGGGTAAAAACATCTGTATGTCACAGAACAATCATCATCAGACAATACGTTAATTTCAATTCCCACCATCCATACAGCATAAAGAAAAGGGTTGTCTGATGCCTACAACACTGCAAAATTCATGTGGCAATCCAGACACATAGCAATGGAAGATAACATCACATGTACTATCAAAATGACAACTTTCTTTCAAACATAACATCAGCTTCTGAAGACAGCCACAGAAGGGTCAATGAGGACTGAAAAACTGTCCCAATCTGTCTTTCTTATATTAAGGGTTTATTGAAAAAGATTCAGATCTCTGGTCCATGCAACAAGAGAGCAATATTCAGAATCAGATTGAGCCTATGGAGAAATCACTACAGACTCCAGCATAACATAGGAGAGAACATAACCAAAACTGTATGTCTATCATACTTTGCAGTTATGGCAAAGAATACAAAATGGAGACCAGCTGTCCCATAAAGTAAGGCTAGAGAAATATTGAAAGACTGTATTTAGGGGTGAGACAATCATGCACGGCTAATCACGTATGGTGGGGAAAGTGTAGTTACCAACCCCTGTGGAACAATGTAAAAAATACTAAACTTAGAAAAACACTTGCAGTTCAGATGTCTGAAGGAATCAACATATATGATAAATCATATGATACAAATAAACAATAAAAATATAACAGCAGCAAGAAAAAGAGAAGCTTTGGTAAATGTAGTCAATCATAACAAGAGCCTCAGTTTCAGCAACAGGAAGATTAGGTTTAAGGTTTTAAGTTCTCCACTCAGACCTCAATCCTAAGTGGAGAAATCAGAACCTTAAATCTAATCTCCCTGCTGCTGAGACTGAGGCTCTTGTCATGATTGACTGCAAGTGAATTTGGTGACATAGTAATTGTGAGTTCAGTTCTTGGGCTGGGTAGTGCAAACTTAAAATCAGTGGAAACAGAGCAAGGTATACTAAGCAGTATTAAATAAAATTATATATCCTTAGATGTTATATCTGAGATAAAATAAATAGTGGAACAAGATTAAGTAAAGGCTTCAGTTTTAAATTCCCTGAAAGTAACTGGATGAACAAACATCTGATGAAAACCAGAGGTCACAATGACTGAAATGTGATAACAACAATGATTAGGACAATATTCCAAATGTGATGGAAATATTGACAAAACTGATTTTTTTTTCTTGTCTAGGTACCTATGGATGATAATGAAAATAAATTATTGTGCCCAGGTTGTTCAGTAGAATTAAAAGAGCCCTACATTAGATGTGCAGAATGTCCTCAGCCGGTTAAAATATGTCTCAAGTGTTTTGGACAAGGATTTGAATTTGCTTCTCATCTAAACAATCATTCTTACAGTGTTGTGGTGAGTTCTTCTTTTTGTTCTATTTTTATCATAAAACACTTCACATACAAAAATCGGATATTATTAAAAAGTTGTGAACTTAAGAAGAATGTACTAGTATCATTGAAGAAGAGTTCAGTAGATAATGCTGTTCTTATGGATTAACTCTTAAAAATGCCAAGAGATTTCAGGGATTTTTCTGATTGCTGTTGATAACAAATAAGCAAACATGAATGACTACTATTTTTGTGAATATTTGTTTTAAATACTCAAATGAATAAGAACTATTTGAATCTGTTCAGAATTAGTTTGAACATCACTTGTCTAACTAATTGGAGAAGAGTTGTGTAATCCAGTACAGTTGGTGATACATTCAAGACTTCCAGTTGACCAGATTTTGCTAAGAACCATCTGTCAACTACCTTTCTCCTTGTTTTATCAGTTTGACTGGTATGTTGTGAGTTTCGGCTACTTGTGCATTCTTCAGTGATCTTAACACATCACTCAATAAATCCTGGGCCTAACTAATAAAACAACAACTTTTAGGCAAAATTCGACTTTATTCATCAACATAGTCTCATTCTAGGGTGATACACTGATTCCAATGCTTCTCTAGCCTTTTTTGTAGAACAATTTGTCTTAGGCCTCAAAATACGCCTCAGTTTCTGATATCACTTCTTCATTGGAGCCAAATCTCTTTTTCTGGAGCATTCTTTTGAGATCTGCAAACAGCCAGTAGTCACTAGAGACCAGATCTGGAAAATAGGGTGGCTGTGGAAGCAATTTGAAGTGCAATTCATGTAGTTTTGCTATTGCTGTGATTGACATATGATGCAGTGTGTTGTTTTGGTGAAAGATCACTTTTACTTCTTCATTTGTGGCCATTTTTTTGCGATTTCTTCCTTCAAATGCACCAATAAGACTATATAATATTCACTATTGATGGTTCTTCCTTTCTCAAGGTAATTGGTGAACAAAATACATTGCTCATCCCAAAATATGGAAAGCAAATTATTGCCTGCTGATGTTTGTGTCTTTGGTCGCTTTGGACGGCTTTCACCTGCTGTTGTCCACTGAGCTGACTGCTGATTTGATTCTGGAGTGAAGTTGGAAAGCCATGTTTCATCCATCATCACATATTTATGCAAAAACTCCTTGTTGCGTTGAAACAGTTGCAAACAATGCTCTGAATCGTTGACACATTGTTGTTTTTGATTGACTGTGAGCAAACATGGCACCTACTTTGAACATATCTTTCTTATCAACAAATCTTCATGTAAAATTGTGAATACCCTGCCTTATGATATGTTCAACTTTTCTGCTATCTCACACAATTTCAATTTATGATCGGCCAAAATGAGTTTGTGGACGTTTTTGTGTTTTCTGTGACAAGTGCCGATTTTGGGCAACCTGAGCATTCAGCATCATTTGTGTCTGTACAACTGCATTTAAAGTCAGCATACTTTTTTTTTTTTTCATCATTTTGCCCCAAGCAAGGCATTCCACTGCCACTATTGCACGTGGGGCTACATAGGGGAAGGTAAAGAGAAGGAGTGGTTAGACATAGGGAATGTCAGGAGGAAGGTGACAGATGAGTAAGGATACCGAGGATGAGGGTTGGGCAGATGGGAAGAGTGTTTGATAGAATGGGAGCAGGTTAGTGTGTTAGGAGGTGTCTATTGACCTTACATTTAAACTCCTGGAGATTGTAGCCATCGGGGAAGCAATCGTGTGGACAGTCGGGAAGTGTGAGGAAAGAAACTGTTGGAGTAGAAGTTGCGGTTGCATTTTATCGGTTTCACTGTAAAAGGGTGGGATCTAATTGCTAATCTAGTATCTCGTGCAAATTCGTATCTAGGAGGCACCAGTGATCTAAGTTCATCGGAGCAGAAGCCGTGAAAGTATTTATAGAAGAGACACAGGGAAGCCACGTCACGCCTGTGGGAGAGAGACTGCAGGCGGTCTGCCAAGTCAGTATCTATCACATTACAGACCCTCCTCTGAACCTTATCGAGAAGCCCGAGGAAAATAGCAGGGGCACCCGACCAGATATGGCAGCAGTATTCAATGCATGGGCAGATGGTAGATTTATATATGTGCAGGATAGATTTAGACGGAAAAAACTTCCGGGCCCTACACAGAGAACCGACTTTCATAGCAGCGGATTTAGCAATGGATTTGATATAATCATTCCATTTGAGGTCCGCTGAAAGTGTGAGACCAAGGAGGCGTAGTGTTTTACTCTCTGAGAGGCAAGCCTGGTCCATGTTAATGGGAGGTAGGTGAGATTGTCGATGATGGTTAATTGAGAGTAGCTTCATTTTAGAAGCATTAAAATTTACTAGCCATTTCTTACCCCAGTCCACTATGGATTGGAGGTCTTCTTCAATCTTGGCTGCGAGGTTAGCTTTGACGCCTACACCAGATTTTTGGTCGAGGCGAGAGTAAACTGTGGTGTCATCGGTGTACAAACCTACTTGGGCTCTTATGGAATCAGGGAGATCATTAATGTATATCAGGAAGAGTGTAGGACCTAAGATGGAGCCTTGGGGGACATCTGCGTTTGTATGGTAGTTCTGGGAGGCATGTCCGTTTAATACCACCTTCATTGTGCGGTTAGCGAGGAATGACTGGATTAGTTCAAACAAATGTCCAGTTATACCATAGCTCCGCAGTTTACATAGAAGGCCAGCATGCCAAACTCTGTCGAATGCCTTAGATATATCCAATGCAATGGTTCGGGCTTCACCATTCCTGTCGAGTGCCTGGTATATGTACTAAATATGTATATATACTACCTCTTAACTGTTGTTTCTGACAGAGCAGAGTTTGAATAACACTTATCAAGCTTGAACAGTATTTTTCCCATCAGAAAGCAATGCTTTATCAACACATGAAATTCTGATTTTTCTATTGTTTTTAAAATTTGCAACAGTAGCTTCACTTAAATAACTGTAATTTGTAAACTAATAATCTGATTGGGCCCAGATTTTGCCACTTGCCATTTGAAGGTTAGTACTTCATAAAAATCATATAGATATTTTTATTAGTTGCGCAATCTATATTGAGTGATGTGTTATGTCTTCCTTCACTTAACACAATAGTTGAACATTTTAATTCTTGACTTGTGGCTATAATTATTATGCATTTTCCTTCTATTGTCTTTCCTTTGTTTTGACTTTGGACTCTCTTTGCTTTGTCATATCCTTCACAACTTTCAATGCCTTTCTACTGTTTTTCTTGATCAGGCAGTTTTCTATATCAGTACACTTTGATCCAGTTCAATTTGGCTTAAAAATTATGTAGCACCTCATTTGGTCAAAATTTAGTCTTTTGGTGGTGAAACTGCCATCAAGTTACAAGATTATGCCTTTATGATAAAACTCTAAAGGTTCAGATGCCAATAAATCTCTGAATGCAGTTTCTGCATCTTCTTTACAATGGAATGTCTTTGGTCTTAAAAAATTGCCATGATGTTTGAAAAAGTAGGCAAGAGATCAGAGAATATGGTGGATGTGGCAAAGACTTGTATCGCAAGTTGGTGAGATTTTGCAGTGTCATCCTGGCAACATGTCATGAAGCAGAATTGGATCTCATTGATTAAGCACTGCTGGTTGCATTTTGCTTAACTGAATGAACATTTTATCCAGTTGCTAGCAGTAAACTTTGGCAGTCATATTCAGAATATATTCTAGAAAGTTGTAATAGATAATGACAATGGCGGACTAACAGACAGCCTGCATACTCTTCTGTTGGAGCAATTTTGGTCTGGGGAAAGTGTTTGGAGCATTGATGGCTTGATCATAATCAAGCCATCAAGCCAATCATTTATGATTGTCATAACAAATTCATTTTTCATCACAATTTAGTATTTGATCAAGAAATGAGTAATTTGAATTTCACAAATGCTGCATCAAACACACTTCAAAATGTTAAACTCTCTGACTTTCACTGAGTTCATGTAGGACACATTTATCAAGTTTCTTTACCGTGTCAATTTTCTTGACATAGTCCAATATGCTGAAACCCATTACCTGAAACAGTTTCCTGGCAAGATGCGGGTTTTGTTCAACTAGTGCTTTCAGATGTTGATTGTCAATTGCAGGTGGACTACATCTACCACCGTTGATCTCTCAAGACTCATGTCCCTACTGATGAATTTCAGAAATTAACACCATACTGTCCGATAATAAATGGATACTTCACTTCATGCTCTGTTTATGTCGGTTTCATTTTGAGAAGCTTTATCACCAAGCTTGAATTCATACAATAAAAATGGCATTTTATATTCAAAATGAGAAAGTATATAATATTTTAAGTTAAAATCAGAAAGAGATTGATATGAAATTAGCAAAGAGGACACTTTAATTATTAGGAATTAGTAATATATTTTTGTGTAACTATTATAATAATATATGAAAATACAAAAGGGGTTATTCTAATAAATTTTTAATAATTGGGTGAGTAGAGTGGAACCTTTCTTAATGAATGGTGAAGGGTAATAAAATGGGAATTCAAAAAATCACTTAAAGGTGTTATGCTTTCTTCATTACTTCCTCTTTCTTTCTTTCTTTCTTTCTTTCTTTCTTTCTTTCTTTCTTTCTTTCTTTTCCACAATATTAATTTTTAACAATTATGAATTAAACCCTTTTAATTTTTGCACCCTACATTGTTTAATTTTAAATTTTAATTCTAAATTTTACTTTTTAATTTTTATTTTATTTTAATTTTTATTGAAAATTTTAATTTTTTATCTACATGAATATTTAAATATTTACATTTTATGATTTATGCCTCTTTGATTTCTTCTCCTTGTATTTTATTATTTTTAATATATTTTAGTTTATATTTTAATTTTAAATTTTGAAATTTAAATTAAAAATTTTTAATCTTGTTATTAAAAAAAACAGTAACAACTTTATAAGATTTAATTTCCATGAATATTGAATGAACTTAAATTCAAATCTATTAAACTGTCAGTTTAAAATATGCACCTGATGATTGCATAAAACATGAAACTCTGAGTTGTGCCATAGACTTAGGATAATATGTATATTTATTAATATATATATAATACAGCTCTGTTCATACATTGAGCACTGTTTTATTAACACCTGAATAATAATACTATACATATGTGCACCCTCATATTTATATTTATTAATTCACATCACTATATATATATATATATATATTCTTCACTACTCAACATAATTATTGCGAAGAAATAAAATAATAAGGTGCCGTTGAAGTACAAACCTCTAATGAACTGGGCTGATGCAGCCTAGCTATTGTCCTTCTCTCCCTGAGCATGACAGGAAGAAAAGATTTTATATATATATATATATATATATAATGTTTTTTTAATTCAAAATACATTGCGGCATGGAAATTACTGTGTTTCGAGATTTCTACCTCGTCATCAGGCAATGTTAGATCATTGTTGTGTATGTGTGTATATATATATATATATATACACAATGACCTGTATTATATTAGAGAGGATAATTAACAACGGTACAGAACGCGTCAAGTTGGATTTGGTCGAGATCAAAACAACATCAAACAAAATTCGCCCAACATCACAATCTAATATATGCAAATGAGATATTTGTGTGATCATCTACAACGTTGTTTTTCTTCTTCCTTCATGAGCGCATTAATAACAGCAAACACATTCAGGAAATTTCATTGCCAAAACGAACTGCAAAGAGGAACGATCATTTTATTTACTTCTTTATGAGAATATACAAGAGGGACAATCAACAAGTTTATCTTTATACCCTGCCTGGTGGCAAATGCTGCTGGTGGAGCCAGGGGTGGCAGTCCCACCATAGCCACCGAAACCGTGACATCACCCCTGGTCGGCGGCTGATGAAAACAGGGTATTGCACGTGCTAACACACGTATGTTACAAAAAAAATAAATTTATGGGTATACATTCAAGTATATTAACATATATAAATATTATTCATTAAGCAATCATCAGGTGCATGTTACAAACACTCGTGTAAAAAATAAAAAATGTGAAATGATTTCTTTGACAATTGCTTTTAACAGAGAGACGATTTCCCCCTTTTTGATGCCAACTGGACGGCAGCTGAAGAACTTAAACTTATTTCTCTCATTGTAGAATTTGGCTTTGGTAATTGGTAAGTTTTTCTTTCTTTCCTATATCTTTTTTCCTTACTTTCTTTTTCAACTTTTTGTATTTTTATATTCATGGTTGTGTTGCTTTAATGTATATAAATATTTTAATAATGACCTGATTTACCTGTCTACCAATTTCTCCAAGTATTTTCATTGTTATTATTACAACGTTTCATTTAATGAATGATTTATTTTCCATTGGGTTTATATTGTGTTTGGTAATCATCAACAGTAAATGACAACAGACTGAAGAAAGGTCAAATGATACATGAGCTGAAAATACCAAAAATGAAGTGATAAAAATATTTTGATAAAAGGCAAGATTACTAATCTCAGTGCTTCATGTCAGAAATAATGATAAAAACCACAATGAAGAAGATACTGGTGATGAAATACTGACAGATGGTTTATTTCAGAATTTGGACCAAATTTCACTTAATTCAATAATGAAATGTGAAAAGTAAAGACAAAAAAAATTCACTATTGACCAGAGAAAATAGGCAGTAATTGGGGTTTAATTAAAATAATGAGTATTTATAAAAGCTATTTTCATTGTAGTAATCTATATAAAAAAAAGCTAGTGTCTGTTTTTAATGCACAAAACTTCCCATGTTTCTCTTTTTCCATCTCTAATAACTTGTTCTATTTAGTATATATAATCCCAAAATATGTCCAAATAAAATGTAGCTTTTTTTATTTATTTCAACTCAGTACCAAAAAGTATTACAAACTGTAGCACAGGCTTTGGACTTTTTATAAAAATCTTAAGACATATTGCAATAATTTAAACATTTTTTTTTAACTTTTGATTTTAATTGAAAGAAAATATCCTAAAACTGATCATAAAAATAATTACCATACTTAAAGCTGTGGGGATAGAATATCCTGTTCACCCCCTAATTACAATCCAGTCTTATGGAATCTTCCAACACTGTGCATTAGCCAATCAGAGCTTGAGATTGTTACACAAGCAATCTCATTGGCTAAGGCACAGTTTTGGCACGTAGAAAGGGACGCTCAAATCTGAGTCGACCGGCCCTTTCTAACAACTATATAAGGAGCATATTTTGCCCTTTTTCTTTAGTGATTCTTTCTGCCACCAGAATCCATGTCATTCAAGCCTTTGATTCTTTCAAGCCACACCATTACTTTCGCATGTTTTTCTAACACCTACTTCACACTAATTTTTCTATTAAGGCTCGGATTCTGGAATCACTTATTCTCTTACTTCACATACAAATTTCACTTGTTGCATGCGCTATAACTCATACCTTTCCAAACTCAGTTAAGTGCCATACGTGATACACACTTGAGCGATCATGTCTCGAAAGAGACATGACTGACTGGGCAGAAGATTATCCCGCAGTAGGTTGCCATTGCTTTCTGCAGTAGACTGGTTGCCGACCAAGGCTACAGAACCCAATCTGTCCTGTTATTTAACCCATAACTGTAAGGAATAGACGGATTAATACTTTTCCCAAGGGTTTTTGCGCGTAAGTGAATGCGATGAATTCAGCTGGAATTTGAACTCGGCTTCCCGATTTCTTGTTCTGAGCCGATATCCAATGCACCACAACACACATTTCTAAACTACACATACTTTTTTTTTTCAGCGAAAGACTTAAATTTCCTGAACTTATGAACATTATTTGAACACAACTTTGTTCTATTTTTTCTAACACAAACGTTACGAGACATTTTGGTATTCATGTACAAAGATTCACTGTTCAGACTTTTCATACAAACACAAGTTTCATTTCAAATGAATTAAATGAATCCTGAACAATGTCTATACATTAATGTGAATTTCCATCTCATATTTCTATATTCATATAACTAAAGGTATGTAATTCTGTTCTTTGCACACAACTATTATTAACCTGCAAATACTGAACTTTAAATTTGATGCAACTTACACATTGATTTAACTACGTATCGTTAACTAAAATATGATACAGTTATTTCTCTTGAACTTTTCTGATTTGTGAAGTTTTTCCTAAAGACTTTTTAATGACATGTTTGATCACATATCAAACACTGTAATATTCTACTTTGGATAGTCGAGTTAATATCTCCATCACTTTACTATTCACTATCACCTCAGTTTGATTATTACTGAATATCCTTGGTACTGCATTGTTGATTTATTAAATCTGTTATTGATCAACTCAACAAGTCTTACATATTTTCTGTCCATATTGTTTGTCTGAGAATTAATCTAAAATTTTATGTTTGTGGATGATTGCTTTGGAGGAACACACATAACCTTAATTACTATTTTATATTCAACGAAATTCAAATTGCACACACGCACACATCCATCCACAACAAAGCTTTAGACTTATGTCAGGTTTTATCATCTAAACTTAAAGTCACGATTGATGTCTTCCATCAGAAAATCTTTAAAAAATAAGCACCTGTTTTGTTTTCTTTCTTTTTTATTTTTGAAGATTTTAAAATTTTGGATTCAACAAAAATTAATCAATATTGACTTAATAGGAGTCTGAAAAATTTATTTGTTTATAATGGATTTGTGTTACTTGTCAACTCAATAGCTTTGCATACCTATATGAAAGCCCGTTAAAATTTACAAATATTTCTTGGCAGTGGGACACTTGAAATGTGGATGGCTGAAAATGACTTAAAACACTCTCATGTGACGTTGTAGTGAATATTTTGTTTTACTAATTGATGTAATGGATACGTAATGAATATGTATACACTTTGGTTCCCCCTCACTGGAATGTGATTGGCTGGTGTCAGCCATAAATACAGACAAAGGCAAGGTCGTCCAGAGTAAGTGAGAGAGATCTACCAGTCTTCCACTAGAGATTTTCAACCAGAGGTCTATTGGTCTACATCTATAGCTCTTCTATGCCTACTGACTACGCCTACATCTCAGGACAATTACGTCTATGTACTAGATTGACCCACCCGGTTACATTTGATAAAACCACTCAACTACATCATTTTGATATATATCCCTTTCCAGGACATATCAGTTGGCAACAAAGAATTCAAAACTAGTTCACAAGAAAAAAAATACTAACAAAGAACGTTAGAAATACTTGTAACACTTACAGAAAGTAAGTAAGTTTTTCCAAATTTTTGGTTGAACACTTCTAACGGGGAATATTAGAAGAGGAAAAACTTTGGCAATGTTTACAAGAAGCAAAAAAGTAGCCCCCTCTTGTTGGACTTGGAAGATTTTTTGTACACATAAATTGAATACATTGGTAAAATGGAACAAATTGCTGAATTAAGGTGCTACAAGGCACTTTACAGCAACAAGAACAACAACAACTTATTCAGCAACAATTACAATTCCTAAAACAACAATTCATGCAATGACAACAAACATTTGAAAAGTTACTCAAACAGCAATCAAAAGACAAGAAAGTACTTTTGGGAAACATTATCGAGGAGAACAAAACCGGGGCCTGCATTTTTTTCTGCGGAAGAAATAGTAAATTCACTATCTGAATTTAAGGACAACCTCAACAGTGGTTCTATGTTTCCAGCTTATTTTCGTAGATCCGAAACAATATTTATGAAACAATGCGAACAATGGTCAGATGAAGAAAAAATCTCGCTATTGTTGCTGAAGTTGGGAACTGCAGAGAATATGAATACACAAATTTAATCCTCCCAAAGAAACCAGAAGAAATTAGGTTCAGCGAAATGGTGGAAATTTTATCGAAAATTTTCAATAAAAGAGACAGTATATTCCACACACAATATAAGTGTCTGAATATCATAAAAGAAGAGGATGATTTTGTCACATATACAGGTATAGTTAATGCACTGTGTGAGGCATTTAAATTAAAAGAATTGTCAAGCGACATGTTCAAGTGTCTAATAATGCCAAAGGACAAAGACATTAGATCATAAATCCTCACTATCATGGAAAAGGATCCGGAGATTATGTCAGTGACTTATAAATATAAAGGAAGACAATACTCGGATTGAGGAGAAGAACATTTTGCAAGTAAAAACTGTAAGATAACGGAAATGGAGACAAAATAAAGAAAGAAAAATGATATGCAGTTTGTGTGGAGGACAGCATATAAAGAAAGATTGTTTCTTTAAGGATAAAAATGTTTTAATTGTGGGTGTGTAGGCCATAGAAGTTCTTATCGTTGGTCAAAGCAGAGAAAACAAAAAGAAAAGTCGTGAACAAAGATGAATAGTTTGCTCAGAAAATGAAATTGAGGAAGATAAAAGAAAATACCTCAATATAAAATAAATGATAAAACTGTAAAATTATTACTCAAGTGACATCTCAGTGATAAACGAGAAAACATGGAAAAAAATTGGTTACCCACGGTTGACTAACACAGACAAAATTGCTTGGAAGTGTTAGGAAAAAGACTGAAATTTAAGGGTGAATTAAAATGTAATATTTCGTTCATGGGAAAAATTCGCAAATCAAAAGTATATGTGCTCCCTGGTTCAGAAAACCTCTTTGGTTTAGACTGGATTGTATTATTTAACTTATGGGAATTACCAGTAAATTCTTTCTGTAATGACATTAACGTCATATAGAATGATAGAACAAAGAAAACAGAAAAATTTATAACAGATTTGAAAAAAGAATTCCCGTGTATCTTTTCAGAAGGATTAGGTCTGTGCACAAGAACAGAAGTCAACTTCAAAGTGAAAGAAAATGTCAAACCAATTTTTAGACTGAAGAGAAAAGTGCCATTTTCAGCACGAGACACGATAAATGACGAATTGGAAAGGTTGGAGAAAAGTGGCGTAATTTCGAAAGTTGATTATTCGGATTGGGCATTTCCAACCATGTATAAAAAAGAAAAACCGAAAAATCAGAGTGTGTGCTGATTTTTCGACAGATTTAAATGACTGTTTGAAAGACCATGCGTATCCTCTACCATCTCCTGTGGATATAGTCACGAAATTGAATGGAGGTAGAGTGTTTTCAAAGTTGGACTTGTTGGAGGCTTATCTTCAGGTTAAAGTCAATCAAGAATGTTTGACAATAAACACACATAAAGGAAGGTTTAAATTAAATCGACTTCCATTTGGATTGAAGGTAGTGCCAAGCCTATTCCAGCAAATAACAGATACATTGTTGGCTGATATGAAGTATGCAATTGCATATCTAGATGACAATTTGATTAAAAGTGAAAACAAGGCCCAACACAAAATGCATATTAGAGCAGTATTTCAGAGAACTGAGGAATACAGATTCAAGCTGAGTGCTGAAAAATGTGAGTTTTTCTTAAAGAAAATAAAATATTTAGGACAGATCATTGACAGTAAAAGAAGAAAACCAGATCCAGAAAGGGCTGAGGCTATAAAAAATTTGCCAGCTCCTGGTAATGTGGTTAAACTCCAAGCATTCTTGGGATTAGTAAGCTACTATAGCGTTTATATCCTGAAAATACATGATATGAGAGCTCCTTTAAATGAGTTGTTGAAAAAGGGTGCAAAGTGGTTGAAAGAATGTGAACAGGCTTTTAAGAAAATAAAAAGTTGTCTATTAACAGACCTGTCATTAGATGCCAGTAATGAGGGACTAGATGCTTTATTGCTTCATGAATTCCAGGATGGAGCTAAGAAGCCAACAGCACATGCCTCAAGAACGTTACTGCCCACTGAACGAAATTACAGCCAAATCAAAAAAGAGAGTTTAGCAATAATTTAGAGTGGGAAAAAATTTCACAGGTTTCTGTACAGAAAAGAGTTTATTCTTTAAACAGACCACAAACCGCTGTTATCAATATTTGGAAAAAGAAAAGTTATACCAACTCACATGGCAAATTGACTACAGCATTGGGGCGTAATTCTATTGAATTATAATTTCAAAATAGAATATGTGCCTTCAAAGAAGCTAGGTCACGCTGATGGGTTATCAAGGTTGATAACTGAGTATACAGAATCGTTGCTAAGAGACGAAAGGGAATTGTCAAGTCTGGTATGCAACACTATTAGAGAACTACCAGTTACTCTAGAAGATGTGAAAAAATGAAATAGCAAGTTGGATTAATTGAGAAATCTAAGAGAGGAAGTAGTGTGTCACCATTTTCAATCTGTGATCAAGTATTACTATACACAGATAGAGTTGTAATGCTGGCTACTCTGCAAGAGAAAATTCTAAAAGAATTTCACACTGACCATCCAGGGATTTCGAGAATGAAATCTCTAATGAGAAGCTATACCTATTGGCAGAGGATGGACCAAGACAGAGAAAATTTGGTGAAACAGTGCAGAGGATGTCAACTGGCAGCAAGGGATCCACTGATCAGCCATGGCCAAAGACAGATGTCCCGTGGACTCGATTACATATCGACTATGCAGGGCCCATAAATGGATCTTATTATTTAATTGTGGTGGACAGTTTCACTAAGTGGCCAGAAATTGTTAAGTGCAGACATCCAACTGCAACAAATACGATCAACACACTTAATGAAATTTTTAGTCGCTTTGGTATCCCTAAAACTTTAGACAACGGAACACAGTTTACGGGAAGAGAATTCAAAGAATTCTGTGCATCATTGACAACATTAGTACATCACCCAAGATCGAATGGACAGGCGGAAAAATTCGTGGACACCTTTAAACAAGCGTTAAAGAAAAGTTAAGGTGTGGACACGAATAAAAGAAATATTAAAAATTTTTCGGCAAACCCGAATACAATGTCCAGATTATCGCTAACAGAGTTAATGTTTGCTTTGTGTTCGACAGGCTGTTGCCTAGTCCAGCAAAGAAAACTGAAAAAAGAAAACCAGATGATTAAAACATATAAGCCAGGTGAAAAAGTTTTTTTTAAGAACTTTAGGGCTGGAAAAATGTTTTGGGAACAAGGAGTTATAACTAAAAGAATTGGACAGGTTATATATGACATAAATGGGGAAAAATTTTGGTGTAAAAGACATTGGAATCAATTGAGACTCAGAAACACAACAGATGTCATGGAAAACACTGAAGAAATTCCAATGGAAGTCCTGTATGACACATTTGAAATTCCCGTTTGCACAAGTCAACATTCGCCAATGTAAATATTCCCGACCTCAAGGCCAGAGGTACCAGTCTGTCAAATGCCACCACAGCAGGAAGGTTTGAGGCAGAAAAGACTTAGGAAAAAAAAGTCGATCGTTTGTCTCGAACCTTAAAAAGAGTTAAATTTCACAGGAAAATTTAGCTCAGTGGGAGGTGATATAATGAATAAGTAATGAATATGTATACACCTTGGTTCCCCCTCACTGGAATGTGATTGGCTGGTGTCAGCCATAAATACAAATGAAGGCAAGGTCGTCCAGAGTGAGTGCGAGTGATCTACCAGTCTTCCACTAGAGATCTTCAACCAGAGGTCTATTGGTTTACGTCCATAGCTCTACTACGACTGATGACTACACCTATGTTTCAGGACACTGCATATGATGATTATGTCTATGTACTAGATTGACCTACCTGGTTACATTTGCCTAAACCACTCAACTACCTTGTATTGATATATACCCCTTTCCAGGACATATCACTAATGTTCTGAGATTAAATTTTATTCTATGAATTATTTGAACTAGCATTCTCATTTTTATGGTTTTTATTATAACATTTAAGCTGATGCATTCTCTAACCTTTAGCAGGTGTCTTTTGTGTCTAGTAATCCTTGAATATAATTTTTAAAATATTTCACCCCTTTCAAATGAAAACCATTCCGAAATCAAAATGTTATAAAAGTCTGTTATTTTCATGGGAAAAAGATTGAAAATATTCTTACTATTTTACCATTTTCAGGTCAGATATTTCCCAGCAGATGAAGACAAAAAGTAAACAAGAATGTGAACGTCATTATATCAAATATTTCATTGAGAAACCCAATGAATTACTTCCAAGTAAGTAAACATTTGAAATATTCCTTTCTCTTTGCAAACAAATGATGTGTTGTTTTTATTAATTAAGTTTCGTGTTCTTATCTTAGTTGTTATTATAGTAACTTTAACTACCTCTTTTTATCTGTAGGTCTCTTGCAGAATAGAAAAAGGGGTCATCAACATGCTTGGAATTAATAGTTAATAGTCTTCCCTATTATATCTTAAAAGAATGTTCTTCTCTTTTGCATTTAGCCATAGAAGTTTTCTTCATCTTTTATTTATGTAAAGTAAAATATACATTATTTTATCAAAACTCAATATTGTCTAGAGCAAGGGTTCTCAACCAGTGGAGATTTTAAGGGCTTCAGAGAGTGAAGGAAAAATATTTTACTTTTTCTTTACAGAATTTTGAGTCCATCATGAGTGTCAAAAAAACAAACTCCTCAATAAGAATATTCTATATAGATGTACTAATAAAGAAAATAATTAAGATTTCCAATAAGTAATTAATATATGCATATTATTTGGAATGCATCTTTTGAGTCAGACAATTTTGGGAAGTCAGGGGTAATATATTGGGGGAAAAGATTCACTAGGCAAAAAAGTTTGAGAACCACTGGTATAGAAGATACTAAACTACTATTGTTTTTATTCACATTGCATGTTTTTAGTTCAAATGGGTTATTTTGAGTCTTTTTTATATTTTGAATGTTTTTTTTTTCCATTTCAGAATTTCCAGATCATTCTTTATCTTTTCATCCACTTCCTGTTGTTTTTAAATGTAAGTTTTCAAATGTTTTCTCAAAATTTTCTTAGTATCTACACTATGTACACACAGCTGTCTTGAGATATCAACATAGAAAATGGGAATCCTGTATTTGAGATATTGATATTGGGTTTTTTATTTATGAATTCACTTGGCCTGTCTGGGTGTGGAGGTAGTTAAGTGATACCAGGGACATCTCTCCTGACAGACTAATAGACTAGATCTTCTCTTTAGACAACAAGAACACCAACTGCATATCTGACCATCTACATCTGTGACTCTCTACATTTTGACTAATGGCTTGCGTAAAAAACTGAGTGATTGAAAAATTCATGGTTTGGACACCAGTACTAATTAAATCATAGTGGGAAGAGATGTATTCATATCTTTCCCAAGAGTATTTGTGCATACGTGAACCCAATAGGTATTAGAACTCTGCTCTCCGATTAACAATTTTGATCCATTATCCATTGTACCACTCGTACAGCCATGCTTACAGCACTTAGTATTCCCAACCAATCATCGATTTAAGTACTGACCAAGCTCAAAATTACTTAATTTTGATCATACAGGAACCAGTATTTCAACATGATGTGGCCATAAGCAAAATAATAATTGATTATGGATTTGATTCCCACTTTTTGTACTTGTTGTTGTTGTTATTATACCAGAGTCAGTCCATTAGGCTGTTTGTCCTTCTATCCTGGCATTGCAATGTTTTATCTCAATATGGGCAAGAAGACAGAGTGTTTATTTAATTTGCACCAATCTGAAACATTCCTCTTGTCTGTCAATCTTAGAAGGAGAAAATGCATCCAAAGAGATGCTAGGTGTAACATACACACATCTCAATGGATGTTATAGATCTTAAAGAATACAAGATAATGTTTCATTAGAAACAAAATGAGTAAAATCAAAATGAGGCTGATGATGAAGATGACACAATGGTATTGTCTTTACTTGGACAGTTAGCAAGGATCTGTAAAGATCCTTGTTAACTGTCCATATTTTATCAGTTAAAGTGTCAGTTTGATGATGACTATAAAGGCAAAATGTGTCAGAGACTGGAATGAAGAATAAATCAATATGTACCAACAAACATTTGGAAAGGAAATTGTGATAATTTACATAGGCATGTCAGTACATCTTGGTCTGTACTGAGTATTTATTACAAAACCATCAGTGCAGTGTGCTCAGTATTATATCCACTTGGTACTAAGGAGGGCTCATTCAAATTTACACCTGAAGTTCTAAGAGAATATATATATTAAATCCTTCCAGTCCTCTCTTTTTAAAAGGAATGGCTTTTAGACCTGAATGTTATCAACCTTTGATGATTATATATTTAACATATTTAATATAACAAAGACAGGATTCTATATATTTAATATATGAAAAATTCTGTCTTTGACATTTTTTTATTTGCTGTCAGTCCTTGTTAAAACTTTGCTGAGAGAGGAATGGAAACTATTTTAATTATTTTTGTTGTTTTTCAATTTTATTGCAACTATAGAATTTTTTTATTTGTGTTTTTTAATATGTCTATTTTTATTGCAGTCTTTGTAATCTTAACAAAAGATACTCGTTATTAAGAAGTTATTTTATTCTTCAAAAGCCTGAAAATATTTCTATTTTCTATGTATCAACTTCAGAAATTGAGAGAAACAGATTTATCCGTTGAACTCACAGAAGCAAGTGACCAGCTTTAAAAACAATTGAAATGAAAGAGAAATCAATATTTGTAAAAAGAACTGGAGGATAAAAGTCAGAATTTGATAACAAGCGTTGGAACAGTAATTATAAGTTTGCATTTAAATTAAGAGAATCAGTTAATGAAAGAAAGATCAGAACTCCAGTACAAAATCAGCCAACTGGAAAAAATAAATAAATAAAAGTGACCAAAGGCTGAAATACATTTGAACATATGTATTGTAGATTTTTTAAGCAATAAATTTTAGAGTTGGAATGAACAGTCTGAGTTTCAAGTAATCAAAATAAAATGCACTAAATGCACTTTATATTATAACTGTTACCATTTAATAACACATGAAACTAAATATCAATAAAGAAGTTTCACACTGTGTTGCAAAGTGGGAACAAGAAAGATGAATTTGGAAAAAGTAGATTATAGAACGCTTACTAAGTTTTTAGACTGTCAAGTTCTTGTTTTGCTAATAGAAAGAAAAGCACACAATCAAGTATAAAATATCTAAGAATAAAATTTATTCCTTTAGTTAGGTCACTAGTAGTTTCTAAACTTTTCCTCTAATTTTGAGAAAAACAAATTTTCTTGCAGTGATTTAGTTCTTTTATTCTTTGAAAGTGTCTGAAGATCCTCCACGGCCTCAGGAAGGCAGTCCATTGTTTTTGGAAATGGGTGGTTATATGGCTGCTCGAGGGGATTTTAATGTGGAACACAATAACTTTGTTGAACTTGAACTCAAAGACATGGTATTTGATGAAGAGAAAGAAGACAGTGAAGACGAAGATGACGAACATTTCATGAGAGGTACAGTGTTTCTTTGTGGGACTTTGTCCGAATTTACTCCATATTTTTTAACTTGTTTGCTACTGAGTATTTTTTTTAACATTATAACTCGTGTCAAATTTTTTTTCATAAAAAAGTGAAATTAGTCTTTGTTTTGTATTTAAAACAGTTTTATTTTAATATAAACTAACTTATATTCACAACATAATATCTAATAAATGTTATATATAAATGTTTTACAAACGTTTTAATTGAAATAAGTTTGAAATTTCTTAAAACACAGATCTGCACATAAAACACAATGTTGTACAAACATTACTACGCCTCCTTGGCCTTATACTTTCGGCAGACCTCAAATGGAATGACTATATCGAATCCATTGCCAAATCTGCTGCTATGAAAGTCGGCTCTCTGTGCAGGGCCCAGAAGTTTTTCCCGCCTGAATCTATCCTGCACATATACAAATCTACCATCCGCCCATGTATTGAATACTGCTGCCACATCTGGTCAGGTGCCCCTGCTACTCTCCTTGGGCTTCTTGACAAAATACAAAGGAGAATCTGTAACGTGGTTGATACTGACTTGGCAGACCGGCTGCAACCACTCTCTCACCGGCATGATGTGGTTTCCCTGTGCCTCTTCTACAAGTACTTTCATGGCTTCTGCTCCGATGAACTTAGATCATTGGTGCCACCTAGGCACGAATTTACACGAGATACTAGATTAGCAACTAGGTCCCACCCTTTTACAGTTAAACAGATAAGATGTAACCGTAATTTCTACTCCAACAGCTTCTTTTCTCGCGCTTCCTGCCTGTGGAATTCCCTTCCACATGTCTGCTTTCCCGACAGCTACAATCTCCAGGTGTTTAAATGTAGGGTCAATAGACACCTCTTATCACACTAACTTCCAATTATTCTTCCAACACTCTCACCATCTACCCAACCCTCATTCTCGATATCCTTACCCGCCTATCACCCACCTTCTGACATTTCCTATATTTAACCATCCTTTCTCCACTCTATGTAGGCCCCTGCACAATAGTGGCAGTGAAATGCCTTGCTCTTGGTGAAACACTTATAAAAATAAAAAAAAATCTCACTAAGATAAATATGCAACCTAAAATAATAGGCAAAGGAGATGCTGCCATCTTGTGAAAAGATAACATATATTATTGTAGAACGACTTATCCTTTTCATAGCAGCAAATAGGTTCACGATCCCTTTTTCAGAAAAAGAGAACTATTCAGAAGTTTCAACATGACAAAGATCTCTTATATGGTGTGCTTTCCTCATTCCATTAATCCACTGAACAGCATAATTAACAGAGACATAAACCTAACAGAAAAGAAGACACAAGTCTATGTAATAAATTTGTATAAAGACATTAGAATAAATGTATGCACAGTAATGTTATAACTGCCTATGCAAGATTATGTATGATAATTTAGATTATGTAGACACAAGATAATTGCATGCACATGGTAATGTAATAAATTTCCAAAATAATGAGATGAAGTATTCATCTCAGAACTGAAGAAAATGTAATAAATTTCCAAACCAAAACTGCTCTCTTTGAATCATCTCAGATAACTATTATTGCCTTTCATTAGCTAACCTTTAGGTGAGTTGACTCATTGTGTCTTATTTTCCTTGACATTGAAGTGGAATGATTATATTGAATCTATTACTAGGAAAGTTGGTTCTCTGTGTCATGCTAGACAATTTTCTCATTAGAATCTTACACCTTTATAAGTCTACAATTTGTTCATGTATCGAGTATTGCATCACATCTAGTCTTGTGCTTCTGTTATGCATTTAGAGATTCTTGATAAAATCCAAAGAAGAATCTACAATGTTATTGATTTTGGCCTGGCATCTCAGCTTCAGTCATTTTCCCATTGCCGTAATGCAACTTTAAAAATTTAAGTGCAGTACTAGATTGGCAACTAGGTCTTATCATTTTATAGTTGAAATTACTAGATAATTTCTATGCTAAGAGTTTCTTCTCTCAAACTTGTTGCTTGTGGAACTCTTTTGTGGCTTCTTGCTTTCCAGTTAGCATTGATCTACAAAAATTTAAATACAATGTCAATTATTATCTTCTTTTTCTTGTTATTGTTCCTCCTCTTTAATGATGTTTTTTTTGTCATAGATTTCTTTCAAACTCAGTAAAGATTAATGGTTATATCACCTTCTTTGGAGTGAAATGATTAAAAATAAAAGGCATGTATTACAGGTATTTTCTTTAAGAGTGAAGTTCATCAGTTAAGCCTATGTATCATGTCAGAAAATATTTTTGGCTGACTCACTTTTTAGTATGTGCAATATTGTGAAACTGATAGTTCAGTTTTAAGAAAGAGAACATGATAGATAGTGCCCCTAAGGTGTATAGAGAAAATCAGTGAAACTGGGGAAGATAACTTCAAATATAACATCACAATAACTGTGTTCTTTAACCTTCTTACAAAACCTGAAAAATAAAGAAAATTATACTATTTCCACATGAAAAAGGAGCTGTCAGAGAAAAAAATCATGATTTCCAAAACACATTATGTTGTTTTTTAATTTAAGAATATTGTGAATACACAAAATTAGTGCTTCTCTTAAACTATTTTACTCATACAAAGATTTGTCCAAATTTTTGGCTGTCTGTTGGCTTAAAACAATAGATGTATTGTACTGACATCTGGGTTATTGTCATGCAGATAATGTGTGGTTAACTGAAAGTTAGAGGAAGTAGATCATAGACATATTGCACTGTGACCACCACCCATAGTGTTGCAATCAATTCATGAATGAATCTAATCTGAATTCCCCATTAACAACAATGATTAGGTTCAGTGACTAACTCAGTGCTGTTATTACTGCAACTGTCTTTTTAAATATGAGTCACTTGGTCCACATTTATCCCTATTGATTAAAATATATGGCAATCTTCACATAATATAAAATATTTATTACTTCTTTCTTGCGTACACTCAGCAATGCAAATTAATTTAAATTTTATTGCATTTTTTCTTATTTAACAGAATTAAAGTTGGCTGTTGTGAGTATTTATAAAGAAAGTTTAAAGGAACGATGCAGGCGGAAAAAGTAAGTTACTTTGTGTTTTTATTTTTGACTAGTTTCAAAAACATTTTGTGTATGTATTTTCCAAATATTTATTGATGAATATCATAGCTTCATATTTTGCAACTGTTTCAAATATTCTCATAATTGCATAACATAAAATCCCACTTGTTTTCTTCAGTTCTCAGATGAATACTTCATCTCATTATTTTGTATATTTTTCAAGCTTTTATCTTTGCTGTTTTCAGGTGATATATTCCTTGGCCTTTTTGTACTTTTATTCAACTCTGGATTTTGTCAATTAATCATTGGTCACTGCGAGTGTATCTGTGATCCTGTATCAAAATTACTCTCTTCTATCTGTCATATTGACCTGTTATATGGTTTTTCCCACGCATGCACACCTTAGGTACAGCTGGGTTGATCATGTGGAGCTGTCCCGTGTCTCTACCTACCGATTAAGAGGTCAGTCCTGCAGCTGGTTTCTCTGAAGGATGTCAAGTGCAAAGTCTATTCTGGCATCATCTGAAGTGAACTCAGTACACACTACCAGATGTTAGAAAATAAAAGAAAATATTACAATAAAAACAACAATGATAAAGATACTAGTACAAATAAATGTGTAGAATAATTGACTACTATTTGTAAAACATGCAATGATGGCAACATTTATATTTCTGAATGTTGTTATGGATATAAGCCAACAATAAATACCCACACACTTTCCATATTACACACAAGCTAGCAACAGACACACACCCACCTCTGATATCATACATAAGCCATATGCGCATAAGTGAAAACAACAGAAGCAGCAGACAAAAGAAGCGGAGCGACTGGCTGAGGATAACCAATCAGCAAGCCGGAAATTTTAGTGCCAAAATATGCCGACCACGAGGTGAACTGAGAAAAATAGTCAGTTGCTGGCTGAATCTCGACAGGTTAGGTCAGACTAATTGCGACTCTAAGAAATTCCCTGAGGCAGAAAACAAGTCACATCATTCCAGTTGCTGAGAATGTAAGAAAGATAGTTGATTGCAGAATATAGCTGTTGCACTCAAGAATCTCTGAAGAAAGAAGAAAGCCTGATACCAAAAAGATATAATTCCCAGCTGTCAGAGAAAAGGAAAACAAGAGCTGAAGCCATTCATTAAAGTATAAAAAAAAGAAAAGAGAGAGAGAGAGAGAGACTATAAGATAAGTCATTACCACTCCCCTCCCACCCTGCATTTTAGCATTAACCTAAAATCACCACAAAAATATTACGTTCATGCAAACACTTTTACAAATGTTGAAATAGAATATAATCTATGTGGCTTTGTTGGTTTGTTCTGTTCACCGCTCAACGTCTTATCAGGGATTAAGACCAATATCATATTTATCCACCCCTTCCCATATTTGTTATTCACCCCCTTTTCTTTGTTCATTAAATTGTTATATTTTATGCTTGGTATTTGTTCACTCATTCATGGTCAACGGTTGGTTGAATGTGTTAATGAATGGGGATCTGGAAACATTATTTTATTTTTTTATCAAAGTTCAAGGATAAAAGATTGTTGTTGTGGAATATTCGATTCATACTAAGTAGGGATCTATGACAATGTATAAATGTCCCAATAAACAATTGTAAAATTCTTTGATATTGTTTTTACATTTTTTAGAATAATCCGAGATTATGGATTAATCAACATGAAAAAAATTCTTCGTAAGTATTTTTTTCTCAGATCCATTTATAGCATATTTTTAGATATTATATGGAATCAAAATAAATATGGCTATATCAAAGATTAAATAGAGTAAAACATTATGATAAAAAGATTGTTTGCATATGGATTGGTGCTTATGACCCTGATATTTTTTTATGATCAAAGGATCAGGTTCTAGTATCTGTGCACTTAAGATCAATATTGTATCTGGGTAGACTGAAAAGTGTTAAACATGCACACACACACACACACACATATATTCAAACATTACTTTTAGGAGATAGCCATATTTGAGTAGACACTCCATTTTTTTTCTATAGTGTTTATTTCATATACTTACCTGTGCTCTCAAGAAAACTTAATAAAGAAAATGTTCCCTCAGGCAGGATTCGAACATGCATATCCCACTTTGCAAGAGAAAGCATCACCTAATCTGGTGTGCTTCAACGTTTTTGTGATGAAGAGCTTCACAGTCAAGCAAGATTCTGTTTGCCTATATGCACATTAACTTGTTCAGATTTTCTCAAAAGTGATGTAATTTCCTTTATTAAGTTTTCTTGAGTGAGTTTCTCCCTTCATAGGTTGGACATTTATATAACTTCCTGTTTTCTGGTTGTCTTAAGGTCAGCTGGGTTAACTTCTTGCTTATGTTGATGGCCCAATTCTGCGCTTAGTGACTTGAAGTTATCTTCTAGGGCTCCAATGTTTTTTTTTTAATTTTCTGGTGTGACAACAACTTACTTTGATTTGATATCTTTTAGATTGAATCTAGTATATATTTGGGTCACCACACATTGACTGTACTTAAAGTTCCTGATGGAGACTTACTTCAATTCAGGCCTGTTAGTTTTTGATGTGAATCACCTGCTACATTTTTACTTCAGGAGAGCTGAAACTGAAGAGTGGATCATCTGAATAAGAGAAAAAGAGAAAAATTCATGTCCGTGAAGAAAATGTTGAACTTCTTCTTTCATGTTTTTTTCTGACTGTCTTTGAATGTTTTGGACAAACATTCAAAGGCTCAAGTGTGAATTATCCATAAAATTAATGGAACCTTGTTGAAAGTGCAAGGGAACATTGTGCTCACTCTATAAGAAAAAAAAACTTTCATTATCTGAGAACAGAAAAATAAATAGCAATAATCTTATTATAATTCTGCTTGTCCCTCCCTTAGTTACCACAACTGTTACACCCAGCCAAATACCTTCATACATAATGGACTATTTTTTGATTGAAGACAGAAAAACAGTCACTACTTTGTTTCAGTGAGAAAATGGAAAAAAGAAGGAAAGATAACCGTGTTTAACGGCTGTTTCAGTGAAATGAAAAAAGTTGTCAATTTCAAATCTTCTTAAAATAATGACCAGCATCCATATTTATGATTGCTATTGCAATATTTTGTTAAAGTTGTTAAACTCAAATATTCAATGTTGTGATAGGAGAATTTCTATGGATATTTTATAGTGAAAGAACTTACTGTGAACTTATTAAATTATTAACTTAAGAATTAAGATTGATCAGAAAATTCAAATCAGAAAACTGAAATGTTCATGGGTATTTCTAGTAAATATATTTAGCTCATCCATTTTGTAGATGAGCGAAAAAAGTCTGATTATCTTTGTAATGATGAGCAACATTTGGATTGTTATTTAGAGAATATAAAATTAGAACTTAAAAATGCTTTGAAAAAAATCTTAATTTTTCTTTTTTTTTAATTGATAAATTTAAACTTCTTATATTTCTTTTTATCTGGCAGATTTCAACAAACGTTACGATTGTACAATCAGAAATTTTGTAAATGGATTAAGAGTGTTCAATCGTCTTATGTCACCTGTAGAATTTGATATTTACATTGAATCTCTTCACTGTGAGTACTTTTTTTTGTCTGAATTTCTGGGTTAAAGAGTTTACATTATATATACTCAGACTATTTCCCTCATATTTGTTGTTATTATCACAATGTTTCAGCTATTGTGCACTTCGGCCTTAATCAGATACATAACAATCCAGGTAACCTTCAGGGAAATTAAAACTGAACACTTAATCTACACTGGTAAATTTTTCTCATTTTATATCTATGAATATCTCATCTATTTCTTATTTTAGTACTGCTCAGTTATTGCTCCCACTGTCTAAGTATATAATTACATGCACAAGCCTGTAAATAGAGCCTCTGGGGGTGTGTCAATCCCAATCAGGAGTGACATAACTCAAAGCCCAATTCAGCTACAAATCAAATTACAAGCAATAGCTGTAAAAACAACCCTTTGCTCTATTTATATTCCTCCAGATGACCCAATCATAGAAATAGACCTGAACACCCTCATGAACCAACTCCCAAAACCATACATCCTCATGGGAGATGTAAACATTATGGGGCAGCAAGAAAACTAACAAAATAGGTACAATCATTGAAAACTTAACAAAGAAAATGTATTTTTTCAACAATCAACCACACACTTATTTACACCCAGGAACTGGCACTTACTCTACCACTGATATAACAATTGGTGACCCTTCACTAGCCCTGAAATATAAATGGCGAGTCTATAACAAACTATGTGGAAGTGATCACTTTACAATTATATTGGAAGAACTCGGTACCGAAACTGAAGTAAGAAAACCTGGATGGAACCTCTATATAGCCAACTAGGGAAAATTTTTAAAAATGTGCCTAAACAAATTAACCCCAGATACTAAATCAAGAAGATCATACTTCCCATTTCACAAAGACACTCATAGAAATCACCAAAGAATGTATACCAAAACCTGCATCTTCAACAAAAATAAACAAACCTTGGTGTAACAAAGATTGTAAAGAAGCAATCCAGGCCTGTCATTCAGCATTGAAAAGCTTTAATAGGGAAACTACAACAGAAAATTTGATAAAATACAAAAGGTTCAGAGCCCTAACAAGAAGAGCTATAAAAGAGGCCAAAAGAACAACCTGGAATAATTTTGTCTCTATATTAAATAAGAACACCCAAACCAAGACAGTATGGAAGATGATTCATAAAATAACCAGGAAAAACAGCAGTTATCCATTAAAACATCTCCTACAAAATAACACAATGGCAACCACTAAAGAAGAAATTGCAAATCTCCATGCAGAAAACTTTTCAAATATTTCATGCCACCAGAACCAACCACTAATATTCCAAAACATAAAGAAAAAATTAGAAAATAAACTTTAAATCCAAAAATGAAGAAAATTATAATAAACCATTCTCCATTCATGAGCTACGAGAAGCACTTAGAAGATCTCATCATACAACCATAGACCCAGACGAGATACACTATGAATTCCTGAACCAACTTCAAAAGTCTCCCCTAAACTACTTACTGAAAATCTACAACAATATCTGGATCAGTGGAAAAATCCCAATACCATGGAAAACAGTGACTATCATCCCCATACTAAAACCCATCAATGACTGCACAGACCAAAACAATATCCACAAAGACAATACAATAGCCCTAACCAGCTTAATGTGTAAGACTTTTGAAAGAATGATCAATAAAAGACTCACATGGTATCTGGAAACAATCTCATCACCAAATTCCAGTCAGGCTTTAGAAACAAAAGAAGCACCCTAGACCACTTAGTGTGACCGGAAACATTTGTACAAGAGGCCTTCATTTGAAAGGAACATGTGTCTGCAGTTTTCTGTGACTTGGAGAAGGCCTACAATACAACTTGTAGATATGGTATCATGAGGGACTAGAAAGAACTAGGACTAACAGGCAGGCTACCTACTCTCATAAACAATTTCATAAATAACAGGAATTTCCAGGTACAAGTAGGATGCACCTTATCAGACATCAAAGATCAAGAAACAGGAGTCCCACAAGGAAGCATCCTTTCAGTGACTCTTTTCAACATAAAGATCGACAATATTGTTAAAAATATCTCACCTAGAATTGGCTGCTCATTGTACGTGGATGACTTTCTGATCTGCTACAGTTCCAAATATATAAACACAATAGAAAGACAACTACAAAATTACATAAATGGTCTACTGAAAATAGTTTCAGATTTTCCAAAACCAAGACGAAATACATCCACTTCTGCTAACACCAGAAATTACACAAAGACCCCATTCTGAAATTAAATAACTCTGAAATTCCCACATTCAATCAACATAAATTCTTAGTAATAATATTCGACGAAAATATATCATCCCCCATATCAACAATCTAAAAACCAAATGCAGCTATAACAATATTTTGTAGCGGACAGGAATTAGTTAATTTTATTAATTAATTAATAACCATAACCGGAAAATCTTCAAATTACTATTATAGATCATAAGAGAACATACTAAGAGAAATTAATTTTATTAATTAATTATTAACCGTAGCTGGAAAATCTTTATCTTTAAAAAAGAAAGCAGGGACAAAAAATAACATCTGGTATTTCTCTATTATTGTAAACCCGGAAAGAAGAGAAAGAAAAGAGAAATGGATTTGTTTTCAAGCCACAGAAACGATAGATATCGGTTTCAGTCACCCCAAAGAAAGCTGACGGTCATTCTAAACATAAAGGAAAGATAAATTTATTTGTTATTGTTTCTTGGTAAAAGAAAGGGAAATTTCATTTTGGGTCTGAATGTCTGGTTGGCATGACTCTCATGAAAGAATTAAAGATAACAGATGTTTTGATTCTGAGTCAAGTAATTTAGAGAAAAGGTATTTTCACTGACATCAGGGTAAAACTGATAAGGTATTCTTGTCACTTGAAAATATAGGTGACTCAGAGAATGGATATTACAAACAGGTGCGTAGAAATTATTATTTGGGTAACAATGTCAATGGACACTTGTCAACTTGTTTTGGGTGAAGACAGTTCAAAATGGTAAGTGCCTATTGTTTTAAGAAAAAAAAAATCCCCGAAATTGTTTCGTGAGAATGAAAAATTTTTGAGAAAGGAAATTCGGAAATTCAGCCCAGAAAAGGGGTATGGGGAGATGACATCATAAGATTGAGAGAGATTCCATTGGTCCTGTGAACAAACCCCGAAAGGGGGAAACGACTAACAATTGACATCATGGAAAGAAGACTAATCCCATTGGCTAAACCACAGGCAATAACGAGAAGCAGCTAACCTCAGGATTTTATTGGTTGCCGAGACAGGGGATTAGACATCCAGCGACCGTCGGCCCCACACCATGGCATGTGCATAAATACAGGATCCTGAGGGACCAAGATCAGTTGGAGTTGGATCGGAGGAGAGTCCGAAGTTGGCCTTGAGTTGGTGTCAAGTTTTTTTGGGTTTTTTTTAATCATATCACCCCAAGCAAGGTGGTAAGGTTACTGGTGCGCAGAGGGCTACGTAAGAGTGAATAGATTGGAAAAGAGAAAGCCAGAAACCACATCCTAAACAGGGAACAAGGGATGAGCCTCTACACCTGTTCAATAGCTGTGGGTGGAGTGTGAACCGGGCAATAGTTCAGTCTATCTACTCCAATTGAAAAAGAAAATAAACAAAAAAGAAAAGTGAAAAGATTGGAAAAGAGAAAGATCGAAGGAGAGTCCAAAGTTGGCGTTCAAGTTTAGTTCCAGTTACTGGCCCAAAAATGTAACAACAAAGATAGGCGCCATGTTGTTGGCCGCCAACCGCAGAGCCTGCTGGCCAACCAGAGATAAAGACAGAGAAGAGAATTTCCAAACAAAGTTGCAGAGAGCGACAGAGAAGTCAAAGTGAAGTTGCAGAGATCGACAGAAGAGGCCTAATGCCGGCTAACCAGAGTTAAAGACAGAAGAGAATTTCCAGACAAAGTTTTTGAGTCAAAGTTTGAAGTCGAAGTCAGAGTGACAGAGATCGACGGAAGAGGCCTAATTCCAGCTAACCAGAGTTAAAGACAGAAGAGATTTTACAGACAAAGTTTAGTAGTTGCAACTCAAGTGACAGAGAGTTCGATTTCCCGGTCCAGAAACATAATGACCAAAGACAGTTCCCAACCGAAGAAGTAAAGAGACAGAGAGATGATTGCCATGCCGTTGGGTGCCAACCATAGAGAAGCCTGTCACCAATCAACCAACCAACGTTAAGAGACAGACAAGAAGAGAATTTTCAGACGTCTGAAATTGCTAACTGAAAGAGAATAATCCAGCACTTCGGCAATTTCCATAACATTCCGGAAAACAAGCAACAAGTTGACTAGACTTATATAATGAACTTAGACTTCTGTTCAAATCAGCAAACTGCGGCCAGCCAGATTCCTTGTTATTGCTTAGGAGAATAATTTGATTTACCTAAGAAAAGCCTGTTCCGCTACCAGTTGATAGAAGCAGGGATGGGAAATTATTCAAGAGACCATTATGTATAATCTGTATATAAAGACGTTATTCCATAACACTTCAGATGTTGGTCCACTTATTTCCTTTGAAGTTACATTTCTTTCTTTTATTACTCAATTGTGTGCACACTTCCCGGCTTGGTTTAGTTCAGCAGAGAGACAGCTAGTGAAAAACTCACGTGACTGCCTTGTGATTAATCAACACAACGTGGGACAGGGGAGAAAACCATGACAGAGTCAATCTACAACCAGCTGGCTGGATCGAGACCAACAGCGACCAGCCGGGTAGTGACATACAGCAAAGGAATCCAACTATTAAGAGTATTAGCTCATACAAATTGGGGTGCAGACAAAAAAACACTGCTCAAATTTTATGGAACTTTAATCAGATCCAAACTTGACTACAGATGCTTCATTTATGGTGCAGCATGTAAGTCTTACCTTAAGGAACTTGAACCTATACATCACCAAGCCCTGAGAATAGCACTAGGGGCCTTCAACACCTCACCAGTTGAAAGTCTATACATAGAAGCCCATGAAACCCCCTTGGTGTTAAGACACCAAAAACTTGCAATACAATACTACATCAAACTTACCGCATGCCCATCTAACCCTGCCTTCAACCATGTCATGTTTCCACAATACAAAGCTCTCTTTGAAAAAAAACATAAAGTCCATTAAACCTTTTGGCTTACGTATAGAAAAACTTACCACTGAAGCCCAAATAAACCCGTCTCTAATTCAACAAAATATCCTCTCGGAAATACCCCCCTGGCTTTTAACTCAACCAACTGTGCTACTTGATCTAATGAACCATCCCAAGACTAAAAGAAACCCAGTCACCTTCCACGAAAAAATCCTCCTTATCTAACAAAACTACCCAGAATACCTACACACATGGGTCTAAAATTGGTGACAGAGTAGGATGTGCTGCCATCCTGAACAAATTTAAATCTCAAAAACGCCTACCAAACAAAGCATCCATCAGCAGTCGATTTAGCCCTAACCATAATTTCAGACAATAAATCAAAAACATTTATCATCTTTTCAGATTCCAAACCCACACTTTTATCATTGGAAAACCAAGATATGAGCAACCCCCTTATAAACAGACTATTAAATAAAATAACCCTATTATCAAGGAGTACAAACCTTATTTTTTGCTGGATACCAAGTCACACTGGTATCAGTGGGAATGAAAAGGCTAACTCAGCAGCAAAAGAAGCCCTGAAAATGGAGCGATCTGATATGAAAATCCTATACACAGATTTCAAACAAACCATCAACAAATACATATCCACCAAGTGGCATGAAGCATGGAACAACTGCCCAAATAACAAATTACACGACATATCCCCCACCATCGAAGAATAGCAACTGGGATACAGGAAGCAGAGAAAAGAAGTAATCCTGGCCAGATTACGCATAGGTCATACTTTCATTACTCACTCCCACCTCCTAAAAGGAGAAGACCCCCATTATGCATACCATGCCACAAACCTTTCTTCATTAAACACATCCTAGTTGAATGCAATCATATCTGAGTACTATCAGGTGAACAATTTAGAAAATCTTTTTAACACTATCCAAATAGAAGACATACTAAATTTTCTGAAAACAATTGGTCTGTACAGGAAAATCTAAAAATAGAATAACATCTGTTTCATATAAACTCAAGAAACAATACCTTCTACCAATTAACTCACTTATACAGGTCCCAAAGAGATGAAAGCCCCCCCCCCCCAAAAAAACAACCATCTACACCAAGCCCTCACAAACAATATTTTCATCATTGAATGACCAAAGAAGTTGATGTGCCATTAAAAATCAATCAACCAACCAACCAACATCTAAGACTGCAATACCCAGCCCAGGGATTAAACTTAAATTACTTTCATCAAATTCATAAAACAATACTTTAATTCACCAGGCTTTTGTTCCATTTCAAAGAACTTACAAACTATTTCTCTTTCAGGAAATCTTTATTCCTTTATCCAAACTATAGAAGAGTGACATTATTTATGAATGCAAATGCCTTGTAGGGTACTATGTTCCTGGTAAAAACTAATTCATAATTATATTAGATATACTACCACTCATTTATCAATATGATTGACTTTACATCTCTTGGACTATAGCTCTATTCAAACTAACATGAAAGCATCTCAACTTCAATACATAACATACTTATTGAAAACAATTATAATACACACCTGTATTGTAAGAAAAAGTCTGAAAATAATAGAAGCAGCTATCATCAAAAATAAAAACCTTAACATCAACTACTAATTCAGCAACCAAATTCTTTGAAAATAATTCATAGATTAGCTGAAAGTATGTGTCATTTCTATTCATTTGGAAAATCTCTATTTTATACACAAGAAAACAAACAACTGAAATACCTTGTCAGTAATTTTAATGAAGCAATGTAGTCTGCCAATAAATGCAGATATTTTTGTATTTGAGGAAAGAATGTTATTTTCAATATCAGAAAGTTTTAGTGATTGACCTATTACTATTGTCTATTACTAACTTCAGTGAAGTCATTAATAGACAATAGTAATATTAATTAGTGTTTATTACTAACTTCAGGGAAGTTTTTAATAAACAAGAAGAAGTTTGGATTAACACAGTTCTTTAATAAAACTCCTTATGATGATTTTCTATTTTACATAGCTCTGTCAGCCTGGGTTTCAGAATATGCCAACTGCACCTCTTCAGAGGGTTAAATCCCATCAATGAGGCCACATGATTAAGGGCTTCAGGAGGAGGAGTATTTGAATCTTAACACATCATTTTCACCTTATCTGGGTAAATGAACAATGGTCAGGCAGAAAAGTTTGATCAACCAGCTGGTCACACCAATCTCAGATTCAGATTTTTGCAAACTCTGTAAAAAGCTGAATCAGAGGCTGATGACTGTAGGGTTAATCATGCTAGGAAGGGACAATTATTTCAAACAATTCCTGAGCAAGAAAAGAAGTTAACTTTGGGGACTGAAACTTGGGAAGTTAAGCAATTATTGCTTTTCCATGGTGTAATTCTTGTATGACCAATGTACAAGCAGGCCAATCAATTTTTTCTATCCTGATTTCCATTCTCCATGTTTGCAGTAATTTATTTGATGCAATGTTGTTGCCATTTTTGTTTGATAAACATGTTTATTTGGCTTTTCACATCTGTGTAAAGGATCTTGAAGGTCAATTTAATTTTAATATCAGTTGAGTCAGTTTTGTTATTTCCAATTATTCTGTGACTTGGGATCCAACACATCACATCTTTCAACTCAGATAGCTCTGATCTACCAAGGCTACTGTGTAGCCCTGATCTACCAAGGTGAATGGGCTTCCCTCTTAGCATTTCCCTTTTTAGGATTCTGTGGTGGGTGAGGAACACAGTCAGTGAAACATAATTTCATTATATGGATCATTTAGTCAATTGCCATATGTGATACACACTTGAGCAATCATGTCTCTTTTGAGTTATTACTGACTCAGCAGAAAGTTTTCCCATAGTAGGTTGCCATTACTTTCTGAATTAAGACTGGTTGCCAATCAAGGCTATAATCCAATCTGTCCTGCTATTCAATCCCTAGCTGGAGGAAGAAGAGCTGGATTAATACTTTTCCCAAAGGTACTTGTGCATAAGTGAATGAAATAAATTTAACTGGAATTTGAACTTGACTCTCCAAGTTCTCATTCTAAACAAATATCCATTACACCATAATGCACATCCACATTACATGGATAGAAAGAGGGAAAAAAAACCTAAGTGAAAAGACTCCACGTTGAATCAGATTATGATCAAGAGCAAACTGAGTTAACCATTCCTAGATTCATAATAACTATAATTTAAAAAGGAGGTCCTGTTAACTAAATTCTCACCATTCCTGGTACACTGGGTTTTATATCCTCAATGGTTAATCCTAAGTCAGTAAAACAACTTAAAAATAGAACCATCCTGCTCGAAATATCAAATAAAAAAGGCATGCTAGCATACTGTTGCAGATTAAAAAATTCCAGAACATTAGTGTAAAAGAATACCCACATGAAATGGTAAACACCTCCAGAGATGTAGTTCATGATAGAGATCTCTTTTTTTTTACCATGGAAGAGATAAAAACCAAGTTTAAGAAAAACAAAATGTGACTGATGTCAAAAGGATAATAATTAAAAAAAAAGAAACCAGATAATAAATAGAAACACATATATATTAACTTTCAAAGCACCCATATCACCAACTGAGATTAAATTTGGTTATTTAATAGCCAACATGTATACCAAATCTGAGTCAATGTCACAAATGTCAAAGATATGGCCATTTAAAAGAATATTGTACAAGGAAACAGATATGTGTATGATGTGAGGAAATAGAACTAAACCATGATGAAACATGTAAAAATCAACCAAAATATAGCAACCGCAATGTAAGTCACAGACCTGATGCTAAGGAATAAAAAAACAAATAAGAATGAGAATCACTCAAAATATCACATTCCAATATTATAGGAACTTTTTTCTATACAAAATTATGCAAAAATCACCAAAACTCTGCCATATTTAAATAAAAATCTAGGATAAAAAATAAAACAAAAGAACAATTGAGGCTTTCAGTAAAAATAAGAAGGTACTTTTCACTACATATGTGAAAACCAGTTAAGTGTAAGTGATTGTATATTAAAGTAGATGCTTTTAGCTTCCTTTAAAAAAAGAATTGAATGCTCTATCTATATAACAGGATGTGCATCAATATCCCAGAAGAAATAATCAGGTAAAACTCTCATCTTCAATGCTGAAGTTTGGCCCATAGGTCTAGCACTCAGCATTATTTCAACAAATACAAACAAAAAAATTATCTTTTCTATCAGTTTCAATAATGCTAAAAACGAAAACGATTGACAACCAATTAATAGTCAAATTGCTAAATTATCTCAATATCTGTGATGTGTTGGATCCCAAGTCACAGAATAATTGGAAATAACAAAACTGACTCAACTGATATTAAAATTAAATTGACCTTCAAGATCCTTTACACAGATGTGAAAAGCCAAATAAACATGTTTATCAAACAAAAATGGCAACAACATTGCATCAAATAAATTACTGCAAACATGGAGAATGGAAATCAGGATAGAAAAAATTGATTGGCCTGCTTGTACATTGGTCATACAAGAATTACACACTCATGCTTATTGAAAGGAGAACAACATCCAGTATTTCAAACTGCAGACACTATAAAACATGTTTTGAATGAGTGAATAATTAGAAATGCTAGTATCTAAAACAATCAACATAGTTGGTATCTGCTACTCAGAGGGTTAGGTCACTGTGTTGGGCCAGAAAATCTTTTTTGTCAGAATCCATCTTGCACATTTATAAATCTATCATTTGTCTGTGCATTGAATACTATTTTCATATCTGGTTGGATGCTCCTGCTATTTATCTGGGGGTTCTTGACAAAATCCAAAGAAGGATGTGCAATGTAATTGATCCTCGATATAGCAGCTCAACTTCAGTCGCATTGTCACCAATGTGATGTGGTTTCCCTCTGTCTTTTCTACAAATATTTTCACATCTTCTGCTCTGGCAAGCTCTTTTCCCTGGTGCCCTGACCACAGGAATTTACTCATGCTACTAGATTGGCACATAAAGTTCCACTCTATTACTGTCAAAATAGTCAAATGTAACCACCTCTTCTACTTTCTCAGTTTCTTTTACAACACTTCCTGCCTGAGGAACTCTTCCATATACTTGCTTCTCTGATAGCTACAATCTCCCAAAATTTAATTGCAACATCAATTACCATCTTCTGTTGTTTTGATTCCCAACTTTTTCTTATGCTTTCTCTAACATCCCTGGAAACATGTTCCCTCTTACATTTTTTTCCTTTTTCTCTCACTGTAATCCCCTGCTTACCAGTGGCAGTACTGCCTTTCTTGGAGTGAAACGATTATATAAAAAAAATGATTGTGTGAAAAAAGGAAAAATCAAGTATAGTTGATGCCAAATGTTTGTGTACAAATAAATAACCTTCAGTTGAATAAAACTGAAGTTTTATGCAATTCAAAACTTTTTCAGCTTTAAATGACCTATGAGAGGTTGATAAGCTGTAAAACCAACCTATTTTACATTTCATGAATTTCTGAAAAACTCTTGTTTGAATATTTTAGAATTGCTAAGTCACTAGAGATGTCATTTTAGAGATTGAAATTTCTTCAAAATTACAAATTTTATTTTTTCAGATGAAGAAGAATTAAAAAGAGATATCAGAAAACTCCAGGAATACAGAGAAAATGGTTTGTGGCTCCATCGGCAGCAAAAGATTTTTAATTGTTTGAAATCACGTAGAGAATCAGAGAAAAATGACCATCATTTATTGAGTGAAGTGTTGGCAAATATTCAGGTTAGTGGGAGTTTGGTTAATTTAAAAAAAAAAGATCAGAACATCTAACATGAATATATTTGTCAACAATAGATGAAAAAAGAACCTTTATATGGCCATCAATAATTGGAATTTGTAAGTAATTGGAGTGTCTTATTTTGGTGGATTTTATAATTATTAATATAAGCTCGAGCACTTAGGGGCCATCCCCAGGTAAAACCTCTTCCTTAGGATGGGATTATCTTTGATGTCTGAGACATCCCCCCAAAGGGATTGAATTACTTTTAGCCTCTGATTCTATGTATAAGTTAGGATCTCACTAATACTGATCTTGTGTCACATTCCATTTGCATGAGCGTACATATAGATCTGATGTGCATTGTGGTGCAGTGGATATTGGCTCAGAATGAGAAATCGGAAAGCCAAGTTTGAATTCCAGTCAAATTCATTGCAAATACAATTGAGAAAATTATTAATCTGCCATTTCTCCCTCCTGCTATGGGTTAAATAACAGGACAGATTGGGTTCTTTAGCCTTGGTTGGTAGCCAGTCTACTGCATAAAGTCATGGCAACCTACTGTAAGAAAAATCTTCTGCCCAGCCAGTCATGTCTTTTCAAGATATAATCACCCAAGTGTGTATCATGTATGGCACTTAACTGACTGAAGTAATTGGAGTGTCAACATGGATATTTGGTTTTCATGCATGTTAGATCTACATAGAAGCTAATAAATCAACAACAGGAGACTTGGTGCTCCTGCTGGTTAAAGTGGTTCAATCTTGGAGCTGCATTTAAGCTCTGTCAATTTCTCCTTTGTCAGTTTTTGTATCAGGTGCCTTGTCACATTGAACAAAAAATTCTTGTTGCTATTTCCTTCTTTTGGATTTTACACTCAGTAGCAGAATGTAGTTCTCATCTATGACATCTGGTTTATGAGCCCAGCATGTTTCCACTTCTCTTACGATACATATACTGTTACAAAAATGGGGAGTAACACCAAGAGTAGCAACTTCAATGAAGATTGGGCGTGATTTTGCAGCCAAAGTGCCCTAGCAGTACCCAATGATACCACCTTGACAAAATCCAAAGAAGGATCTGCAATGTAATCAATCCCAATTTAGCAGCTCAACTTCAGTCACTTTCTCATTGATGAGATGTGTATGCCTTCTGTCTTTTCTACAAATATTTTTTTTTTTTTATTTTATAAGCGTTTCACCCCGAGCAAGGCATGTCACTGCCACTACTGTGCAGGGGGCTACGTAGAGTGGAGAAAGGCTGATTAAATATAGGAAATAACAGAGGGTGGGTGATAGGCGGGTGAGGATACCAAGAATGAGGGTTGGGTAGATGAGAGTGTTGTGAGAATAGTTGGGAGTTAGTGTGATAGGAGGTGTCTATTGACCCTACATTTAAACACCTGGAGATTGTAACTGTCGGGAAAGCAGACTTGTGGAAGGGAGTTCCACAGGCGGGAAGCGCGAGAAAAGAAGCTGTTGGAGTAGAATTTACGGTTACATCTTATTTGTTTAACTGTAAAAGGGTGGGACCTAGTTGCTAATCTAGTATCTCGTGTAAATTCGTGCTTAGGCGGCACCAGTGATCTAAGCTCATCGGAGCAGAAGCCATGAAAGTACTTGTAGAAGAGGCACAGGGAAGCTACATCACGCCGGTGTGAGAGCGGCTGCAGCCGGTCTGCCAAGTCAGTATCAACCACGTTACAGATCCTCCTTTGTATTTTGTCAAGAAGCCCAAGGAGAGCAGCAGGGGCACCCGACCAGATATGGCAGCAATATTCAATACACGGGCGGATGGTAGATTTGTATATGTGCAGAATAGTTTCAGGTGGGAAAATTTCCGGGCCCTGCACAGGGAGCCCACTTTCATAGCAGCAGATTTGGCAATGGAGTCATTCCATTTGAGGTCCGCCGAGAGTGTAAGGCCAAGGAGACGTAGTATTTTACTCTCTGGGAGGCTAGCCTGTCCCATGCTAATGGGAGGTAGATGCAATTGTCTATGGTGGTTAGTTGATAACAGCTTTGTTTTGGAGGCATTGAAATTTACCAACCATTTCCTACCCCAGGTCACTACGGATTGGAGGTCCCTTTCAAGTGCGGCAGCGAGGTTCACTTTGTCGTCCAGACCTGGTTTCTGATCGATGCGGGAGTAGATTGTTGTGTCGTCGGCATACATGCCAACTTGGGATCTAATGGTGTCGGGGAGATCATTAATGTAGATCAGAAAGAGCGTGGGACCTAGGATAGAACCTTGAGGGACGCCCGCGTTCGTCTGGTAGTTTTGGGAGGCATGCCCATTTAATACCACCTTTAATGTGCGGTTAGAGAGGAAGGACTGGATGAGGTCAAACAGATGTCCTGTTATCCCATAGCTCCGCAGTTTGCACAAGAGGCCAGCATGCCAGACCCTGTCGAATGCTTTGGAGATATCCAAGGCAACGGTTCGGGCTTCACCATTCTTGTCGAGTGCCTGGTATATGTACTCGGTAATGGTCGTTAGCATATCAGCAGTAGACCTGGTGAAGCGAATTCTCTGGTGTCCTGATCACATGAATTTACTCATGCTACTAGATTGGCAACTAGGTCCCACCCTTTTACTGTAACCACCTCTTCTCCTCTATTAGTTTCTTTTCTCACACTTCCTGCCTGTGGAACTCCCTTCCATGATAGCTACAATCTCTAAAAGTTTAAGTGCAACATCGGTTGCTATTTTTCTTACCCTTTCTTCAACATCCGCTGTATCTTGTTCTTTTTTTTCTTCCCCTTTTTCTCTCACTCTACCCGCCCCCATGCACCAGTGGCAGTACTGCTTTGTTTGGAGTGAAATGATTAAAAAAACAAAAAAAAACATTGTTGGTTTTGTATTGAATGTGAGAATGTCAGATTTGAGCTTCTTAATACATTTTGTTTTTCTGTCAGTAATAATTTGAGTTAGTTGAGTATACTGACAGAAAATTAATTCAGGTATTTGTTATGTGTTCCTTAAGCAGTTGTTTGTACTCTTCTAGTATTTATCAATGTTCCCTGTTGATCTTTTCCTCAAAATGAACCATTAATTCATTGACGTAATTAGAGTTAGTGAATTAAATGAGAACACGAAACTTAATCCTTCATATTTAACATTATATTTTATTACTTCTCGTACATTGTCAATTACTGTCAGTTTGTGTGTGTGAGATGAGGAGCTCATTTTCTGAAATGTGGACCTTACACTCATCACTGATGTCTGAGAGACTGCATAACACTTCTCTGAGTTGGTTGTTTATATATCTATCTCTGATGTGCAGGTTGATTCCATGTTTGCAAAATTGGGTGCAGCTGGGATTCTGTAGTTGACAATTGGAGGTTGGGGGAGGGGGCTCACCTCTGACGCTGGCTCCCAGGATGGTCTGGTGTGATATTCAGCACAAATTCTATTCTGACAAGAAAGAAATTTTTTATCTAATGTCAATTAGATATAAAATTTCTTTTTATTAATGATCGGATCATAAGGTCAGGATGCTTAGTAATTAATGTGATTTCAACTTGAAAGCCAAAGCAACATTGAAAATCTTCTAGTCTCTGCGTTACATATAATCAATGTTTTCTTTTTTTGGTTTTCTTCTGCTGTTGGGTTTGAGATTTTCATGTGAAATAGTAAGTATTTTTATTGAAAAGAAAGGAAGTTTGAGATGATATTCAAGGACTACAGGATGCAATGTACTCTTGAGGAAAGCCAGAAAACATATTGGTCAAAATATTTTTATAGTCACAACAAAGATAAGAATAGAAGTTAAAATTATCAATAACAAAAGTAGTTTACTTTTTGATAAATGCTGATGATCTGCTTATGATTAAAATAATTAACTCTTATGTTGTTAGTATTTTGCAAAAGATATGAAAACTTCAACCTTTTCATTGTTTCAGTTTACAAAGTTGAAATACTGTAATGAAAACAACAAAAATAAGCATACTGGTCCAAATGATAGATTAATTTGAATTTTCTTTTCTTCTCCATTTTTAATTTCATTTTCTTTGAAATTAGAGCTACTTTCCTCTTTCATGTTTTGTGACATTATCACTTTTTTCTTCTTTCCAGAATGACGTTGCTTGTAAGAATTTTTTACAAAGGCAAGCTGTACTGGAATATATTTCCAATGGGCAATCTCTCTCTCTGCCTACTGCTCGTAAGTTATGCTTTGCAATAAAAATTGTGGAATCATTGAATGAAAACTACTCTCACTGCAAATATGATGTCACTTCCTGGCACCTCTGATTGGCAATTGATTATAATTAATACTTCATTTGATGAAACAAGTCAGTTGTTATGGAAAGACAGTATTATGGTTTAGGTAACCTAAATGGTTTTGTTACAATATCAAAATCATTATTTTCATGACAACTGACAGCTAAAAGAACTAAAGGATGCATGTTCTTCATTAAAAATGACAGACAAGGTGCTGCAGTTATGTTTTTTATTTAATTTTTCATGTGATCTTATATTTTTTTCTTTTCAGTACTTGAATTATCATTGTCAAAAATAATAATTCACCTGCACAATCTAAATTACAGAAAACAAATATTATTCATGAATTTACTTGTACTTTAAGGAACTGTATTCCTGATCAATCCAAATTTGTAAATAATTACATTGGATTTACTACTATATGTTAGACAAGAAGACTCACGTTACCTCTCTCTAATCATAGCTCTGTTAGGTCACATACACATGGATAGCTGCAAGTATAGCTGAGATTATAACCTTTGAATATTACTCACTCACTTTACTTTTCAACAGACTTTGAATTTGGACACATTGTACCCTTCTCGTGCTTTGACTCACCTTTCAACCACCTGATGAACATTCACGAACTTTCTCAAATTTACAAACCTTGATAAATGACATTCTTGCCTCTGTATATATAAATATTTGCAGCATTATAAATCTTTGCCTTGAAAGTCCCTTGGAGGACAAAATGCTTTAGCTTAGTACAGTTTGTCTTCTCTTTTTTATTTATTCTTCTACAGATACATTCCATCTGAAAATATTTCTACACACACACACACACAAATATATATATATATATATATATAGTAGCAAGCATAAAGATCAGAACGATGTTAAGAAAAAGTTTAAATGTGAAATAACGTTATTTTAAAGCTTCTTAGAACATTTTATCAAGGAAAAATAATGAAAATAAAGGTAAATTATATAATTCCAAAATATAAAGCTCAATAAACTTATTTTGATAAAGTTATAAGATATATTTTTGAATGTTATATAATTATTCTTATAACTTTATCAAAATAAGTTTATTGAACTTTATATTTTGGAATTATATAATTTACTTTTATATCCTTTTTTTCCTTGATAAAATGTTCTTTGAAGCTTTAAAATAAAGTTATCTCATATTTAGACTTATATATATGTATAAAATTACTATATGGGAGATGGTTGACATCTTTGACAGAAGTTGTCTACAGAAGATTTGTAATGTTTGTAGTGGACTAATGAACAATTGTATACAGACTTTTGATATTAGGAAATATGGGTTATATCCTGAGGATGTCCAGTGTAAGAAAGCCTAAAGTTACCAAATTGGATAAAGAAGAGTGTCAGGCCAAAATCAAGAGTGAGGATGGAACACAGGCCAAAGAACAAGACATGGTTCAGTAGAAGATATGTAATTAAAGTCTTGTTGCAATTGGTACAAAGAGGATAACATCACAAATCTACTTAACCAATGGTACATAACACTAGAGAATAAGATAAAACTTACAAAAATATTAAAAATTGATGGAAATATAAATCTTTATGAAATTTCACTTTGATATTTTTTTTCCTCTCCTGCAGCTCGACGTAGTGCTCCTCCTTTGGATATTGTTGGACTTCCTGGTTATGATAAACTTCTTCCAAAAGAAAAAGAGGTACACTTTATTTTCACCATAAAATCATTGTATTTACTATTTATGTTTGATAGAAAATTCCCAAAAAGTTTTGGCCATTTTTTTGTTTTTTGACAATCACGAGAAATATTAATGTTATCAGTTACAGTAGAAAAAGTTTCTGATTAATTTCATTCTGGTATTGTTTTTAGAGACATGATCACCCAAAGCATGTATCATGTATGGCACTGAACTGACTGATTGTTTTTAGAAATGTTTTAATTCTAATTTATACATTTCAAATGGAAATGATGTGTTGATTGAATGGCTTGTAGCTTTTTATAAGGAATATAACTTTAATATCTGTAAAGAGTCACATAACTCAACATTAAATTTGTAAAAACTTTTGAAAGGTTGTCCCCCTTGTTGAAAGATATTTTGTATTTAATGTAGCTTCAAGTATTTTCGGTCATTCTTTTCAATGCACTATTTCTAATATTTATCTAATATTAATTGTTATATTTTAGTTTGTTGAGATGCATTGATTAATGTTTATGAATTTTAACCTACAGAAAAGTGTGGTTGTTTTTTAATTTGTAGTGTTGAGATTGCAGCACCCCAATAAAAACATTTAAAAGATTAAAAATATTCCTGTCTTGGAGTATTTGATTCCTACTGAAACACTGAAAGGTGATTTTGTAGCATCATAAGTCTTCTCATGATGTGATTATAACATACCTTATCCTTTATATTCTTGATTGAAAAAAAATAAAGCATGTTTTCTTATGGTATTTAAAAAAATCTTTTTTGTGATAATTGTGATTCCATAATTTTCTCAATTTTGTAATTATAGTTAAAATTTAAATTCTCTTCTAATAAAATAAAACAAGATTGCTTTCTTGTTGAAGTACCATTTATTTATTTTTATATATTTTTTAATTAATGGTTTTGACTTGTATTTATAAATTAGTAGAATTAGTGTCACTTTCAGCATGTGTCTGATGTGCACAAAATCTACCAAGGGAAATAATTGTACTTGATGTTGACAGTTCAGGTTGGTAGATACACAACAGACTTCTGATGACTGTGTATATCGAAATATACCAGTGTCAACTAATACTTCTGAAACTTAATTTTATAGATCAGTGAATTTACACCTACTAGCCATTTTCAATGGGATTAATTTGATAAGTGAAAATCCAGATAGCCAAACATGGTAATTTGGATTTTACTAGTATACCAGAAGTAGTTTGCATGGTTTCTTTTCTTTTTTTAAAACTTAAAATTGTGTGCCATTTTGAATTAAAGGAGAATGTGAGATTTAAACATAAGATGTTGATAAAAAAAGAAGCCAGATATCTTGGTATTTATCAGAAACGAGGCTAATGAGAAATTTTTTCTTTAAATTGCTATCATTTTGATCCATGAGACAATTCAGATGAGATAGAGAAAAACTGGACAGATTCTTTATGAACAACATGATAGATCAGTACCTTAATAACTCACAAATTGGCCATAGTTAGGTTGATCATAGAATTTAGAAAGGTTAAACTGTAACCATCCCTCAACTCTCATCCCTACAAACCAGAGTCAGTTGTCTGTCCTGAAGGCTGCTTTTCTTTTTTATAACTTGCCTTTTCATTTATATGAACATTTCAACCAGCTCTGCCTAAGAATCTTATAGATCAAAAACTTTAAACTCAATGTCAGTGAAGACAAGTTATATTCACTTGTACTTATTAATTCTAAATCTGGTTTCAAATCGTTTTGAATTACAGAATTTTTCTTTCTTACAATTTTGACCAACTTAAAAAAAAACAAAAAGTCTATGCAAATTGTTATGTGAATCATTTTTCCTACAAAATAATTTCTGACATTGCAGTTTTCTTGCTCAAATGCAAATGATGGAAACTTAACATTCAACTGTTATGCAAAAATATTCTCTAATATTTTATATATTTCAATATAAGTGGATTTTTTCTTTTGTTTATAGCTATGTGCTGTTGTCCGTTTGGTGCCTGATGCCTACCTGGAATTCAAGCGGTTGTTGGAGATGGAAAGTCAAAAGTACAATGGTACTTTAAAATTGGCACAAGCCCGCACACTTATCAAAATCGATGTAAATAAAACCAGAAAACTCTATGATTTCTTGGTACAAGAAAATATTATTAGAAAGGCCCCACCATAACACTTGTATTCTGGCTATGAAATATATATATATATATATATGTATGTATCAAATAAGTTTCAAATAAAGTTTATCCGTAAAACATCAATGTTCATATTTCATTCAGTTTTTTGCTGTAAAAAAACTAAAAGAAAAACCAAAAGCAAAACCCTTTCAACATGAATCAGTCATTGGGATTTGTTCCTATAGTTAATAAACAGTCTTTTAGTGTAGCAGAAATACTTTTGTTCAGTTTGTATTAAATGCTTCACTTGTGTTGGTGATCGAAAACCAGCAAAAGAAGACATTTCAATGTCCTTGACAAGGTATTTAACTATATAACAAGTTCTAATGAAATTCAACTTTCGAACCTTGATATACATTTGTTAAATATAATTTAGACAGCATTTTCTTGTACATTACTGCATCCAGTTTATACTATTTACATTGTTTGGATTGTTGTCCATCTTTGATATTCACATTTCAACCATGATTAAAATTTCTAACTTTATTTCATTCACAGGAGTAGATTGTTCTAGTTCCACATGTCATGCCTCTTCCAGATATGTCAATTTCAGTTATTTCTCTTTAGTAGCTGAAATCTTCAAGTTTTTTGTTCACCTACGTAATTTTGTGGCCAGGTATTGAACTCACAACACTTTGGGTCAAGTCACTGGATTAATCCACTGTGTGTGAATTTTGAGAATTATGAACCTAATTTTTTTTTTAACCAGAGTTCATATTACAATTGTTGTTGTTTTTCTCTAGCACTCTGTATTACTGGTTCCTACATTTATGCTTGACTGCTTTTGGAAATTTTTGTGGCCTACCATATGTGCTGATGCCTTAAGTTTTTCTATTTTCTAGTGATGTTCTCTATTATTGGCCCAGTGGATAAAAGTGTTGGTTGAAGTAATCCGGTGATTGACCTAAAGTTGTGAGTTCAATATCCTGGCATACAGAAAAGGTGAAAAAAAAAAAAGAAAAAAAGAAGCATACTTGATAGTTTAAAATAACTGAAACTGAGATATCTGGAAAAGACATGGTATGTGAAACTAGAACAATCTACCCCAGCAAGAACAATGACTCTTCTACCGACCTCTTTATGCATAGTTCACAACTCTTTAATGGGTGGCTCAAAACTGACTACTTAGCCAAAATTTTTGTAACCTGCCACAGTGGCATTTGATCTCAAGTTTTTATCTACTTTTCTTCGACCTACTTCTAGTCATTTTTAAGATTTTATTCATAGAGTTTACTGTTTATGCAGTTATCAAACCTGGCTTTTGTATGTAATTATTTCAAACCCAATTAAAAGCAGATTCTATTTATGTCACAGCTAAATCAGCACGTGTTGCACAAAATTCTACTGAAGTTTGGAAGTTTTTTCCCAAAATGAGAATGAAATATTTATTGGAAGAGGAAGCAGATTATGTATTCAAAACCAATTTATTCACGTCACCCATCTCTGTAAAAACCAATCCTATTTAAAAACAAAAGAATTTACCAAAGAGATTAAATGCCATCATATTAGTCATCTATGACAAGTGGCTTGGTAATTTGTCCATCAGTGTTTGAATAAAGAAGCCCTGGCAGATTTTGGCTAAACTTTTTTTTAACTCCAATCATTAAAGACAAGGCGCATGATTCAACAAAAAAAGCTAACCATCTCATCAAAAGGGATAAGGGTGGACCGGGCTAAGAAATGGCTCATGAAATTTAATGCTTCCAAAATGAAGCTGCTATCTATTAACCATCACAAACAATTGCTCTTACGCCCCATTAGCATGGATCAGGTTAGTCTCCCTGCAAGCAAAACACAGCGCCTCCTAGGGTTAACTCTCACAACAGACCTCAAGTGGAATGACTATATAGAATCCATAGCTAAATCCGCTGCTAAGAAAGTCGGTTCTCTGTGTAGAGCCAGGAAATTTTTTTTCCATCTGAAACAATCCTGCACATATATAAATCTACCATCAGCCCGTGCATTGAATACTGCTGCCATATCTGGTCGGGTGCTCCTGCTATTCACCTAGGGGTCCTTGACTAAATCCAATGGAGAATCTGTAATGTTATCGATCCTGACTTGGCAGTCACTTTCTCACCAGCACGATGTGGCTTCCCTGTGTCTCTTCTACAAATACTTTCACATCTTCTGCTCTGATGAACTTAGCTCACTGGTGCCCCCTATATATGAATTTACTTGAGTGACAAGATTGGCAACTAGGTCCCATCCTTTTACTGTGAAACCAATAAAATGTAAACGCAAATTCTACTCCGGCAGCTTCTTTTCTTGCACTTCCCACCTGTGGAATTCCCTTCCATTTACTTGCTTCCCTGACAGCTACAATCTCCAAGAATTTAAATGTAAAGTCAATAGTCATCTCTTATTTCACTAACCTGCATCATCTCTCTCATGCTCCTTTCTCCGTTCACTCCACTTTCATCAGTATTCACATCCTTCTCTTACCCACTTCCTGAAACCCCCTATAACCTGTCACTCTTTCTGATAACTTTCCTCCTATGTAACCCCCTGCAAAACAGTGGCAGTAAAATGTCTTGCTTGGGGCCTAATGATTAAAAAAAAGAAAAAAAAAAAGGGAGATTCTTGTCCAAAACTATGAGAAGGTTAATGTAAAAAAAACACTTTTACTGCTGCATTGTTATTTGGCTGTGCTGGCCCATTTAGGAAATTGTCATTTACAGGAAATGACCATAAAAATGCTGATGGTGATTTCTCATGCATGCCACCATTTTAGTTTTGATTATCATTTTAAAGTTTTAAAAAAATAACCTTTAATCTAGAAAGAGAATAACAAAAGAAAACCCCAAAAATGTTATTTAATTTCTTTAATAATCAGCAGATTGATTTGTCAACAGTAGAGTTTAATAAGTTCATCACTGACAGCTGATGGAAGAAGAATGCCAAGATCTGTGAACAACATGGAGATGTACAGAGGAGGTGTGTAGTCGACTCCAGGATGCTTTGAGCTTAAATTCTTATCCAGAGATGCATGATACTAAAATAGAAAATGAATATTAAATTACAGCAGAACGTTTTATTTTCTATTTAAAAAAAAAAAAATTTAATCAAAGTCATAAAAAAAAAAGATACCCATATGATTGTTTGTTAAACATAAACACTCTAGGTTTATCTTTAACAAAATTACTAAAAGTTTTTAAATTGTTACAAATGGAATGAAAGCTAGGAAGTGTCAGTCAAGTGGGTGCCAAAATATTTTAATGCCACCCACAAAATAATATCCACTCCTCCTCCACCTACTCCCCAAAAATAATATCCATTTTTGGGGAGTAGGTGGATGAGGAGTGACTTTTGATGAAACATGGTTACACTGCTATGATATTGGGGATCAAACAGCAGTCTATGCAGTGTTTGCCTTCAGGTTCTCCATGCCCCACTCCCCAGCAGCAGGGAAGGCCAAGTATTTTGTTATTTAAAACAAGGAATATATTTTATGACTGATTTATTTTCAGAAGGGCCAAACAGTTAATGCAGAATATTACTCATAACTTTCTGTGCCAATTAAAAGGAGGCATTAAAAAAAAAGAAGTGAAGGAAGCTGCAGATAGACATGTTGTTTTTGTTGGGCAAGGTTGTCTACATGAACCAGGGATTGAACTCATGACAGTAACATTTGACTATATGCCAATGCTTATATGCACCACAACAGTGTCCCAAAGGACTCCATCATGTATTTTTAGAGCCTTTAAACCCAATGTCAAATGGTTTTAATATTTGGTTCCCACAGCAGTCTCATATTCCTTTTGATAAATTTGATTTGATTAAAGTAAATTACTAATTCTTGATCTCAAAAATCAAAACAAAATTAACAGAATTCTTTTTGGAAGAACTAAAGAAACTTGGAAAATAATATACCAAGTATGTTGAATGGTGGGATGAATATGTAGAATAGAATAGAATGCAAATTTCGTGCCTTTAGATCATTTCCTTCTTGGTTGGGCTGAGAACTTCTGAGCTTCACTTGTAGTTAGATTCAGTCAGAAAACATTCTTCAGCTGATGATATTATTAATCATGCCCACATAAAAGTGCACTATTTTAGAGATCGAGTAATATTTGAGGAGATGAAAAATGTATAAAGGAATTACCTGGAATTTTTTAGGGAGGTCCTTTTGAGACAATGGAAAGAAGCGAGCAAACTTAAAAAATTCTACAACAACATAAACTGGTTTGTTAAAAGCTTTTGCAGCTAATGCAATATTGAAAGTCCCAATCTGTAAAAAGAGAATACAAAAATGTCAGCAACAAAACAATGTTTCATAAATGCAAGCAATTTTGATATTTTGACAAAAATAACTTCATTAGTGATAAACAATTAACAATTACAAGCTAAGTTCAATTTCTATTTTTTTTATTGTTATAATGAACAACAACAACTACATTTGTCTTCTGAGATGAAATAGTATTTACATTATTTACATTGTTTGGACTATTATCCGTTGCATTGGCCATTGTATGCCTTCTTCAGGTGATTAGTATTTTGAACCAAACCTCAAGGACATGTGGCCCAGTGGATAAAAGCATTGATTAGATCCAAATAATTATCAGTCTAATACCTGGTAACAACAGTGGTCAACAAATAACTTAGAGAGTTAACACATCCGGAAGTTGCATAACTCATCGGAATTCCAATGAAGAAGGCTGGAGCATACAATGGTTGAAACATTGTAACTATGGTAATAAAGATGAAGACTGTAATCAACAAGTATGCCATCTATTTTGACAGCCATTTCTTTCTGTTTTTAAATTATAAATACTGGCTAGGCTTAAGTATTGAATTTATATAAATTCAATACTTAAGCTTAGCCAATATTTTATGCACACATGTTTCTCAGTTCTTTTATAAGCTCTGAAATGGCTTCCTAGCATTTGTTTTGGCAACAAATAGACAAATGTGTCATACAGGCTTGGATTGAAATGTTTCAACTATGAGAACAAAGATGACTTTTCAAGCCACCATATAATTTGACATTAAATGTGTATACACTCACACACCATACATACACATACACATTTTAGTTTTTGCTGATGGTTAACTTCAGGCAACAATCTCACTTCTCTGAACATACTACAAAAAACTGGTGAGTGTTTGGGGAGCAATATAAATAAGAAAAAAAATAATTATGTCTACAGTGACATTCATATTATGAAATGGGATAATGTTGTCCTCAACTATCAACCAATATTTGTCCATATTTCTGAGATTATTTACACATTTACATTGTTTAGACCGTTGTCTTCATCTTTTTTGCCCTATTCACATTTCAGGTGATTAGAATGTCAAGCTGAAACCTTTACTTGATTCACCAGAGTAGAATTCTAGTTCCACGAACCATGCCTCTTCCAAAGTTGTTAGTTTAATACTTAGCTACAGCAGAGGTGAACATAAAGGGAGATTACTGATACTGAGACATCCGGAAGATGCATGACTCATGGAACTAGAACAATCTACTCTATATTGTCAAAGTGTTCATTTCAAAATTACAATCACTTGAAGGCCAGAGTGTAGAAGGGTTGATAGATTGTGAATATGAAAACAACAGTCCAAACAATGTAAATCAACCAATTTAGCATCAGCTCCTCTACATCTCAGATGTTATGTTCTTTGCTGTGGTTGATTACTTCAAAATTAAAAACTTTTTCTTTAAATAAATCCTTTAGCTGATTTATATTTACTGTAATTCAGTTGAGAAATCATGAAAAGGAACTTTTTTGTAAGAATTAGGATTGTATGGGATCAACTTTTGTTAGTTTTAATTGTAAACTTTAAACTTTGTTTTAATCAATAAACAAAAATATAATTGCCATAAATGAAAGTGAAAGCATTAACGAATTTCTGAATTTTGAATTTCATGTTATTTCCTTTTATCATTAAACAAAAAAATTTTATGTCACCACAACTTTCATGATCACAATTCTGATCTGGAAAATGACATCTAATAAAAAGTTAATATAATTTACTTGGACAAATATGCAGTAAAAGTGTCATGATCTACGAATACCTTATGATTAATGACTGGGGGATTTCATGTTATCATGGTGCAATGGATATCGGCTTGGAATAAGAAATCCAAGAGCCAAGTTCAAATTTCAGATGAATTTGGTGCATTCACTTACATGCAAATACACTTGGGAAAGGTATCCATCTCTTCTCCCTCCAGTTAAGGGTTGAATAGCAGGACAGATTAGGTTCTATAGCCTTGGTTGGCAACCAGTCTACCACAGAAAGAAATGGCAACCTACTGTGGGGCAATTTTCTGCCCAGTCAGTCATGTCTCTCTTGAGACATGATTGCCCAAGCGTGTATCACATATGGTACTTAACTGACTAAGTCACAATGCAAGGTATGTCAACTTTAAAAAGTGAAATAAAGATAGAGACTGAGTTGGAATTAATTTCTATAAAAAGAAAGATACAGTTAAAGCATTCAGCTGCTTAAAGTGAATCACATTTTGTTTGACTGATGTAGATTTTGTTCTTGTGAAAAAAAATTATTTTCTTGATAGTGTTGGCTCAATGGCTAAACATGTCATATGTCTGTTGCATTGAACCAAAATAAAACAATCAAATATGAAGCCGCCTGAAGTTGACATAGTCTTGCTGAAATTTGTAATAGTATATGAAGTTTGCTTACAACTAGCAGTCTTGTAGCTGTCTAATAACTGTCTACACTGACAATTCTCGGCCTCAGTATTATATCATTTAGACAAACCCATGTCACACTCTGAAGTGTGTACATCACCGCAACATCCCTTCTTTTAGATATAAACTTTATTGCTGATCTTAAATGATCTGGCATTTTGAAATTTTCAAAGTAATTTGTTGAAAAAAGATCTCACTTTCCTATCAAACATGAGCTGTGCAGGTGACATTTTTACAGTGATGTTTGCATTTGACATCATTCTATATACACTCTAAACTTTTTGTAGTGCTGTATTTTCTGCTTCCAAGCCTTTAGTTTTTTCTTAATGCTCTTTTGAAAGTGTCAATAAACCTCTCTGCTTGACCATTTGATTTCAGATGATAAATTGGTTTTGTCATACACATAGTTTTTGCAGAAATTTTAAAACTCACTAGAAGTAAACCAAGTTTTATGATTGGATACCATACTGTCAGGTACTCAAAAACCTTGTAAAAGTTTGCATAAGAATTTAATTGTTACTGCTGTAGTCAGTTATTTACACTTTAATATCTTAGGCCATTTTGTGAAACTGTCAATCATAAATAATATGAATCATTTAGTGGCCCAGCAAAATTCATGTGGTCTTGCCCATGGTTTGTCAGGGCTCAGACATGCCTGATAATTTATAGATGGTGATTTTACTGCTGAATTACAATCTAACTGTATTATCAATATCTTTGTCCAACTTTGGCCAATAAACTTTGGCTTCTCATCAGGGACATCATCCTCACTATTCCAGATGTCTTATGTAGAATTGTTTCAAAAACCTTTTGATAATGGAATTACTACTCTTTCTGTGTATGAAAGTACTCAATCACAAATAGAAAATGCTGCATTATTGTTAACAGAGTTAATTTTAGTTTTAATCCATTTTGACATAACATCATTCATAGTATTTTGAATAAACATATAATTTAAAAAATCTTTTTTTTATAACATCTATCGTGACCAGCAATTCTTTCATAGTGTTACTAGCAGTATAGCCGGGTGTAATGAAAGCTTTTATATATATATATTATTGATTTTCTGCACTATTGTAAGAACTGCAACCTTGAAACTTCTGAATATCGTTTCTTATGTCTTTGTCTATGAGTGTATCAAATTGATTAAAATCAGACCACTTCTTCTATAACCCGATTTTTTTTATTATTGATTTTCGATATTTATCGGGGGTACCTCGACACAAAACCTAGCTAAGAACACTTACAGACACACACACACATAGACAAAGTTCCATTTATAAATAAGTTTAGATAGACCAGGTTTTTAATTTCACTTTCATATTCCAGTGAAGCAATCACAGTATCTTCAAAATCTTCTTTACATTTTGATATCAATCTGGACAAGCCATCTGCAGTCTTAACTTTTTGATGATAGAAATTCCATCTTGAAATTATAGTTCAATAAAATTGTAAACGCAGTAGTCAATTTGCAGTATGAGTGGGAATACCATTCTTATAACCAAACATACTTAATAATAAATAGGTGGTGAACAGTTTGCAATACAAATTTTCTTCACAATATCATCCTGTAAAATTTCTTTATGGCAAAAATTATAGCAAGTGCTTCTTTTTCAATTTGACTGTAGCATTTTACACCAAAGGGTAACCTTTTAAACTTGTAGAGTCCTTTATGTGTGTTAACAGTCAAATACTTCTGGAATTCATCCATTTACTTCAATTTGAAAATAGGGTCAATTTTTGAAGAAAGATTTACCACCATTTAATTTGGCATATATATCCTTTAGAGATGGTAGGGGATATCTATGTTGAAAGTAGCAGTAATTCAACTTAGTTGAAAAAAATCTGTACATGAACAAATTGTTATTTTTCTTTCTGGTCCATTCAGAGTAATCTATTTTTTCAATAACTCCATGGTTTTCTAACCTATCAAATTTGGTGTTAATAGACTCCAAACACAGCAAAAGATATCTTTTTTCAGATTAAAAACTGGTATCACATTCTTTTAATTTAAAAAATATCCTTAACTTTGTACATTTTCCAAAATCCCCTGAAAAAATATTTGGGAACTTATTTTATAACTTACTCAGTGTTTCTTCAGCTGTAATATTTTTCTCTAACGAACAATGAACTTTTCCAAAGAATGAATTTCACAGTTTAATAATTTTAGCCGGTCAACACCTAGTAAATTTCAGTTGAAATTTTTTAATATGTAAATATCTGAGTTTTTAAATTTTACCAGCAAGATCAATGTTACACATAATTTTTATTAAGAAAAATAAATTTTTTCCTTTTTTTTTTTTTTAAGTTAGAGTCACAATTTTGTTCTAAGCTTATTCATCTATAATTGTAATTTAAACATCCCCATAACAATATTCATTTTTGCTGTCACAATTTTTTTTATAATTTGAATTTTTCAGTTTTTAGCTAGTAGCACTACTTTCAGAAAGTTAGTTTGCACATTTTTTCCTTTGTGTGTAACCTGTTTTTCCACAAAACAATTTTTGATTTTAAATGTATAGTGCTTTCTGAAATGAAGCATACTATAGCCATAGTATGGGTTAAGTTTTTTAGTATTTTTATTTTGAATTTTACTTTTGGTACTACCATCTTTTTTCTAGTCTTTTTGTGGACTAGTGTCTGTCATGTTTGATTTTCGCTGTATTGTGCCTTAAGTTGAGAATTTTTGGCACTCTTCTGCAACATTCTGTATTGTTAACTTTGAATCCTTTTCAAGATTTGTAAGAATTCACAAGTATATTTCTGCACTGTTGCTTGATGTTAAACCTTTAACAAAGATTAAACATTTTAAATCTGTCTGGGGGATAGTTCATCCACTTTAATTTTCTCACACTCACAATTGACTTTATCAGCATATAAGACAAAATTTTTATCCTTAGAAAGGTTCATGCACTGCCAATGTGTATAAAAAAGTGTATTCTTTTCACCAAAAATCTTTGATAAAATCAACAGTTTCATTAAATGTCACTTTTTCTGGAGTATTTGGCAAAATTGGATTCAGATAATGTAACTCAACTCTCTAAGTCATTTGTTGACCACTGCTGTAGCCAGATATTGAACTCACAACTTTTTGGGTCAGGTCACTGGATCTAACCAATGCATTTATCCACTGGGCCATATGTCCTTGAGGGTGTTCGAATGATGTAAATAATGGAAGTACTCCCTCATCTCAGTAGTATAGACAAATATTAATTTACCTTGTTAATTATTCCACCACTTTCAACAACACTTTCTGCCCCAATCAGAACCAAGTCAACATCAGGCATCACAGAACTGAAAAAGAAAAAAAATTCATTATTTCTTTGCCTGACAGAATGAGATTTAACAAGTTATCAAGTCAATCCCATTTAATGTCCTATCTTTCTGCTCCTTATTTAGATTAGCTGTGTATTGTTGCAATGGTCAGTCAAATAGTTTCACTTTGCCATTACTGATATCATGATTTTATCCCGAGAACTCTTATTCTTATTGAATTTTGTCAGACATTTATTAAATTTCTACACATTACTTAACCAATGTGAATCTCTTTTTCAAGTTAAATATTTTAAAGAGTCATTTTAAAAACAGAAATTTTGTAATTTTGGGCCCAAAAAATTAGAGACAATTACCAAATGTGCAACTCTTCTCTTTGACAGAAGAACGATGATAACATGACATGGTGTGCCTGGAGTATTAGAATTTTGGTGTCATACCTATCTGGATGTGCATTGTGGTGCAGTTGATAGCAGCTCGAAATAAGAGATCAGAGAGCTGAGTTCAAATTCGCCACATTTACTTACATTCAAATACTCTTAGGAAAGGTATTAATCTGTTGCTTCTTTCTCCAGCTATAGGTTAAATAGCAGTACAGATTGAGGGTCCTATAGCCTTGGTTGGCAGCCAGTCTACTGCATAAAGTCATGGCAACCCACTGTGACAAAATCTTTTGCCCAATCAGTCATGTCCCTTTCAAGACATGATCACCCAAGTGTGTATCATGTATGACACTTAACTGATCTATCCATCTATTTTAATGAATGTCCATAACAGAACTGTTTTTACTAGATGTGGTTGCAGACAACTTAGGTTTGCAACATCTTCCATACAATATATTTCATTAGGAAATGTGGAAGATCAGGTTACCATTTTTCTTTGATTCTTACGTTTAAATGATGTAATTGTAAAGGTATTTCCATCGAAATATAATAATAAAAAAATAAAAAAAAACTTTCAAAAATTCCTGTTTTCTACAAGCATTAGTTTATGTATAATATCTTTAATGACCAAAGAGGAATAGGCGTTAATACCAACGTTATAATAATAATTATAAAAAAAAAAAAAGCTTTCAAAAATTACTGTTTTCTACAAGCAGTAGTTTATGTATAATATCTTTTATTTTACTGCGAGGGTGTAAAAAAAAAAAAACAGGTTGGGAAACTGGTGTGGGATATCCTTCTCTCAATGAGGGTGAATGGGCCTCTCTTAAGCTGTGGTAGGCAACCCATCTAGTGATGGTGTCATGATAAAAACACCCTTGGTAGCTCTAGCGAAGCATCAAGTATTCAGCTACTGACAAGATTTTGAATCTCGGCCGAGGCCGCAGAATGATGATGATGATGATGATACATTTTTTTTTAATAATTGTTTCACCCAAAGCAAGACCACCATTGGTGCACAGGGAGTTAAAGTAAGAGGGAAAAAAAGGAAACAAGTAACCAGGATGCTGAAGAAAGGATAAGAGAAAGTTGGGAATCAAGAAGATAGAAGATAGCAACTGATGTTGCACTTAAACTTTTAGAGATTGTAGCTATCAGGGAAGAAAGTATATAGAAAGGAATTGCACAGGTAGGAAGTGCAAGAAAAGAGAATGCTAAGAGTAGAAGTGGTGGTTACATTTGATTATTTTGACTATAAAAGGGTGGAACTTAGTTGCTAGTCTAGTAGCATGAGTAAATGTATGTGGTCGGAGCACCTGTGAAAGAAGCTTGTCAAAGCCAAAGCCGTGATAATATTTGTAAAAAAGACAGAGGGATGCCACATCCCAGTGAGAAAGTGACTGATGTCAAGCTGCTATATTGGGATCGATTATATTGCAGATCTTCCTTTGGATTTTGTCAGGAACCTTGAGATGATTAGCAGGAGCATCCTAGATATGGCAACAGTATTCATTGCATGGACGAATGGTAGATTTATAAATGTGCAGGATGGATTCTAACCTATTGGCCCCACACAGTGACCCAACATTCTTAGCAGTAAATGCAGCTATTGATTTGATGTAGTAGTTGCACATGCAGCCAGTTGAGAGAGTGATAACAAGGAGGCAATATGTGTTGCTTTCTGGAAGACTAGCTCACTAGTGTTTTAATGAAATAAAGGTAATGTTCATAGAATATTTGGAAGTCAGCTGAGTGTTCTTGAAAACAGTTTTGTATCACATGATTTGGAGAGTGCAAACTGTCAGCAAGCATAAAGGAGTACAGATCTTCTGCAACAGGATTTTCTATTTATGGTATAACTGTCACGACCAACTCCAGTTTCACTAGAGCACCTTGCGAACACCATCAGAGCACTACCCCTATGCCACTGCCTGGCCGGTTACTGTTAATTTTGATCCAGATAGCTGGTCGTAGATTGACTCCGTTCATGGTGATCTCTCCTGTCCCACGTTGTGTTGATTAATCACAAGGTAGTCATGTGAGTTCTCCACTAGCTGTCTCTCTGCTGAACTAAACCAAACCGGGAAGAGTGCACACAATTGAGTAATAAAAGAAAGAAATATAGCACCAAAAATAATAAGTGGACCGACGTCTAAAGTGCTGTAAAATAACATCTTTACAGAAAGTAATTCACACAATAGTCTTTTGGATAATTCCCAATCTCTGCTTCTATCAATCTGGTAGTGGAACGGAAGTCTCTTAAGTAAATTGAATTATTCTCCTAAACAATAAACGAGAAATCTGGCTAGCCGCAGTTCACTACTCCAAACAGTTCTAAGTTCGTCATAAGTCTAGTCAATTGATTCTTTTTTTCCGGAATGTTGCAGAAATTGCCGGAGTGCTGGGTTAGGGGTAGGTTTGCGCGGTTCCTCTTCAGAAACAGAATCGAGATGGATTTCTTGTTCTGGGCTGGATCACTCTCATTAAAAACTCTCTTTGGCAATTTCAAACTTTGTCTGCAAAGTCCCTTCATGTCTGTCTTTAACTCTGGTTGGTTGATTGACGACAGTCTTCTTTATGTTCGGCACCCAACGGCATGGCAATTATCTGTCTCTTTACTTCTTCAGCTGAGAACTGTCTTTCGCAAGTGGCGATTTTTCTCTGGCTGGCACCCAACTGCATGGCAATCATCTCTCTGTCATTACGTCTCTGGACCAGGAACTCGAACTCTCTGCCACTTGAACTGCAACTGATTTTGGTCCCTCAGGACCCTGTATTTATGCCCAATCCAGTCTTCAACTCGGAATTAGATATTTATTATCTTATTTCTCTTTACAATTCATGCGAGCAAGACAATGCCTTTGAGTACAATAATAAAAAGTAACGCTTGTCTGGTGCCATGTGGTTTGTTTTATGTTTCAGATTTCTAATGTCCAGTGAAAAATAACAATTGAATTTATTTCTCTTTTCTTCCTCTTCTTTCTCTCCCTCCTTCTCAAGTTTAAAATAACAGAGAAACACCATTTGTTATCTTTTGTTTCTCTTCCTTCGCTCATATTCAGAGAATAAAGAAAAATGTCTTTTAGTATGTTTTCTTCTGATCTATAATAGTAATTAAAAGATTTTCCAGTTATAGTTAATAATTAATAAAATTAATTACCTCCATTCTGTCATAATATTGTTACACCCCGATGCACCATTAAAAAACTGATATCAGCTTGCATAACATTTTGCTGACAGGCTGAATCCATTTTCTCGTGCACTGTACATTATACTGACTGATGGATTGAGTGGTATCAGCATTGAATTAGAAGGTGATTTGATGTCACCAACATTGTTAGGCTATTTTCAATTTTGGTCCTCACCATTGTGTGTGGGTACCCACAATTTTCATGGGTTTTTGATATCTGTACAGAATTCACATATTTCTGCGATACACTTGTTACTGTTTCCATCTTGGGGATGAAGGACTTTATCTTTCTGGCTCAACAATCAACACAGGATTTTAAATTCTATCTCTTCAGATGATTGCCACAGAGACACATTTTTTTAACCTATTACATCCCATCATATCTAGATCATTGAATCAGATTCATTTCTACAAGTGTGGGAAAATGAAACCACCCAGTATATTGCAGTATTCGATTTTTTGGCATTTTAGTCTAATTCTTTCAAATTGGTTTCTCATGACTGCATTTTCAATTTTAATCACCTAACCTGAAATTATTTCTGAAACTGAATTCTATAAATTGCAAATTAAAACAAGAATAAACATGGCTAATCAACTATAAAGCTACATTGAACCTAACTCAGATTTAAAAAAAAAGATACCGCAAAAATGTGGTTAATATAAAGTGCTTCTTCTTAAAGTTACACAATCTACTTTCACAAAATGAAATCTCAAGAACATTGGATGGTCATATTTTGAAACAATAACATCAAGTCAGGCATGAGGAAGCATATTACCCTGTTTAGGATGAGTCTTTCATCATAGTAAAAATGTGTCTAACAAAAAACCATCTAAACCAAACTAGCATAGAATGAAAAATAATTGCACATATGCTCAATCAAATAAAACAATAGAGAAAAAAAAAGAAGAAATTCTTAATGTCAATGAGCTGACAGGTTAGGGTGGTTGATTTTACAACATATTAATACACTTGTTTAATATCAAATTTTGTGTCAGGGCACCCAGTGAGGAGGAGCAAACTTACTACACAATAGTAGTAGTCAATCAGATTACCCTTGCTAATCATTACAAGTTACTTATAAAGCAGTGCAATAAAACCAAGAGGTGAAGAAATTAATGAAAAACAATAACATCTATTAATGAAAAGAGTTCATTTCAAAATCTGATAATAATATAACTAGTAAACATAGCAGTAAAGATGAAAACAATAGTCCAAATAATGTAAATAGTATTTACACATACTATCTCATCTCAGAAGTATAGACAAAGTATTAGGTAAGCTATAGACAAATTACTAATTGAAGTAGTAAGTGATAGAGACAGATGAAATGGCTACAAAATGTCTAAATGGCTATTGCATAGGTCATGAAGGACAGATTTTTTTTTTCTTTTTTTCTATAATCATTTCACTCCAAGCAAATCCACTGGTGCACAGGGGTTTCAGTCAGTCAGTTAATTACTATATGTGTTACACACTTGGGAGATCATATCTTGAACAAGACATGACTTTTTGTGGTAGACTGGTTGCCAATAAAGGCCACAAGACCCAATCTGTCCTGCTATTCAACTCATAGCTGGATCAATACGTTTTCCAAGGATATCTACGTGCAATGAATTCAACTGAAATTGGGACTCGGCTCTCTGATTTTTCATTCCAAGCTGATATCCATTACACAACAACATGCATACAAAGAGAAAACATGGTACAGGAGATACTGAAGAAAAGATGAGATTTAGGGAGGTGTGAAATGCTATTTACATTGCATTTAAACTTTTGAAGGTTGTAGCTATTAAGGAAGCAAGTATACGGAAAGGAGTTCCACAGACGGGATGTGTGATTAAAGTGTTGTGTTGCTTCGTTTTGGTATAATTAGAAGATAACACAAACTTGAATTAATGATGTTTATTTTTGGTATAAAACTTTAGGTTTTTACATCAAGTTACAACCTTTAAATTTTGTGTGGATACAGGAGCAGACTAGAAATTCTCTTCACTATGGGATGCTAGTAGTAAACGAGCCTATCCCTGCTGGACTCTAGTGGTCAACTGACTAGCATCTTCCTCTTTTCAAATCTCCTACACAAAAACTACTGTCCTTAATTCCTAGTTCTTACTCCTACTCTTACTCCTACCAAAAGAAACAGTTCCTTATTTTGCCACCCAATTTTGAATTCTTGGTGTCAGTGTGTCTATCTTTTTCTATTTTTAGAACACTCGCCATTTTATAAACTATAACAAAAGAAACTGATAGAATAAAAGTTACGGTTACATTTGACCATTTTGCTAGTAAACGAGTGTAACCTTGACACCAATCTAGTAGCAAGAATTTTTCTTAGACAATAAGAAAAAAAATTACCCGACTGCAGCATCAAGAATCACTTGGGCAGGAATACCATAATCTTTTAATTCCTTCATTAATTTATGACTGAAATAAGAAAAAAATTGGTAATTGCTGAGGATTTCATTTTCAGTATTAATGCGAGAAACATGAAATAAACAGAACGGAAATCAATAGTGAGAATATTTTTCTTTAAATAAAGCATTTGTAAAGACATTATGTATAATGTAAACCAGATTTTTTCATTTTTAATGATTTTTTTTATAAACTAAATCATAAGTTATTAAATCATTTTTTATAAAAATATTTAGAATATTGATTTACTTTATTAAAAAAATAAATAGCATTACAATTTACTTTATTAAAAATAATTAAAAACAAAAAACTGCTTCATTTTGTTTTACATTTTTTAATTTACTTTATTTAAAGATAATTAAAAACACATGTATTTTATTGAATTATTCTTTATATATCAATTTACTTTATTAAAAAATAAATTTCATTATCATTTATTTTATTAGAAATAATTCAAAACAAAAACTGGTTCATATTTTACATAATGCCTTTTTAAATTAAATGCTTTTATTTAAAGAAAAATATTCACTAATTAAGGTTTTAATCCTTAAAAAATGACTTTTATTCAGTTATAAAAAAAGTTATATTTTTCTGGTGTTGAGTTGTCCTGCATCCGATTCTAGAAACGGTCCACAACTAAATTGTTTTTGTTGGACATAACTGCATGGACTTCGCTAAGGTCTGCAATATTTCCAATACATGCCCAATCTGGAAAGATCACTGATAGAATACCTAGAAGTCAACTGATTCTTCTTGGAACCAGTTTTGTGTCATTCATGCATGATGAGGGCCTGGGTTATTTTTCTGAAACAAAATAACTACAATCAAGAAATATATTAAGAATAAAGAAGTGCAAATAAGTAGCAGTTACAATAGTGGTGCTTGCAAATTTCATCAGAACATAACTGAGACACCATTACAACATGACCACCAGCATGCACTCACCCTGGTGACAAGCTGGATACATAGGCTCATCTAGTTTTCCTCCACAGAGGGAGTTGTTTGCCTGAATGAATGAGCTAACCAGGCAAGATGGTGCCAATTTCTCATGGTTTTTAGTTTGTTATATCAACAATGTTTTCCTTGGTGGTCAATGACAACAAAATCCCATGCAATGCAATGTACACTGTACAGTGCATTGACTCACCAATTAAGTGGTACCAGCATTGAATTAGGATTTGATTCAATGTTCTACTTTTGTTATCCGTCTCCAGCAATTCTGTATTTGCATCAATAAGTAAACAGCTTTGCTACTGCTGGCCAAGAAAAACCTAAAGCAGTTGCCACATGTGAGATACAGTAGTTATCAACAACCATTCTGCCATGTTTTATGGTTTCTGCAGCTAAACTACATCATCCAGTTGAATTTATTTCTACAAATAGGAAAGCTGAAAACCATCCAGTGTACTATGGGATATAATAATATTTTAGTACTACTACTAAATCTCATGCTATGAACCCACAAGAACCACATTGTCCTTTCAGTTTTCACAGTATCTTAGCAGACCATCAGAACATCCACCAGCACCAGATTAATCTGCTGTAAGTTCTGATGGATGATGTCCTTCTAGCAGCTATATTGTCTGCCAATAAGTCATCGCCAGTTACACTGCACTTCAGTTGAAATAAAGAAAAAAATTGAAGATTAGTAGATACAACAATGTAAGTTAGAAGTTTCAAAAGATTTCTTTGCATCTTTTACAAGGGCCATATAACAAATGAAAATGTCAAGATGGTCAGTATGAAAATCACCTGACAATGGTTAACCAAAAAGGGAAATGATATGGTATGGCCACATGTTAAGATCTAACAAGTTCTCTAAGATCATTTTTCAGGGAACAGTGCAGATTGAAAGTGGGTAGGCAAAATCACTGAGTGAACAGAGAGAAACTTTGCTGAAACTCACATGCTATCCCACAAGTATGAGAAATTATGCCAGCTGGTGAGTTATTCATACATTCTCCCTACTCCCTAAAAAAAATGATGTCAGGTTACATACAAGACAGTGAGATGTGACATTGTTTTAGCCAAAATATAACAAATAAAATAACAAAGGTGATGGTACAAAACAGAAAGATTTATAGAATAATGACTCTTCACCAAGTCTAACCTTGTAAGAAATAATAAACAACTTGTATCACAGTGTCAAAGGGAAGAGTCAATTTATTATTTCTGAAGTTGCAGCTCCTCATTAAAAAGTAATAATACAGATAATAAATGTATTTTCTTTGAAACAACACAAAGTACAAACCCAGATTTGTCAGGCTGTGATTCTGCCACAAATACATTAAATCTTTTCTTTTCATCTGCTGCATCTTTTAAGACTTTCAAAACAACTCGAGATCTTGAATGGGTCAAGATTGTCTAAAAAGGTGAAAAAAAAAGAAAGAACCAAATAAGGAGTCACCACTGAAAGGCAATAAAAATGTTGAGTAAGTATTTAAAGCCCAAAAAGAAAGCTACTAAAGAAAGGTTAAATGAATTTCCAAAACATTTATTTTCTCATCACTCATTTATCTTTTTTATTCCACTAATAATTAGTCCACTAATAATAGGAATAACAAAGCTGGTGTAAAATTTTACATAGTAAGACATTAGTGGCAATACTGTCTTCATCTAGCTGATGTCTTACCACTATGTGGGAGGTATTTCTGGTGCCCCTCCCCCAGTGTTTGATGCAATTCATAGTAAAATCGTTTGTAATAAATTGTTGGAATTGAGACAAATTTACAATGCTACAAGTGAGTAATTAACTTGTTTCAATAACAACATATTTGAACATTAAAAAAGAGGCTGACTTGTGAATTTTTCTGACTTCCACTTTTCATATTGCAAATACAATACAAGTCAATATGAACTTATGATGGAAATCAGGGTGTGAGATTAATGTTGTCTCCTGGATGATAGAGCATTAATTTGGACTGACTGGTTAGGTTTTTGAAATGGTACTAGGAAGATACAACATTTTTAATTAAGATTATAATCTATTTTTTCTAAAACCAACTAATTTCTTAAAGAAAAAATTTCTTTCATCTCACCATTATTAGGTTTTTAATAAATTGAGCATGCATACACACACAAAATTTAAGCACTTCTTTTGAAACTGGTGAATGAAATCAAATGAAAAATGAAGGTTGAAGGACTTAAATTTAGATATTTCTATTATTGAAATGTGAAAGAAAAACTGATCTAATTGTAAAAATGAATTTGGCTTTAATAAACAAAGCAAATATCAATTTTTTTCTAAAAACTTGAATTGCCCAACTTCCTAATGCAAATCTCCATTCACCCTAGCAATATTATGACCCAGGGAAAATAGTGACTAAATTTCTGGTTGCATGGAACAATGACTACAGTTTAAAGATTGAACAAATCAAAATTAATATTAATTTTTTTTTAAATCAAGTTTTTATTATGTTACAGCTAGAAATAGTGAGAAAAAAAAAAGGTTATGGGGCAATTTAAGAATTTTCCAGGAATATTAATGCTCTTTTTCAGGACAGTTCAGAAACAATGGCAAAAACAATTATCTGGAGCCCAAGGAAGGTCTTGCACATAGTACACATTTTCAAGACCTCTCACTTCCAGACAATTTATTTCTGAACAGATTCTGTCAAAAATTCTGGAAACTTTTGCATTGGTTTCATATTATTCAATGTTAATGGAGTTGGTGGCTGAATTATTCAGCATTTTAAATGCATAAAAAAATGGAAACAAAATATTAGAACTAAATATGAGCCCAGGATTTGCTTAAGAAATAAAATAGTAAAAGACTAGCAGACTTACCGTTCCATCACATAAAAAAGGAGAACAAAGTTTACTAATCTTTGTTTGTGATTCTGCCACTTTTTTCAAAAAGAGTTCCCCACGTTCCACCAATTTAGTTTTGAATTCCTGTAATTAGACATGAAAAAAAAGTAAATATAATTTAAATTGAAGAAATAACAAGAAACTGTTGGGTCTATTTAAAGTGTAACAAGTAGACGCCAAATACTGAAAAATACATGTCAAGAATTTGTTAATGTCTTTAATTTCTTGAATCAAAGATACTTAAATAATCCTTGGAAATTTACCCTTCATTTGTGAGGCTAATGGTTTATGATTATCGAGAAGGTACTTTAATATGGAAACAGTAATTTGTGTTTTTGTATGTTTTTTTTTATGTAACCCATGGAAAAAAATCTAAAAAGTGCTATATCCAGAGAATTAATCAAAAAATTACATTTTTAAAAATTAAAGTCCCCAAATTCACCAGTTTCAGTAACATTGCCATGAAACAAGAAAATCAGTGAAGTAATTTTCGTCTATATAATGCATGCAAGCCCTCATTAAATTCTTACATTCAGCTGACTCCTGATTTGATAAGAGGAATGTTCCTATGACAAGTGTTGCTATTGTTGTCTCTTTGAACAAGAATGGAAAGAAAATGAAATTTTTTAAGTAAAAATTTTAGAGTGCAAGAAGAAGAGAATACAGACATATATGCATTCTGGTTTGGTTGTTTTAGTTTATCATATCACTCTCTAGCCCAAATATATGCCTTGAGCAACTACATATATTTTGAACATAATTTTAGGCCTTCAACTACAGGGTGCAATGAGTAAATTGTCACCATTTTATATTTTTAATTTTGTGAATGCACATTGTTTTTTATTATGTTGACTGCACAGTATAGTAGGATCAGTTGGGCACCATCTGTGAGAAAAAGAGCACCATGATGCAATTCACTCTACCAGAGATTTAGAAAGGGCATGCTGTACTACTTGGCATTAGTGCCAGAAGCTCCAACAAGCACATCTCAGAGGTCAATCTGAGAACAGTGCAGAGGATTTTGAAAGAGTTTGATGTCTAATGGTGATTATGAAGGCGTTTGGAGTGATTACTAGTGATAGCAACATTATGCCTTCATTCATCTTCCCACAGGGCCTCAGACTTAACAAGGAGGCCGACATAAAGTGCCTTGAGAAAAAGTGCTGACCTGGGTCAAGAGGGTGGCTGCTGGAAGACTATGTCTGGCAAAAGGACTGCACCAAGTCACACAAGCAGGAGAACCCAGTCATAGCTGTCAGACAATTTCTGCAACCATACATCTAGCTACCTAATTCTCCAGACTGCAAACCCCTTGATTATTATGTGTGGGGTGCAGTTGAGCAAAAGACCAACAAAACTCCTTGTCATACCAAAGATGAAATAAAAGCAAGGATTGTGGCAGAATTCATCAACTTAAACAAGGAGACCATCCAGAAGAGTTGCAGGAGATCCCAAAACTTGTCTGGAAGCTGTGGCTGAAGCCAATGGTGATTTTATTGAATAAATTTACTCTTTAGAATTTCAAGGTATTTTTGTATAATTTTGGTAAATATATCTGTTATTTTAATTTTTGTGTAATTTAGACGACAATATTGCACATATATCTTGTACATAATTCTATACTTCCAGGGTAAACATATGCTTTAAAGATATAGTTTGTAGATGATTTATTGTAGATTGTTTTGACATGCATTCAGAAAAATTATTAATAAAATAAAAAAAACATTTTTTATTAATATCAGTCAAGTCAGTTAAGTGCCATACATTGCTTGGGCAATCATGTCTCTTTCGATCCATGAGTGACAAGGCAGAAGATTTTCTTGCAGCAGGTTGTTATTTGTTTCTGCAGTAGACTGGTTTCCAATCTGTCTAACCCATTGCTGGAGGGAGAAGAGATGGATTAACTCCTTTCCAAAAGGTATTTGCAAGTAAGTGAATGTAATGAATTCAACTGGAGTTTGAACCCGTCTCTCCAATCTCTTTCTGAGCTGATATTCATTGCACAAAAATGCACTGCTTATACAAAAAGACACACTTAATTTATTTTTTTTTGAAATTGCGCTAATTAAGGGTATCAAATATTGTTCGGATAATTGAACCACATATTTGAGAGGGGGAAGGAGAATAGCTTTGCTATTTTTCTCATAATATATAATTCTTTTTCTCATAATATATAATACACCTGAAGAAGACTGAAAAAGAAGTTAACTGAAAAGTATTTACAACCTCAAGTATAAGAAGTGGTTTGTTGTTTGAAGAATATTTAGAATGTTAATTGTTATAAACAATGAATAAAGGTGTCATCTTGGAAGCTGGTAAGTCATTCTTGTAAGGAAATACAGAATTTTCTAGACAAGATTTTTAATTTAATTTTTGGCAGTGATTAAATTGGTAGATTATTAACTGCTCCCTACCAAGCATTGAAATAAAAAAGTGTGTGTGTTGGAGGGTTAATTTCTCTTTAAAAAAAAAAAAAAAAAAAAAAATGGAAGCAGTTAGAAGTGATACTGTCTAGTCCATATGTCATAACACATTATGGAGACATTTTAATGAAATTTACATTCAAACAATCATACTATTTAAACGCCTATATATCGATATATGATCAGTGCACAAAATCCAGGATTCCTTTAATCTCATTTCTGTTAATTGTTTTTGTTTTATTTATTATTACAATTATCAGACTATCATTCTTTGATAGTACATTAATATTCCTCCATTATTGTCTAATCTCATGTTTGCAATAACACAAAGTGGTACTTAAAAGACTATTTTTCCCATGACTTTCACTCTTTAGCAATGTTTTTTGTTCTAAAAAGTAATGTTTTTAATTGTAATAAAACTTAAACATATGCTGAAAGTGAATTTATACATTTATTTTGTTGTTCTTGAGAATTTACAACAAATCTTTTTGTAAATTCTCAAGAACAACAAGATATGTATAAATTCAATTTCATATGTCTAGGTTTTATTAAAATTCTAATTGCAGCTTTTTAAAACAATAAACATTGCTGAAGATTGAAGGCATTTAAAAATGCAGTCATGGGAAAAAATCACATCTTTTTGACAGGTCATCTTATTGCAGGCACATTAGTTCATGTTTGCCATGTTATTTCTCTAGAGACGTGAAGATCAAATATTTACTCTTACTTATCCAAAGAAGAATTTTCTTACTAAATAAATCTATATTCAAAGATCTTGGAAAAGTTCTCAGTCTGACCAACTCCTTAAAATCTAATAACCAAATGACCAAACATGAGAATAATTTTGGAGGGGTTTCTTGACTGGACGCAGAACTTTTCACCACCTCCTTATAAATGTGTGAAGTTTATCACTTAGATTATGTGATGATGGGTTTTCATTATTTCAATTATTATTTACATATTTATCAACATTTTAGATATTCTCTATCTGGGATTTTCAAGCACAGATAAAACAACCACACATTAAAGACAAAGAATATTCAAGCCAAAATATCATTATTAACAAAGGCGTAATTTGAAGAATTTTTTGTGTATCATGCATTTTTTTATACTTTGTATTAGAGTGTAGTACTTGTTCAATACCCAGCTCTTTTCAGCTAGAGTTAGTTACACATACTAATCTAGAAACTGATATAAAATCATTGTGAGAAGGAATTGGGGAAAAAAAGCCATGAAGAGACAGAGAGAGGAAGCGAGAGAGAGAGAGTGTGTGTGTGTGCAGAAAGGCGGTGAGAAGCGGAGCATGCAGGCAGGCAAGTTTAGTTGAAGATCATGGAAAATGCGATAAGATTTTTTAAAATGAACCTTTGTTGGTCTTCAAACAAATTTTCAGAAATAAATTTATTTTTTAGATACACTCAATTCATATATATATATATATATATATATATATATATATAAAATGGCTAGTGCTCATTTCTCGGTAGACACATCTGCTTAGGTAAGAATGAAAAAGATGTAAAAGGTAAGAATGAAAAGATGTAAAAAGATTCAAAGGGGTAAGGACAGGGCCTCCTCTATATTAACCAAGGCCTGTCCTATGATTAAAGTTGACTTGCTGACGTCACACTTCATAGAGTTCTGTTTTATTTACTACACAGCATCCGTTAGCCTTGACTTATTTTCAGAACCAAACATGCCTTCCTCTTGTTTAGACTTAGAAGATTTTATTGTCTACATAAATTGGAGCAAACATTTTTGTGGATACATTGGCAAAATGGAACAAATTGTGGAATTAGCTAAAGTGCTACAAGTCACTTTACAGCAACAAATCCAACAACAAAAATTTATGCAGCAACAAGAAAGGTTTGAAAAGTTATTCAAACAGGCAAAAGACAATAACTCACTTTGAGAAGACATATTATCAAGGACAACAAAAGAACCGGGTTCTAGATTTTTTTTTCTGCTGAAGGAATTTAAAATTCACTCTCTGAATTTAAATATGACCCTGACAGTGGTTCAACATTTCCAGCTCTTATTTTTGTAGGTTTGAAACAATATTTATGAAAATATGTGAACAATGGTTCGATGAGGAAAAAAATCACTATTGTTGCAGAAGTTGGGAACATGAAAATACAAAATACGTGAATTTAATCCTCCCAAAGAAACCAGAAGAAATTACATTCAGTTAAACAGTAGAAATTTTGTCGAAAATTTTTCATAAAAAAATAGTCTGTTTCATACATGATACAAGTGTCTAAATATCAGAAAACAAGAGGATGCTGATTTTGTCATGTATGCAAGTATGGTTAATGCATAGTGTGAGGCATTTAAACTAAAGAAATTGTCAAACGACATGTTCGAGTGTCTAATTTTTGTGCAGGGGCTAACGACACTGAATATAAAGAAGGATTGTTTCTTTAGGGATAAAATGTTTTAACTGTGGGTGTGTAGGCCATAGAAGGTCTCATTGTTGGGCTTAACAGAGAAAAGTAACATCAAATTCGCAAACAAAGACAAATGTAGTTTTGTCGAAAAACTAAATTAAGGAGGGTAAAAGAAGAAAATATTGTTTAACTTACAGGAATTACTGGTAAATTCTTTCTGTAACAAGTTAACGTCATAACGAATGATAAGCCGAAGTAAACAGGAAGATTTATTATGAATTTTAAAAGTGAATTCCCCTCGCATCTTTTCGGAAGAACTAGGTCTGTGCACAAAACAGAAGTCAACTTTGAATTGAAAGAAAATGTTAAACCAATTTTTAGACCAAAGAGAAAAGTACCATTTTCGGCACTAGACACAATAAATGAGGAATTAGAAAGGTTGGAGAAAAGTGGTGTAATTTCAAAAGTCGAGTACTCGGATTGGGCATCTCCAACTGTTTATAAAAAAAAGAAATACAAAAAAGTCAGAGTGTGTGCTAACTTTTCAACAGGCTTAAATGACTGTTTGAAAGACCATGCGTACCCTCTACAGTCTCCAGAGATATATTCACTAAATTAAATGGAGGTAGAGAGTTTTCAGAGTTAGACTTGTCAGGTTAAAGTCAGTGAAAAATGTTCAAAGTACCTGACAATATATAAAGGAATTTTTAAACTAAATCATCTTCCATTTGGATTGAAGGTAGTGCCAAGCCTACTACAGTAAATAATGGATACAATGTTGGCTGGTATGGAGTATGCAATCGCATATTTAGATGATATTTTGATTAAAAGTGAAATTGAGGCCCAACACAAAACGCATATTAGAACAGTATTTCAGAGAATTGAGGAATACGGGTTCAAGCTGAGTGCTGAAAAATGTGAGTTCTTCTTAAAGAAGATAAAATATTTAGGGCAGATCATTGACAGTAAAGGAAAAAAACTGGATTCAAAAAGGCTGAGGTTATAAAAAATATGCCAACACCTGATAATATGGCTAAACTTCAGGTGTTCTTAGGATTAGTAAATTATAATAGCATATATATACTGAAAATGGTATGATATGAGAGCTCCTTTAAATAAGTTGGTGAAAAAGAGCATAAAGTGGATATGGTCAAAAGACTGAGAACAGGCTTTAAAAAAAATAAAAAGCTGTCTATTATCAGACCTATCAACCTGAAGAGGAAAATTATTGTAGCAGCAGGTGCCAGTAATTTACTTAATAAATTCGAGGATGGATCTATGAAGCCAATAGCACATGCGTCAAGAACAAAGTTACAGTCAAATCGAAAAAGAGAGTTTAGCAATAATTTACGCTGTGAAAAAATTTTATAGGTTTCTATACAGAAGAAAATTTATTCTGCAAACAGACTTCAAACCACTGTTATCAATATTTGGAAAAAAAAAGGTATACCAACTCACACGGTAAATCAACTACAGCGTTGGGGTGTAATTCTATTGAATTATAATTTTAAAATAGAATATGTGCCTTCAAAGAAGCTAGATCACTCTGATGGGTTATCAAGATTGATACCTGGATATACGGAACCACAGGAAGAAACAGTAATAGTGGCACTAAGAGACAAAAGTGAATTGTCAGATCTGTTATGCAACACTATTAGAGAACTACCAGTTACTCTATAAGATGTGAAAAAAGCAGCGGTGAACAATGATTTCATTAAAAAAATGAAAAAGCAAGTCTGGCTGATCGAGAAAACTAAAAAAGGAGTTAGTGTGTCACCATTTCCAATCTGTGAACAGGTATTACAATATGCAGATAGAGTTGTAATGCTGGCTATTCTACAAAAGAAAATTCTGAAAAAATTTCACACTGGTCATCCAGGGTTTAGAGAAAGAAATCTCTAATGTGAAGCTATACTTATTGGCCAAGGATAGACCAAGACATTGAAAACTTGGTGAAACAGTGCAGAGGATGTCAACTGGCAGCAAGTGATCCACCAATAAGAATCCAACCATAACCAAAGACTGTTGTCTCATGACTTGATTGCATATCGACTATGCAGAGCCCATAAATGGATCTTATTACCTAATTATTGTGGACAGTTTCATCAAGTGGCCAGAAAATGTTAAGTGCAGACATCCGACTGCAACAAATACAATAAATACACTTAATAAAATGCTTAGTTGCTTTGGTCTCCCTAAAACTTTAATCAGTGACAATGTAACGCAGTTTACGGGAAGAAAATTCAAGAAATTCTGTTCATCGTTGTCCATTGGTCATGTGACAACGCCAGTATATCATCCAAGATTCAATGGAGAGGTTGAAAAATTCATGGACACCTTTAAATAAGCGTTAAAGAAAAGTCAAGGCGTAGACACAAAGGAAAGAAGTATTCAGAAATTTTTGGCAGTATATAGAATCATGCCAAACCCAAACATCAGGGTTACTGCCAGCAGAGTTAATGTTTGCGATAAAAATACTCTCTGAGTTTGACAGGCTGTTGCCTAGTCTGGCAAAGAAAACTGCTCAAAAAGAAAACCAGATGGCTAAAGCGTATAAGCCAGGTGACAGTTTTTTTCAAGAACTTTAGGGCTGGAAAAATGTATAAGAAGAAGGAATTATAACCAAAAGAATTGGACAGGTCATATATGACATAAAAAGGGAAAAATTTCTGTGCAAAAGACATTGGAATCAATTGAGACCCAGACACACTATAGAGGTCACGGAAAATATCAAAGAAATTCCAGTGGAAGTCCTGTATGGCGCATTTGAAATTCCCGTTCCAGCAAGTCAACATTCGCTAATGGTGGTATTCCCGACCTCAAGGCCAGAGGTACCAGTGTGCCAAACGTCACCACAGCAGGGAGGACTTAGGGAAAAAAATCAATCACTTATGTCCAGACCCTAAAAAGAGAAAATATTGAAGCTAAATCCCCCTCACAGTAATATGATTGGCTGGTGTCAGCCATAAATACAGAATAAGGCTGGACGCCTATGCCTACACCTATTGCATAAGCCTGTACCTAAGCATACTGCATACAACTCTGACGAGTACCAGTCCATTACAGCTACTTGCTAGACTGTTCTACCTGGTTACATTTGCCAAAACCACTTAGCTACTTCGAATAATATATATATATATATATATATCCCTTTCCGGGACATATCAAAATGCAAATTAGATAAGATGAATTTGATTTATTGTTTGTACATATTGAGTTATTAAACTTTGAAGAAAACAAATTAAATTTGTTAATATTGAGTTGACTGCATTCATTTATGAGCAATAAGAATAGAAACTCACTTCTTGATCCAAAGATGTAAAAGTGATGAAGCGAAGGTACAGCTGACAAGCTGACTTCAAAGATGTGCCACTCTGATCTCGTTTATCAAGTATTTCTTCTGCATTTGTTAAATTTTCCCTCAATTCTTTTAATGTTGTAGCTGTTTACAAAGAGAATATTTTAATTGAATCACTGAAGTAAACTTTTGTAGAGCAAGATTTTTAGTATTCAATAGGGAAATAACAAAAATTCAATTATAAGATATTAAATATAGAAATAGGATAATTCCATACCTTCACCATTTTTAACAATTTCTATAAGCGTTTTTACAGCGGCTAGTGCAGGCGTGGTTTCTGGCTGATTTTCAATAATGTCATCAAAATAGTTTAAAATATCTGAAATAAAAAGTATATAAAAAAATATATCAAAATCTAAAAATTACTCATTCAAAGAAAAAAAAGATCAATTTGAAATGATTGCTAAGATCTGATGTTATTCCCATGATCTGGAATTTGCATCAGTATTTTGTGATTGTCTTTTTATGACATCTTTACTTAAGAAAATTTGTGGTAGAATTCACAATTTGAACTAAGATTTATTATATTTAGTCAGTCATTGATTAAAATGTTACTGGGGTTCTTAATGAGCCCCCACCATAACTTTTAAAAAATTGCTAAAATACTTTAATGTCAAAATAAATATATTATCTGAATAGGCAATATATTTTGTATGTAAAATAAATTAAAAAAGAAAAAAAACAAAATAGAGAATTTAAATGAACTCAAAAAACAATGAGAAATTTTGAATGGTTGACATTAAAGATAAACATATAATGGGTATGCCTGCAGCTCACATACAAGTCATTGAATTTCAAAAAAGAGGCCTTCCACACTGCCATCCTATCTATTATAATAAAGACTATTTTATATATATATATATATATATATATATATATATATAATTATTTCACACTAAGCAAGACAATACTGCTATTGGTGCACAGGAGGTTTCAATGAGAGGAAATGAATGATAAAAAAGAAAACTACAGGTGATGTTGTAGAAAGGGTAAGAGAGAGGTGGGAGTCACGAAGATAGATGACAACTGGCATTGCATTTAAACTTTTGGTTGGAGATTGTAGCAATCAGGGAAGCAAGTATGGGGAAGGGAGTTCCACAGGCAGGAAGTGTGAGGAAAGAAACTGCTAGAGTAGAATTGGCAGTTATATTTGCCTATTTTGATGGTAAAATGGTGAGACTTAGTTGACAAACTAGTTGAATGAGTAAATTGATGAGGACAGGGCTTCAGGAAATAAAGCTCATCAGAGTAGAAGCTGTGAAAATACTTGTAGAAAAGACAGAGGGAAGCCACATTCTGTTGAAGAGAAAGTGGCTGAAGGCAAGCAGCCAAATTGAGGTCAATTACATTGCAGATCCTCCTTTGGATTTTGTTGAGAACTCTGAGATGAACAGCAGGAGCGCCTGACCAGATATGGCAACAGTATTCAATGAATGGACAAATGGTAAATTTATAAATGTGCAAGATGGATTCTTATGAAAAAAAACTTCCTGGCTCGGCATAGCAACCCAACCTTCTTAGCAGTAGATGTATCTATTGATTCAATGTATTTATTCTACTTGATATCAGCTGAGTGAGGCCAAGGAAGTGCAGTGTCTTGATTTCAGTGAGACTAATATGATCTATATTAATGGATTGTAGGATAACTTTCTTATGGTGTTTAAAAGACACAGCTTTGTTCTGGAAGCATTAAAATTTACAAGCCCTTTCTTACCCCAATCCATCACAAATTGGAGGTCTATTTTAAGAGCAGAGGCTTAATCTACTTTGTCAGCCCAGGAAGATTTCTTGTTGTCTAGCTGGTGATGTCATCTGCTTCGATGCCAACTCAGGAACTGACTACATCAGGAAGATCATTGTTGAATATCAGGAAGAGCGTAGGACCTAGGAGAGAGCCTTGAAGCTGAGTTAACATGAAAGGGTTTGGAAGTATGTTCATTTAGAATGACCATCATTTTATGATTTGACAGGAATGATTAGATATAACTGGATAATGATTCAGTTTAATCATATGCCTGTAGCTTGTGCAGAAGGCTAGCATGCCAAACTCTAGTGAACGCTTTTGAGATATCCAGGGCTTTGCCATTCTTAACAAAGGCCTGATACATGTACTTGGTGATGGTCATTAGCATATCAGCAATAGACCTGGTAGAGCAGAAGCCATACTGTTTGTCAGAAAATAATTTGTTAGATGTGAGATACTGAATCATTTCAGCATTGATAATAGCCTCAAACACTTTGCCAAAAATTGGTAAGAGGCTGATAGGGCAATAGCTAACTATTGTCCTATCAGCCTCTTACCAATCAGAGGGCTCTCCAGAGTTTTTAAAGACAGGAACTACAGAGAACTTCCAACAAGTAAGGGAGCAAGAGGCAGCAAGGCAATAGTTATAAAGTTTGGAGAGAACAGGAGATAATTCAGGGGCACATTTCTTAAGGACAATGACTGGAATACCATAAGATCCATTTCCTTTATGGGAGTCAAGCTTAGAAATAATGTTAGAGACCAGAGAGGGGGTTATGTATATATCATTCAGCTGGGCCTCAGTTCTAGGAGGGAAGTCTGGTGTGGGTACTCCAGATGAGTCAAGTGTGGAATTGTAAGAGAATTTTTGAGCAAAGCACTCAGCCTTGTTAACTGTAGATGTGAGAACCTCAAAATTATTGAGTAGTTGAAGGAGTGGAGGTTTGCTGTTGTTTAGCACACTTTTGCAGAGCTATCAGTAGTCCTTAGAGCCAAACTTGTGGGATACTACACTGTTTCATTCTATTAGCAAACAACAGTTTAGCATCATCTTTAAAAATATTTTTGCTGTGATAATGTCTACAATTAAACATCTAGGGGTGAATGCCAAATATTACCTGACAAATACAAGTATAATTCAAAATTAATGCAACATTTTACATACATTATTTAAACATTTAACGTTCAGAAAAAATACATTCAATATAGGCTTACCAGATAAGAAATCTGCTTCCATCAGAATATTAACTGAGTTCAGTGAAACTCAAATTCATAATGGTGAATTTTATTACTTTTTTTTTTTTTTTTTTTTTTTAAAAGTTATTATTCCATTGGCAAGAGGCTTCCTTGACCCTAACACATTATATCCAATATATAAGTATCAGCTGCTGGTGTATTTACATTTTATAAAAACATTACACACTATGAAATCTATCTTTCTCTATCATGCACTAATAGCTTGTTGGGTGGATCTCCGGCTGATGACAAATCAGTTGGGTTTCAGTCCCGGCTTGAAACAAACCCTTAATCTAGCCACAACAATGAGCTGTGATACAGCAAAACAGGCGGAGGATTTTTATATAAGACAAAGAGAGAGGCAGAGGAGGAAAACAAGCTGAAAATCCTACCTGAACCGGAATCAGTCCCTAGAACTTCAAAGAAAAATAAATAAATATATATATATATATTTCCCTCCTGTCATGCTCATGGAGAGAGAGACAATAGTGAAGCAGACCATAGTGAAAAATGAAAGTTCTTGCAACATGTTTGCTCTTTAACTGCACCTTATTATTTTATGTTTTTGCAATAATTAGGTTGTCAAGTAGTGAATATATATATATATATATATATATTTTTTCCCTCTTGTCATACTGGGGAGTTTGTATTATTTAGTTCATTTTCTTATGTCTTAATATAAGATACCCAATAGTTGGTACATCAAGATATATGTTGGTATCATTTTAGATGGCATATCAATATAAATATTTTGTGGTCATGGTCCCACTCATGTGAAAATAATGCTGAATGATCAAGATAAAATCAGGACAAGATGATAAATTGATACAATTTTTACTGCTGAAATTCTTTGGAGACAAGAATTTTCTTTCAGAATTAGTAAGAACAATTATGACATGCAGTTTTTGTGGAACATACAACCCTACCTCTCTCTGCATGAGGTAGGGTCAGTGTCAGAAAAATTTCCTGAAGGTGTCTAGTGAAGAAACTGCTGAAAATATTGAAGGTTATTCTGTCTGTAAAAGTTATAATAATGGAGAAACTGCAAAAGTAGGAAATCATCATATAGATAATTGATATATCGTGCCTTTCAACAAGTTTCATCTTCTGAAAAAATATCGAGCTCATACTAATTTGGAAGCATGCTCTTTGGTAAAGAGCATTAAGTACACATTCAAATATATGTACAAAGAACATAATTGTGTAATAATGAAAATCAATAATTGGGAGATCATTGCAACTGAAATAGAAAGACAAGAAGTTGAAATCAAGCAATTTTTACTATGCAGACATGTTTCACCTCAAAAGCCATGTGATGTCTCTCTAGAGTACAAAATGCATGGACAATTCCATATGGTTTATTGTTTAGCTGTGCACTTACCAGAACACGTGTTGTATCAAGGTTAGGAGATGCAATCTACTGGCTAAGCGTAATATGAACTTAACTGTATGGCTTAAATTAATTCAACCTGATGCAGCAGCTAGAATTTTTGTACTGCACCATATATTTAACTGAAGGGAATAAAATGAACTCTGAGGATGTGAATCAATAACAATGCAGTAACAAGAATGTATTCAGTAAAAAAATTTTTATCTTATTTATTTAATTAGAAAACTTTTATCTTAGACCGCTGCTACATGTTCCCAGAGCCACTTCTTTTGATAAGTTGAGGACAGAAGAGTAGAGCAGTCAACATTCAAGGCACCTAAAAGACTGCTGAATGCTGCAATATTTTGTATGCCATGGCAGCTGTTAAGCGTGTTTGCTATGATGTTTCTATTCAATCATGAGTGCATGGCCAAGTAGTTAAAACGATCGCTTTCTGACCATAAAGCCCAGGTTCAAAACTCAACATGGTCAATTTATCAGGAAGAGGACTTCTTAATGTTATCAGTCTGGAGGAAGTGGTCCCAGTGGGCAGCATCTTTGGAAACTATAGCATGGGTTGTCCCAAGCCTTGTGAGTGAAATTGGGTAGACAGGGCCTTTCGGGTACCATCAATGGCTGTGCCAGCATGAAGTTGTAAGTCATGACTGAGGATTTGAGCATATTGATCTTGTTCAGACTGTTGATCATGCTAGATAATGCACTCTCTCCCAGAAACTGTAACTAGATCTTCTTAACATAGTTGTAGTATAAACCATAGGTTGGCTCTGCGAGTGTTGAACAAACACAAATATGCCTGAGCAAGCATCTGCAACAGGGATTAGCTAGCCAACCTAGAAGATGAGCACCCTTGGATACAAGTAGCTGGTTATTCAATCTTTCTGTGAATATATGAGGATTTTATTTTGTGAATTGAATTCTCCCATTCCCACCAAAATACTGTATAGTAACTGATTATTTGGTGAGGATGTAATAAGGAAAAAATAATTTTGAAACCTATTTGTGTTTTTAATGCTTTTTCCATATAATTAATGGACTCAAATGCATTTTTATTTGTCAGTTGTTTTTAAAAATCTTTAATGCAATCTTTTCATGAAATAATTAACTTTATAATTATTGAAACAATGTTTTAATAATGTTTTATACCAAAAATACATAGGATAAGAATTATGACAACAATGTTTCAAAGATTTTTTGAAAAGCTCAACTACGAGTGTAGAAAAATAAGGCAAGGGTGTATTGAAGTTAGGGCAAAACACTTGACAGATTAACAATTAAAAGGAAACAGGCAAATAAGGGAGAGTGACAGGAAGAAGTAAAAAAACTGAAGAATGATGAGTGAGGACACTGCCTCAAAAACCAGAATATAGTGTATAATACATAACTTCTGAAGCAAAATGTGCCCAGGGAACATCTTTGCAAGATATCAAGTCTTTAACAATAGCAAAGTGGGTCTCACCAACAGCAGGACTTTCCCATCCCTATTGCTTTAATTGATATGAGGTGGTTGGCAAAGACTTGGACCTGGACAAGTTGTAGAAAGGTTTGTATTTGGTTATGCCAAGCTATTCTGTTGCTAACAAAAAAACACAGATGTTACTAACCACCTTTGACACACGTCTGCATGTAACTCATGACCTCTTTTGAATCCATACCAATGTGTTCGCCATACGTCCCCCGATCACAAATTTGACAGCTTGAGTATTTCTCTGAAGAGAGTGTTCCTCCACCTCATTACCATGTGATTTTTCATTCATGGAATTATCTGGCCAATCCATGCTCATGAGGATTTCTTCCTTATTTTGGAGCATATCATCCTCACTGCTTGTTGAAGATCATGAGCAGAAGGAAGGATCGAGGTTCCTGACATGACATATCTTCGTCCACTAAAACTGATTATAGATGAACAATTTCAGTAATTTGTTCCTTTCCAAAAGTTGTTTCATACCAGTTGTGTGGAACCTTTAACCACACAATACCCCAACTTGTACAATTTGTGGCTGACCTCAGATATCATTGGAGGAACTAAATTAATCCCTTTAAGCCAAACCTTGTATCTAAAGATTTGACTTGCAGGTGCAGTCAGTGGTGAGGTATCATCTTTGGGGATAACATTGCACCAGTAGGTGACTTCTTGGACAGAAGATTTCATCCTAGCTGCAACCATCTTGACACTAAAAGAATTTTTTATTTGATAAAAAAAACCCTGCAAAAAAATAGCGCAAACAAATGTTTGAGGTAACATTTAATTTATATGGGAACACAACAAAGACAAATGACAAGCCAACTTTAAGAACAAATGATAAATTTATTTTATTGTTAACACACATAATGAATGAATTACAAATTAAGTGCATTGTGCCAAACATGCAAAATAATCAATGCAAATGAAATATGCCCTTTTACAATAAAATTATAATTCTGCATAATGTCCTCACAAAAGAAAACTATGTAGAAAATGTAGAAAAGGAGAAAATACTTTTCTGAATAGTTTTCAAAAGAATTGGTACAATTTTCGAAGCAAAGTTCATAGTAACAGCAAAGAATAGAACTATCACACCAGCTGAAGACTTTTCCTTAATGTGGGAGTAACTTTGATGTTCCCTTTAATTTTTGTCTGGTAGTTGTCAAATTTCTTCTGTATTGTTTTTCTTTCAGGTCCGGGGTGACCTGGGTTCCAGCAGCAGATATTCAGCTCCTCAAATTAACTCCTGGACCCTCTTTTATTACCTAAAGGTATGCTACAAATTCACTTGTTAGAATTTGGAGGGAAACCTTTTGATTGGTTCTGAATGAAAAAAAAATGCAGTTGTTTTCCCACAATGTACCAAGAATATTTTTGAAATGCAAAAATTATGCAAGAGCCTAACACAGCATCTGTTTTCTCTTAAAAAAGCATATAACTTACAAACAAACAGTTTAAATTTCTTATAACTCTTCTGTGGCACCACCCCATTATTCCAATTTATGCTGGGATATGAGCACATCAAAATTGCAAATGCACACCTCCATCCTTTGGCAAATGCCCGCAACTCCCTGCTGCAGAATACTGTTATTGTCTGTAAGTAGCTCACAAGGTGGTCTCTTCTCACGGAACACAGACTCCAGCTGACATATGATATTGAGTGAGTTTTGGCTGCCACATAGAAAACAGGCCATAGTCTGCTGATGTCAGGTAATGTCTGCATGTGAGTCAGGGCCTATTTTGTATTTTGATCTGCATTCACCACAGAATGTAAAAATACTTTTTCACAGTATTAATAATCGAGAGAAAGAAATTAATTTATTGTAGAACTTATTATAGACTGTGAATTTAGTTTATATTAAAATTATTCCTTTATTTTTAAAAGTGAGCGAGAAATTTATTGAAAGTATTTACTTTTGTTTAATAGCAAACTTAATTTAATAATTAATTTGAAGAATCAATAATTATTAACAGATTTTTTGATAGACAAATGAATAAATTGTAATATTTATATAGGTACTTGATAACTATTGTGATATCAACAGGAATGTAGTATCCTCAAGAAATTTACCTTCACTCCACCCCCACCATTTCATACTTGACAGTTACTGATCTAAACAAATGGATCAGCCTTGGATCAATGTCCACTCTGGGAAAGAATTATTAATATTAATAATAGCTACTTCAATAATTAAAGGTGTACATTTACTTAGTGAAATATTTTTATAGTACATGCAATAATGGTAGTGAGATGCACAAAATAACAGACCAATTGATTTATTAAAACAAAATTACAAAAAAGGAAAGTTTCAAACAAGAGTTTATTTTTGTTGTCAGAAGTAAATTACATACACAACGAAATGTTCATAAACATGTTTGAGTGGGACTCACAGTGTTGATATGTTTTTAATGTGAAGTGTTCCAGATCTTCAATGTGGAAAGTTTATGCCACCAGCTCAAAAGTGAAAAACCCGGAAGGTAGAAAGAATTACCTGAGGGTTCATATATTCAAGAGTTGCTGTTAATATTATGTTTAAGGGCTGTTGCTAATATTAATGGGCACTACAATGAAAATACTTGGTGTGATAGATTGAGGACAAAAATTAAGTGTGGTTTCGCATTTCATACTAAAAACATTTTTAATTAGCTATCTCCAAAGATTGACTTAAAAAAAAAAAAGAGGGATACACTGAAAAATACCTCAATTATTATGTGATTTTTGCAAGAATTTCCAAATCAATGTTTTTCACTGCAGAAAATTGCTAAAATATTTCCTCTATACTAATTTGTGGTCACCCGTTGATAAAAAAAAAAAAAATTTTAAGTTTAACCAAAATATCCATTGGTCTTTCTTCTTACAAATATATTTTTAGACAATAAAACTTTGTTTTTATCAAGTTTGCGTTATATTTTCATGTGTATGGCCATTTTTTTAGTCAATCTTGGGAGGTACTTAATTTCAAACTTTAAGTGTCACCTTTCTTTGGAGATAACTATATTTAATTTAATTAATATTTAATAGTTAGTAAAAATGAAGTTATTTAACTTTAAAAACAATGATGTATATTGTTTAAGTGCTTTAATAGTAGGTACCTCTGCAAAATCGCTGAAAAAACAGTATAGTATGAAGGAAAAAGGCCCCAAACTAAATAAAAACAGTTTTATTGGCAAAATGTTTATATTATCATTAAGAGGATAGATCAAAGAATTTTTTAATTATTTCTAACACGTTCGAAATTTTTGTAGAAAGTCTTCTTTTTTCTTACATCAGTGCGAGACCTAAATTGCCGCAATGCTTATTAAGTAAAAAAAAAAACGTAATATTGCACAATGCACTTTTTTTTACCATGAAAGACACATTAATTTGGAAATTCTTGCAAAAATCAAATAATGGTTGGATTTTGATGAAAATTTCAGGACTTATTCCTAATTGACTGAAATCAATTTTGAAATAATTATTTTGTATAAAATATTGGTAAAAATATTTTTTTTTTTTTACATATGTTACGCCCCACTAATTAATTTCCAGAAATGCTTAAAAATTCTACTTTAGGCAACAACAAGCTTAATATAATTAAATTCAGGAGTCATTGGGGGAATGCTAATCAACAGTTATTTTTTTCTCCAATAAAGCCCCTTTTCTAAAAAATAGGTCCAAATTGTGAAAAATGCAATAACTATGCTAATTTTTATATGGATAAACTTCTGATTGCTTTTATGAACAATATAAATTAAGCGTATCATAGTCTGAAAAGAAAAAAAAAATTCAATGAATAATTAATTTTTACAAGAATTATTTTCATTTTTTTAAATTTTTTAATTATATATAAAAGTTTCAAAATTATTGTTAAATTTCTTCCTCGATGGGGTCGGCTAGGGTATGTAATTAATGCATGAAGACTACAATTACCAATCAAAAATTTAAAAGCTCAATACAAATGATTGATCCAATGGATTTTTAAAATAATTAAAACATATTGTGTGCATTTTGATTGCCCATATTTTTATTTGTACGGGTGGCCGTACGTGATATTTATCATTAAAAGGTCACGTGATTCAAGAGTTGTTTTCCCTTACATAAAAAATTACATTCGTATATTTTTGTCGCCTTCAGCCTCCCTACTTTAGCCTTGTTAACAACTACCGGCTGTCATTATGTCTATCAACACTTGAGATAAGCAGTCATTCTTGGATTACCATAACTGATAAGAACTTATAGCAAATATTTCAGAGAGTAAGCAAGTACATTTGTTTGAAATCAGATAAAGGTAAGTTTTAATCTAAAAAATTGACTTCAATAACGTGTCAGCTACGTATATTTTATTTTTGCCAGATTTTTAAAACAGGAATGTGGCTACTGTTTAAAAATGGGTTGATCAATCAAAAAAATGGCAGTACTTTTAACTTTTTTTTTTAATCTGAAAAATTATAAATTCCAATCAATATAATTTCACTTTAAAATATGCCAGTATATTTTGTTTACTAGAATTACTAAATTTAATCTCTTGACTTTCAATTAAAGCTAATTCTAAAGTTAAAATATAACTTATTTATTTTAAAAATTTCATTTTAAAATCAGGTATTGAAAATTTATACTGAAAAGTAGAGGTACCTATTTAATAGTCTGACACTAAAAAAAATACTCTTGTCAAGCAGTGATATACTGTGGTGAATACGGAATTAAAAGTAACTGTTTTCTTCACTTTTACAAATTTCACAATCCTGTGTGAAATCTAATTTTGACCAATAGCAAAAAGGATTGACCCCGTACTGAAAAAAAAAAAAGACGAAGGCAAATTTCATGATCAGATGTTAAATTAATTTTCTGATCAATGAAAGGAAGCAATTTACAAAATTCAAGAGAAATTCACGAGCCAGTGCAAAAAAAGTCTTTTGCTATAAAAATAAAGAAAGTTGAATCAGTCAGATGGGAGCGAGATCAGACTCTGCCAAAATGTGACAAAAAAATTTCAAGCCACTGACCCAGACATAACGTCCCGACACACATTTGTTCTCCCTTTTCTCTTTGCGTGCTATTTTCCTTTATCTCTACTCCATTCTCACCATCAACAAAGAAGAAAAATGTAGTAGGAACAGTCAGCTATGTCTGGTACAAGGCCAATTCACAAACATAACTGGCACTCTCTGCAACTTAAGGTTATTTGTAATCATGAGAAGGTTAAAATGTGGAAGAAAAAAATTGTTTCATTTGTATGTTCAAAGTAGAATTTTATTAACAAAACAGAATAACATTAATTTGTATAAGTTAAATGTTCAAAGAGAACATGTAGTACGTAATTAAATGTTCCAAGAGAAATAGTACTAAGGAGTTAAGTGTATCCAGAGCTTATAGTTTTAAGTAACAGAATGTGTGTATGTAGAAAGATTAACAGGTTACTAATAAAGTCTGTGTTCCTTACCTTTTTTTATGGCCAGTGAGAAAATGAAAAGGAAGGTAAACCATTGTACTAATCGAATGTTAGTCCTTAAAAGTCAGTATTTTGTTGTTGTTGTTTTCCTCTTTGTTGACTGCGAAAATGTTAAGGATGGAGAAGATGAGTAAAATAGCACAAGTGAAGAAGGAGAATGAATATGTGTTGGGATCTTATGTCTTGGTCAGTGTTTGAAGTTTTTGTCACATGTTGCTGGTGTATGATATCACTGCTTCCATCTCACTGACTGATTCTGACTTTCTTGGCGTTTTATAGTAATTTAATTTAGTTTTTCACACTGGATTGCTAACCTTTCTTTCAGTTTTTCAAATCGCTTCCTTAGTTAGAAAATGAATTTAACGTTGGCTCACAAAATCTGGCTTTGTCTTTTTCTTTTAGAACAGGATCAATCCTTTTCCTATTCGTCAAAATTTGGATTTCACGCGTAATTGTGAATTTTGTAAAAGTGAAGAAGAAAAGTGAGTTATTTTTAATTTCGTGTTCACTACATTACAAAAACAATAATATGACACTTCAACAGACTCCTAAAAATTAATGTCGCTAAGTACCATTTTCCTTTATTGCTTTACCTTCGTTTAACACTTTCTACCCGACCAGAAAAAGAAAGAAACACAGACTTTTTTATTTATTTTCTGATTTTCTACTTACAACTAGAACACTGGATTTACTTAACTGATTACTACACATTACTTTCTCTTGGAACATTTAAACTCCTACAAAATTGATGTTATTCTGTTCTGCCAATAAATTTCTATCTATTCTACCTTTATTCTTCCAACCTTCTGATGGTTCTGATAACCTAAGTTGTAGGAAGTTTGGTTATGTTTGGCACAAGGCCAATTTAATAAACATTCAACCTTTTCCCTACTAACTTCACTACTTGCTTCCGTCAGATCAACAACAGTAAGACAATGGACAATGCCATAAAAAAAATAAAACTAAAAAGTCCACTTGTGATCAAGGTAGTTGCCAAGTGCAAAAAAAGGGGGAGCGTCGCTTTTTTTTCAAATTTATAAAATTCCTTTATAGTTTTAAAAAAAGTTCAAAATTAATTTCTCTGCAAATAAAACTATTATTTCAACTAAATGTTCGTTCTAGTTGAAAAATGAGTGAACTTTCAAAAAAGTAAGTTTTTGTCCGACCAACACGTGACATAAGACATCAAGAATCAAGACATCTATTCATGCGTATGCATTAAAAAATTATTTTTTTATACAGCAAATTTAACAATATTTCTTGTTTAATCGTAAAATTTTGCATTATATAAATTTTCAAATTTAATTACAATCTGTTAACAGAAAAAAGAAAAAACATGTCGTCACCATAACGATTAATCAGTCTAAGTCTGTTTAATGTCCAATTACACAATTTAATAAAATCTAAATAAAACAACTCCAACACTAATGTACACAACTTTTACATACCGTTCAAAAGATTTGTAACATATTTAGAAGCAAAAATTATTACCCGTTTCAGTTAACATTCTATGGCATCCATCCATGTTTGATCCCAGTTAAGATTTCGCTTTACAAACAAATTACAACGAATGTGATTGGCCGACGTAAAACTTATTTATCCAATCAAAATTCAGTTAACAAAATATTTGCTTTAGCTAGCCATGCTGTTGTGTTTTTAATCATGGCAGGTAAGTGAAAAATTAATGCTCATAATTCTTTTAAGTAGTTTAAAAAAAAAAGAATTATTTAAATTTTGTAGCAAATAATAATGGATATTGTTGAAAATACTAGAAATAATAGCAAAAAGGTAATTTTTTTGCAGTCACCTTTTAACAACACGCGAAAGTTTATAATTGAAAAAGAATAATAAAAAAAAGATCTTTGTAATTTTTTGTTTGTATGTTTTTAGGAGGCAACATTGACTTTTGCGTTCACTGCGTCAATAAGTAAAGAAAATAATGATAAGAAAGACTTATTTATGAAAAGATTTAGTTTGTAAACAAGGGTTCTATTAATTTTTTTGAACGGACCAGCAGAGTTGATACAATCGTTTTTTTAAAAGCAACTTAATTCTTTTTCACTCTAAGTACCAATAAAATCAGTAAACAACAAAAAAATCGGTTGTGCCATTTCGTTATCAGTTACTAACACTTGTAATTGTAAGAGAATTCCAATTATCCTTTTTTTGCATTTTCTGTTGTTTTTTTTCTGAACTCCGCAATGAACAAACTTGCACTTGAAAAAGGCTAAAAGAAAATTAAACATTGGGCATCTAACTTGACGATTCTTCTTTCCTATGCTATATAGTCTGATCATAGCTCTCCACAACTTCTGTATTTTATTGCTTTAAGTAATTTTGCTCCTTTTACCATTCCTCTTCTTGTATTGCTTGTTAATGTTCTGCTAATCATTCACTCAATAATAGTCAATAATATTCAAATTTAAGTTGGTTAGTTTCTTTCTGAGTTTGCTTTCAGTATGTCTTCTTCTTACTCCTAGTCTTGTCAGTTAAATTCTTTCGTCGTTATCCAAATCCTTTCTCATTCTGATTGTTAGCAACAGTTTCTTTGTAATCCCAATTAAAAGAAAACATCCTCATTTCTAATCCATGTTTTCAACATTTGTCAGTATAACCACATTTCTTTTGCTTGAAGTCTCTTCTTTATTCTGAAGAAATTGTCTAATATTCACTACCATGAGGGTAGACATTTAAGAACATTTTCTTATTTTTAAATGAATAATTTGCTTAGCTTCTGAAAGTTTCTTTTACTATTTATATTTCTATGAACCTCCTGGTTACTGTGTCACACTTTCTGTCATCTGTTACTTACACTCTAACCAGATGGCCACACCTGCTTCATTTTGACAATTTGCTGAAAAAACAAAAGTGAGCAATCTTTCATTTTGAAGTATCTAATTTTAATATTTCTTCTTGTTGAATAATATTGATTTACAATGCAAAGAACTGCTAGGAAAACTTGATCTATTTAGAAAATTAGAATAATCCGGAATGTATGCTAGGAGGAATTCAGTTGCATACAGATAGAAAGTTTGTCTTTAATTCTGAGATGAAGTAGGATTTAAACTATTTACATTATTCAGACTATTGTCCTCATCTTTGTTGCCATTTGTACAACACTCTGGCCTTCTTCAGGTGCTAAGAATTTTGATCTGAACCCTTTATTACGATCACTGGGGCATATAATTCTCATTCCTAGGGTAAAGCTTCTTTTGGTAATCATGAGTTATCTCCCTCTAACTAAGTTACAGATTGAACTCACAACTTGGGTTAAGTCACCGGAACTAACCAACGTCTATATCCACTGGGCCATAGCATAAGAACAAGAACAACTGTATTTCTGGGACTTACAAACATAATAACTGCTTTTTTTACCAGAGTATTGCAATTTTTGATGTTAATGGTTTCTGTAGTATTTTTTACCAGAGCTCATATTGTAATTTTTGGCACTAGTGATTTTCTCTGGCACTTCATATTATTGGTTCCTATATTGTATTCATCTCTATGCTTGGTCAGCTTAGGAGATTTTTATAGCCGAGCATATGTGCTGATTCCTGAAGTTTATGTAGTTTTCAGTGACATTCACTATTATTTCAACTTCATCCCATAGGCTTCAGTGATCTCCTTTCTCCCTCCATATGTTTTCAGCTATGCTTGATTTTTCTATCTCAACTTGTGTTTTGGCCTTGTGATGTTCTTGTAGCCTTACCTTAAGCGGGCAACCTGTTTCTCCTTTATATTTCTTTCCACAGCTACATGAAATGGCATACACACAATCCTTAGTCATGTTCTCCTCTGTTGGGGGTCTTACTCGGGAGAGGTACCTGCAAAGTGTAGAACCACTTCTGAAGATTGTTCTGATGTTATATGGACCACAAATCCTTTGTATTTCCTCTGATAACCCCTTTTTTTATTTTTATGTAGAAGTCCAGTGTAGCTTACTTGTAATCATTATTGACACAAATCCTGTTTGGTGGGGTCAACATTTCCTGCAGGATAACAGTCAGGTAAGATAACTTGTTTTTATTATAAATTACTAAGTAGTGCACAAAATGTTACTATACTATAGTGAGCAATTGGTACATTTGAATGACACATTGGCTCAAAATAAAATTCTGGTCAAAGAAGTCATATGGTAATTTTAATGACAATGTTAATCAATTCAAGAAAAGATAATAAAGTTGGAATGGGAACTTCTGCACAAAGTATATTCTCAAAATCTGTTATATTCAGACAATGACTAAACACAGGTCAGGTTGCAGAGATACAATATAGATTAAAATTTTTGAATAAAAAAAATGGAATTGTTAATTTTTAAAGGAATACACAATTTAGTTGAAACATAATGTAAAGTGATGAAAAAGTCCTGACTTCATCAAAAGAGCTGCCAAATCCAACATAATTATTAGAGCTCAAAACTGCAAAAATTCTCATTGACCACACCAAATTAAAAAAAAAAAAGACAACACTAATCTTTTAAAAACTCAAGATAATAAACTTATCGATGTTAATAATGCAGAGATTGGAGCTATTAAACGTCAGAAGATATCAGGGATATCTTTACATTATTGTAAAAAATTTATAAACCTTCTTGTTTGCACCATTTATAACTCAAATATCTATTTTTCTTTACCAATGATCAAAAATATTGACTCAATTAAGAGTAACCTATTTACCCAAATACAACATAAATTCCATAAATTAATTCTGATTCTGCATTCTACTAAACAAAAAAATCTCTTAGCTTTACTTGATGTCAAATAACTATTTACCAATATTCCCATTGTTATACAATACAAAATATTTATAACCATCTCAATCTTATCTCTCTTAAAATAAAACTTAATATTCTATAAAAAATACTTCTAGTATCTACCACACAAATCCTTTTCAATGATAGTCTAAGAAATATATGCACACAAACTGATGGTAGAGCCATGGATTTCTATAATTATTATTATTATAAAGCACACTTTGAATATTGAATAATAAAATCAAATATTAATTACAACCATGTTTTCCATCATTACATTCATTCTCGATGGCTGAAAGATATTTATAGAACTTACCATGGCTAGAATTGATTACTAGATCTGCTGCTAGGAAAGTTGGTTCACTGTGTTATACTAGACGATTCTTTTCATCACAATCTATCTTACACCTTTGTTAGTCTACTATTCATCCACACATTACTGTCACACCTGGTCTGCTTTATATTCAAAAATACAAAGAAAAATCTGCAATGTTTTTGGTACTGACTTGGCATCTCAGTTTCAATCACTTTCCCAACACCTTAACATAGCTTCCCTGTGCCCTTTCAATATTTTCATTGTAATTGTCCTGAGGTGCTTTTATTTTTGGTACTACAACTGTACAAATTTAAGCACAGCACTAGATTAGCAGCTAAATCTCATTTTTCTATCCTAACAGTTTCTTCTCTCATGGAGAGAAGAAAGAGTTACACAAGCAAAAAGGCTTATGTAACTCTTTTTCTGCTTCTTGCTTTCCAGTCAACTTTGATCTTCAAAAATTAAATTTAATGTCAATCATTATCTTGTCCTTTTTAATTCGTGTTTTTTTTTTTACTGTTCCTTCTCCTTAAAAATGTTTTTATTTTTCTATTCTTTCACATTCAGTAACTCCTAGTGTCATTCTTGATTAAAAATTTAAAATAAAATTGATTAAAAAAGTATATGTGGATATTTATAACTTGATTAAAATCTAAAATGAATCTCTACATTTCTTTTTTGTTAATTGTATTATTATTTAAATTATTTATTTAAATGTTTATTTTTCATTTTTATGTTTAAAATTTGTATTGAAATTATTAAGTTTTTCACATTTATTAGGTGTATATTTAATTTTGTTTCAGCTGATATTTTTATTGAAATTTCTTATATATTTTCAGTGTGATTTTTTTGGATGCCTTGACAGCATACTTGTATTTGCTAACTCCCATTTAATGATGAAGCATAACAACCAGTTGGCTATCATTGCTTCCCATACAAACCAAAGGTAAAACATGCTCATTTTTTTTATTTGTTTTCTATTAAGCTCATCAGTGTCAGATGTCCATTTATATATATATATATATATAATATATATATATATATTGCACTTCTTTTGGCATGTCTGGCTTGAACTTTTATTTCCAAAAAGCAAATATGTTTTCAAAATGAACCATTTTAGCATAGACGGTTAAAATGTGATGGTTCTGTGTTTTTATAACTTTAATTCACATAAATATATTCATAGATTCTACTGTGATCTCATTTTCTTGCTAAAAGTCAACATGAAATTTATTTGGAAAAGGGAAAACTATACATACGGAAGATCATTTTGAATCATCTGTTTTAAATTGTACTTTAAAAAGCCTAACATACCATTGACAAATATCATTGTTTGTTCAAAAGATAGAGCACCAGCAATGGTTGGTCACTTCCAAGAATTTCTAGCACATTTCAAGAAAGTTGGTTCAATGTCATGTAAAACAATTTTTTCATCGTCATCATTTCGATCTTATCATTTTACTGTTGAAATTGCTAAATGTAACCACAAGTTTTATTGTAATAGTTTCTTATTTTCCACTTCTCACGTATACAATTTGTAACATACAACGTGTGTTAGCACATGCAATACCCTGTCTTCATCAGCCGCTGACCAGGGTTGATGTCACGGTATTTTCCACTTCTCACGTATACAATTTGTAACATACAACATGTGTTAGCACATGCAATACCCTGTCTTCATCAGCTGCTAACCAGGGTTGATGTCATGGTTTCGGTGACTATGGCAGGACCACCACCCCTGGCGCCACCAGCAGCATTTGCCATCAGGCAGGGTATGAAGATAAACTTGTTGATTGTCCCTCCTGTATATTCTCATAAAGAAGTAAATAAAACGATCGTTCCTCTTTGCAGTTTGTATCGGCAATGAAATTTCATGAACGTGTTTGCCGTTATTAATACGCTCGTGAAGGAAGAAGAAAAAAACGTTGTAGATGATCACACAAATATCTCATTTGCATATATTAGATTGTGATGTTGCGTGAATTTTGTTTGATGTTGTTTTGATCTCGACCAAATCCAACTTGACGCGTTCTGTACCATTGTTCGAATGCGGTGTGAAACACTTTTTAAACCACGGCCAGAGATGCCTATTTTAAAGGAAAGAAATAACTGAATGTCCCAGAAACCGGCGACACCCAAACTGAATAGGCATCACGTTACACCTCCAACCATTGTCCACACATTCGGCACACAGTGACTTGTATCGATTTTTCTTTACCTCATGCACCTCTACCCTGTTCTCTTCCCAAGGGACTGTTAACTCTATTAGGAAGACAGTCTTTTTTGAGTCTGACCACAATCCGATGTCGGGGCACTTGTTTGTCTGTGCGATGTGTATTGGAAATTTTAGAGACATCATTAGGTCTACTGAAACCTCCCAATTACTGGCTCCAGTCAGCAGTTTCATATTCGGGGCTGTTTTCTTTTTCTTTGCAGGGCATTCACCCTACTTATGAAACCTGATCTTAGTCTCCTTGGCTGCCACAAGCTGTTGGTTTGCTGTCTCACATTGTGTTCTTATTAACTCCTTGATCACCTCTAATACCTTGTTGTGTCGCCACATATACATCTGGAGCGATTGTGGACAAGCAGAAAGCACATGACACAAGGTACCTCGGTCCTTTTTACAGGAAAAACAGATCTGTATCTATGTATCCCCACATTTTGAGGTTTGTTTCATTTAGAAGAAGGTCGTATGTAGATCGAAGAAGAAAAGATATCGCCAATGGCTCAATCGCAATTAACAAGTTCCAAGAAAGTTTAATCAGCTCTATATCATTCCAGGTTGTCCACTTGCACTGTTTAGCTTGAGTAACAGCAGTGGCTATTCTATGCTCCTCTTCGAACATTTTAACTTCTTCCATTACCATGCACCTCTTTCTCTTTGTTTTCTCCTTGGAGAAGAACTTGTGCATTGTGTTTCCCAGTCCAACCCGATCATTTTGAGTCACACTCTGACTTATAGGCTGGTTTCCGCTTCTTGGGTTGCCTCTGCAGTGGACCACTTTGTACCAGATTTAATCTCTGGATGCACTCTCTTAATACAATCATCAGCCATGTCCCTCATCATCATGTGTACCTTCCCAACCTTGAATTCCTCCACTAATGAGTGTATAGGGAGCTGCAGATGTTGGGAGTTGGTATATAGCCCCACTTTCGAAAAACAAGGAGGAACTCCAAGTCACTTACGCAAGTATTTATTGATCACTTGTTCAATGCGCTCAATACGAGAAAGTGCAATTTCATACATCTGCAAAGGCCACAAAAGGCGGGGTAATAGGCCATGTTGGTAACACCACACTTTCATTTTGTTGGGCAGATAGGTTCTATCGATCGAAATTAGACCCCTTAAAGCTGCTTTCTGTAACTCTGTACCCCGATGTCGATCAGTCATCACTCCCTCGGCTGTGCTTGATGTGCCTCGTAAAATTAACTCCATGACCAGAACAAAAAGAAGTGGGGAAATTACACAGCCCATCATGATGCCGATCTCAAGTAGTTGCCATTTGGTAGCGTAACCATTGACGGTGAATTTCATAAAAGCTGAGTTAAAATCCTTTATTATGATTTCCCTAATCTTGCTAGGGAAGTTGAAAAACTCAAGGGCCGTTCCTATCAACTCCTGTGGGACTGACCCATATGCATTGACATGGAGTTTTGTTTTATTACTTTTGGCTGATAGTATGGAATTCCATATCTGTGCATGCTCCAGACAACCAGGGAAGATAGGTATCCCAGCCTTTTGAACAGATGTGTTTATGTACTTGTTTCTAGAAGAAAATCTGTCATTTGACGAGCGATGACTTCAAAAAAATATTTTCCCCTCTACGTTCAGGAGAGATATGGGGCGAAACTTGGAAATGCCTTCTGAGTTCATTTCTTTAGGTATCCAAATGCCATCAGCCAAACACCATTCCTGTGGTACAATATTCTGCTTCCAGATCCGTTGGAGTAGGCTAGTGAATTTCCTGAGAACGCTTTGGCAGTTTTTATATAATTTATATGATATCCCATTCATTCCGGGGACACTACCACCGTGTGCCTTTCAGACAAAATCCTGGACTTGACTGACTTTTATTCCACTATCCTCAAACATAACTGTTGGATCTCGAGGCCTTGGTAAACTATTCATAGGAGGGATTGGTATGTCTCGCTTCTCATCTGAGTACATCATCTGCAAGTGATTCTCCAACTCCTCTTGAGGGCCATCAAGTTTGCTGCTCTTTGCTTCCACGAAAAGTTTCTTAGCAAAAGCATGCGGATTTTTAAAGGAAAATCTCTGAGACTGCCACTTTTTCTTGTGCTGCTTCCTTTGATTCTCAGCTCTGGATATCACTAGAATTTTCCTGCTGATGTCATTCATGAGTTCCTGAAGTCCTGCCCTTTCATGAATTGAAGCTTCTTTAAAACGGTGCTTCAGTAACCTTTGTTCTGCTTGTAATTTTCCTTTCTGGACTTGTCGTCGGTTTGGTCGTTTTTCCTCCTTTTTCTCTTTCTTCTCCATTACCAGTCCAAACCACTCAAAGCAAAGGTCATGTATTATTCTACAAAAGGAACTGATCTGTTGCACTATGGGACCCTTAAGATTGGTGTTAAGGATAAAAGAAAGCTCTTTATCAAGGTTTGTCCAGATAGCCTTCTGGTTATCTTTGGGTTACTGGATTCTTGATTTCCTTAGGATTTCTCCAGGGTACTGTCGCTCAATGATGGAATCCTGAACGCTGTAGGTGTAGTCCAGGTTCATAATCCCATTACTCGATTTATATTCTCCTGTTTGCACCAGCGTCCCTTATGGATACGTAACCCGCGTAAACCGTTAAATCTTTTGCTGCAAGCACACGTTGTAGCCGTGTCCATATCCAGGTCGTTTCCATTTAAATCAGTCTGATGGGTGATATATTCTCCCTCCCTGCTACAATCACCCAGAGGGCATTTTATGTCTGTTGTATTTTTCATGATTTTTTTAAAAAATTCTCCTCTTTCCAAGATGTCACTCCAACTTTCTAGAAGGTCACTTCGTCTTTCCGAAGAGTCATCTTGCTTTCCAGAGAGTCTTGGTAATCAATTTGTAACACAAAACATGTGTTAACATGTGCAATACCCTGTCTTCATCAGCCGCCGACCAGGGGTGATCTAAGGGTGATAGAACTATCTTCCAACTTAATGCTTGTATGTAATCTACAAAAGTGTAATTGCATTGTCAATTGTCATCTTCTCTCTTTTTGAATCCTCTTATTTTTGTTCTTTCTCCTCACTCATCTCTTGCATCTTAGGGGCTTTATTGCCTTGTTTGAGGTGAAATGATTAAAAAAAAATTGCAAGAATTTTGTTCATTGTATGATGAGAAGGTAGTTTTGTTACAAAACAAATAGGTTCAAGTTTATATCCAGTTTTAATAAATTCAATGAAAAAGATCAAATGCAAAAAAACTGATCAAGTATTCAGGCAACTTTTTCTGATAAAACATGTTTGATTCTTCACACAGAAATCTATTATCAAAAGTCCAATTTGTGACTTATTTTGTGGAATTATATGATGATGCTTTATTGCAATTTTTTGAGAATGCCAAAGAACAGATGAACTAATATATTCACAAAATTAATAGCTGAGATCATTAAAGACAAATTATGACATTCATGTCATATAACAATGTTATTTGTTTATTTGTTCCAAGAAATGTGAATGCATGGTCATTAGTAAAAAGAACTCAAAATGCCAACTACAGGTCAGGGACGAAAAATGCGACCATGAAATCTGAACATATATAGGCATGGCCAAGGATGCATTCCAAATGCTGAGTAGAATATTGAGAGATGAAAATTTTGTTGGAAATAAAGAAGAAAGTACTAGGTTATGTGATATCTGTCCTTCAATATGGCATCAAATGCTGCCATATTGAGGGACAGACATATTTAATACTGCAAACATAATTCATACCAAGGAGAGAAATCCTGAAGTAACAGACCTGTTTTAATCTCTTTAAAATACGTGAACAGTGAGTAAAAATAGGTTGTATATTTTTGGTCAAGACACAGGGTAGAAGAAAATTACTGAAAAGTAACTGACACTCACTTGAAGCAAGCTGAATATCCTATGCTCCTCATGCCAATAACATTTCCACCGAGCTTCTCTACGGCATATGACTTCATTGAACTTCTTTTGATCCTTCTGAATTTATATTTAAATTGCAAACATTCCAACGTGCTACATAACAAACATGGCCGCTCTAGCACACTATCCGGAAATCGACTGTGAATCGGAAGCCAAAGCTGCAAGATGGACAAAATACGTCAACAGATTAAAAAATTATTTCATCGCACATGACATAGAGGACGATAAAAGACAAAAAGCAATCCTGCTAACGTTTGTGGGCGAAGCGATGAACGACCTTATCGATGAACTGCCGCCCGAACAGATCACACCAGGAGAAAACAAAACACATTTCGATAAACTCGTCTCGGCTGTGCAGAACTACTTCAACCTACAGAACAACACGGAATATAACCGGTTTGTGTTTCGAAAGCTGAAACAAACTACTCCTAACATAGAGGATTTTTACTGGAAATTAAAAGAGGCAGCAGCCATGTGTGACTTCGCAGACATAAATGCTAAATAAAATCCCAGCTAATAACAGGCTGTTTATCTGAGAAAGTCCGCCAAAAAGGACTGATGAACTCAAATATGTCCTTAAGCGACCTAATAAATTACGCCAGAACAACGGAAACTATGGCAACACACTTAGAACGAATGCGCCTAGAAGACGCCAACGTCACTACTGGAACTACCACTGCACAAGTGAACAAAATCTCGTATGAACAGCAACGGCCATGCAACCCTCACCAGCAAAACAGGTGCAGAAATTGCAATGGGAAATACCCACATGAACAGGGACCAACGTCTTGCCCTGCATTCCACAACCAGTGCACCTATTGCTGGAGATGGAGGCATTTTATCTCTGTCTGTTTCAGAAGACTAAATAACGAAAACAGACAACGGAGAACAAATCGTCCCCCACGCTCACAAAACCAAACTCGTCAACAACTGGTGAACTGCATCGAGGATCATCAACGGGACTCAACCAGCGGCAGTGACACTGAATATGTATTCCATACAGGTAAGATGAAAAACCTTCCTTGCTTCAATGTATCTTTTGGCAATAGCCACCAAACGTTTACTGTATTAGCGGACTCAGGCGCCACCCTTAATGTCCTGTCTGAAGCAGACTTCAAGTGCTTAAGACCAACACCCCACCTCCGACCCACAAAAACTGTATTATCTGGATTTGGTGTCAAAGAAACCACCCCGGTTCTAGGTCGATTTAGCACACTTCTAGAGTTTGGGGGTATCTTTTGCCAAGCTGATATACACATAATAAAGGGCCCAGAAAAACCCATCATCGGCTGGGAAACATGTAAGAGGCTCAAACTACTGTCAGCGAACAAGCTCTCAGTTAACCACATCAGTAACTCTGATGCACAAAACCCACCCTCTACCCTCAAACTTCCAGAGGACTATGCAGACCTGTTCAATGGTCTAGGTAGACTAAAAGGTAAGAAAGTTCACCTACACATAGACGAAAACGTGCCACCCATTGCTCAGAGATACCGCAGAGTCCCCTTTCAAGTAAGGAAAGACATAGAAGAACTGATACGCAAAGATGAGAAACTGGGAGTAATTGAAAAAGCAGATGGACCGACACCATGGGTATCTCCTATTGTAGTGGTACCAAAAAAGGACCAAAAGAAAATCAGGGTTTGCATTGATATGAGAGCAGCAAACAAAGCTATTAAAAGGGAACAGCATCCAACCCCTACACTTGACGAGCTGAAAACTATTCTATCAGGAGCTAACATCTTCAGCAAATTAGACCTCAATCAGGGTTACAACCAATTGGAATTAGCTGAAGAATCCCGATACATAACCTCCTTTGCAACACACCTAGGTCTGTACAGATACAAAAGGCTATTCTTCGGTGTCAACTCTGCCAGTGAAATATTCCAGGAAGAAATCAGCCAAGCACTTGCAGGGATTAAGGGAGCCATCAACATCAGTGATGACATCATTTGCTTTGGATCAAACCAGCATAATCACGACAAAAACCTCCATGCAATATTCCAATGTCTTCGCAAAAAAGGCCTCGCCCTGAATGGGGGCAAATGCAAGTATAACAATAGGTCACTAGAATTCCTTGGACACACCTTCGGTAATGAAGGCATCAGCCCAAGTAATCTTAAAATAAAAACAATCCTTGGACTACCCGACCCTAAAAATGCATCAGAAGTCAGAAGCTTGTTGGGGATGACCAACTTCTGCAGTGCCCAATTCATTCCCAACTATGCAACCCTGACCCATGAACTACGTCAGTTAACAAAAAAAGATACGCAGTGGTCCTGGACTGAACGCCACACTAAATGTCTAAAAAACATCAAGGAAGCCCTGAGCAAAGCATGCTCACTTGCCTACTTTGACCCAAACAAACACACTGAGATATACACCGATGCCAGCCCGGTAGGCATCTCCGCCGTACTGTCCCAAAATGGACGGATAGTACAGTTCGCAAGCCAAGCACTATCCACAGTCGAACAAAGATACTCCCAAACAGAACGTGAAGCACTTGCTATCACATGGGCATGCGAACACTTTCACATATATATTTTTGGAGCCCCATTTACTGTCCACACAGATCACAAACCCCTAACATCCATTTTCAACAACGACAGCTCCCAACTGTCAGCACGCATCGGACATTGGGTTTTGATAACACAACCGTACGACATGATTGTCATATACTGACCAGGCCATGACAACCCAGCCGACTATCTCAGCCGCCATCCAATGCACCTGCCACCAAGCGGCAGAGAACAGAAAATAGCAGAGGAATATATAAACTACATCCTCTCAACTTCAACCCCCAAAGCAATGACAATTGATGAAGTTGCAATAGAAACTGCAAAAGACAAGACACTTACCAGCATCATCCAAGCTATTCTTACCAACAAATGGCATGGTTTTGAGGACGGCATAAGCAAAGCAACATTCCACGCCCTGCATGCCAATCGTGCTGAACTATCACTAGCATATAAGGACAGCATAATTCTCAAAGGGCGCCGGATAGTGCTGCCTGAATCGCTACAAAACAGAGCTGTCCAATTAGCACACGCCGGACATCAGGGCATTGTGAAAACCATGGTCCTCCTCTGAGAAAAGGTCTGGTTCAAGAACATGCAGCCCCTAGTGGAAAACATCAGGAACTGCCATACCTGCCAGATCAGTACCCACAAACCGACAAGAGAGCCACTGCAAATGTCCCCACTACCAGCAGCCCCGTGGGCAGAAGTCAGTGCTGATTTTGGACACCTCCAAAATGGAAAGTACCTTCTTGTTGTCACAGATGAATACTCATGCTATGTTGTTGTCGACATCTTATACTCCATCTCAACAACATCAGTCATACCCTGTCTGGACAAGATATTCACTGAATTTGGAGTGCCAGTCTCCCTCAAAACGGACAATGGCCCACCATTCAACAGCTATGACTTCAAAGCCTATGCCTCCATCACCGGATTCAAGCACAGAAAAATAACACCACTATGGCCCCAAGCCAATGCCGAAACAAAATGTTTAATGCGCACTGTAAAAAAGTCCATCAAAGCCACCCTAACCAAAGGCTGAAGCTGGAAGCAGGAATTATTCAAATTCCTGCTGGACTACCGGACGACACCACACTGTACCACTGGCGTAGCCCCAGCCTCAATTCTATTTGGCTGGACCATAAAAAACCGCCTGCCACACCTATAGCCGAGGACCCCAACATTAGGGAGCGTGACACCCAAGCCAAGAGGACGATAAAGCGATACGCTGATAGAAAGGCACATGTGAAACCTAATGACCTCAGTGTGGGTGACACAGTCCTCGTAAAAAGTGACCACACCTCAAAGGCCCTCACACCTTACCAACCTAACCCAATGACTGTAACAAAGAAAAGGGGATCCATGATCACCGCCACACACGAGGGCAATCAAACTACAAGAAATGCCAGCTTCTTCAAGAAAATCCCTAAACAACCAACAACCCCCACACATAACCTACACGATTACTCCTCCTCTGAAGATGAAAGCCACACACACATGGTGACACCACCAAAACCTAAAGACAACCAGGCAAAACACACAACCCTAAACCTCAGGCGTTCAGGCCAGACAAGACGGCCACCCAAAAGACTTGATTACTAAAAAAAAAAAAAAACATATCTCTGTACATAACATCTGATTCATTGTCATCTTTCTTTTACTTAGGTTAACAGACGTCTCCTACTACACAAAGTCTGACCTATCGGTACAACTACTCCAGCCATATTGGATGAACCCTCTCCAGTTAAAAAAAAAAAAAAAAGCATTGTAATGTCCTGACCAATAGTCCGGGTCACACAGGTTACAGTCCCTGCGGATCTGGAGGGAAGAGATATAATAAGAAGGGACACAAAGCACGCAAGCAGGGTTCGTCTTCGCTCTCTCATTAATCCTCATCCATCCTATTAATCCACAATGACAGTAGTTGATGTTTAGCAAGCATCAGTCTCCAACACCAAACATTACAGCTGGTATTTTTTAACGATTGATCATACCACCAACCTAAACTTTTCACTGTTTTTTCTGATACAGTAGGGATTCTTTGACTACCTCCGACAAAATTTATGTTTTTATTCAATTTCCTTTTCCTAAAAGAAAGACTTCTGGACTTGTTAGGTTTAAATTTCCTTCTACACCAACTTATTAGGTCGTCTGTCAAACTTAATATCTTGTGAGTTGAATGATGAGAGGATTGTAGTGTCATCCATGAACGCCTTCACTGGTGGCATTTGACACTCTCCACCAAGTTCAGCAACGTCGGCTTTGTTGTTTATTGCTTTGAGAATCAGCTGCATTGCTAGAACGAAAAGTATTGGTGACACTGTACATCCCATTGCAATTCCAACTTCAAGTCTATTCCACTTAGTCGTAAAGTCATTTGTAGTGAAATGTATGAGGAAACCATCAAAATAAGTTCCTAGCCTATTAGATATTTCCTCAGGAATATGGTACATTTGTAATGATAAATGTATCATTTGGTGAGGTACTGATCCGTAGACATTAGCTAAATCCAACCAAATGACATCCAAATCTTTCCTTTTAATCTTTGCTTTTTGAATGGCCTCTCAGATCATGTTTCCATACTCTAAGCAACCAGCTATTCCTGGAACACCACCCTTCTGTACTGAAGTATCGATGTACTCATTATCAAGAAGGTATTTGGTCAACCTCGATGCCAAAACTGCGAAAAATATCTTTCCTTCTACATTGAGAAGCGAAATTGGCCGAAATTGACTGATGTCCTTGGAATTCTTTTCTTTGGGTATATACACTCCATCAGCTATCATCCATTGTTGGCTGATATGGTAATTTTTCCATGCTAACTTTAAGTTAGAATGTAACCATTTAAGAAGTGTAGTACATTTTTTGTGTAGAAGGAAAGGTATTCCGTTAGGGCCAGGTGTAGATTTATTCCTACTTTAGTTGATTATGCATTTTATTTCTTCATGTGTTGGTGGCTTCATGTCAAACTTCACTTTAGAAATGGCTGGCCAAAATAAATTGTTATTATGATCTAGAGGAATATGTCGTTTAGGATCAGAGTCAGTCAGTTAAGTGTCATACGTGAAACACGCTTGGGCGATCATGTCTTGAAAGAGACATGACTGACTGGGCAGAGGATTATCCCGCAGTAGGTTGCCATTACTTTCTGTGGTAGACTGGTTGCCACCCAAGGCTATAGAACCCAATCTGTACTGTTATTTAACCCATAACTGGAAGGAAGAGATGGATTAATACCTTTCCCAAGGGTATTTGTGCATAAGTGAATGCAATAAATTCAACTAGAATTTGAACTTGGCTCCCCCAATTTCTCGTTCCGAGCCGATATCCACTGCACCACAACGCACATGCTAGGATCAGAGTACATATCTCTTAAATGTTCTTCTAGAGTACTTTTCTCTATTTTAAGCACACCTGATCTTGGTTTAGCAAATATGTTCCTTGCATATTTGTAAGGTTCCTCGAAGAAACACTCTTGGTCTTTCCTCTTTTTCACTCGTCTCTTCCTTAGATTTTCTGCTCTGCTAAGAGCATTGTTTCTCTTTAAGGTCCTGCCAGAAAGTATTAGCAACCTATTGCAGGAAAATCTTCTGCCCAGTCAGGCATGTCTCTTTTGAGACATGATTGCCCAGACATGTTTTATGTATGACACTTAACTGACTGATAAAAGACTATCCTCTAAAATGACAAGTGGAAAAATATTTTGGTTTCTTTTATCATTAATCAGATAATGCTCTTTCTTTTTGTTACCGAAACAAATTTCTTCTAAACAATTCAATAATAATCTAGGTATATTTTACAAATTGTTACCAAAATCTTGTTGAAAGTAGTGTCAAGAAAAATGTTATAGAATCAAAGAAAATTTATTTTATTTTTCTTGACTCTCCTTACAAAATCATGAATGCAATTTACATGGCAGAACATTTTCTTTTCTGTTTGATTTTTATTCAACTGTGTTTATTCCTCCTCATATTACTCCATTGTTCTTTTTAAAGAAATCATGAATATGGAATTGTTACATATTTTTATTTCACTTGAGATATTTTGTTTACAGTTTACAGACTTGCTAATAAATGCATGTTGTCATATAATGGATATAGGCTCAGAAGTAGAGATCGAAGAGCCGAGTTTGAATTCCAGTCAATATCATTTCATTCACTTATGCACACATACCCTTTGGAAAGGTATTAATCCATCTTTTCTCCCTCCAGCTATAGGTTGAATAGCAGGACAGATTGGATTCTATAACCTTGGTTGGCAACCAGTTTACCACAGAAAATAATGGTAACCTACTGCAGAAAACTTTCTGCCTAGTCTCAAAAGAGATGTGATTGCCCAAGCATGTATCATGTATGGCAATTAACTGACTGAATAATTTACAAATCAAATGTCTTATAGTTATTCTGTGTTTATAAAATAGTTGCATATGCATTGAATAAAACCTAATAATCTCGTGATATTACAATATACACTAGACTTTTTAAAAAAAAGATAAGAGGGTGATAGAAAGGAAGAAGAATTAGTGGATTGGGTCATTTATAAGAGAGACCAAGGTGGGGTGGGGGCAATAGGTTAAAAGGATCATTTATAAAGTTATATAAATCTACCATTCATCCATGCATGTAATACTGTTGCCATACCTGATCGGATGTTCCTGTTATTCATCTTGGGGTTCTCAACACAAACGAGAAACTGCAACATAATTGATCCCTGTTTAGTAGCTCAACTTCAGTCCCTTTCTCACCAATGGCATTTAGCTTTCCTCTATCTTTCCTACAAATATTTTCATGGCTTCTGCATTGATGAGCTTCTTTCCCTGGTGCCCCTTTGACATGAATTTACTTGTGCTACTAGATTGGCATCAAGGTCTCACACTTTTACCATCAAAACAGTCAAACAAAACACCACTTCTATTCCATCAGTTTCTTTTCTTGTGCTTCCACAAGTGGAGCTTCCTCCCATATATATTCTTCCCTGATAGCTACAATCTCCAAAAGTTTAAGTGCAATGTCAAGAAAGGATAAGAGATAGCAGGGAATCAAGGAGATAGATCTCCTTGATTCCCCTCTATCCTTTCTTTGATATCCTCTGTACCTTGTTTTATTCTCTCTCTCACTGTAACCCCCTGTGCACTAATGGTGGTCTTGTCTTGCTTGGGGTGAGATAATTATATATATTGTTCATCAAGAATGTATTCAGCCAGTGTGGATATCTCATGAACTGCTATAACTTGGAATCCAATCAAAGGGGACCTTATTGCTCATGCATGAGTAGACCCTCTCTCATGAGGTTATTCAGTTGGTAGTGACATAGCACTGAGTGAACTTGTGTACTATGTTACTGTTGCATTCACAATAACCAAGTGAATATATTCTTCATATCTTGTACAGTTTCATTATTTTCTGTTGAAAATTATAAAAAAAATATCATTGAATTTCTTAATTGAAACTTATTTCCTAAGTTGGAGGCCTTTCTTTATAACTGACATTGTTTTTTTTTGTTTTTGTTTTTTTTTTCTATTTTATAATACTTTGATATTCCTTTCTGATGTAGCTACTTCCTTTACCCTCAAGCCAAAATGGAAGAACCTTGTGTGCCTGATCCAAATTCCGAAACAACTGATGAGAATGGAACTCGTACTTTAAGTGATGGTCGTTATGAATTATTTACACAGGTTGATGAACAAATTACAACCCAAGTCAAAAATTTGGTTCTTGGTAGTAAGTTTCATTTTGATTTCTATTTTTCTTTTTAATTTTCATCTCTTTACTTAGAAGCATAATAATTTTCCATTATTTGATGTATTCTATCCAATTTTGATGTGTGCTTTTATCTTTGAATGCTACAAAAAATCTACCAATCAGTAGATCAAAAGGTATTTAATAACTGTTAAGTATAATTTTGAGCAGATAAAAGCTTATTCTGAATGAGTCTGAAAACAGCCACCTCTACAAAGTAACTCCTACAGAAAAGGAATTATAAAAATTGCATAATACTGGTTCAAGAAAGAAAATTATAAGTTTAAACGGTAAAAGATTCCACTATGTTCTATAAAATATTTCAAGAAATATAATACACAAAGAATTTTGCTGAATAAATCCGTTCTTTGATCTGAAATAAAATGCCATATTTTTGCCCAAATATTTTGAATTTCATATCCCAATCTGAAAGCATAATCATGTTAAGAGAAAAATATCATTTTTAATTTGTTGTTTAAAAATAATGTGCTTTCAGGATATTTTTTTTTTTAAGGTTAGAATAGTAAAATTTTCCCTTACATTAAAATAATCTACTTGAAATAGATTTTCCTGTATTTAAAAACTAAGAATTGCAAAGTCAAGTAACTTGGACTTCTTGGTTAGGAATTATCATCATGATATGGACCTTACAATTTGAATCAGTGTGCTTATCTTGGTTGTTATACTCACATTTCAGCTGTTGTGCCCTCTGTCCTTCTTCAGGTGCTTGTCACATTCTGGGAATTTCAGATTTAACTCTATTCAATCATGGGTTTTGGTCAGGGGCTAGTTTTTTAATTTACTTTTCATGCTGAGGCAAAGTTTCATATCAGCTAACATTCACCAATCTTATTCACCTTGATGTCATTTGTCTGTTTCTTCTACTGCTGCCATGACTTTTTTAAACTCATCCTCATCTCATTTTTATTTAAAAATTTTGGTTTGCAGTTCCTAATTTTATGCACACCACAGTATCTTAGAAAGTTGATGGATAAAGATACTAGTTTGTACTGCTGTTTGTCTTCTTCAATTAATCTGTTCAGTCCATGAGTAAGTCACTACAAAAGTACACCAAGATATTCACTGGCAGAGAAGCACCATAAGAAGAACACATTAAAGAAAGTGCTGTTTGTTAAATTCCATTTGAAGGACTGGGAATCACAGATCTCATCTCATTTCATTTCTTAGATATACACCTTGAAAGTCATAGTGTATATCTAAGAAAGGCTGTGATAAAAACAACAAAGATGATAATGCTTGTCTGAAAATAAAATCATAGGATAACATTTTAGATTAAAGTGTTGAATATCTTCAATGAAACAAATATACAAATGGAATTTTCATTTTTAGGTGGACATAAGCCATTAATAGTGTAAACTTTATAAAAATGAAAAACAATTGGTCAATTAATCAAGTTAAAATTATGGCTGAGGTTGCTTTTGTTCACTTTCAGAGTAATGTCCTTCAAGAAGGCATTGTCACAATATTTGATAGAAAAAAAAGTGAATAGATGAGTAAATCACTTTAAAGTTTATATTTAGAAATAGTTCAGTTTTCCAAGCAGGTAAACTAATTTCAAATGCAAAAAGCTATTACATCCTTATTATTCCTAAAAATACCAACTTGTTAATATATGTTAGTACAATGAATATTTTCTTTAACTTTATTTTTTCATTTCAGATGAAGAAGGACAATTGTATTCGGATTCTGTTATTGCAGGATCTCTTGCCATGGCTTTGTGTTGTATCCTTTGTTATGATAAATTACTGATTTTGGATTTATCTGTTACAAGGCTTGAAATTTAAGGCAACCAGTGGCTACAGATGATCATGTTTTTCTCCATGGAAAACCTCCCATCATTGAACTGTTATACAACTTAGTTTAACACTATGGCCCCCAGGTCCCTGAGCATCCACAGGTTAGTCCACTGGCTCACTGGTTTAATTCTGCTTCCTGCCCACGTTGTGATTATTAGATCCTGAAAGCAGACGTGTTGTTCACTTGTGATTAACTGAAGATGTAGACACGTCCAGGGAAGCTGGTGTTAAACAGAATACAGCGAAAGAAAGAAGAAAAAAAAATAACATCCGTAGAAAGCCGAACAAACAACTGTTCAATGGTTATATACAAGAAAAGAATAGAAACAGAACAAGTTTACAGAAATTATAAGTTTTTAGCATAACACCTCATACACTGGAGTCCAGACAGAGAGACAGAGTGTGTGTATGGTTCACTTGTTGTTAAATCATCTTAGAAGATATATAACTCTATTCAACAATGTTCTTCAGACTCTTTTGACGGAGTCAATTTTTCTTAAATAAAACACTGGGACTATGTGTCTTGCAAAGGTGTGAAACAGATGATGTAATCCTGATAGCTGTTGTTGTGTTAACAGCGAATGTAAAGTTTCATATACTCAGCAATTTTCTAATGTGACTGCTGCGATGATAATATTTCTCAAAGTCCTTGTTTCTAACTTTTTTTTTTTAAATCGTATCACCCTGAGCAAGGCGGTAACGCCACTGATGTGCAGGGGACTACGTAATAGTGAAAAGATTGGAAAAGAGAAAGCCGGAAACAACATTCTAAACAGGGAACAAGGAATGAGCCTCTTAACCTGTTCAATAGACGTGGGTGGAGTGGGAACTGGGCGATAGATCTATCTACTCCAATTGAAAAAATAAAAAAACAAAGCGAGAAGATTGGAAAAGAGAAAGCCGGAAACCACATCCTAAACAAGGGATGAGCCTCTTAACCTGTTCATAATAGACATTCATTGTCTCTTATATTCAACAGTATATGTTTAGAAAATTGTTTGGTGCCTCGATAGACTAAATATATATATATATAGTCATCCACAGACAGATCTGTTTCTCTGCATCACAGCTCATCAGTACATTTTAGACATGCGATTGCTTTTAGCCAGGATTGAAAACCGACCGAATTGACATTAGTCGGCGATATGCGATTGCTTTTAGCCATGATTGAAAACCGACCGAATTGACATTAGTCGGCGATATGCGATTGCTTTTAGCCATGATTGAAAACCGACCGAATTGACATTAGTCGGTGATTCTACATCTGAGCTATGGGCGCTTGGTAGAAGGAGGCAGACTTTTAGAATTTGATATGCCATGTAAACATACGCCAGTAGCTAAGAGTGTTCTAATTCATTTATGAATGATAGTTTTATATATATATATATATATATATATATATATATATATAGCTACCTGAATTAATAAATATTAAATATAAATATAATACACATATGTATAAAATATTATTCAGTTAATAATAAAGCATTGCTCGATGTAGTAGAAACTTGTAATATGCACCTGATGACTGCGTACCACATAAAACTCTAAGTCGTGCTACCGACATAGCATAAGATATGTATAAAGGGGCATAAAATGACTTCCTTGTGCCTTTTCTTTTAAATACTTTCATGGTTATTGTTCGGATGAATAATTCCCTATGGCAGCATAGATTGGCGGCATGATCTCAGATGAATTTGCTAGATGTAACCATAAGTTCTATGCTAACAGTTTCTTCTTTCGCACTTCTCACTTATGGAACTATCGTTCTGCTCCATACTTTTCAGCCAACTTTGATCTTCAAAAATTTAAGTTCAATGTCAATTGTTATTTACTTTCTTCGTGATTGCTCTTCTGTCGTTTTCACTCCTTAATAATGTTTCTTGTTGTTCTTATTAATTAAGTCAATATCCCCTTGTGTCTTAGAGACTTTACCGCCTTGTAATGATATAAACGAGTAAATATTTAGAATAATTCTAATATCTTTCACGAAGGTTTCCTAGCATTTCAAGTAGAGATAAAAATATGGTACGATTGTTTCGGTAAAGTTTAAAAAATGTCAAATGCAAAAATCGGTATTTCTGTTGTGGATCTTCGTCACCAATTTGTTGTGACGTTGTGGCAAAACTTCGTCCTAATATTTTAGTGAACGGTTTGTGCCAAAAGTAAGACACGGAACATGAAGGTAGGTTCAAAACAGTGTATTAGTATAACAAGAAACAAGATATTCAAAGGAAGTATTAATAATAAGTAACTAGAAATAAATAATTCCGAAAGTATTATTACGCTGCTTATTGCCTGACAAGTAGCTGTCGTTAACTGCCTTTTGTTAATTGCTTTACTGAAGTCACGCAGGTAATTACATATAACAAAGTGGAAGAGTCCATTCCTCGTAGGAGGTCACCAGAACAATTTCAAAAGGACTTTTTTCTATTAACACAGGAATTTCTATTAGTATTTTATGAATTTTAATTAATTTTTCCTTCTTTTCGAGAAATGAAAACGCAATTTTTAACAAAAATAGCAAATTCATTTTTTTTATTTTCAAGAATAATTCTAAATTTACAAAATTATAGGAATATGTGAACACTGAGCTTTAAGAAGAGACAGCTAAAGTTCCTAGGACATGTGATGAGGAAGAAGGGCTTGGAGAATCTGATACTCACAGGTCAGAGGGGAAGAGAGACAGGGGAAAGCAGTGGATAACATATTTGAAGGGCCTGAGCAGGTGAATATTAAAGTGGAGTTTAGGAGGGGTTACAGGAGGAAGCGTGCTAAGAGCCACCATTGATAAGAAGACGTGGAAGGCCATGATTGCCTAAGCCATGAAAGAACATGGCACATAGTAGAAGAAGAATTAGCCTCATTTCTTATTTATCATAGCACATAGAAATACCTATGAAAATATATAAAAAGTATGTTATGTTATTCCAAGTAAGGATTTCAGTTGTATGCAGTCAGTATTGATTCTACAATTAAAATATCGTATTGAGCTAATATATAGTGTCTACTCGTACAGGTATGCTAGTTAATGGTAGTTCTAACCAATCACTACTATATGTCATGTAGAGCACCCTCGAAGGTACAGCGATCAGGCTAAAAATTGCCCAGCCCCCATAACTTGGTTGCGCTAGCATCGGTATTTTTACCGATCATCTCTTTTAGTGCAATGAAGGGATAAGGCTGCGGACTTCGATATTTTTTCACGTTGCACTCTAGGCTTGTCAATTTAGAGTAAATATAAGGGGTTCACGGAAAGAAATATTACCAAGATATTTTTATATTGGAAGAAATCTGGCAGACAAACACAACCTCGTTACTGATCTTGAGAAGGACCTCCACTCAGTGGTGAACTGGGATAAGAAAATTTTAATGCTTCTAAAACAAAACTCCTCTTCAAAGGCAATCTCTCCTGCCACCCATAAGCATGGACCAAGCAAGTCTCCCTAAAAGCAATACACTGCATCTCCTCGGCCTTACCCTATCTTCCGACATCAAGTGGAATCACTACATTGAATCAATAGCTAAATCAACTTGTTCGCACACTTGCTTCAGCGGGGGTGGGGAGTGGGGTGTCCGATCTCACATACGTCCGTGCTCTTTCATGATTGCCGCCCAACTCAGTCACTTTAACATTACGACGCACTTATATAGGAAACCTGCGGGTTATAAGTGAGGTTATTCATGCCCTTATCATAAGTGATCACGAGTGTTAGTTGCTACAGCCAAAAATCATGTGACCTCCCAAAGGCCCTTTTGCTTAGTAATTGCTATTTTAATTCCACTTGCAAAAAAACTACTTTCGTTCATTTCCATTGTTTTCTGATGACCCAAATATAACAGCCTAACTTGTGTTTAGATCAAATCTCACTACTGGTAAACAATCACGCTGATTTAATTCAATGTTCAATTCAATCCCAATTTTCAACCAAAAAAAAATAAATTTAACATTGTCATGTTTTTCTGGTAGCCTGTTTCTGTTTGAAAAAAAAAATATTCTTAAAAAGAAAGATTACAAATGACATTTCGTTTGTCTCAGCCTTCTTCAGGTGCTAGGAATTTTGAATCTTTTAAACGTGTGTATGTGTTTGACTCTCTCTGTCACATTAGATCAAACAAAGTGTGGAAGATAGAATCAATAATAGAATTCAAATTCTGGTTTGTGCTGCTGTGTGTTTACTGTGTACAATGCTTTTGGAAAAACCATACACCTTTTCTGTTGACAGGTGTCTAATCAATATTATGATGGCTAATGCAGGAAAGTACAATCTGCTCAGGAATTCTTCTTTGATACTGGTACCATGTAACTGAATATTATCTGTCTCATGATACTTGAAGAAGAGATAAATTGAGGTGTTTGGAATTAGAATGTACTTTCAATGGCAAAATTAAATTTAAAATGCTATAACTTTTGATCTATTTGAGATAAACCACTCTACTTTAAAATGCAAACATTACAATGAAAAAAAAAACTGTGGCATTTTGAAGCAAAAAACTTTATGCATAAATAATGGCAAACCAAGCACTACTGTAGTGCAACCTTTACTCAACAAGATAGTGACATTATGCCCCAACCAAAGCCAGATAAAAGGTTTAAAATATGTCTAATGGCAAACATAAGCTTGCACATAAACTCACTAATGAATTTTCATGAAACAAAAATTTTGAAGGGGAACATGAATAATGTGACATATTATGATAAAGGTAATCATTATACACTGCTACTGGTTAGATAACAACCGTAATGAGTAGACAAAAATATTAATAGTATAAAAAACGAATTCTCCTGGGATGTGGTGGAAGGTATCTTCTACATCAAAACTTGGCAAGTCAGGCAGGAGCGTATTTGACATCATTATGAACAATAGATATTTACACCTTGCAGTGAGTACATAATGATACAGTCAAATTGTTTTCCAACTAGTGGAAGATTTGGGAAATACAATGTTATGCTTAACTGATTTTTACATACATGGTAGAAAGTACCTTCTTCTACTGAGATCTCAGTTTTAATTTATATAAAAAGATAATTATACTTTAATAGCAGCAGGCTATTTTTTTATATATTTGTTTTTTGGACATTCTATTCTTCTTCTTCTTGTGCCGTGTCCCTTCAGGACATAGGCGATCATGGACTTTCATTTGTCCCTGTCTCTTGTCGTTCTTGACATTCTTCTGCTTGGTATCTCTCCTAAACACTGCTCTGCCATCCATTTACTCAGGCCTATCAAGTAGTTCTCACTAACTTTCCCCTGTCTCTCTTTCTCTTTATCTGTCCTGTGAATATTAAATTCTCCAGGCCCTCCTTTCTCATCACATCCCAAAAACCTAATCTGTCTCTTCCTTACATTAAGTATGATTTTTTTCCTCATTTTCATTCTCTCCAAGACTTCATCGTTAGTCATGTGCTCAGTCCATGGTATCCTCAGCATCCTTCTGTAAAACCACATTTTTGATGTCTCAAGCATCTCCTTCATCCTTGAAGAGATCATCCAACATTCGTTGCTATACAGAAGAATAGATATCTCATGGCAATTCAGCACTCTCTTTTTTGTTACCAAGGAGATTCTCTTGTCTTTCAGTACTCTAGTTAGCTTTTGAAATGCATCCTTAGCCATGCCAATGCATCTTTGGATCTCAACATCACACTTTCCATCCTCTGTCAGCATACTTCCCAGGTATTTAAATTTCTTTACTTGTTTTATTTTAGTTTCTCCGACTTGTAGTTGACATTTTTGGGTTGTCTTTTTGCTGATGACTATACATTCAGTTTTCTTGAAAATTATGCTTAGTCTTTTCTTCTTGCTTTCTGTTGGAGGTCCTGCATTCTCTTTTCCATGTCTGCTATCAGCATTATGTCATCCGCATATGACTGAATTGTTTAAATAATTGTTATTTTTAAAATAATTAGTTTGTTTAGCTTTGGATTTGATTACTTTATTTACTTCATGTTAGAGATAGATTATTAAAACAAGTTGGTACTTGCTACAAAGTAATAGTTGTTTGCTAAAATGGTTGGTTAATCCTTGTTGCAGATATCTGCTCAGGCATATTTTGCTTTTCAACAACACCAATGGAACCAACCTGTTATTTATACTGAAACTATACTGAACAGGGCTTAGTTACAGTTCCTGTGAAAGAGTGCATGATCCATGCTAAAACTCTTTTGTTTCATTGACTTCATTAATACAATCACTGAACACTTATTTTGCTTCTGAACACTTTTGTCGACTTGATTTCTTTCACAAGTTTTGGAACAGTTCTGCAGATTTCTATACACCAATGGTGCTGTATACTGATGTCATCTACTCAGACCAGTTTGTTTTTTCTTTGCAAATTGACCCTGTTGAGAATTGAAACTGGTCACATGATAGGAAAACTAGCATTCTAACCACTTGACCATCTGGCCAAACTAGATACCCATTAATTAAAAGGGCACCTGTAACACAAACTAGACTCACAGACTATTGCTTACCAGATACACCCCTTGTGACTTTGTTGTCCCATATTAACTATTCTCATTGGGTTACTCTTGTTGCTTGCTGGCTAATTAAAGCATTGCTAGTGTGCTTACTATGAATTTGTATTAACTAATGTTTATATTCTCAGTAATTGAATATTAAAAAGTCTACTTTAAATTATTTTGGTCTCTTTCAATTGCAAGTCAAGAATTACAAAAACATTTGCTTTGTAATGCAATAGTAATTCACTGTTATTAACATGATAGTGAGTAAGTGAGGCTTCTTAATTGTAAGAAACTAATTCTTAATTTCAAATCAACATCCTTTCTTTGACATCTGTTGTACCTTGTTCTTTTTTTCGTTTTCTCTCACTCTAATCCCCTGCTCACCAGTGGCAGTCCTGCCTTGCTTGGGGTGAAATGATTATAAAAAAAATATTTTCTTTCAGTTATCAATCTTTAATTTTTAAATTAATTATGGCAAAAAAAATATTTAAAAAAATGTTTCACTCGGTCACATGTTCTACATTCACGCTTATTTAAAAAGAGAATACTTTTCATAAAAGTTTACAAATATATATATATATATATATATATATATTGTTGTGTATTTTTTCTTTTTTTTTACATTTAAAATTATTTTTAGCAAAAAGTTAAATTACATCATTATAGAACATGATATTTTATTTTTTAAATGTAATTTTTTTGTTTTTCGTTAAGTTTTTATTATTTATGTATTTAATTTAATAATTTAAAAAAATATTTAAAAATGGCTTGTTATAAAAAATGAATCTCTTTTTCAGAAAACTGACTACATCAAATGCAAGAAATACACTGACTTCATTAAAATTCTGCCTTCTTTTTAAAATCCATTAAGATTCCATCCCCGCTAATTTATTACAAATTTGTTAAATTATTTCTATAAATTTATTCTGCTAAGGTTTATGAAAAAAATAATACTTTTTCTTGTAACGAACATTATTTATTAAATTCCAACATAAGTTCTGTAGACCCCTGAAGATTATACAGTCAAAGCTTTCAGCATGCTAAGCACTGTTGCTATGGTTTCTGTAGCAAGTAGTAGGTTTTACGAGGTGGAGTTTTTATCCCCATATCTAATTTGTTCTTCTCTTAGACTGGTTACCAACCATGGCTAAAGAGCTCAGTCTGTCCTATTTGACCCATAGCTGGAGGGGCAGATAGATTCATACTTTTCCCAAGAGTCATAGCATGTAAGTGAATGCAATAACTTTACTGGAATTTGACCTTTGCTCTACAATTTCTCATTCTGAGCTCTTATCCATTACACCACCTGTATTACATCCTTCTGATTCTACACGCTCAGATACAATTTGTACTTAATGAAATGAATTACTATAACGAAGATATTCCTTTAATATTTTTGTTATGTGATTATTTCCAAATTACTTTAGTTATAGAAAAAATATTTACTAAGTTTTAAAATCTAAAGTTTTCAAAATATAGAAAAACGTTATTTCTAAATTTTCTGCTAAATTAAAAAAGATTATAAGAGATAAGGAAACATTTTTCAATGATTTTTCATTATTTATTACAATTGCAAATCTTACAGAAACCCTGTTCTTTTTTATGCTAGATTATAAGAATCAAATTAAAAGATCTGTGATAAAATTACCCTTGTTTTGTTTATTGCTTTTTTTTTTTTATTATTATTCTGCAGCCAGTGACTAAATGTATTTCAAGAATTATGTTTCTGTTTTTTCTTTCAAATCATCTGTAAATAATTTCTCCTTTGGATGCTAATGTAATGTACTTAAATTAAAAGCATTTATGGTACTTTGAAACATTTGCATTTTTACTTATTGCATTGAAAATGCCACATAATTTTCAACAAGTTAATGAAGGGCACACACACAAGAAAAACATTCTTGAAAATCTCAAAAATAATATTGATAGAATATTTGTAGTATTTTTTTATTCAGTAATTTATTTTTAATTTAAATTAATCCATAAAATATTTCCCAAGTGTCTTAAATTTAAATTTAAAATGAAAAATTAAATGTGAAATGCAAAAAATTTAAATTTGCCAAGTTTGTATAAATTAATTTGGTTTTATTTATTTATTTTGCTCATTTTCTCATCTTAAAAAAACAAAATGAAATTTTAATGAAGACTGTTTTTGCATTTAATCTAGGAGTAGAGTAGACTGATTATACTGACTAGCAGTTCACCTACTTCATGAAGCATGTGAGTCTTGTACTTGTTGATATACTAATATTTCCAACCTTCGTTTTGGTGATTACTCATGCAGTAACCTTTTAGGGTTACAACACTAAGGTACTACCATTAAAAGATCTTACTCCTTTTCAATAACAGTTATTGTTAATCCTTAGCCTTTGACACTTTAGTCATTCACCGGATGGAAAAACAAATGCATCTTGGAGAGAAAATGTCCAGCAGAATTTTAGTAAGTATAAATGTTTTGTTTTTCAGTGTGTGGTTTCTTTTTGTTTTTGTTTTTTTATACTAGAATTTGGCCCTTCTCAGAATTGTCACCAGATCTAGTCATGATGACATGTTGTACCAAAAAAACTATTTCAGTCAGCAATATGTGTGTCTTTTACCCATTGTCTTAACCATTCAGTGACATCTTTTTATGGTCCTATTTCTGCTTGGCCTCTACACAATTCTAAAGTAGCGCCTAATATTCTATTTTTTTTTATAATCTTTTAGCAAATTTGAACAAAATGTGATGCTGTCATCCATTTATCATCTTTCACTGGACATCTCTCTAAAAATTATTTTGTTCAGTACCCCAGTACCCTTGAAAGCTCACTCTATATGACCACTGATCTTGGTTCACAGTCTACCATCAAGAGATATACTCTTTTTTAATAATGTGCAACTTTGCCCATTCATTTCTCACTTGAATCTTTCCCAATTTGTATACACTTGGCACAGAGCCAATCAATGACACCTGTCATCATTTTTAATCACCTTCCAAACAGCATCCTTGGTAACATGCAAGTTGACTTTTCTGGCCAAAAATAATTCTTTCAATTTTACCCCCCCCCCCCCCAATAGCGCTCCCCGTTATCAATCTTTTGGTATCTCCGATCTGGTTTTCCTTACCCTCATGAGAATATCCACATTGTTCTTTCTTGAGCACACAAATCTTCAGTGTAATTTTAGCCCAAATTCAACTCAACCAAGGTCTGCAGATGTACATATCTGCAACTCTTTTTGCTTATACTTTTTTCTTCTTACCTGTAACTATCAACTTCACCCATCCAAATACAGTAGCAGAATCAGTCCAGTATTGGTATAGTGCTGTCTCCACATGAAGGCCAAATTGATACCTGTTAATAAAATATTTAATTCAGTTACTTTAAAATCACCCACCTCCAGAATATTGCACATTGCTACACTGTTTATATTTCATCATATGACTCTTCTCTGTTTTAGGCACATATTAACTTCTTCTCCCTGGGTCTTCTCTTTCTTTTCCTTCCATAACCACTTTCATCATTGCAATGTCCCTTTACTCACCTTCTTGTTTTCTTTTTAACAGTGCTGCACATGATTCACAGCCACCCTGCAATAATGTCTTACTAATTTTTCACATATTGAGAACCAACTTTTTTTGTACAGCTTGCCCTTCATTTGTGGCATCTCATTTCCCGTCCAAAAAGCCAGCTTGTCTGGTTTTGAGTATGTTATAAAAAATGGGTTACATGCAATGCTAATAGGAAATTCTGTTAACAAAGAGAGCCTTTGTGTGAATGCCCAGTTAATCAAAGTCCTTGTTCAGACTGTTATCCATATAAGAACACACACACGCCACTTAGTTTTCACTAGGCAGCAGGGATTATAATGCAGGCTATTTTTATTAAAATTTTAACAGCAGTGAAGTTGGCAACACATCTGTATTTTAACTATTAAATATTTCTCAAATATCTCTCAATGTCTTAAGGGAAGAAAAGAATTTGCTGAAGTTGAACCACTTAATGGTTCAACTTCAGCAAATTCAACATAATGGTGATAGTTGCAATGTTTATATTTTCTCATCATTAATAAATTGTTGATAGTTTTATTGACAAAATTTGTTCTTTCTGCTAGAATTTCCTGCCTTTCAGGAAGATTACCTGAATTAAGAAAGTTGCTAGGATTAAAACATTGCCTGAACCACAAATAAAAACTCACAGCCTTGTTATGGTTTATAAAATGGCGAGTGTTCTAAAAATAGAAAAAGATAGACACACTGATGCCAAGAATTCAAAATTGGGCGGCAAAATAAGAAACAGTTTCTTTTGGTAGGAGTAAGAGTAGGAGCAAGAAGTAGGAGTTAAGGACAGTAGTTTTTGTGTAGGAAATTTGAAAAGAGGAGGACACTAGGGAGTTGACCACTAGAGTCCAGAAGGGATAGGCTCATTTACTACTAGCATCCCACAGTGAAGAGAATTTAGCTACTCTGCTCCTGTATCCACACAAAATTTAAAGGTTGTAACTTGATGTAAAAACCTAAAGTTTTATACCAAAAATAAACATCATTAATTCAAGTTTGTGTTATCTTCTAATTATACCAACACAAGCAACACAACAGCCTATTGGAGAGAATAAAAAGACACATTATATAATTCATCCCAGTAAGTACACAACATAAAGGAGATTTCCATTAGACAACACAGGTCAGGTGAGAGAGAGGAATGGCATAAATAGCCACATTCATTACTGAAAAGTGATACTGGGAATTGTAATTATTGGCTAAAGTTTACATTTGGCATACAGTGACTGGAATCTATGGCTATATCATGTTCATGTCACGTTAGTTCCATAATGGCAGTGAATGGTCACATTTATTACCCTTGTAATGGTGACAACCCTAGCTAGCATGTTACATTTGGTAAAGTAACTACGGGTTCCTGTTACGTTGAATTCTTTTCTCTCCCCTCTCCCTCTTAACATTTTAGCTGCATGCTTGTAGCCCATCTCCAAACCCTCTTCTGTGAAACTGGTTAGAAAGCAAGTATCTAATCACATTTGTGTAAACTTTCACTTTATCTACTCTCTGGTACAGCTCACCCTTCCCACATGTTCCCCTCTGTGGTCATTACCTTTAATTGAACTTCAATTTTTTTTTTTTTTTGTGTCTAATTGGTTTTTATTTATTCTTTTGAAAAATGCCACCAGTTTTACTTTATTTACCCCTTTCTTTTTTGCCATTAAAAACAAATCTGCAATATAATCAATCCCACCTTCAATCACTTTCTCACTGTGATGTGGCCTCCCTCTGTCTTTTCTCCAATTATTTTTATGGCAGCTGACAAGCTTTTTTCCCTGATTACTGTCAAAATAGTTAAATGTAACCACCTCTTCTAGTTTAACAATTTCTTTTCTCGCACTTCTCATTTGTGGAATTCCTTCCATTTGCTTGCTTCTCTGATAGCTACAATCTCCAAAAGTTTAAATGCAACATCAATTGCCATCTTCTATCTCCTTGATTCCCATCCATTGCTTATCATTTCTTTGACATTACCCTGTACTTTGTGTTTTTTTTTTCTCTCACTGTAAATCCCTGTGCACCAGTGACAGTTCTGCCTTGCTTCGGGTGAAATGATTATAAAAAAATAATCTAATTATCAATGTAGTTCAGTTATCTCTTTTGCACAGATTTTTTTTATTTTATACTTACTGAAAAATTACTTGGAAATTGAGGATTAGATTGAATTGAAAATTACTTTGAACAATTTTAACAGTATTGAGAATAATGACACTACAACGTGCTGTTTTTACTCTGTTACTGTAATAAACACACAAACATATATAATTTGTATTATAAATGAATAACGGCAAAATATAAAAAAAAAAATTTTTTTTTTTTTTTTTCTGCAGGTAATTAAAGGTTCTGAAGACAATCCTGCTCAGTACATGAATTTCATGAATACAGTTTTTTCAGCTCAAAAGCAGGTAATTTGGTTTTGTTTATTAATATTATTTTGGTTCATTTCTATGTGGAGATCTTGTTTAATTTTCAACTGAAAACAGAATTTCTTATTCTCATTCATGGACAGAAAATAAAAATTCAAAGTTGAATATTATACAATCATTGATGAAGTATCAAACTCTGTCCTCTTCCAGAATGTAGGATACTTGCCATTTATACTACAAAAACCTTAATTGCATAATGCCTCGATAATAGGCTACTTTTCATTACTTACAAGCATAAAAAATAAAATAAATAAATTGTTAATAATCTCCTTGTAGTGTTGAAAATTTCCTCTCTTAAAGTTATTTGACGCATGTATAAAATTCAGTTGAGATTTTGCTTTTATATGGCTTAAATGTGTTTACATTTTTTGTTATCTTTTAATTTTTTTTAGAATGTTGTTATGGATGGATGCATTTTAGGTAATGACTCTGGCCTTTTGCAGCAGGTAAATTTCCCCAAATTGTTTTGACTTCTATTATGTTACAATGTGTCCTTATAATTCAGTTCTCTTTGCTATTTGATATCCAAATTTTCAGGTTTTATTGTCTTTTTGTAATTCCTGCAAAATGAAATAGTTTTTTATTCCTTTTTCTTAATGGTAAAAAGCCTTGATTCTTGATCTCTCCCAGCTTTTAAGTTCAAAGAAATCATGAAGTTGATTGATGTCAGAAAAAAATGAAATTGAATCATATTGGTCCAGTGCATAAATTTATCAATTTCAAGGTAGAAAAATAATTTGTAATATTCTCAACTGACATTTGTTCAGTCTGACCAAATTTCAAACAAAATTAGTAGAGAGCATCTAGTCACATGCCAAATTCCCACTGCTTTTAAATTATGCCTCTGGATAACAACAGATCGTATTAAACATAAAAAACAATCAATATTTTTAATTTTTATACAAAACTTTAATTTATTTAATTATTTTATTTTATTTAATTTTTGAATTTTCTAAAGACTTGTAGCTTGTTTTGCTGACCTTTACTCATTGTTATGGTCTTATAAATTAATTCAAATATAGTTGTTTCAAATCATACTTCTTCAAAACAAGGTTAATTTTGTAAACTTGAATGATAGTGACTGTATTGAGATGTGTGATACATGGTATTTTAAAAAAGCAGCAGGACAAAGCATTAATATTCTATTCAAACACTGACTCCAAGAAACAAATAGTCATTAAAATAGAAGATGCTAAGATAATTGAGCAGGATTGAATAATATTGAATTTGAATAATAATAATAATGGCTTGTCCAGCAGATTGTAACATAGCAACCAAGGAATTTGAAAAACTGTCAAAATATAAAAAACTTGGAAATTGAAAAAATGTGGAAATTGAAAACAAGTAGCGTACCAGTGATAATGCTTGCACTTGGAATGATAAAAAATGGAACAAAAAAACACGTTGAAAGAATCCCTGGAAACCCCAGCTTAAGAGATATACAAAAAATTGTTCTGTTAAGTACAGCCCACACACTAAGGAGAACTTTGTCTACGTAATGCTAGGGATGTTATGAAAAAACATGAAATGGAGTCATAACAACATACCACTACCAGCCTTAGGTCTTCCTGCAGACTTGGTAGGTAGCACCAGCAGAGCAGAAATTGATTTATAATGAAAAATGACATAATAATGACATAATAATATTGTCAAGAACCATGAATAATAATAGGATAATTAACGCAAAAGTAAAAGTTGAATGTTTACTTCATTCAAAGTCCTCATAATAATCACAAAGTCCTGATAACCACATAAAATTGCTCTTCTGACTGAAACAATTATAGTCAAACTTTACAACTTGAACCTTTATATACATTTGTTGAAAGTCAGTGCTACAGGAAAAGAATGTTGAATAAAGAAAATTTAAGTTTTTTTTTATAAACTTGTTTATGGTTACATGGGAATGATTATATCTTGTACTATTTGCAGGCCTGTGATATTACTGGAGGAACTTATTTAAAACTACCAACCATAATGGGTTTACTACAGTATTTACTTGTAAGTATTTTAAAACAAACTACCAAACACAATTACAAATCTCTTCTTCATGGGTCATCATTGCCTTTAAATTTTGTTATTTATGATAAAGAAATTAATGTCAGTTACAAAAAGTAATTTTGAAATATAACTTGTCTAAATATATACAAAGAAAACTGCCTCTTATGTTCAGTTTGAAATGGCATCTTTTATAACAATAACTGGCTGATAGCATTAAACAAAGGATATAAAAATTGAAACCATTTACATTCAGTGTTATGAAATTAATTTTTATAAACAAGTTTATAAAATCCACTTCGATTATAAGTGGATAATTCATTTTAAATAAAGCATTTCAGAATGATTTAGATAACATTATCTGTAATTATAATAAATGACCTCCTCTGTGTGTGTGTGTGTGTGTGTGTGTTTTATATATATATATATATATATATATATATATATAGTTTCAAACATAGGATCAGCTCACAATTATGTCACTAATCGCAGATGAGGTCAGAATTTTGTTACTTATATGCAATGGTGTGAATCATCCTAATCTTATTAGAATCCCCAGAAAATGTCCTGGTTTTTAACAGTTAAAATAAAATTGTTATCCAGATTGGCTCAGGTTCCGTTAATTGTATTTTAATGTCAATGACTGATCGAGAAATGTACAAGGAGATGAATAGAAGATTAGCAACAGTAAAATGAATGAATGATGAGTGGTTTGAATATGAAAGTGAATTTTAATATATTTCAAAATTCCAATAAACACTATTCAACAGTGGGGAGGGAGAATATCATATGTGCATGTAGTGTGATTGACAAAAGAATGTTGATAATTGTCACTTCTGAATACCAGAAAGAAAACAATATTCTTACTTGTGTATTTCAGAAACAAATAAATTTCTGTGTAAAAAGTCAATATTTCCATTAGAGATGATTTCTTTAAGTAGAAGCCAATATTCTCACTTATGAATGCTGGAAACAAAACAATATTTTTAAAGTTAGTGAAGCTAGGATTCAAATTCTTATCTTTTAGCAAGGCCGGTCAGAACATTTGATTCATTAAACTTTGTTTTCATCTCTACTCTTTTGTGCTTTTTTTTATCGTCACATGGATTGCCTTTCAAGAAAAGAGTCTTTTTTTTTCTTAACCCATGGGTGAACGTGTCTTCCATTTCCCTTGCCTACTGATGCTCAGTTAACAATTGCTACTATCATTACTTAGTTTAGGGTGGAAAGAGGGTATTGTCTTTTCTCTACCTATGTGTCTTCCTCCTATCTATACATGTATACATAACTATATACAGAAAACAGACCTACCTAGGTTTCACCCTACGGCTTGTCAGGGTAAATTGACTCTGTTGCTTTACTTTCGTATTGAGCGCTTTAGTGTCAGGGTTTTCGTCTTGGGTTTTTTTTCTTTCCTACGAGTATTTGACTTTTGTTCATGTACTTTGTTTGTTTCTTTTTTTTTACTTAACCTCCTTTTTCCCTCCGAGTTAATTCTCGGTGGGTTTTTCAAGATGAACTTAAATATAGTTTAACAATTACTAGTATTAGCAGAATTATTTTTGTTATTATTATAATTATTATCGTTATTATATATATATATATATATATATATATATATATATATATACTAGCAGTATAGCCCGGCATTTGCTTGGGTGTAATGAAAGCTTTTATATATATATATATATATATATATATATATATATATATTATCAATTTTCTGCACTATTAGAAGAACTGCAACCTTGAAACTTCTGACTATCATTTCTGATGTCTTTGTCTATGAGTGTATCAAATTTGATTAAAATCGGACCACTCCTCCCATAACCTGATTTTTTCTATTTTCGATATTTATCGGGGGTACCTCAACACAAAACCTGGTTAAGAACACTTGCAGCCACTTATAGTACAACTGTGTAAATTTTCAAGAAAATCGGTTCAGCCGTTTTGGAGTCTATAGGTAACGGACACGGACACACACAAAATTCCATTTATAAATAAGTTTATATATATATATATATATATATATATATATATACACACACACACACACACACGTAGAAACTTGGATTAAAAATCTACTTTATGCAAATACAGGTCTTTATTTTTAACACTTATTGCAAATAAACTCCTTATATTGAAGACAGCTTGAAAAACATTAAAAAATCAACAAAAGTAAAACAATAAAACTGAGGCTTGTTTTATTTGGCTAAATTCCAAAAATCTGAATGAATATCATGTCCTAAAAGAGAATACAGTAGACATAATGTTTTCTGTCCTTGAGAAATAATGTTATTATAACACGATGACGCAGGCATGGCCTGACAAATTCTTCCTGACCTTTGACCAGTCTGCCCACATTGTGTTGTTTGATCTCAGACTGGCCAAAGTAGGACTACCTATTATTACCTGGCTAGATTAGCCCTAACATGTGAGAAGTCAAGTATATAGTTAAAACAGGATTTACATGATCCGCAGTAGCTGATAGCAGACGGGATGTAATCAGTAGAACACTGCATCATCATGGGTGTAGTTTTTATATATATTTGTATATTGATTATATATATAATTATAAGCAAGTCAAAGCTTAACAGTTGGCTGGTATTTTGATAATATATTCAGTAACAATGTTTTTGGAGTTGGTGTTTACTCAGTTGTCTTTAGCAGCACACTGATCTCAGTTTGACCATCTCATTCAAATCACAGGCCGATTTCAGGTTCATCATCTTATGCAAATCACCAGCTCTGAATCCATTCTCTAGCAGCAGGCCGATTTCAATTTGAACATCTCATTCAAATCACTGACACTGAATTCACTAATTTCGTTTTCCACCGCTGTTTTAAAAAACGCACAGAATTGAGGTGGTAAAGTGTAGTTACGGGGGATGGGGTCAATTATACCTCACTTTATAATTCTTACCAGCTCAAAATGAAAACAATATCAGTTATCCATTTCAACTGAGTCTCTGGGCTTTTCACTGATGAGTGGAAGATAACTTACTCTCTGTTATCACTTGCCTGTACGTTCTAAAGTCTTAGTAGCCCAAGACAAGAAATTCTCAGTCTAATTTTGACTTAGGGTCGCAATTTGTCAAAACAGGATGATATTATAGCTATGATTCTTTTATACAGATTCAGTTAATTTTACCGACAAAAATAATTGTATTCTCCAATTTTAGAGAAATTTCTTATCTCTAAAATTGATAAAAAATTAATACCCGTCATCTGGAAATAAGGTTACACTGTTATGATAGGAATTAAATATTTCAAAATTTAAATATCATTTCACATTTTTTTAAATAATTTTGATTGACTTAGAAACAATTATTTTCAAATTTCAGTGTGTATTTCTGCCTGATCCTGATGTGAGGCACAAGTTAACTCTTCCTGCAAGAGTTCAAGTGGATTATCGAGCAGCTTGTTTCTGTCATCGAAATCTCATTGACATTGGTTATGTGTGTTCAGTATGTCTATCAAGTAAGTATGGGTTTGTTTTTTTGCATAAAATGTAAATGTCACTGTTTGATGATCTGAATTGTAATGTTTATGTTGAAAGTTGAAACAGTAAAAGGCAGTGTGAATTAATTTCTTTTAGTTTTCTTATGACTGCAACTCAATTTGGCCACTTTTATTTTATAATCATTTATTTACTCACTTACAAAATAAGATTAAGAATATTCTTTTTCGTTTTGTAAGGGTTACTTTTTTCTTTGGCATTCACTGAATTGTTTTTTCTTTTATTAATAAAAGAATAATCAATACTGTGAATGAAATAAGAGGCTATGGTGATTCCATCAGTTAATAGAATTAGGTAAATGCTTTGGTGTGTGTATTTTTTGTTTATTTATCTGTGGTTCAGGAATTAAAATCTAATGAAAAGGATAAAAAAATCTTTATAAATTAGATTTCTTTTTACAAAATGTCTACATAAGTTTATCTCCTGTTATGCGTTTCATGAATTATTGTTATTAATAACATTTGGTCAAAAAAAAAAGTCAGATTAAATGGAATCTGTTTTCTATCAGTACAAAATACAGAACTGTTTATACCTATTATAATAAGATTTATAATAAAATTTTTCATATAAATTCTACTGTTAATTCTCTTTGTTTGAAATTATTACAGTTGACTCTCACTTAACAATAATAATTAATACAAAAGAATATATTAGTTCGCACTAAGCAAATCAATTGCTTAAAAAATATTTGCTTGAAAATGAAATTGTTGTGGTAAAAGCCAGTTACCCTCCTTACTATAATAAATGGGCTGATCCACTCAAATAGTCCTGGGTAATTGTTGTGGAAGAAGAAAATAATACTATTGCAATGACTTGTCTAGCTGAGTATTATATGCTACTATCACAATTGACTCTGATGAGTTAAGTTTTGTGTCATGCCAAACCCCACGTTACAACAGAAATATAATTGTTGAATATTAACATAAGTTAATAGGAAAAAAATTCTCAATTGATGTATTTACTTTCTTTTCCTTATTATTTCTTGTTATAATATTTAGATATTTTATATAATATAAATTTCTATACTATTTCATAATAAACTTGGTCTATCATTTTATATTAAATATAAAAAATATTATATAGCTTATTATTTAATGTGCAGTTATATAACAGTCATGGTTTTCTTTTTTGTCAGTTGATTTTGGTTCTGTGTTAATCATAAAATAGAAATAAAAGCAAGATTTCCTGACATTGGAAAATAAAAGAAAGGTTGGGAAATGTAAAAAGCTAAGTGAATTACTTGGAATCAACACAAATTGGTTACTTTCTTTACTCTCACCTCAACTTCTTCCCTCTGAACCTTGGTGCATAGAGAAGAGTTTCACCAAGATATTAGGAAAATTGACAACTAACAAGGCAAGTGCAATTTTGGCATAGTGGGGAGGTCTACTGCTGGATGCTCTTGTATGACATCCTGAAGCAAAGAAACACAAGATTGACCAAAAAAAGAACTCACTTTACATCTGCTGTACTATGACGTGTATGTTATATTATACAAAAAGGGGTAGATACATTTGCCTATCATCTCATTCACACTACTCTCAATCTTCTTTTGAATGGGGGTAGAGATTTATCCCTTGTTTCTTGTTTAATATTAGATTTCCATTTCCTTTGAAAGTCTTCTCATTCCCTTTCTCTCCAAATAACTCCATGCATCTTAGCAGCATTGTTGCTTTTCTTGAAGTAAAATGATTTTAAAAGTAATCCTCTTTATTATAAGAAGGGCTGTTCTGTATTTATTTGTGTGTGTGTGTGTGTGTGTGTGTGTGTGTGTGTGTGTGTGTGTGTGTACAGGTTTCATTAAAAATGACAGACAAGGTATTATCATGAAATTTTTTTATATTATTTTTCATGTTTTTGTATATAATTCTTTTCTTTTTGGAACTCAAATTATATAGCAATTATCCAAATGTTTTGTACTTTCAAGTACTTTTGGCTATACTTTTAGCCATTATCAAGAATTAGTTTTGTTTTACTTGTAAATAAACATGTGTAAAATTTATGCATATAATCTTGTGTATGTTAAGTTCCAAACATGGTAAGCACATTGTTACCATGTTCATAATTGATGTTATTAAGCGCAGGAGTTCACTTTTTTATTAGTAATGCCTCCATTATTTTTAATCTTCTTTTGTATATGGATGGTGTTATGTATGTATTATCAACAATATATCACGGATATGTCCTGGAAGATCTTGATGTGTGCTTGAATGAGATCAAATGTAACTGTTGTGGGAAAGGTACAATGTCAATCTTCTCATTAATTTTGTAGTGGTATAGCCAATGTAATTGTTTACAGATTTGGATAGTTGAGGAACACAGTTCTTCTAAGGACATAAATTTGTAAACACTTTCTCTGCAGTTTAGATTTTGCAGGTGAATTATTATTATTGATAATGAAGTTGGCAGTTGTTAGGACAAATAAAAACATATTCCAAGGGAAATGACCCTTTCCTGTTCCAATACAGAGTACCTCCCTTTTCACCTCTGGAAGTGAGTCCATGCGAGTCACGAGATCAATGCGACATTCAGATGATTTGAAATATGGCAGTCAATGGTTAAGAACACATGTATATTCTCATGCCCTAATTGTGACATACAACCCAGTAACTTGGGACTGATTCTGTATGTACCTATGTTGTAATGTTCTCCGTGTAAAATAAATGTATACTTGCAGTTAACCATGAGCAAATTTCTGCTTTCTATCGTTCCACACGTTTTCTCCACGTGTTACACAGGCACACACACACACACACATCCACGAACCATGAGTGATACTGCACAAGGCATTATAGTTATGAGATGACAAACACCCCGTTCATAACAACTGGCAACGAGAAATTGGACTTTTGTAGGGTTTGATACATTCACACACATAGTCATTCAGCGTTCATGTGATAACCTTAGTTTCCCACGTTCCAGCATGCCAAATAAAAGTCGGGAGTGTCACGTGTTAGGCAGTTAGGATTCTGTCCTGGGCAAGAGCAGACATGTTTATTCCCTAACTCACACAGACAAACGCGCACTAATTGCAGGTAGCAATTAGTGGCGCAAATTTTTATTTCTCACCAGCATGCACACACACAACACTAAAAAAACTCCAATTGGAAACAGACATTAACAGTATGTACATCAACTTTATTCAAACTAAACTTTATTCGATTTAATCTTCTATCGAACATTTACGTTTCTCTCCAGACAAAGGGAAAGAACTTTTCTTTTCTTATTTGATATGCATGCTTTCAACTCTTTGTAACCTTTGTTAATATATTGTTGTTCTGGTTATTTTCGCCTTTTCGTGTTTTCTTAATTCCTGCTTTATTTCATGATCCAAGTTACACTGAGTTGACTCGTAAATATAAATTAGTAATGGACACATCGTCCTCTACACTTTGAAGAAAAATAATAAAATAAAATATTCACGATTTATTTTGATTTTTTAAACAGTCAAACTCAGAACTACAAAAAAAAATGTCAATTTCTGCAGAAGTTCTGGAACAAATTTTGTTACAACAGCAAAAACAATTTGAAAGAGCTCAGCAGAATTTAATAACAACCTTAAACCCAACAATTTCAGTTCCAAGACACCGGTAATTCATCTAGTGTCAATCTTTCAAATGCAATTTCAAAATTTATGTATGACGCAAAAAACGGCTACACATTCGATTCATGGTTTTCGCGATGGAAAGACACTTTTCACCAAACAAAGACAATGATTAGAAAAAATGGTTACTCATACGGAAGTTAGGTACAAAAGAAAACGAAAGGTTTGTGAATTTTATTTTGCCCAAACAACCTTCCGACTTGAGCTTCACAGAACATTACAATTTTAACGGACATTTTTTTGAAAACAACAATCTCTGTTCAACATCCGTTACAACTGTTTCAAACTAGCCAAAAACTAGTCAGACAATTTTGTCACCTATGCTGGATGTGTGAATTTCACCTTCAGATGCTCACAGAAGACCAGTTCAAATGTTTAATATTCATAGCAGGTCTACAACCACCCCATGATTCAGAAATATGTTCTTGACTACTAGTAAAACTTAAAACAGACAAAAAGGTAACAGTCCGGGATTTGACAACAGAATGCAACAGGTTGATAAATTTAAGAAAAAACACCATGTTGGTTCAACAACAATCCACTTTACCTTCCCAGCCTTCTCAAGTTCAAATTCATTCGAATGACAAACCTAAAGAAAAGAAAATTCCACTGTCTGCATGCTGGTCTTGCGGTGAATGGCACTATGCATGCTTTTGTCCATTCCAAAAACACAAGTGCCAGGTGTGCCCACAAAGAAAAGTTTTGTCATCCTCTAATAGCCAAATCTGCTGATCATCAAACTCCTAGTAAGTCTGCTTATGGAACTCATAAAAAAATGAATCAGAGAAGAAAATCACATTCAATGTCTGCTTCCTTCAAAATTGACTTCAAATCCTGCAGAAAATATATCAGTGTTGGTGTCAACAATTTTCCAGTTCATTTTCAATTCAACACAGCATCTAATATCACCCTCATCTCATGGAACAACTGGACAAAAACTGGCAAACCTGATCTACTGAAAACAAAACCACATTGCCCAGAGTGCATTGGGAAATGACATTTGACTCACTGGTGAACTAAATTCTTCTGTTTCTTTCTATGATAAACAGTTCACTGGAACATGCTATGTGACAGATCTCAATCTGATTGGTTTAGACGGATTGAAGAACTCAATCTCTTCACCGTTCTATTGCAAACTGTTTTCAGTAAATTTTCTTTCAAGTCAGTTTAAGACATTGAAAATTATTTTACTCAGACACTTAAGTTTAGTGATGTTTTTCAAGAGGATCTTGGGTGTTGCACAAAATTTCAAGCTACTCTCAAGTTGAAAGCAGATAGCAAGCCAATATTTAGGCCTAAATTCCCTGTCTCTTATGCAGCTGTCAACATAGTCGAAAAGGAACTGAATCACCTTCAAGAAGCTGGAGTAATCGAGCCAACAAACTATTCCAGATGGGCGGCTCCTGTTGTTGTGGTCAGGAAAATAAATGGCAAAGTCGGCATCTGTGCTGATTATTCCACAGGATTAAATAATGTGCTCAGAGGAGAGGGGACAATGTCAGAAATACCGGAAACCTTTTTGACAAGCTATAGAGCAACACCAAACCCGTACACACCAAATGGTAGCTCACCTGCCGAATCCATGATGAATCGGAAAATCCGATTACACATTGACGTCTTGCGTCCAAAGCCACAACACCCCATCAGGAGAAACACAAAAATGGAATGGCAGTACAACTGCCACCATGGTTCTATTCAAATACAATTCTTACCCAGTCAACAAATCTTGACAAGAGACTACTGGAACAACACAGAAACATGGACCCAAGGATGCCAAACTAGAAACGTCACTTACCACATAAATGTCCAAAATTCCATTTGAGTTCGACAGTCCAACCAACTGAGACCATGACATCTTCCAGCAGGAATGCACAAGACCCTACCATTCTATTGAACATCTTGTTGGACACTTTTGACTTGCTACAGCAAACTCCAGCAACTTCCCAGAACACTAAAGCTGAAACACAGGATCTGAAAATCCAGAAATCAGTTCGCACCCACCGTCCAGCACAACACTTGCAGTTTGATCCGCATCGGAAGTTATACAAGCGACAATTTTAAAGGGGAGATGTTAGAACGAATAAAAACATTCCGAGGGAAATAACCCTTTCCTGTTCCAAAACAGAGTACCTCCCTTTTCACCTCTGGAAGTGAGTCCACACGACATTCAACAGACTTGGAATATGGCCGTCAATGGTTAAGAACACACGTATATTCTCTTGCCCTAAGGGTTGTGATACACAACCCAGTAACTTGGGACTGATTTTGTATGTACCTATGTTGTAATGTTCTCCATGTAAAATAAATGCATACTTCCAGTCAACCGTAAATTTCTACTTTCTATTGTTCCACACGTTTTCTCCACGTGCCACACACACACACACACTCGTCCACGGACCATGAGTGATACTGCACAAGGCATTATAGTTATGAAACGACAAACATCCTGTTCATAACAGCAGTTTTGAATTTTGTGTGTGTGTGTGTGTGTATATATATATATATATATATATATATATATATAGAGAGAGAGAGAGAGAATTTGTCTGCAAGGCAAGGGCAAAAAGTTCACCAGGAAGAGCTGGTGTACAAGTACTGTAACAGACTCCAGAACAAAACTGTTTATGCTTTTGCAAAAACTATGGTGAGAAAGTGATTTGGTAGAAAACTGGTACTCAGCAAAGGGAATCTACTTGGCCAAGGAAGCAGATGCTAAACAGATCAGCCAAATCAGACCAATCCATTATTGAGCATAGATGGGAAGATCTTCATGGGGATAATTGCAAAGTGTACAGTAACATTTCTGCGGAACAATGGGTATGACGATGAGAGAGAGCTCTAAAGGCTGGAATCCCAGGATGCTTATAACACGCTTTTTCCATCTGGGATACTATCCAGGATGCAAAGAAGTTCAGGAAAGACCTTTCAGTGATTTGGTTTGATCTGGCTAATGCTTATGGGTCAGTTGTGCACAAACTCTTGATGAAGGCAATGAATCATTTCTTTATCCCAGAAAAGGGGCAGAAGTTAATGCAGAAATATGACAGCTTTAAGATGTGCTTTACCACTAGCAAATTTATAACAGATTAGCACAGTTTAGAAGTTGGTATTGCAACAGGATATATACCATTTTAGTCATATGGTTTATATTAGTCATGGAGATCAGCTGACTTTACTGGATGATGTAACACTGCTATCCAGAAATCCAGACCAGATGAGAAGTGTTTTAATGAGGCTTGATCGATTGATTAGGTAGGCCAGAATGAAATTCAAGGCTAAGAAGTCAAGAGGCCTGACCTTTGTGTAAGGAGTGCAAAAATGAGAGATTTAAGATAGGTCGAGAAATGATGCCAACAGTGAAAGAAGAAACAGTAAAGAGCCTAACAGATCACTCAATAAGTTTTGGGCCTGACATATAGATGGCACCACTAATAAAAAATCCATGTGATTTTTATGAAATACTAACCTTCAAATGGCACATGACAAAATTTGGGCCCAATTGGATTATTAGTTTGCAAATTACAGTAATTTACATGACCCTACTCTTGGAAATTTTCAAAACAATGGAAAAATTTGAATTTTGTGTGTGATAAAGCATTGCTTTCTGATGAGAAGGAAAAAAAAACTATTCAAACAGAGCAATGGCTTGATAAGTGCTATTCAAACTCTGCTCCATTGGAAACAATGGTTAAGAGGTGGTATACTGACTTTAAATGTGGTCGTACAGACACAAATGATGCTGAATGCTCAGGTCGCCCAAAATTGACAGTTGTCTTGGGAAACACTAAAAAAATCCACAAACTCGTTTTGACCGATCGTAAATTGAAGTTGGGTGAGATATCAGAAGGCAGTGTATTCACTATTTTGCATGAACATTTGTCAATGAGAAAGCTGTGATCAAAGAGGGTTCCATGTTTAATCAATTTATCAAAAACAGCAACGCCTCAACGATTCAGAGCATTGTTTGCAACTGTTTTAACACAACAAGGAGTTTTTGCATAAATATGTGACAATGGATGAAACATGGATCCACCACTTTACTCTGGAGTCAAATCGGCATTCAGCTGAGTGGACAGCAGCAGGTGAAGTCCATTGCAACGAAGACAAAACTACATGAATTGCACTTCAAATTGCTTCCGCATCCACCCTATTCTCCACGTTTGGCTCCCAGTGACTACTGGATGTTTGCAGACCTCAAAAGAATGCTCTAGGGAAAAAGATTTGGCTCCAATGAAGAAATGATATTGGAAACTGATGCGTATTTTGAGGCCAAAGACAAATTGTTCTACAAAAAAGGCATTGAATTGTTAAAAAAACAATGAAATCAGTGTATCACCCTAGAAGGTGACTGTTGATGAATAAAGTTGAATTTTACCTAAAAGTTGTTGTTTTATTAGTTAGGCCTGGGACTTATTGGGTGTTGTATTAGGAAGATGGTATGCTAATAAAAAGCCTAGGAAGATGGTATGCTGGTACCCTTTCAGATAGAAATAAATGAATTGAAGTACAAAAGCAGGCAGATGCTACCAGGAAAGTTTAAGATCTGAATGCTGCAGTTAGGGTTATATCCTTGTCTTGCCTTGCTGTTGCAGATTTATGACATCGCTTTGTCAAGGATAGAGATCATCAAACAGAAATGCAGTGTACACATCAGAGATGGCTTGTCAAAAGTGACAAACACATTAACACTATATGGCAGAACTTGAACTACCCTTGACATCAATTGTTGAAGTATATAAGCAGGGGAACTCGAAACAGTGATGTTACAGGACTCAATGGATGAAATATTTTAATCTAATCCACCATAGGTTAAGACAGCAAGGAAGTGAGATGCAGCTAGTGAAACTGAAAAAAATCTTGTTGGAACATCAGAACATAGCTGGAGCAACACAAAGTGGCAGGGCAGGATTGGGTGTGAACCTGTATAAGTCTTTTGCTACAATGAACACGTAGAAGAAAAAATGCAGAATGCAGTATTTTTAAAAAGAAAGAGGATGAAAGGAGAAGATTAGACTTGGTGAAGTGTTCATTGCAAGAACAAATGAAGTGGAAAGAGAATACCAAAGAGAGGAGGATTGGCTGGAAGGAGATATGGGAGGGGAACACGTCAAGATTAAGTTTTTTGATCCGTGCAACTTATGATGTGTTACCCTCATCCAATAACCTGGTGAGAAGGCATGTATCTGAGGTCAACAAATGCTTACGTAAAACAGGTACAATGCAGCACATGCTATTGAATTGTCAGTTAGCCCTGAATAGGTATACAGGGAGACACAACCAGATACTGAGGATTTTGTGTGATACCTTGAAGAAACAACTTGATAGTTTCAATAGTGGAAATAGATAACAAAAACACATCCCAAAGACATCAACCAACTTCCATCAGCAAGGGACATATACCTTCTGCAAGGGAAAGGAGAAAACAACGAATGATGAGAGATGGAATTGGAACTGGAACATGGCAGCAGATCTTACAGGTTATGTTTTTTTTTTTTGCCAATCCCAACAGAGAAGCCAGACATTTTTTTTTGGTGTGAAGAAAGGAAGATTATTTACTTCGTGGAACTGACAGTGCTCCAGGAAGATAATGTGGATGTAGCAGCTGATAGAAAGAATGAGCAATACCAGGCACTACTTGAAAAAGTAGAGGAAGCAGGATGGGAGACGATTCACTTCCCAGTAGAAGTTGAATGCAGAGGTTACATTGGACATAGAACAAGGAAATAGTAACTGTCGATTGGTCATCAACAGCAGAAAGCAACAGCAATAATGAAGGATCTACAAACTGCTGTGGAAAAGGCAAGCCATTGGATCTGGTTGTAGAGAAACTTGGCTCAAGAATTGAATGTATGCTACATCAACAATATGAAGCAAGCTGAAACAACAATAGAGGCTTCACATCAGTGCATCGTGCACAGAACGTTAACTGTCAAGAGGGAGGCCCCAAAATGGTGCATGTTCTCTCTTGATGATCTCAAGATTTTGTTGGAATCTTGTATGCGGAACAGTTCAGCTGGCATGTACTCACAAGTTGTGTTCTATTACTTTACGACTCTCCTGTCATGCTCAAGAACTTGGATTTATTTTCCCCCATCTTTTAATGTAAGATACTCAATAGTCATTTTAGATGACATATCAGTGAATATTGACTTGGAACAAGAAATTGGAGAGCAGAGTTCGAATTCATGTTGAATTTGTTGCATTCACATACATGCAAATACCCTTGGGAAAGGTATGTTTCCATTGCTTCTCCTTCCAGCTATGAGTTAAATAGCAGGACTGATTGGGTTCTATAGCCTTGGTTGGCAACCAGTTTACCACAGAAAGTAATGGCAACCTATTGCAGGAACATCTTCTGCCTCGTCAGTCATGTCTTTTCAAGACATGATCGCCCAAATGTGTATCATGTATGGCACTTAACTGACTTGACTGATCAATATAAATATTTTGCTGTCATTTTTGACAACACAGACCCACTCATAAATAAATATTAGTGAATGAGCTGACAGGAATTGAAATAATGTAGAAATTCATTGTTTTTATTTATAATGAAAAAATTTTTTATTTATTTGTTTTTTTTTTTTCAGTATTTTGTTCCTTCAGTCCAATTTGTTCAACCTGTCAGTAAGTGAATTTTTTTATACTCACTTTTTATTGATAATTGTTAAAATTAAAAATTAAATGCTTAAATTTTCTTAAAAGATTGGATGGCATACATATTGGCATTTTTAATCTCAATTCTTATCTTAAATACTGTATTTCCTGGGCTGCATAGTGTAATTTTTGTTTCTAAAAAACAAAAATATTCATTTATTATATAACATTAAATGTACTGCTATTATAGATAGAAGCCTGATTGCATGTTTAATCTGTTGAGTAAGGGGCTCAAAATGAAGTACGATCAATAGAACTCTAAAAGCATCCTTATCAAATGTAACAAGTTATCAAATATTGTTGTTCCCTGAAAATTCTTTGTATTAATTTTACATTTATAGTTATTTCTAGATCTTAGTCTCATCCATTATGAAACAACAGTTATTAAGTGTTTCATCGAAAATAGATTGTTTATTACAGTAGTAATATATCAGTTTGTTAAAAATAAGGTAAAGACTCAAATAGGTTTTACTGATATAACTTACATCTATTGAAAGCATTCTTATCTCAAGACATTTTCTTAATTTAAATTCATCACTGAAACAAAGAAATTGGGATTTCAGATTTTCAAATTCATTCTGATTATTATTTTTATTTCACTTTCTTGACTTCTAACTTATTTACCAAGTTCCAAATTAGATATAAAAAAAATGCTAACCTGTTTTGGTGACTATTATAGTTAATTCTCTTTAAAATACAAAGAAAATATTAAAATAATGAAAGAAATGAAAATTTTTTTAATCTTTAAGCAGCAAGCACTCATGGCAGATGTTCCCCACCAACCACCTTCTCTTGAAATGCAAGTAATAAAAAAAAAAGAAAAATCTTTTTTTAGAATTACATTTAAAACATGTAGAAAAAATTTTTCAAATAGGTTACATTTAACCTTTTACCTTCTTTCTTTGTTCCATCTCTTCCATTCATTTACACAAACTCATTATGTAGATCTTATTTATTATATTTTTTTTATAATAACTCAAAGCAAGGCAGGACTGCCACTGGTGTGCAGGGGGTTACAGAGAAAAAACAAGGTACAAGGGGATGTCGAAGAAAGGATAAGAGATGGATGGGAATGAAGATGGAAGATGGCAACTGGCATCACATTTAAACTTTTGGAGATTGTATCTATCAGAGAAGCAAGCCAATGGAAGGGAGTTCCACAAACAGGAAGTGCAAGGAAAGAAACTTAGAGTAGAAGAGGTGGTCACATTTAACTATTTCGATGATAAAAGGGTGGGATTGTGATACTAATCTAGTAGCACTTGTAAATACATGTGGTCAAGGAACCAGAGGAAAAATGCTTGTCAGAGTAGTAGCCATGAAAATACTTGTAGAAAAGACATAGGGAAGTCCCATCATGTCAGTGAGAAAGTGAGTGAAGACAGGCTGCTAAGTCAGGATCAATTATATTGCAGATCTTTCTTTGGATTTTGTCAAGAACCTCAAGATGAATAGTAGGAGTACTGGACCAGATATGCCAGCAGTATTCGATGCATGGACAAATGGTAGATTTACAAATGGGCAAAATGAATTCTGACAAGCAAAACTTCCTGGCCCGACACAGTGACTCACCCTTTCTAGCAGTAGACGCAGCTATAGATTTGATGTAGTCATTCTATTTGAGGTTATTTGAGAGAGTGAGGCTAAGGTGGTGGTGTGTATTGCTCTCTAGGAAACTCGTGTCATCCATTCTGATGGTAGACAGGAAAGTTTCTTTATGGTAGTTAAAGGAGTACTCCCTGTTTTCTTCTGCCACTCTTTCTGAAACTTATTTAAAAATCATTGCCAGATATAACAAATATGTAATAAAGGCTGAAATACTCACTGGCCAAAGTCAATGATATTAGTCTGAATGATTCATTCAATGATAATGCCTGCATTTCAGAACATAAGAATTATCAATTGTTAAGATTTTATAAACATTGTAAAACTGTTTTGAACACGAAAAAAATTACTGTCAATTATATTTATTAATTTAGAATTTCTTTGCTAAGCATAGAATATTGATTATAAAAATACCTTTTTTTATAAAAAAATAAGTTTAATACATTTCTGCAGGACATTTGTTATAGAGTAAAAGTTAGGAAAGCTAATCCCACAATGCATTGTAATGAAAATATTTATGGTCTAATTCTTTTTTATTTTTTCAGAACCACCTTTAAATTTTTAGGACCTCCTAAAATTTTGAAAAAGAAAGTTAAAAAGACAAATGTCTGACAGATTTTTTCAACAAAACTTTCATTGCAAGATGAAAAAATTTGATTTGTTGTGAAAAATAAATTATTTTTCTATATGTTTGTTTCTTCTAAATTTATTTTAAAAATTATTTTATTTTGGATGAATTACCTGGGTATTAAAATTTCATTGACTGACAATTTTCAGCAAAATATTAAAATAACACCTATTTTATGAATAATTTGAATGTTTTTATAGCAGGTAGTTGTCAGATTTCTCTTTATTATCTGTGAACGGAAATGAGAATTCACCTGCATGTACCAGCTAAGATCTGCAGAGGATAGTATGACAGTTTACTTGTCAATAAATGTGGGTTTACAATTGCAGACAGCCTAAGCAGTTTGATTTGTCCTGTCTTTTGCCAGATTTTTTCTTAGTTGTCAAAAGAGTACTTTCAGATTGCCATTTGGAAGTGAGACCCTGTATATTACATTTCAACAACTTTCTCTCTCTAAGCAAAAGTAATTGTTGCTGCTTCTTGATGCAATTCATTTGTAACTCATTTTCATAAAAAAATTTATTACCAGATTTTCTGGTAATAATTTTTTTTTTTTTGTGGCCATAATTTTGGTCATGGTGCACATAAAGTTTTGCCCTTGACAAGAAGTTTATCATTACTCTGCATCTCCTTGTTTTAATATAATTATAAATATTATATGCTAATATATACTTTCTAAAATATATGTTTTTAAAAATGAATTAAAAAAAAAAAGTAAGGTTTTCATACTGTATATGCAGGGTTGTCCAAAAATAGGTGAAATGGGTTTGTGTATTGGTTATATTATTGCAATGGGGTTCATTATAACTATAGTATTTGTGCTGTATTATTTTAAATTTTATGACTAAATTCATCTGAGAGATGAATTTTAGGAAATTAATATGCAAAGAGATGTGCAAAAACGTTTGTCGAAGTGTGACGGGTAGACTTCAGAGCTGTATAAATTGTGATGGAAAACAGTTTGAGCACCTGTGTTGATAAAATTGAAGCACTTTTGTATTATTGACACAAAATAATAATAGTATTAGTAAATATATTTGTATATGTAATCTCAAAATAAACGTTATCATTAACTGTCCACTTACTTTTGGACCATTGTGGGTGTAATATATATATATATATATATATAAATGTATATTTGCAATCTTTCTTTTAAACATGCTTTGTTAAAAACAACTGATAAGGAAGATTTCTGATTTTTTTTTTTTTTTTTTTTTTTTTTTTCAGTATTCTTACACATTTCCTTTTTGCTGGAGATAAGGAATGCAAAAATGTTTCATAATTTTTTGCTTTCCAAGCGCTTTCAGCTTTTTTACAGGCTATTTTCAAGGATGTTATTTTTCCAATGTTATGTCATCATGTTTGACTGTAATGTAATTTTTTCTGTTTTTATTTTTTTTTGTTTTTTGAAAATGTGCGTTTTTTAAAACTGTCACGTGATGTGCACAACAGGCATCATGTGAGCGTCTATTTTTTTTTTTAACTTTCAAAACTCCATTTCCACTGTTAAATAGTGTAAGGTTGATGGTACAAGAAAATTGTTTGATATATAGTGCTTTTAATATTGTGATTTAAATAGTATTTTTGTATTTTCAACCAAAATTTTTCTTAAGGATTCTTGTAGATTAATAAATATATTTTTTATTGCACTTTTATTACTAGATAGGTGGCATGTAAGGTGTTTACTCAGGGAAGTGGTAGTATAGCTAATATAGGTAATTGATTTATGACAAAAAACACAATCTTGTATAGGGCATTGAAATTCATACACTATATTAATCATAGCTAGTTTAGATTTGATAAGGTTATTATTATTATTAGAAACAACAAGGTTTGCTATCTCCCATTTTTTATAATATAAATTTTACATGTTTTTGAGGAATTACGGCAGAAATATGATGTTTAATTATTTTTTGTATAGAAAATTCATCCTGTTTGTAATTAATGTGCATTTGACTGCAATAAAATCTGTTGATGTTTTCTTGTTTATTATTTTTAACACTAGTGTCATGTATTTTTTGTAAGAATACTTTTATTTTTTATTTGTTTATCAGTGATGTAGTTGGGAAAATTATTGTTGACTAATGTTTGTTTTATGTTTTAGTTTGCTCAAAAATATATTTTTTTTAAAATCATTTCACCCCAAGCAAGGGGGTTACATAGGGGAAAGTGATGAGAAAGAGTAGTTAGATATAGGAAATGTCAGGAAGGTGATAGACGGGTAAGGATAGCGAGGGTGAGGGTTGGGTAGATGGGAAGAGTGTTTGAGAGAATGGATGTGAGTTAGTGTGTTAGGAGGTGTCTATTGACCTTACATTTAAACTCCTGGAGATTGTAGCTGTCGGGGAAGCAAGTATATGTAAGGGAATTCCACAGGTGGGAAGTGTGAGAAAAGAAGCTGTTCGAGTAGAAATTGGGGTTACATCTTGTCTGTTTCACTGTAAAAGGGTGGGACCTAGTTGCTAATCTAGTATCTCATGCAAATTCATACCTAGGGGGGCACCAGTGATCTAAGTTCATCGGAGCAGAAACCGTGAAAGTATTTATAGAAGAGGCATAGGGAAGCCACGTCACGCCAGTGAGAGAATGACTGCAGCCGGTCTGCCAAGTCAGTATCAATCACATTACAGATTCTCCATTGTATTTTGCCAAGAAACCCGAGGAGAAGAGCAGGGGCACCCGACCAGATGTGGCAGCAGTATTCAATACATGGGCGGATGGTAGATTTATGTATGTGCAGGATAGATTCAGACAGGAAAAACTTCCGGGCCCTGTACAGAGAACCGACTTTCATAGCAACAGATTTAGCAGTGGATTCAATATAGTCATTCCACTTGAGGTCCACTGAGAGTGTGAGGCCAAGGAGGCATAGTGTTTTACTCTCTGGGAGGCTAGCCTGTTCCATGCTAATGGGAGGTAGGAGCAATTGTCTTTGATGGTTAATTGATAGTAGCTTCATTTTGGAAGCATTAAAATTTATGAGCCATTTCTTACTCCAGTCCACTACGGATTGGAGGTCCTTCTCAAGCTCAGCAGCGAGGTTCACTTTGTCGCCCACACCAGATTTTTGATGGAGGTGAGAGTAAACTGTAGTGTCATCAGCGCACATGCCTACTTGGGATCTTATGGCATCGGGGAGATCATTAATGTAGATCAGAAAGAGTGTAGGACCTAGGAGAGAGATCTGAGTGACACCCACGTTCGTATTGTAGTTTTGGGAGGCATGTCCGTTTAATACCACCTTCAATGTGCGGTTAGAGATGAATGATTGGATTAGGTCAAACAAATGTCTAGTTATACCATAGCTCCGCAGTTTGCATTGGAGGCCAGCATGCCAGACTCTGTCAAACGCTTTGGAGATATCCAAGGCAACGGTTCGAGCTTCGCCATTCTTGTCAAGAGAGTGGAGGAATTTTGATGTGCTCTATTTAAGAGGTTCATTATTACTGCTATTTTATGTCTTCCTGAGCATTGGCTATTATAATTAAGATGAGTTTTTACTGGTGGGGTTTTTATAGAGGTAAGTGATAAATTCATTGTTTTTTAGCTCAATATTGATGTCAAAAAATGGGATTTTGTTATTGTCCATGAGTTCATAATTAAATTTCAGTGAGGAGTTATTTTCAAAATTTAATTTTAGATTTATGATAATAAAAGTCATTGATAGTGTAAATCTTCGATTTGTCGGTTGTTCTAAACAAAGAAAAAACCCCAAAAATTACATTACAGTCAAGCATAAGGATATAACAACACTGGAAAAATAACATCCTTGAAAATGGCCTGTGAAGAGGCTGAAAGTGCTTGGAAAGTCGAAAATTATGGAACATTTTTACATTCCTTATCTCCAGCAAAAAGGAATCATTGTGACACGATAACTAGACATATATGTATTTTATTATAATAGATTAAAATAGAAAATAGATTAGAATAGAAAATAGTTTAAAAACATATTTAACAAAAGTGAAAAAGAAGAGGAAAAAAATAAATAAATAAACGCTTTTTCTTTTATGAGGAAAATTATCCTCCGGTAAATATTTGACTCAGTGATGAAGTTCAGCAGGTAGGTTTTCGATGACCCGGTCAAAGGCTGTCCTTTACTGTATCTTGACCACACATTAAGCCTTTTCCGGCGGAAGCCTTATTAAGATAAAAAAAAAAAAGATAACTGAAATTTCAGACTTACAGTCGCCGGTGTTTGTCACCGGTGGTCTAAAGCATTTCTGGATTTCCGGATTCATATTAAATAAATAGAGTCAGTTAACAAGTGAGGCAGTTAAGACAGTTAAGTTAGAGAGTTGAGTTCAGCCGGTCGCGAGCTTGAAGTAAGGATCTCCGTTCGTCGTTTCGTTCAGTTTGGGTTTGTTGATCTCCATTAATTAGAGTTAGAGCTGCGTGTCACATTCGCCTGCCCCAACCGAAAAGGCTAACTCTAAACGAATAAAGCATCCTTTCAACTCATCCAAGTTGTGGAAGTTTGTTCCTTATAGTCAATCTTGTACCCCCAGCTGTCCGCCTGACATTTTCAACAAACTCCCGGCAACATCACAGTGTGGAGAACGGCCGCTGGAGAAAATTGTTAGGACGGACCGTTGGGGTGTTACAATCATTAACAAAATCTTTCTTGTCGTTTTTTAACAAAACATACGTATACACACACACTTTAAATTATTATTTTTGTAAAAAGTAGATCACTTTTTAGAAAATTCATTTTAATTATACACTTTAGATAAATCAAAAATCATCCATGGAAGGCTTTTTTACCATTTAGATGCATTGCGATTTTGATTTAATCCTTGACTTATAAGTTATATATGATATTTAATGCGTGAATCTAACCTTGTGCTAATTTTACTTTCACTGCAGCTTTATAGAACAAGAAGGAAAACATAAGACCACTTCCCAGTTGACATCACAAACTGGAGATAAATTTTAATTATGAATTATATGGTAGCAATTTTTGATGCCCAAATAGTGGATTTATAAATGTGCAAGATAGATGTTAGTGAGTTGTTCTCAAATTAAAGAAAAATCACTATGACTTTTTTTTTTTTTATGTCAAGTGGGCTGGAAATTTAGAATATTTGCAAGAAGTATGTGTAAGACATGTTTGGATAATGAAAAAGTTTCTAATTGAAGTCAAATAATCTCGGAATATCTGCATCAACAGAGGCTTCAAGAGAATGAAAAAAAGCTGCATTTTCAAAAATCTAACATTCTTACACTACGGCAATAAACCAACACAACCTGATGATATTGCTAGATATTGATGGGGTAATGAAGTTTAAACTACAAAACATTCATCACATGATAATCTGACACAAGGTTTGAGATTATCAGAAGTTTACTTTTACATTATATGGCATTTGTTGTTTAGGTGACTTGCTTTCAGAATAGATTTAATCATCATAAAAAAGACAACTTTTTGATTTCCTCTAACAAATTCAGACTTAGGCTGTTGATTCTTTCTAAAATATTGGCCATTATAAGTGAAGAGATTGGCAACCAAGGTCTTGTATCAAATTCCAATATTTTCTGGAATTTCTCCAAATCCCTTATTGCATTTATGTACTTTAGCTTTTTTTGATTCCAAACAATTGTGTATACAACCATTTTCAGAAAGTTCATAAAATCTTTTTCAGATTTTGTCTGATTTATAAACAATATTGTTACACATTAACAGAAGATAAAGTCGATAATATTCCCTTAAAAATGTTTTAAAAGATACAGACCTTTTTTTCCTTTTGTTATTTGCTGTTTCAAAACATTTCAGAATATTTAGGGGGCTGCAAAAGTCATGGAAGCATTTCAATCCTAAGCTGATCTAAAATGGTGTTCAGGAAGGGTACTTTTAATTTTTTTTTTTTTTTTTTGAGAAAAACCCTGCTACCATATAATTCATAATTAAAATTTATCTCCAGTTTGTGAATTTCATTTAGAAAAATAAAAGAAATGAAAATTTTTAAAGACTTTAATTTTGGGGACACCAAAATTAATGTAAATAAAAGACTCTGTTGATATCACTAACTCAATTCAATAAAGAAAAAAAAAACAGTTTGTTTTGAGAAGTCATTAAAAGTAATAGTTTCATGAAAAACAAATTTCAAAAATTAAATTTTTTTAAAAAGTCCAGTCAAAGAAATACAAGCTCAAATTTGTCAGTCAGTTATGTGATACAAGCTTTGGCAATCATGATTAACTGGGCAGAAGATTTTCCCGCAGTAGGTTGCTATTACTTTTTGTAGTAGACTGGTTGCCAACCCAAGCTGTTCTGCTATTTAATCCACAGCTGGAGGGAAAACAACAGATTCATACTTTTTCCAAGTGTATTTACGCAATGCAACAAATTCAACTGGAATTTGAACTCGGCTCTCTGATTTTCGTTCTGAGCTGATATCCACTGCATCACAATGCATGTACTGCCCTTAAATTTGTGAAGACCAAGTAGGAAAGCTCACCAGAGTAATTACCATGAAAATATTTATAGGAAATGCAAGGGGAAGCTATATTACAGTGGTAGAAAAATGACTGAAACTGTGATACCAAGTGAAGATCAATAGTGTTGCAGATTCTTTGGTTTTTATCAAGGATTTAGATAGAAAGTAGAAGTACCAGACCAAATATGGTAGCAATTTTCGATGCCCAGACAAATAGTGGATTTATAAATGTGCAAGATAGATGTTAGTGAGAAAAATTGTCAAGCACAACATAGTGAAGTGACTTTCTCACAGTAGAACTAGCAATTTATTCAATATAATTATTCCACTTTATGTCTGGAAATTCTAAAACTGAGAAGGCACAGAGTTTTTTCTCACTAGAGGCTCTACTCAACTCTGAATTGGTTAAACACTTTGCAGGGTCTTCTTTTAGATAAACAATATTTTTCCCAGATATACAAACATGATAACTTCTTGTGATAATTGTAAACATTTCCAACAAAGTGATGCCATTGTTCACTAATAAAATGAGGCACCACCTAGTCTCTCACAAGTTTGTTTCTCATGACAACTAGCACAAGAGCATTAAATAAGGGTAAGGCCTCGATCCCGCCTCTCTTCACTCAATTTGAAGTGTTAGCATCTGCTGATAAAACATTACTCAATTTTTTTTTCAATTTTGCTCTCATGAGAAATATCTTAGCAATTGACTTTAAGAAATGTGCCTGTTTTCTCCAAAAAATACCTTGCTATTTCTTGCTTTTCAGATTATTAGAAATTTTTTTTTGTAGTTCCTTCTTTTAACAAAACTGTCTGATCCTTTGAACTATCAACTTATTAGTTTTCTACCTCTTTTTGGCAAAGTACGAGATGGTTTACTCAACTCTGAACTGGTTAAGCATCTCACTTTCATATAAACAATATGGCTTTTACTTAGGTAAACCACAGAAAGAGAATATGGCCCAGTGGATATAGATATTAGTTAGTTCCAGTGACTTGACCCAAAGGGTTGTTAGTTCAATACCAGGCTACAGCAGTGGTGAACAAGTAACTTAGAGGGAGATAACTCATGACTACCAAAAGAGGCTTCACAAGAAATGAGAATGATATACACCAATGATCATAATAAAGAGATCTGTTTGAAATTTCTAGCACTGAAAAAGGCCAGCATGTACACGACCAAAATGTTGTACAAATAGCAACCAAGATGAGGTTAATAGTCCAAATAATGTAAATAGTATAAAGGGTTCAGCTTGAAATTCCACTCACTTGAAGAAGGCCGAAGCATACAACAGCTAAAATGTGAATATGGCAATAAAAATGAGAACAACAGTCTAAACAATGTAAATACTATCTCATTTCAGAAGTATAGACAAATGTCAGCAATAATCTGTGCAAGCATCATTGCTTTTCTTAAATTCTTTAAAAATCAATCATTTTTAATAAACTGAAATCTGATTATCCTAGAAAAAAATCTAGATTGATGTTAGTGGATCAAACAGAGCACCAAATTTTCTACATCATATAATTCAATGATATGGATATGATGATCTCGGAGAGAAGCAGATCAAACAGGTACCAAAGTGGAGATGTGATGATTATAAAACCTTTCCTATCTTGTTTTTCAAGGATATCCATAAAACTCATGAGATTTTCTTAATACTTCAGCTGTTATAAATGGAAGCCTCTATAATGTAAACTCTCTTGATTTTCCAAACATCCTACCATACCAAGGTAGTGTATCTCACAAATACAAAATCAGGAAGTGAAACTCATATACTCCTGATCAAATTTTTAAGACCACTTAAAAATCTTTAAAAAGATATATTTTTTTTATGGATAGATTTTAAACTCCTCCCACTTAAGGTTACCAATATTACAATCTAAAAGGTTATGGAAACAAAAAGCTATATTCCAAACATTTTATTTAGAAATTTACATTTTTATAAAATGAGGCGATTTACACATGATCAAAATTATAAGACCAGAGACAAAAATTCTACGAAATTGTGCAAAAAGTGTATGAAAACATTCAAAAACCAAATTTAATAATGAGTTCTACCTCCACTGCTTTTGATGACTTCAAAGATTCTGTTGGGCATGCTAGAAATAAGCATTTTCATTAAGGTGTGGGGGATGTTGCTCCAGCTTCTGAAGATGGCTTCACGAAGTTAATTTTTTGTTGAATATTGTTTGCCATTTCGATAAATATCTCTTGTCATCCATCCTCAAACATTTTCAATTGGGTTCAAGTCTGGTGAGCATGCAGGATGTCCCAATATTCTTGTAGAAAGGTCAAGGTCCATCTTGCAGCATGGATTGCAGCATTATTCTGTTGAAATAACCATCCATCCACACACAAATGATGGCTCTCCATCATCAATGATGCTTTTTGTAGCATGCTAACATAACCAGCCGCTGTTTGATAACCCTGCACCACCTGGAGCTTCATCATCCCTCTGTAAGAAAAGGCACCCCATACCATTAGGGACCCTCCACCACTATGACGTGTGGAGAAAATTTCAGGAGGCATGTTTTTGTTATGCCAATATTGTTGGAAGCCATCAGGACCATCTAGATTGAATTATTTTTTCTCATCAGAAAACTGGACTTTCTTCCACTTCTCAACGTCCCATGTTTGGTATTCACAACCAAACTTTAAGTGGTCCACCTTGTGACGTGGAAGCAGCTGAGGAATTTGTTTATGCTTTTTATTTACCATGCCTTTTTGTCATAAGTGTCATCTGATGGTTACAGGACTGCAATCAGCATCTGTGACCGCCTTAATTTGATTAGAAGAAAGTCTCCCCTCTTTCAGAACAACCCGTCTTATTCTCTTACTCAATGCAGGAGAAATTTTTGGGGCCCTACCAGAGGATTTTGCTTTTCCATAATTCTCACTGTTCTTTAGAAAGTTGCAAATCACAGTTTTACTGCGATTTACCTTAGCTGCAGTCGCCCGCTGTGACAAACCTTGCTTATGGAATTCTAGAATTCGAGAATGCTCAACTTTGGTAAGTTTGCTTGCTTTAGGCATGGTAACACCTTTACGCAGTGATTGCTAATCTCTAACTGAACTAAAAACGTTGGAATTACCATAGATCTAACAATTTATACCCCTGGTCTTATAATTTTGATCATGCGTAAATCACCTCATTTTATAAAAATGTAAATTTCTAAATAAAATGTTTGGAATGTAGCTTTTTGTTTCCATAACCTTTTAGATTGTAGTATTGGTAACCTTAAGTGGTAGGAGTTTAAAATCTATCTGTAAAAAAAAAATTTCTTTTTAAAGATTTTTAAGTGGTCTTATACTTTTGATCAGGAGTGTATTTCTGACATAGATTTGGTGTTTCATGGAATATGTTTTCTATTTAAGGACAGCATGAAAAAAAAAATGACTGGCTTTGGTCCTCTGTAATGACATCTTGAACTAATTTGTCTCCATGTTTTGGCATATATTTTTTCTATATTCTAAAAGATTTGAATTTCTTTGTGTAATTGTTGTCATTCCAACATTTTCATTGATCCATTCTTAAACTCATATCAGATGTAATCTATCAGAGCAACAGGAACCTTCTTCCTTACCAAATCAATCCATTTCCAGTGTCAGATACTCAGTTCTAAATTAGTTACCCAACACTAACTTTGCTCAGCAAAGAAGGCCACATGTTGTGTGTGTATGTGTGTGTATATATATATATATATATATATATATATGAAACATGTTAGCATATTCATGCAATCTAATACATTATATGGCAAAACAACAGCATAGAATGTGTATAATTTATGGATGTACAAAATTTTCATACTTTAAAAATTGACATATTAAAAACGTATATATTAATACACAATGCATACAAAATATTAAGACAAGGAGAGAAAGAGTAGGAAAATCATTTCCATAAATTGGTAAAAAACAAAGAAAGAATCTAACTGGTTATCAATTGTTTAGTCTTTAGTCATTTGTTCTTGATCAAGATCTGAAGAATAATAAATTGTAACTGCACTATTTACATTATTTGGATTATTGTCCTCATCTTTATGGCATTTTCACAATGTTTCAGCCATTGTACACTCAAACTGAACCCTTTGTTACAATTACTGAGGTATAGCATTCTCATTACTTGTGGTAGTCATCAGTTCAAGGACACATGGCCCAGTGGATATAGACATTGTGAGACATCATGAAAATGGCAACAAAGATGAGGACCATAGTCTAAATAATGTAAATAGTGTAAATACTACCTCATCTCAGAAGTATAGAAAAATTGTAACTGGTTGCTTTCTTTTCATTAGGTTGTCCGGAAAGTACATGTTGATTTTTAGCCATTTGTGGTCCAACTTGTTAGAACTTATCAAATTTATCAACAGATATAACATGCTTACATTTCTGATTAGAGCATACTTCAAACTATCTCAAGAAAGAAAGTTTAAAATTACTTCATTCATGTCAATTTTGCAACCCAATGAAAATGGAAGATTATATATAAGGTGCATTTTTGACGCTTGACACTTTTCTTATTATTGTCAAGGAAAAAATGCCTCACAACCAATAAAAAGATCTATGGTGATGGTGCTTTAACTGACTGAACCATACAGAAGTGGTTTACTAAATTTAGAGTTGGTGATCGTAGCTTTATCTATGAAGAACACTCAGATAGCCTCCCCACTCACTACAGATGACAAGCAAATCAAGACCTTGATTGAAAATAACCTGAATTACACAACCCAGGAATTAGCAGAAACACTAATTTAATCCAAATCTATTGTTCATTAGCACTTAGTGAAATTTGGGTACTAAAATCACTACAATGTTTGGGAAACATATGATCCAAGTGAAAACAATGTTCAGCAAAAATGATTCTAAGGTAAGCAGCATGAGCTTGCTTTAGCTACCCCAAAACAATTCTTCATCCTAAGAAAGTCATGCTGTACTTCTTGTAGGATTGAAAAGAATCCTGTACTATGAGCTTCTGTCAAGTAACCAGTCAATTGATTCAGTAAAGTACTGATCACAATTGGATGATTTATAGACAGCAATACAAGAGAAATGCCCAGAATTGGCAAACAGGAAACGTGTTGCTTTCTATCAGGATATTACAAGATCTCATGTTTCTTTGGAAACCCATCAAAAATTGTTGCAGCTTGGTTACCTCACCCACCATATTCATGAGACATTTTTCCTTCAGATTTTCATTTATTCAGGTCCTTGCAAAATTATTTGGGTAACATAAAAAACTACCTTAATGAGTTTTTTGCAAAGAAAATATTAACATTCTGGAAAGACAGAATCATTAAGTTGAAGTAAAAATAAAGAAAGGTTGTGCAAAGACTAGTTATATTTAGTTGAATAAATATTTAATGGCATAAATTTTGTTTTGTGTTCTAATTTCCTTTAAAAACCAGCATGAACTTTCCAGAAAATCTAAGAGCTTGTTTTTTAAATATTATTTCAATTTACAGTAAATATTTTTCCTTGCTTTTTCTTCACTTGTTTTAATATATTTGTATGTATCATATATTAATATATAAATATTTTTTTAGATCTGATGTGCCTTAACCAACTCTGAGTAGACTTGATAATCAAGCAAAGTTTGAAACATGCCTTTAAGTAAAAGCCTTCATGTATTTAATTCTTCAAAATTTTCATTTCTGCTCAGTCTCATAGCCAAACATAAATAAAATAATTTTTCTAAGATAATGAATTTTTATTCATCAATCTGACAGATTTTTATCACATTAAACATTATTTTTTTGTGGATTTTCATATCTTCCATTTATTAGTTTTAGACAGTATATTTATTTTCATTTGCTGGCCTGAATTTTGAGGAATTTAACGAAAGAAGAATTCTGCTTTGCTTGATTAGCAAGGCAGCTCTGTGGCCGAGTCGATTAAAGCACATTAGATTTAATGATAGTTTTTTGTCTTCAGGTTTTTTAACATGTCTGTTTTTAAACAATCTATAAAATATTCATGGTCATTTCTTCATGTACGTGTGTATCTGTAGGTTGGTTATTTTGAGTTGTAATTTCACAAGTTATTCTTCTTGTCCCAAACATTCAACTAGCTATTAAAATATCATTCTAATAAAATACTATTCAACTGCTAAATACTGGGATTGAACTGAGACTCTTGACATATTACACTCCCTTCCAAAGAATGTGCTGTGAAATCTGTGTGTTTTTGATATACTCAACAATTTTCTTTAGCAAGTTCATTACAAGTGGAGGGTGCAGCTGGTCAATTTCTTTGTCTGTTGTTGAATACTTTTTTCTATAAAAATACCAACACCTCTATTATGGCTGACTCCTTATCTTGTACTTCTCGTTTCCTCTCTGCTTCATCGTTCTGACTTCACTAAAGATCTACTTGACTCTTCATGTTTCACTAACAGAATCCAGTGAGTCAGAAATGTTAAGTGTTATAAAGTCAATTTAAGGGTCAGATATGAGTTGACATATTCTGAGTTTGTATTTTTAGCATGACCTCATCAAGGCTGTTTGTGTTGGCCAACTACTTAACAACACTAATCTTTTTACTTTTATTTCAAATCAGTCATTGCATTTCACACTGACATAAAACACTGAACAATTTTACACTTTTATTGGATTAGCATTTGCAGCAAAATCAAAAAGGTATTTTCTTTTTTATATTTACAAAGCATTTTCTTTAACTCTGCTTTTATAATTGTAAAATGTAAATGCATATTTAAAAAAAAATTGATATACAATCTGTAGATTTAAACTAAATTTCATGCCATATAATGAAAATGTAAATAAAAAAAAAAAAATCACTGTTTTATAGTACAGAAATGGCTGAATTACTGGTACCATCTAACATGAACATCCCTATTTGACATACTTGTCACGTAATGGCCACAAAACAATATATATTGAATAAGTATGATTACAAGCCAAATAATGTTACATTATAAGCATATTTGTTAGATGATGAGAAATATATTCTAAAACTGAAAAAAATGAAAAATTGTTCATATTTAGTTGAATAAATATTTAAAGGCATAATTTTGTTTCATTTACCCTTAAAAATCAGCAGAATAGATTGTTTTTTAAATATTTTTTTCTTTTCTTCCTTTCCTTGTTTTAATATATTTGCATATGTTATATATTAATATATACTTTTTTTTTAGATCCGATGTGCCTTAACCAACTCTAAGTAGCTTTGCCAATCAAGCAAAGCTTGAAACATGCTTTTAAGCAAAAAGCCTTCTCATATTAAATTCTTCAAAATTTTAATTTCTGCTCAGTCTCATATCCAAACATAAATAAAATAATTTTTCTAAGATAATGGATTTTTATTCATCAATCTGACAGATTTTTATCACTTTAAACATTATTTTTTAGTGGATATACATATATTCCATTTATTAGTTTTAAACATAATATTTATTTTCAATTGCTGGCTTGAATTTTGAGGAATTTAATGACAGAATTCTGCTTTGTTTAATTGGTAAGGCTGCTCTGTGGCCAAGTCGATTAAGACACATTAGATCTAACGACAGTTTTCTCCCTGTCTGCAGGTTTTTTTAACATGTCTGTTTTTAAAGTTATAATCTATAAAATATTAATGGTCATTGTTTGAATTAGAACTAAAGTCCTCCTCTTTGTTATTATCACATTTCAGCCAGTGTGCTCTCTTGCCTTCTTCTAGTGTTTGTCAATCTTCATGGAATTTTAGACTGAATTCTTTAATCAGTTTACTATAAAGAACAAGATATCCCTAGATATGAACAGCAGAATAAGAACCCTCTACCCTCATATATTAAATAAATGGTTCGGTTTGAAATTCCCTAACAATTACTTGGATCAACAGGACACCTGAAGACCAGAGAGTGCAATGGCTGAAATGTTATGAAAGTAACAAAAGTGATGAAGACATTCATCCAAACATAAATAATGATAATTCATCATTCCAGAAATACACAAAGAGAAGTTATTTTGTTCAGAAGTTTTGTTTTGTTTGTGATCCCCCCACCACCACCACTACCGCACATAGCTACACATATTTGTTATAGAATTAAAGGCACCTCACAAACCACTCACTAGTAGAGAGGAAGTTTAATTTTGACTGGGCAAAATAACCAGTAAAAAAACAATCTGAGTGTTAGGGGATTTTCTATATGAATGATGGGTGGAAGGTGCTGTATTTTATCTGCAGAGATTGAAAGCTAGGAATTTTTGCAAAGTTCCATTATAACTTTATACTAGTCTATTAAAAGGTTCTTAAACCAGGCAACTGCTTTCAGAGGGATTAATGATCTCCACATATATGTGTGATATCTATTGTTGGTTAATAGTGCTTATGGTGGATTTGTTTTCATAGATTATTCAGACTTGTCTCTTATATATTTACACTTTTTTTTAATCCCAACATTTCACCAGCTACGTCCTTCAGACTTAAATTTTTTTAATTTTCAATTCAAAATAGTGAAAATATTTTATTATTTCATAGCAATGTTGATTAATATAAACAGTAAATAAGAAATAAAAATGACTAAATTTTACAGTTAATCAGCATGTGTAGTGACCCATAAATATCAATCAAATTAATGTGCCTTTTTGCTCAATTACTACAGCAAAATTCATAATGTATTTTATAATACAAGTTAACAGAACATTAAGAAAAACAAAATTCTTTGCAAGAAAAAATTGAGATACTCTGAACCATTTGAGAAAGCCGTTGAATGTGGATACCTAAAAATAGCACAAAATGTCCATTTAAACATCCATACTATGAAATGAGTACCCTAATCTCTTTCAGAGATAACACTACAATTTACTGACTTCCCATTGTCAAAAATGTGTTTTTTCGTAGTTGAGAAAAAAATCTAATTTTGTTAATCATTTGGTAATTTTTCAGATGATTAAATTCATGTTATTTTTGCAAAAGTATTTGAATTGAAATTTTCAACAAACACTGCAAAATTGATGCAATTTACTGACAAATGTAAATATTGAAGTTTAAAATGATTCATATGAGTAAAGAGTTTTGTAAAACAATTTTTAAACAGCTTTCTTTCCAATAACTCAGAACAGAATTTTTAAAGCAGAGATAAAAGCTGTAGCTATTACAATATACTTTATTTTTATAAAGAGATATTATTTAAAGTCCTCGATTTTAAACAGTTATAAAACATTAAAAACCAGAGAAAAATTAATTCATTTAGATCTCCATGAGAATATTAATTCAACTCATAGTCAAAACCATACTGAAGAATAAATCACTATTGTTTGATAAAATAAATTTTGTAAAAGTTATCATTAACCCTTTGTTGCATATTGGTTACAATTGTAACCAATATGCAACAAAAAGTTACAAATGAAATAAACAAGCAGACATTCAAAATTATTTTTTTTTTAATTACTTACAGAAACACAAGTAAAATGTATTTAATAAAAAGATTTTAGTTTGTAAATATTTCTCGAGTCACTTGGATTTTTTCACAAAACTCTTGTGTAGATTCATTAATCGATGTATGGCACAGACAAGAATGAGGGCGTTGACAATGTAAGTTGATATACACACAATGCAAAAATCATGAAGGACAAAGTAGAGAACATAAAAAAGATAGAGAGATCCAAAATTGGCTATTAAAGCTGTCACAGTCTGCATGGCAACTGCATGGTCATGTATGGAAAGGGCTGTAAACAAAGAAAAAGTTTCATAGAAATACATTAGATAGAAATAACATTTTCTATTTCAGATGCGTTTACTTTGATAATTCAGAAAAAAGCTGACAAAATCTAATGCAATGAAGTTATAAAAAATTATTTTAAGGCACTCATATTCAGAAAACTTTTACTTGTTTTAGTGCATCATTTAACTTACAATTATTGATACATTATGCAAACAATAGTCAGTGCATTATTTAAACAAATTAGGCATAAGTAATTGTTTTTAGATTTATAAAAATAATTACATAAGTTTTTACATTTTAAAAAACTTTTTAGAAGTGATATTATATTAATATTTGTAAAAAAAAATCCTTGTTTTATATTGTTTGTTGTCAAAGGTGCTTTCATGTAAGAAAGCTTAATAACATGCTACATCCAGTTTAGTGCCTTTTTAAAAACTCTTCAAAGATGAAGATATTTTTAAAATATTGAGGTCTTAAAAAATGCATTGAAAAAGATGTAAAACAAAAAATGCAAAAACAATTGTCATTTGAAAGTACTGCTTGAGCTTTTAATTTAATCATTTTATTATAATTATTTTCTAAATTACCTATCATCACTTGATATAAACCTTAATAAAATTTTATATTTAGCCAAAACATGCAAGACCATTCCTAAAGTCAGTCAGTTAAGTGCTATACATGATACATGCTTGGACAATCATGTTTGTTTTGATCCATGACTGACAATGTAGAAGATTTTCCCACAGTAGATTGCCATTTCTTTCTGCAGTAGACTTGTTGCTAATCAAATCTACAGAACCCAATCTGTACTGCCATTTAACACATAACTGGAGAGAGAAGAGATTAATACCTTTCCCAAGAGTATTTGCATATAAGCAAATTCGAGAAATTTAACTGGAATCCAAACTTGGCTTTCCGATTTCTCATTCTGAGTCAATATTCATTGCACTACAACATACATCCTAAAGTATCTAGACAACAACAAAAAAAATTTTCTGTGGAATGATAATCCTGAGTGAAATAAACTGATACCAGAAAGAAACAAATTGAAAAAAAAATAGAACATTAAACAGTTAAAGAAAATAAAAAAATAGTTAATGTTTTAAGAAACAAACATTTTCAAATTAGAAACCAAATTTATGAAGTTAAACTTCATAAATTAGGCATTGAAATGTAAAAGCAAAAAAATCATATCATATAATCATAAAAGAGAAGAAATGTCATGGTTAAAAAAAAACAAAAAAACAACTGTCACATTTTAACCATGACCACACTAATCTGAAGAGGTCAGAGAAAATAGAATATACACCAATAGACAGCTAAACATTGCAAAATCTGTCTTCAAACATAAACAATGATGAAAAGGTCAAGGAAGCGATATATATATATATATATATATATATATATATATATATATATATATAAAGCAAAAACCAATAATCTAAAATTGAACTTTTGGAAGTAGCATATTCTCTCCCTGAATTCAAAAGCAAGTTTCTTAGTTTCATGAAGTAAGTCTGGAATCAAAAGCAGATTCCAAATCATGCATTAATGCACTATGGAATCAAAAAAGTAATCCTTTACGACATCACATGTACAAAGGTATTTCAATCGGATCCATTATGGTGAAACTACACATCTGTATTGATTTAACTAGACTCTTCCCATTCTATGAAAAGCAACTTCTAACAACCAAATTTGGCTTTTGTTCTAGTAAAGCATATAATGATAGTGTATATGTCATCAAAAAATTCCAGGAAATTGCATACCATTCAAACAGAACATTTTATATTTGCTATGCTGATCTATGCTGAGCAGCATATGACAACATCAATAGAGACTACTTTTTCTCATCTATCAGAAACTGTTTTCCACTGAATCTAACAGAGGGACAATATCAGCCCACAAAGTCATATGTCTGGTGAAGACCCAAACATTGAATTACTGCAAACCTAATTAAGAGTATGACAAGGGCAGATGCAAAGAAATGGGTACTGATCATTTAAGCATTCCATACTACACGCTAAATTAATTTACTAATTGAAAACAGTGTTCCAGTTTTCCCAACCAAGGCTAGTTTACTGATGATTAAGAGGACTATACTCATGACAGGTATTCATAGTTGGGATAAGAATGATCTTAAAAAAAACAATCTTTACCAAGTGTTCCAGAATGTAGGATTCAAGATGAACCTTTTCAAACCTGAAACTATGATCTGGAATTGGAATGAAAGCAGTGATGGCACCTACCCTAAATCCATCATGAAACCAAAATAAAAAAAAGTTTGTCTGTGCAGGGAAACATAAAGTCAACATCCCTTGCCAAGTATTCCAAAAAATAGGACTAAAGATAAACCTTTCAAAAACAGAAACTATGATCTGGAATTGGAATGAAATCAGTCATGGCACATGCTCTGAATCCATCATAAAGTTCAGAATTAGGAATTCTTCAGTACATGGGTTAGTTATAACAAATAAGATAAGGAAATAGGAGATAAGGAAATTGACAATAGAAAAGGGTGCAAGATGCCAAAAAATCAAGACATACGAACTTGAATCATGTTATTAAACAGCCTTAACAACTCATTCAGAAATTTTAAACTGTATACAACTGTTTTACACATTAATGATTAAAAATTAACATTGCAGGTATTAGAGATGACTATATAACAGAAACTACATCAGTTAGAGAATTTCAACAGCAGCAACAATTCAAACGAATAGTAACCTAAAGAGAAACTAATGACAAGATGTCATGAAAAATTTGAAAAATTACCTTTGGGTTAATTTCGGAAAAAGCTATATAATTTTCTTACTTTCGAGCCATTCCGATAATGAAAAGAGGAATTTAACTTTAATCTGAAAAAAAGCTGAGAAAATTTAAAAACTTTTGATTTAGACTAAGAAATGTATTAAGGACTTTTTCTAAAGTCACTCTTTTTCATTCTTTTTTCAAAAGAAATGCCAGCTTGAGGTAAATGCAATAAGTTCCATTATTTTTTTTTAAACAAATACAAATACGCATATACATACTTTTCTATCTTTTGTCTTGGATCTGATGAAGCCTTTAATGGCAACATGCATTATCAAATCTCCCCTCTCTTTTCATGCAATGGTTCCATTTATCAAATTGGGAACTTTAAACTGTCAGTTTTCAATATCTTATTTAAATATAATATATATATATATATATATATATATATACTAGGAGTATAGCCCGGCGTTGCTCAGGTGTAATGAAAGCTTTAAAATTAATCCATGGTCCTGGAGCTCAGACTAAGCCTAAAGAATATTTGTGTGAAGTTTGGTGAGAATCGGATAAAAATTGTGGATTTGTATAAAGGACATACAGACAGATAAACAGACACACACACAAACATCTTGCCTTTTATATACATATATTATCGATTTTCTGTACTGCAAGAACTGTAAGAACTGCAACCTTGAAACTTCTGAATATCGTTTCTTATGTCTTTGTCTATGAGTGTATCAAATTTGATTAAAATCGAACCACTCCTTCAATAATCCGATTTTTTTTGATTATCGATTTTCAATATTTATCAGGGGTACCTCAACACAAAACCTAGCTAAGAACACTCGCAGACGCTTATAGTACAATTGCGTAAATCTTCAAGAAAATCGGTTCAGTCATTTCTGAGTCTATAGGTAACGGAGACACACACACACACAGACAAAGTTCCATTTATAAATAAGTTTAGATATATATAACACTTTGTAAATTTAGTGCGAAAAATGAACTTACTCATAAAAATCTGCATTGTATAAAAAGTCATTCCAAATATACTGTTTGGCTGGTTAAAAATGCTTTTTTCAGATAAAATTCTGTCTACAAGGCCAAAGCCCTTTCCATACCTGAATTTAAAAACAAATAAATCCCATATAAACAAATAGCAAAAACAAAATGATAAATTATTACATTACAATTTACTCTATCTTTAATTTTTATTGCATCAAGCATTATTTATTTTTTTTATCTTCAATTCACTTGCTTTACATCATAACTTGACTCAGATTTTCAGTCTACATCATTAATGAAGCCTGTCTTATTTCCAATTATTGGCTGAAAACTGATAATCTGAATTGTGGCAACTGAAATTAAGACAAAAAATACTAGTCAGAAAGTTAATGGTTATCATTTAGAATATTTTAGTTTTCAAACTGTGCAAAAGAAATCTACTTACCTTCAACAAACGATGAAAGCAAGTGCCTGCTGATGCCATTGATCCCTGCTACAAATAAAACCTGGGGCAGACTTATTTCATTGTTAATAAAAGAAAATATTTGATGGAATAGCCTGAATGTGCTGGTTATCTAATGCATATGAAGTCAATGACACTGAACAACAAGTCATAAGTCAACATTTGTGGATGTGAATTTGGGACAGTTTGCTAAAGTGGAAGACAAAGCTTTTAACATTAAACTTATCCCAGAATTTGACAGTTTGGCTACAGGACTATCAGCAGTCAAATGAATTGAGAAAGCTGAGCTAGTGTGTGATCTCTACAAGATGAAAAGAGTAAACTAAGTCACTCCATTACAACTAATTGGTGGCACATTTGCAGTGTACCAACAGCTAAGTGCTGATGTGGAGCAGATAAAGCATGCATGAGGTTTTTACAACAGACTTCTTTATAGCCTACAAATGGTTTACTATATGATATTTGCATGAAGGTGAGATGACAGATGTGTATCTGGCAGATCTGCACAAGCTATTGCAGTTGTTTGGCAGCATTCCAGAGTGAACTCTTGTGTGCACATGTGTAGCAGAATTAGTAACTCATGTTAAGCAGCTCCTTCATGCATCTTACCATATGAAGACAATAACTCTCGGCCAAATACTAGCTTGGGTTAGAGCAATCATGAAAAACAAAAATTTGGTAGATGACCCAATTGCAGCTACCATGCAATTACTGTAAAAAGATGTAAAAATCATGTCGCACAGAATCATCTAGAAAAAAATGACATGCTTCAGGCATGATGAGCAGAATCACCTGGCAAGAAGTCTGTCTGAGTTAGTAAGGACGAGTGAGCAGGTATCGCTGTCAGAGAGAACTCAATAAATTGCAATGCTATTGGTGAAACTAACTAGGTCACTTGCCCAAAAATGATTGGAAAACAGATTAAGAGACAAGAAATCAGTATGAGTCTCTTCCCTCAAAAAGATTTACATATCGTGCTACACATAATAAAGGTGCACATTGATGGTGCAATGTTTGTGGACACACACGGGGTAGATCATTTTGTTGTCTTTGGAGGAAGAGGGAAGTTAAGGTGCTCACAGCAGATGGAAAGATACTAAGATGCTGTCGAGTTGGCAAAGTTCAGCCAAATGTAAATGATGTAGATCCAGTTTTGGTTGAAGTGTTGGTCATGGAAGGAAAACTACTTGATTTTGACCTACTGGGGATGATACCATCAAAGTTGGGTGGAGTTGGCTCTCCATTTGGTTCTGTACCTAAACCTAATGACAATTACAGATTAAAAAAAAAAATCTATGTGATAAAAAAGATATCTACTTATCAATGTTCACATGATTCATATAAAAATTTCAGATTGCTTAATGCTGAGTGAAGAACACACAAAAAAAAACAAGAAAAGACTAATTAGAATATATTTTATGTACAATTAAGTTTAAAGACAATGAGATTATTATTAGGACATTGAATAAGTTCTCACTTTTTTCTGGCAGATAGCACTCCCAGAAATGTATGTGTAGTTTCAGATGGTAATACATCTATAAAGAAATACTATAAGCAAGTTTGAAATTCAGTGCATATCATTTCACTGAAGTGTAAACAACTTTTTCTCATAGCATTAAACATGTTGGATTTCGTAATAAAGAAAGTGTATTTGCACAACATTATTCAATAGAAATCTGCAGTTGAACCACACAGAATACTTGTTGAGACTTACGGTGACCATACTCTGTTGGAAACAACATGCAGAGATTGGTTTAGAAGCTTAAAAAATAATGATTTTAATGCTGAAGATGAAAAATGTTCTGGCACACTGAAAAAGTTTGAAAATGAAGAATTGAGAGCATTATTATCAGGATCTAACTTACACATAAGTTTATTATCAGCTGCTCAAACTGACTAAAACTATCCCAGGAGATCGCTATAGACTACAATTGATGCATTTTTGAGGCAAGCATTTGAGCAGAGATATGACAGTGATTTTGCAACATGTTGCAAAATGGGTGAAAACCTACTTGGAAACACTTAAATGAGAAGTCTTATCCTACCCACTATTTTCACTAGACACTTCCCTGTCCGATTATCACATTTTTCAATCAATGGCACATGGCCTGGTTAAGCAGAATTTTCATTCTCATGAAGATGCCAAAAAATAAGTTAACTTGTGGTTAGCTTCAAAAGACGTCATTTTTCAGACATGAAATTAAAATGCTGTCAGAAAAATGGGAAAGTAGTCGCTAGCGATGGACAATACTTTCAGTGACATGTTTCTTACTAATTTTTGTAAATAAAACTTTACTTTTCATGAAAAATCAGTGAGAACTTATTCAAGGTCCTAATACAATTGTTACCTATATCATTTCATATTATTTATTGCTATTAAATATTTTAAAGCATCACATATTCACAGTAAAAAGTAAACCAAAAATGTTTCAAAATTTTATTTTTCAGTTTCCGACTGCAGAATTGTTAAATTTCATTCATGCAATAAGAGCTGTGATTTTTTTTTAATCACTTCACCCCAAGCAAGGCAATAAAACCACAAAAACATAAGGTGACAGAATATGATTAAAAAAATAGACATTATTAAGGAGAGAGAATAATAAAAGGACAGGATTTAAGACGAAAGATAATGATTGCATTTAAATTTTTGAAGATCAAAGTTGACTGGAAAGCAATAATCTAGAAGAAAATTCCACAAGTGCAAGAGAAGAAACTGTTAGCATAGAACTTGCAGTTACATCTAGCTATTTTAAATGTAAAATGATGAGACCTTGCTGCTAATCTAGTACTGCACTTAAATTCATAAAGTATAGGTACTATAAAGAAAAGTTTATCAGAACAACTACCTGAAAGTATTTATTAAAAAAAAAGCAAAAAAAAAAAATTACAGCAGTGGGAAAGTGATTGAAGCAGAGATGCCAGGTGAAGACCAATGACATTGTAGATTCTTCTTTGGATTAAAATTCAGATGAATAAAAGAGAGCAGTTTTGTTTTGGAGGTAACAAAATTAACAAATTATTTCTTGTCCTTGTTAACAGATTCTAGATCATTTTTAGGTCAGCTGCTAATTTGACTTTAAAGCTAAAAAATATTTTTAGATTCTAAGAATTATTTTTGGAGGCAATAGTGATTTAGTGATATAAGTATGACTAATTAACCAATAGTTGGAGGAAACAAGAAGGATTCATACATTTCTCAAGGGTATTTGCATACATGTGAATATAATAAACACAAGTGAAATTAAAACCTGGTTCTCCAAGTAACAGTTCTGAGCCATTATCTATTACATCACCCACACATCCAAGTTTACAGCATCTGATATTTCTAAGTGATTGCTCATCTACGTATTGACCAGGTTTGATGAGGCTTAACTTTATTGTTGATACACGAACTAGTGCTTCAATGTGATGTGCTCATAAGTCTAATATCAAGTTGAGAATCAGGAAAGTCATTGATAAAAATTAGAATCAATGTACATCCAAGGATATAACTAGAAGAGTGACTGTTTAAGACAACTTTCATTTCATGATTTAGTAAGAAAGATTGAATTAGTTTAAAAATTCGCCCAGAAATATAATTGTTCATTTTTGTGAAAACCAGAATGCTAAACCCTGTCAAATGCTTTCAAGATATCTAAAGCTTGATAGAATCTTTTGACAATTGTTAATACATCAGCAATTGACCTAGAGAAGTAGAATCCATATTGCTTACCTGTAAGTGGAGATGCTTAACCAATTTTGAGTTGATTAGAGCCTCTAATACTTTTTGGTAAAGAGCTAGAAGGCCAATAGAAGAACCAGGTAGTTAACCTGAGTTCTTAAAGATAGAAACTATAGAAGAGGATTTCCAAGAACCAGATAAACAAGAAGCAACAAAAGATTTATTGTACAGTTGTAGAGTTTAGAGAGAACAGGATCCAGTTCAGGAGTACATTTCTTAAGGATTATTGTAGGGATACCCTCAAGGTGACACGCTTTGTGGGTATCCAATTTAGAAATAATAGCAGAAACCATCAACAGAATAGAGATTTACTTCTAAGGGGAAAGCCAGGCAAAGATACTCCAGATGAGTCAAGAGTAGAATTAAGAGGATTGATGGTTGGAAAAATGATACCAGTGGGCTATAGTGGCTGAATGGGCAGGTGTGAATCAATGAGAAAATTTTGGTTTTGCCTGATATTTTCCCAAAAGGTACAAAAACATCAATGCCAGAGTTAACCCAAGAAGAAACTTCTGTGACTGAATTCTCAAAAAGAATGTTAATATCAATGCAAGGAGCACCTCGAAGAAAGTCACAAAATGAATCCTAATCTGAAAACAGAAAGAAGTTTTATGAATAGGCAGTTATTGTCTAATAGACAACTCAAAAGAAATATCAGATATTACAGCATGATCTGAACTGCCAAAAAGACAGAGCTGCAATGCTCAACATGAGCTAGTAGAGGAGGTAACAAACAAATCAAGTAAAGAAGCATGTTGGTAGGAATTATCAGGGAAATCCACTATTTGACTAAGAGAGTGAGCATTGAAAGCGACACCAGTTGCCCTCAAAGCATTCTTGAGTTTGGAGATTGGAGTCAGCTTTAGAATAGTTATTTTTAAAGAATTTATTTTATTTTAAAGAATTCGTTTCTGGTAATCTCTAGTTCTAAGACGAAGTTGGTAAAATAAATTAAAATTACTGCACAACAATTGAAGACAGACATGGAAGCTTTCACCCAGAAAAAAATACTCATGCCATGTGAGCAATGCATATTGGCAGAGAGAAAATTGATTTTTTGGGACAATAAAATTAAACTCATATTTACCGACCATTCATTTGAAAAATATCATTAGAAAGATTGTTCTTTCAACAATTTTGAGGTAGATTTAATTCATTTTTCGATACCTGAGTTTTGAAAGTAAATTTTTAAAAAAATAAAAAAACCTTCCTTTTCTATTTCCAGTAAGCAAAATACTCTGGTGTATTTCAAATAGAAATTTATTGATTTGAGGAATAAATGAAAAATCTGAAAAAAATATCTGTAATGATAATTAAAATGGTAAATTTTTTATTTGTTCCCCGAAGGCCTTTACCCCTTCAAATCTTTCCAAAACATCCTTATTTCTGTGCAAATGTAAATACTGAACTCAAATCGATAATTGTTTATTGAAGAAACCTACCTTTATTGATGTTAAGGGCCAGAAAAAAATCAAACTTTTTCGAGCTGTTTATCTCACCCCTAACCGCCAATGAAATCTCTCATTTACCGCTGAATGACTTTATTGCGGATTAAGCTAATTTTTGCCTATTTACTTCCTTTGTGCAATTACTACGCGATTTGTTTTTTTTTGGAACTCAATTTCCACTGAAAGTTGCATGCACTGCAGAATTTTTTTTTAAGATAGTTAACTTTCAAATAGATATTTCTTTAAGAAAGTTAACTTTCAAATTTATGAAAATAAGTGTAGTTTAATTAACCTTCAAATGCATTGCATGTATTTGCATGTTTTTTTCCTTTTTTTCAGAAGAAAGTTAACTTCAAATATATGAAAATAAGTGATAACTAGTTTTACTTAACCTTCAAATATATGAAAATATATTTGCGTGTTTTTTCCCTTTTTTTTTATGAAAATAAATGATAATTGTGTAGTTTTACTTAATTTTTTACGACGAAAGTTAACTTTCAATTATATGAAAATGTGGAATTTTTTTTAAGAAAGTAAACTTTCAAATATATGAAAATAAGTGACGAGTGTAGTTTTATAGCAGGTATCTCTTCTCTTATTTCATTTGTAGTGAGGGGTAGTAGGATTCCATAGCATCGGAATTTGGCCTTGTAGGAAGATAGCCCACTATAATTCATAAATTCAAGAAAGGCAATTTTTTGAGTGTAAAATAACATTTATACATATATACATTTCAATCAATGTTTTACAAAATAAGTAATGCTTGAAATAAAAGTTCAACGGAGGTAAAAGAGTTCATGGAAGGTATGATGAGTTGAAAGAAAAGAATGTTCATTTTCAAGTTACAGTTTTTAAGGTCAATGAGTCAGTGAGTTGGTTTGTGTGGAATGTCTTAGAAAAGGTCAGTTAGTACTTTGAGAACAGGTGAGGAAGAAGAAGGCGAGCATAGTAGCAGCTTGACATAGGTCAAGGAAGAAACTAATTACTATCTTCTATCTTACTGTGCCTGTCTGTCTGGGTGCCTTTTGTCACGGCTTTTATAACAGCATTTTGGATCAACTGGCTCAACTTTCGAATTTCATCCTTGTATTTGGTTTCGGGCTTCTCATTGGCTGATAAATAAAATTGGTAATTTGATCATTGATTAATTTTTATTTTTCAACCGGAACATCTGTGCGAACTCGGATGCGCAGGATTTTTATTCATTTGACTTTTAGTTGTGAGAGAGCTTTTGTTCGGTCGGTATCACCACAATTTAATTAACCTTCAAATATATAAGTAACACAAAAAAAGGAAAAAAAAAAAAATACACGTAATAACCCTAACCCAATTATCACTTATTTTCATAAAGTTAACTTTCTTCTCAAATTAAGTACACACAACTTTCTTAAATTCATTATCAAGAGAAAAAAAAAAGAAAAACACGCAATAACCCTAAACCTAAATTTCTATTTGAAAGTTAAAAAAAAAAAACACAATAACCCGATATTTGTATTTGAAAGTTTTAGTTAACTTTCTTAAAAAATATTCTACAGCCCAAAACAAAAAGGAGACAAAAAAATAAAATAAAATAAAATAAAATAAAACGCAAATACACACACATTTCAGAGGAAATTGAGTTCCGAAACAAAAGAAAACAAAACAAATCGCGTAAATTGCACAAAAGAAGTAAATAGGCCGAAATAAGAATCCTACGCCTAAACTTTAGGCGTAGGATTCTTAGGCCCTAAAGTCATTCTGCACTAAATCAGATATAAGAACCGTAGTAAGGGGTGAGATATAGTTCGATTTTTTTCTGGTCGTTAAGATAAAAAAAAGGTAAGTTTCTTCAATAAACAATTATCGATTTGAGTTCAGCATTTTACATTTGCACGGAAATAAGGATGTTTATTGTTTTGGAAAGATTTGAAGGGGTAAAAGGCCTTCGGGGAACAAATCAAAAATTTACCATTAAAACAGTTCCTGAAATCTACATTTTATTTATTTTTGATATAACTGATAACTCTTTTTTTAAAGAATCATTAAAAAGCAAATTTTTTTCTGCATGGCGATTAGCGTTAACCGATGTTTTTAAAATATTTATTTTTTAATACAATTGATTCCCTAAAATTACTCAACAACAATAATAATGAATAATAAATAAAATTATTTATTTTTATATTATGAATTTATGGGAAATAAATATTAAATAAAACAAAACTCTTGTATTGTTTACAAGAGCAAGAGACTGTGTAAGGAAGCAAAAACGTGCCTTACTCACCGAGATGTAAATACTTTTGAACAACTCATAGACTGACTAAAATCGCACCAAGCGTTATAGGATGAATCCCTTTCTTTTGACATTTCCACGTGAAACACGTACATACATAATAAAAATCCAAAGAAGCATAAAAATAGTAAAAAGTATTTCACTAATTTTCGTGTAACAAGTAACGTCGCCATTTTGCCCGGTACTGATTTCTTCGTCTGCTTTTTCTTTACTTTTTAATTGTTATTTTATTTTGGTGTTTCATTCAGATTAATTTTAAAATCTATATTCTTAGGCTAAACAATTAAATTAACTTAAAAATATATAAATTAACAAATAAAAGTATAAACAAACACGTGATAAATAAATCGATTTCAGTGCGCAACACTGCTGAAACTTTCTGAAAAAAATTTAAAAAAAAAAAAATGCACGCACTCGCACGCACGCAATAGTGGTGCAACATTCGGTGAATTATTGGTTTGATCACTTTTTTCTCTCATTGCTACCAGAAATATTTACTTTTTCAGTACAGATTTTATTTGAACTAAAAAAGCAAGTCAAAGGTCAAACAAAAAAAATTACAAGCCATCTTTCCTTTGTAAAACGGTAGTAAAAACGGTTCAAATTTTAAATTTTATGCAGTCAGTGCTAAAAATCTCCCTTTTAAATTTTATTTTACCGACCTTCGAAAGATTTAATAATTTAGGAGTCAATCTTCATTCTTCTAAAACTTTAATCATTAATGAGTTTTTTGTTTTTTTGTTTTTTTTTTAAAATCTTAATTGTGATTATTTTTTTTACTTAAGTTCATCCAAGACAAGGCTTGAATTGAGAGTCACTCAAGGGAAAGTATGTGGTGAGTACAAAATGAAAATAACTTTCTTTTCTTCACAGTTTGCAAATATGCGAGCCGGTGTGAAAATATTAATTAACCAATGAAAGAGGGCAATTTACAGAAAACAACAAATTCAATTTTCAATGACCTGTATCATGTTTCTTCTCACCCAAAAATAAGTTTGTGTTGGGAGCTGACCATTTGATCGAAGTTGGCTATTTATATGTATGTCCCGGGCAATGAGAGCTGAGAGATCAGAGATCAGAAAACAGAGAGGACACAATGTGTATACACTTTACATTATTCAGACTATTATCCTCATCTTTGTTGCCATTTGTATGACGTTTTGGCTGTTGTATGCTTCGGTCTTCTTCAGGTGCTAGGAATTTGGAACCGAATCCTTTATTACGATCACTGGGGTATACCATTCTCATTCTTTTGTGCGAAGCTTCTTTGGTAGTCATGAGTTATCTCCCCCTAACCTGACTATAAGTTACTTATTCACCACTGTTCTAGTCTAGTATTGAACTCACAACTCTTTGGGTCAAGTCACTACCAATATCTTAGAACATTTCACAGTTAATAATTTCATACATACAAATTGATTTTATGCAGTTCGATAAATAAATTTTCATTTATTTATGCATACAAAACAGTGCTATTCTTTCAACCTTCTGATGATCTGGAGTAAATTGTGGGGAGTTCAGTTATATTTGGCACAAAGCTAATTTAATAAACATGATCGAGTGCTCTACTTCAAGTATGAAAAAAATAGTAAAAAGGAAAAAACTGTACAGTTCAGTGAAAAGAAATTAGGGAGAATGGAGATCAGCTGAAAACAATGCACACCATAAAAATGATGAGAGATATTCAGTAAACCAATACCATTTTATTAAAATAAAATAAAAGTAAATTCTACTAAAAATATTAAGTATGTACAAATTCAGTTGTTTTAAAAGGTGGTAATACATTTCTGGACAAGTAACTTATTTTTTATAAAATGATTCTCAATGGTAGTTGTGGAAAAAAAAAACAAGTTTCCAATAAAAATCAATCAGATGATATAAAATCTCATTAAAAAAATGTGTAGGGACCTTGATGACGTTTATCAAATTGGCTTTGTGCCAAACACAAATGAGGTCCCCACAATTTATAATCATCATTTGGTTGATTAGATAAAATTGTAATAAGTGAAAATTTATTCGTCGAGCAGAATAACATCCAATTTGTATGCATGAAATTATTAAATTGTGAAAATATTCTAAGAGAAAGTTGAAGTAGTAAAGAGTTTAAAGAATTCAGAGTTCATTTGTTTTAGCAAAATGTGATTTGTGCAGAAAAAGATAAGTCTATGTTTCGCTGTGTGTATCAACAATAGGAGTGACATCTTTGTTCCTTTCTTTCTTTTTGTGGTTGGTGAGTAAGTGAAGAAAAAGAAGGAGAGATAAAGAAAGCAGGATGAGAGAGAAGGTGAGAGGGTGTGAATTCAAGTCACTAGAACAGTTGTGTCCGACCGGTGGCCTAAAATTTTCTTGCTACATTGGGGATGGTGTTGTCTCTCTGTTCTCTGCTCCCTTGTCTCTGATTCAACTTACTTTCTCTATTTTTATCAAAAGGCATTTTGACATTGGCTTGTTACTTTTCCTCAGTTTGTAAGTTACTCCATTTTCATTGGTTTGGATATATTTCACACAGGCTTTCAAAATTAACATTGTTTTTTTTTTCCTCAGTCTGGAGCCAATCTCTTTTCTTTTGGTAAAAATAAATTTCACACTGGCTTGTGAATTTGAAAACAGTGAAGAAAAGAGAGTCATTTTTATTCCATATTCACTGCAAATGTCAGCGTATACAAAACAATGAAAATTACAAGGAAGGAGTTACAATAAAAGAGTTTTGGTGAGGTTCAACCCAGTTAAAAGTGTATATTTACCTTGAAAGTATTTTTGTGAGTCCCAATAAAAATAAAATATAAGAATAAAATATATAAACAAAAATAAAAATTCAAATTGAAGTGAGGCATTTGTTTGTGCTTTCCTTTAAAACCCTTATTCCTTTCCATACTCTCAACCTACAAGAAGGCAACCCTCAAATAAAAAGGGGAAGAAGATGAAAAAACTGAACCCAACCTAAAACACTGGAAGTTTGCAGGAGCAGAGCTTACTTATTTGTGATTGAAAAATACCAAAAATCATAACTTCTGTTAAAAAAAAATGTAAAAGAAAGGAATACTGGAAAATAAAATAATTTGGCCAATCAAAAAAATTGACACAAAGAGACTTTTGAGTTAGCTGAAACCATGTCCATGCCAAATTCTCAAGCCTATTCACCTCTAGGCCAGCAGAGAGGAAACCAGAACAGCCTCAGGAGAAGATGGAACAAAAGAATGTTGCCATGCATGATGTGTTAAGAAGTCATCCACTATTTATGTTTCCACTCTGGGCTGAGAGAAATACAGCAGATTGACATCTGACCTAATTTCTGACATTACTACTACCCCTATCATGGTCTGATTTCCAACTACTGAAATGGACATTTCTTCAGACTGCTATCAATGTACTTGTAAAAAAATTTGTTTTACTATGCCAAATACTAAAGGATTTACACATCACTTTAAAAAAATAAATAAAAATATACTATTCAATTTTAACCCTTCAGTCAGTTTTATTCCCAAAGTTTCCGATGAAATAATTATCCTATACCTATACACACTGGAACCATTCAGATGTGAACTCATATTCCACATATAAAATGTAAAAATAGTTCTTGTTACTTCATGTGAGTTGATGAGGCTCATGACAAAATCTGTTAGTACACTCTGAGTTCAGATCTTCAGCTTTATTTTTAGAACAGTACTTATTCTCTGTTGTGGAAACTATTATTTTTGTTCAATAGTAAGAGTAAAAAAGAAACTTAATTCTGTTGTGAAAATAACAAAAATGAAAATGACTCTGGTTGTACTAGAATGATGCATCTGATTATAATAGACACCTCTTTGTCTTTGCTTGTAATGAATGCAAGTGTGTCTTAAATGATGCAAATTTATTGTTTGTTGATAGAATGAAACAACATATAGAATCTTGCAAGTTTGGCTCTAGCAATTACTGTTGGCTCTGCAAGAGTGTGCTGAACAACAGCAAACTCTCAATCCCTCTTTTATTCAATCAATTCAATGTCTTCACATCTACAGCAGATAAGGTTGAATGTTTTACTTGTAAATTCTCTTCCAAGTCCACACTTGACTCATCTGAAGTACCCACACCAGTTGTCCCAACTAGAATAGAGGCTTAACAGTGTGATATATGCATAACCCTGTCTCTGGTTTTGGATGTCATTTCTAAATTAGATTCTTATAAGGCAATCGGAGGTGATAGAATCCCAGTCATTGTCCTAAAGAAATGTGACCTCTCATGACTTACTCTATGACAAACAATATGGCTTCCACTTCACTAGTTCTACCACTGATGTGCTAATGGTCATCACTGAATATGTATACCTGTATAATAAAAGTGAAGCTCAAGTTGTTGCTCTAGATATCTCAAAAGGGTTTGACAGGATTTGGCATGCTGGCCTTCTGTGAAAGCTCCAATTTTTTCCCATTTAGATTGTACCATTTTATTTTACTTCTTGTTTTTTGGATTGAGTGAGAGAGCAGAATACCAAGAAAGTGACATTGGGATACAAATATGTTCATCATGACATCAAGTTTGATAAGAATATATCAGGTACATGCATCACAGCCAAATGTGCACTATATGGTGACAGGCTTTCATAAAAGTATAGCACGTAATCTTACACATGGGGTTCAGTTGGAAATACAATCAGGTCAAGTAACCCAGTTCATTCAGATAGTCTCCATTTGAAAGTATTCCCAAGTATATAGATGCATCTCTGAAGTCGATTAGAATCATTCGGTATCTGTTGGATTTTAAATCAATCCACTGAAAATAGAGGATTTTTATGTCTATACTTGTACATATGTATACATACATACACCCCCATCCATGCATATACATATTAGAGCCACTTTTATGTATATTTGTACACACATGTACATATACATGCCTACTCATATATATCTGTGCGCACACACACACACACACACACACACACAAACATAAACATTTTGGGGTCTTTTTCTTTCTCATGCATACCTGTTCACATATGTACACACATATTTCTTATGTACATATAGCTTTATGCACATACATGTATATATACTCTCTGATATATCCCCATGCACACATACATGCATATACATACATACACATGCAATATATATATTAGAACAATTTTTTACTACTTTGTGGGGTGCACTAATTTTCTCTGATATTATGAGGTGCATTGGAATGTCTGGTTTGTTTGCCTATTTCATCAAAGAAAACCAAATGATCCTGAAGAAGGAAGACATGACAATAATGCCCTAACAAAATTTCAAAGTTGGTGCAACTGAAATAGCACTACTCAGCTAAGTGACAAATTTCTCCATTATTCTCTTCTATTAATACTCTATCCTAATTTTGATATTGGGTACTTTATAACAAAAAATATACTTGCCAAAAATGCCTTTCCACCAGTAAAGTACTGAAAAAACAACAACAGCAGTTTTGGCACTAAACATCATTACAATTTAACATTATTATTATATATATATATAAGATTAATGTGGAGAAGTTTGTCACTTAAATGAGCAGTCATACTGACTAAGAAGTTTCATGATGGCTTTTTTCAATCTGCTGTTGTGTCCCGATTTTATTTATATTTATTTAGAGCATTTTATCTTTATCTCAACATTTTTATGACAAAAAATCTACTTGCCAAAAAATCTTTTTATCAGTAAATCACTGAAAAAACAACAACAATCTTAGCACTAAGCATCATCACAACTGAACATTATATATATATATATATATATATATATATATATATATATATATATATATATAAATACAGGTGAAGAGGATCCAAGGTTTTACGATTTTGAGTCCTCTGCCATTTATTTTTTATATAAACAGTGCTCAGTACAATAAATATTTTAGAGCTTAATATAATCATGTAATTATGAATTAAATATACATTTTGATACAGAAATTTCTATGTTTCGAGAATCTTGTTATCAGGCAATGTTGGATGTTGGTTGTGAAAATGATTTACATTTAAATACAAAAAAACATCGGTTTGCTATTTATGTATGTTTGAAATTTCCGTGTCGCAACATACATTTAATTCATAATGATATGATTATATATATATATATATATATAGCATAATGATGATCCACGTATACTGTCTTAATATGTATAGGAAAAACTAATAAAAAGTTGTAAGTTTAAAAATGTATTTTTTTGACAGTATTTATTTATTTCTATTATTATATATATATATATATTTGATATTTCAAACCAGCCTTGGCCTTTCATCAGAAACAAATGATTTTAAAATTTAAACTAGAAGCCTTTGTCGCAAGAAGCGTCTGTCACGAGATGTTTACATCATGTGATGTAGAAAGCAATAGAGTTTTTTGAATATTTTTAAACATAAACCTCACTGTAATAATACTTTTAAATGTTGTTTTAAAGAAAAATTTTTTTAAGTGTATCTAAAAAATGTTTAACTATTGAAATATTTATAAAGATTCAAAATACCTAAGTCCCTATTTAACCCTAGCCTATATGTATTTAATTTTAAAATACAGTATTTGTCTTTCTTTTTGCGTTATTATGTGGAACTAAAATTGGAATCTATCAGTAAACATTTGCAGTTTTCTAATGTGTGTCCTGGTTGATTGAAGTGTTCAGCTATGGGTGAATATGGATTGTTTTGGCATATGCTTAGTTTATGATTATTGAAACGGAATCTAAAGCTATTTCCAGATTCACCAATATATCCACTATTTGGACATAGTGAACAGAAGAGAAAATATATTATATTTTGGCTGTCACAGGTGAGGCATAGTGGGTGTAATTTGATGTTGGTGTTGGATATAGAAAATACTGCATCATTTACTAAATGTTTGCAAACTAAACAACAAGATTTATTACATTTGTAATTCCCTGATAGGTTTGTATTTTGTAGATATTTGGTTGGGTGTTTGTTTCACTGCATTTATGGGTGGTTTATCGTAAATGTCTTTGATTTTTTGTTTGATTGGAGGTTCTTGTAATCATTTTTTAAATTTTGAATAAGTGTGTGGGAATATTGATTGTGGTTAAAAACCATGGGAATTTGGTTGTTGTTTTTTCTTTTTCTGTATATGAGAAGTGTGTTATGATTTATGTGGATGGTTTTATTTAGTGCTTCTTTTATTATTTTTATTGGGTATTTACATTTTAGAAATTGCTTTGTTAGGTTGTTAATGTTGTATAGAAAATCTAGATGGTCTGAGCATATGCATTTGATTCTTAGAAATGAGCTGTATACGATATATTTTTTAATTTAAGGGGATGATAACTGTTAAAGTGTAGGAATTTATGTTGGTTTGTGGGTTTGTTGTATAGACTGGTGGAAAGTGTATGTCTGTTTAATTTTATCATGACATCTAAGAAAGGGACGGATGTGTATGAGTACTCTATGGTAAATTTAACTGTATTGTGGAAGTTGTTACAGAAAGTAAAAAAGTTTAAATCATTTGTTTCTGATGAAAGGCCAAGGCCAATCTGAAATATCAAATATATATATATATAATAATAATAGAAATAAATTATATATATATATATATAATTCTTTAATTATTTAGTTTTTGGTCATAATTAAATTAGACCAGAACACAGTTGTATTAAAAAGTGTTCAATACAATTATATTGTAGAACTTTTGAATATTTTTCATTTATAAACGAATTATTACATAACCACAGTTTTTATCTTCCAGTGTCTTTAGAAAATTTACAATAACTGATTTTAGTGTTTTTTAAAGAACGCTCATAAAAAGTTTGTAAAAAATCCCTGTTATGTGAGTGTTCTTAAAAAAGTGGTAAATCAGTTATTGTAAATTGTCTGTAGAAGGTAGAAACCATGGTTGTGTAATGACTCATTTACAAATGAAATATATATATATATATATATATATATATATATATATATATATATATATATTAGAGCAGTTGGTGTCTGCTGGTTTTTAAATCAGCCTACTTCAAGTAGGTCTTTAGTCTTTTTCTTTACTAGTTTTCATACAAAATTGTGCTCTTGTTGTTTTTGTGATGATCAGTGATATAATGTATGGTCCTGGTCTTAGATTGTTGTTATGCAGAATATCTCTGTGGTATTCATATAGTCCTTTTTCAGGCTACTGGATGTTTTGCTGATGTACATCAATGAGCATTCTATTTTGTATATTTCTTTCTTTGTTCTGTAGTTGATGCTATCTCATTTGATATCTCTTTATTGGTGTTGATGAATTTTATGTCAAGGCTGAAAACATTTTTTATATGGTGGGTGGCTGTTATGCAGTTGGTAGGTAGAATTATGTGTTCAATTTTGTTATGGTTGTTGGGATGATTATTATTTGTGGATTTTTGTATTTTTCTTCTGTGGATTTTGAAGACTTTGCATTTGGCATTGTGCAGAGAATAATTTGGGCATTGAAGGAGTTTGAAGGAATTGGCAGGGTTACAGATTTTAAGATTAAAAAAAGCTTTAAAATGTGTATATGTGTGTATGCATATATAGATGCACAGATATATATGAGTAGGAATGTATATATATATATGTACATGTGTGCACAAGTATACATAATAAAGGCTCTGATATATGTATAAAACTAATATATGTATGTATGTATGTACAAGCATACATATAAAAAACTATTTTCAGGGGATTGATTTAAAATCCAACAAACACAAAATTATATATATATATATATATATATATATATATATATATATATATATAATCTAAATTTCTAAACATGACTAGCCCATAAAAGTTGTGACTGCATCAGGAAAGTATCAATTCTACTAATGTTACATCTTGCGAGAAGAGCAGCATTGGACTTGGATACCCTTTTTTATATATAAAACAAATAAATAGGCAGACAGACACTTTCTGGGGGTCAATTCTGGTCATAGATATGTATTGCAAAAACAATAAAAAATAATATATTGGTTGGAAGCACACACAGGAAAAGAAAGTATTACAAGTCCAAATAGGTTCACCAGGCAAACCAACTTCTCACTTCTCGTCTTGATCTCTGATACGCTGCTTACCAACATGAATGAAACACTCCGACCCCCCTTAAATGAGCATACCATATTTTATACATTCAACCCGGCTACCAAACAGCCAATGAGCATCCAAAACTAGACAATAAAAATGGCTACAAGCGACACCAACACCTTTATGAGCACAAAGTGCTGTTCAATTCACCATCCGTCTGAAGCTCGTTGATTTGCTGTACCCACACTCTCTTGTAAAATATACATGCAACTCTGGCCCTTTTGGATTGCCAAATTAAATCAATGCTACACTATGATAAGGCAATTTGATTTATTCTCAGAGAACCCAATGCATTTTTCCTTATATACAGTTTTGTCTTTCTTTAATTTTAAACTGAAGAAGCCAGAGAGAGCTAATGCTCTTGGTGAAATGCATTGTTATAGTTTTTCCTCTTTTTCTCATTATCTTCACATATATACTGGCTGCATTCTCATTTCTGAATAAAGCAATTGCTTGTTATCATGCCATTCCACAGTTTCACCAGCACACAGTATAAATGTGACTTTTCAGCCTAGTCATGGATCCACATTCTTGGTCACATTGTTATTAATTATCAGTGTGGAGATTGAGTGCCTTTTCCACTTACATCCAGCCATTGTACTTTAAACACAGATCTTTGAGTGATGATACTTTTAGCAAGCAATGAATGTGATTGAAGCTTATTAAAGGGAGGAAAAAATGCATGCCTCTACTCTTTGAACAACAGTGGCATTTATACAAAAAGAAGAACCAGTCTACATCATTCAATGCAATCAAAGTCATAGGTTTTATCAAAGTGCCTTCTTCTAGATGGATGACACATCAAAATCAAAGGGGTCTATCATTGCCAGTCCAATGAACAGTATGCATACATTTATATATATATCTATGTATTTGTAAATATTTGTTGTCTAAAATAAATGCTTTTGTTTTTGTTAAGATATACATTTATTGATTTATTTATGTAAACACACACATACACATATATTAAGATATAATATTTATTTTGTATTTATCAACACTCTGTGCATTATCTTTTAATCATTAATCAAGGCCAATATGCACTGAAACTAAATATAGCAATATATAGTGGAAATGAACATTGTCATGAGATAACCTCTACCAGGCACCATATATATATATATATATATATATATATATATATATATATATATAATGTTAAATATGAGAGATTAAATTTTGTGTTACCCATTTAATTGGCACAATATAATATTACAAAATTTAATCTTTCATATTTAACATTACATTTTATTCAACTCTATTCTTAATTACTATGAACTATTGTGGAGGGGAGGTTCTCTGGAGACCTTGTTTGGAGTTAAACCTTACATTCTTGTCTGCAATGACTGTTTGAGAGATTATCCACTCATTGCTGTGGTGGGTGTTAATATATCCCTAGCATGGAACCAGTTTTCACACCTACAACCTAGGTGCAGATGGCCTGATTATATAAGTCTATATTCTGTCACCTCATGACAATACTGATGATCTTGTATGATAGTGAGTGCAAAGTCTATTCTTGTATATTCTAGGATGACACACAATTACTTCTGGAATGAGACCTGTAAATTTTTCCTCATATAAAACTTATATACAAGTTTTAGAAGCTAATGTTTCAAAAAGAAAATAATGGAAAAAGGAAGTTTATTATATGTTATGAAAATTAATGGAAGTATTGATTTTATATAAATAGTACTATCATAGGTTGAGGCTAGGTTTTGTTTTCAGTTCTAGCAAAAAGTGTCAGTGGTTTTTGACTTCCCCCTTGCCATGTGAATGTGAAAATGATAGCCTGTTTCTACTGATAAGGACAAGGAACAAAATGTGGATGACTTAAAACTAGTGTTTTTGGTTAGATGAAATTCATCAGCCTGTGCAGCACCCCCTATTCAGATCTTTGCATAGATTGGCAGCCCCATGTTAATATTGCTCTAGTAAATGGTGCAGAGTTAATGTAACATTTTTATGTTTTCTCTACATTACAACACTGTTAATCATTAGAAATTATCAGTGGAGAGAATGGCACAAGTGACAGTCACTAAGTAAGACATTAGCTTGTATGATGAATTTCTATATATATTGCAACCATAGCTAACTGTTTAAAATACATTTAAAAATATATAAATTCAAAGAGACAAAAATTTGTATATAAAATATTGTCCCAGTCAGTGTTCAAAGGGTTAAAACTGTTTATTGCCCTATTAAAATTATAGTCCCTCATCTCATCGAAACAGCTCTGAACATTTGTTGTTCTCTTAAAAGTTTGTAGCACCCTCAAGAGAGTGTTTTTTTATAATCATTTCACCCCCAAGCAAGGCAGGACTTCCACTGGTGCACAGGGGTGTTGTAGAAAGGATAAAAGAGGGATGAGAATCAAGGAGATAGAAGATGGCAATTGACGTAGCATTTAAACTTTTGAAGATTGTAGCTATCAGGAAAGCAAGCAAATGAGGGGGAGTTCCATAAACAGGAAGTGTGAAAAAGAAGTAGAAGGGGTGCTTACATTTAACTATTTTGATGGTAAAAGGGTGGGACCTTGATGCTAAAATGCATGTGGTTGGGGAATGAGAGAAAAAAAGCTTGTCAGAGCAGTTGCCATGAAAATACTTGTAGAAAAGACAGAAGGAAGCCACATCACACTGACGAGAGAGTGACTGATGGCAGGCTGCCAAGTCAGGATCGATTACGTTGCAGATCCTCCTTTGGATTTTGTTTAGAACCTCATGATGAATAGCAGGAGCACCTGACTAATGCATGGATGAATGATAGATTTATAAATGTGCAAAATGAATTCAAATGAGAAAAACTTCCTGGCCCAACCTTTCGAGCATTAGATGAAGCTATAGATTTGTTGTAGTCATTCTATTTGAAGTCATTTGAGAAAGTGTGGCCAAAGAGATGCAATGTGTTTCTCTCTAGGAGACTAGCATCACCAATTCTAATGGTTAGTCCTTCATATTTTTTTTTTTCCACAGTTCTATTTTTCACTTTGCTTGCTGATGATGATAGAAAACAATTCTGCAGCAGTGTGGAAATGTTTCACTATAGTTCTGTTTTTCATTTATTTATTTATTTTTCCTATATCTTCTTTTGATTGGCTAACTTGTTTTTCTTCTATATTACATTGAAATGGGTGTAACATACTAACACACATTTCTGTAAATATTTTGTAGCATTTGAATTACTGAGAGTAAACTTTTAAAATTGCAACATATAAATTATTTTTTATTCCTTTTCTCACATGAAATTATAAATATGGGTATTAGTTTAAATTTCTGAAAGAATATAACTTATTGGTGATTGTTGCATGAATGCTTACATTACATGAAAGGAATAACAATGATTGGTTGGTCAGTCAGTGTGACTAGCTAAGTTAATAATAGAAGAGTAATGACTGTGGGGGAATGGTATTTGCTGGGTTGTATGCGCTTCCGTATTTTACGGGTCTGGCTCTCAGATTATTTTCCCCACAAATACAACACTCTGTTTTACAATCGCGCAAAGTGAAAGGAACAATTTACAACGGACATTAAACAACAAACAATTTATTACGTGAAAAATAAAATGGTACGTGGAAACAAATAAAATACATGATGCGAAAATTGCCTTTGGGAAAGTAAGACTTGGCAAGAAGTTGAATTTGTTCAAAGATGTGTATAAGTTTACATTAGCAGAGTCCGTAAATAAGTTTTCCTACTTACATTTAGTTCATTGTCAGGTGGCGACAGCGTGTCGCGTTGCTGAATGAAAGTTCGCCAGTTTTTCTTTTTCAAAGTCCTCGGAGCTAGGTCATGAACTTTTGGCGTGGAAGAACTTGGCCGGACAAAGTATCGGTGGCATGCGTACTTAATGGCTAGCTTGGTGACTGAACTTTTTTTCTCTAACTGTGTGTATTATATACATTAATAGGGGATCAACGAATCTTCCTAACATTAGGGTGTGAAAACATTTATTGACCAATCAGATTTATTATTTTACTATTTTGTTTTGGGGCCTAAATATTTTTGTGTTAATTTACTTCCGATCCTATTTTTCTAGAATGTTCTTATTCTAAGTTTTTAGCTGATTGGTTGAGAAATATAAAAATGTAATCTAAATTCTACTGCCGTTTTGATCCAATTTTTCTAGAATGTTTTATTGTGATTTCCTGTTGCTTATTTTAATAGAAAAAAAATGTATCCCATATGACCTCCTGTGTCTCACAATTTTTGATATTGTGCTACATTTCTTTTATATGCTATTTTTTGAACAAATATTAATATTGCAAGTAGCTAAAATCAGTTTTTAAGGTAATCAATAAAAATTTATGATGTATAGTAGAAGAAAACTTGTTGGCAACAAAGTCATAAGTTTGGTTTCATTGTAGAAGAAAAAGTTATGATATTTTTAAATATTTTTTATTGTTAATTTATCTAATGAAGAGCAGTTCCTTAAGCATTTGCTAGAAAGTCATACTTTCTATCATTCGATCATTAAACTTTAGTTAGAGTCTTTCACTTCAGTTCTAATACGTATTCCCTAAGGGAGGTCCAACTGTCCTCCAACTTGGTCATTTAATTCATAAAAGCAATCAAAAATATTTCTGCCGATGCTATGGCATAGACATGAATACTTTTTTTCCTATTGGGATTTAAGTTTATTAAAAAATATTTTATTGAAAGGCTGTAAAAAAAAACACCAGAATTTATAAGTTGTTTGTGACCATTCTGCATTCCTAAAATTTACAAGAATCCACATTCCTGATTGCAACAATAATATAGTGTGTGACATTATCACTGGCCAGTTATGTCTCTTTGTTCTAGACATATTGTGATGGAAAAAATTTCCACGCTGCATAATTTGTCATCTTCAGGTGTGAATACTTCTATTAAGTTATTCGCAGACTGATTTGTCCATCCCAACCCAGAAGTCAGATATCTTTAGATAAGGATATGTTCCCTGTCAGAAAATGGAAGTTGAACAATTTACTGTCACACCTACTGGTTCCTCCCTGTTCCCAGACAAGTGTTTTGGCCATGTTCATATTGTATTGATAAAACCAAACTGCTATCTCTTTGTAGTGGTTTCTCTTACATGCTGATATGTGTGAATTGTTTCTCATACTATTTCAAAGCTCATTCTATTGGATTTCATGTTTTGGTGTTTCTAATGTCATAACCACTGACAGAAGTCTCCAATTTAAATAAAACATTTCTCCAACTTGTACTTGTCCTCTTTTGTTTATCAGTTGTAATAAAAACTGACCTGAACAGTTCATCTGCAGAAATAGTATATAGCACTAACCTCAGTTTACTATATCAGTATTTTACATATAGTAAACACCACACATAATCATAGACATTACTTCTTTTGTTGATCAACTGACAGTAAAGATGAGCAATTTAATGTACTCTCCTTGAACTCCAAAACAAATGACGATATCTATCCTTAAAGACTAACAAACTTGTAATAACATCTTGCATGTGGGATTCAGAAAATCCTCATTCTTTGCAGCACTTGTAATGTGAATCTTTCAAAGTTCTGAAAATGCACTCTAAATTTTTTACTAACCTTATTAAAAATGAAGCAAAGATTATTCCCTTGGGCAGGTTCAGACCTGCTTTTTTATATTACATCTGCTTATTCAGTTTCAATTATAGGGATATTTTATTAAAAAATATTCCTATCTTGCATCGTCAAATAAATTAACACGAGATCTAACAAGATCCAGATGACGAGGCACAAACATTTATCCTCTAACATTAAATTTTCAATTCACTACATTCAGGATCATGCCCTTGTGCATGGTTAGCTGTGTAAATTCTTTCATTTTGTATTCTTAGATTTCTTCACATGCATTAAAACTTTGTTTTGTAGTCTCAATTTTTGGACACTTTAATTGAAAAACTTTCTTTTTTTTCAGCTATTCAACATTGTTTCTTGTTGTTTTGTTAAAAAAATCACTTTCTTCTGCAAGCTTTTATCTTACTTCTAATTTTCAGGGGTTTACATAAAAAAAAAAAAATAATAATAAGAGAATTTAATTCCTTATTTAATGGGGTACTTATGCCAACATCAATTATATGTCTTTGTCAGAGTGATAAGGATTAACCCCTTTGGAGTGCCAAGGATTAACCCCTTTGGAGTGCCAAGGATTAACCCCTTTGGAGTGCCAAGGATTAACCCCCCAATTGGAGGGATTGGTCCTCTAAATTAGGTACCTCTACTAATTCACTGGAAAATCAGCATAGCATTGTATGGTGCATTGACTATGTTTGCAAAATGGCCTCGTGTAAAACGTAACTGAGCCCACCACATTTGAAAGTATCAAAGGTTGCACAAAAGACAAAAGAGTCTCGTTTGTATAAATAAAGTGTGAATTTATTTAATGAGAAGAATGACATCAATTTTGTTGTTTTGAAATTACTTAAATGTTGGAAAGTTCTGTATAAAGTCTTTTCTTGTGAATGTGTATTTTAAGAGTTAAAAAGAAATTGCATAATATGCATCCGTTGTTTTACTGACACAAAAAAAACAAGATTCTTTTGTAAATTGCGTAGTGTTTAAATGAAAGCAATCTTAAGGATGAGTTTCATAGTTTTCATTTCCAAATTTGATAAAAATTTAAAAAGAGTTGCTTTCACAAAAAAAAAAATACAAAAAATTGATTTACATTTTTAATTTTTAATTAAGAAGCAAAATAGAATTTAAAATATTTTTTTTTATTTTAGAATTTTAGTGTTTACAAAAAAAAAGAAAATAGAAAGAAAGGAAAATAGAACATTGTCTAATTGTGTCTAGCTAGTTCTTAATTGGGATTAGAGACATTCTTGTCCTCTTCATTTTCTCTGTATCCTGTTGATATAGGCTTGTAGGACATTTTAGGTTGGAAAACAATCTACTTGAGCTTCATCTACACATACTGTGCACTTATTTCCGAAACTAACAATTGATATCAGTGAAGTTCATATGTGCTCTTTGCATATGATCATGTTATTTGCTAGTCAACAATATTATAAAGGCTGGGTAAAATTAATGAAAATATCATGTTGACCACATTTTATTAAATCCTTTTCACTTTAGATTAAACTATATAAGCCTCACATATTTTCTTTCACTAAAAAAACCTCAAACACATGTTGATAATCAAATAAGGATTTGGTTTTGTTAAAGAAAAAGGATATGCATTGTGGTGCATTGAATATTGGCTCAGAATGAAAAAATTAGAGAGCCAAGTTTGAATTTATTTCATTTCAGCCTTCTCTATCCATAGAAAGTGTGTTGCAGTGTAATGGATATTTGCTCAAAATGAGAAATCAGAGAGCTGAATTTGAATTCCAGTCAAATTTGTTTTGTTTGCTTTTGCACAAATATCCTTAGGAAAAGTATTAATCTACCACTTCTTTCTCCAGCTATGAGTTGAATAGCAGAACAGATTAGGTTTCACAGCCTTGGCTGGCAACCAGTCTACTGCAAAAAGTAATGGCAACCTACTGCAGGAAAAATCTTCTGCCAAGTCAGTCATGTATTGAAAGAGACATGGTCACCCAAGAGTGTATCACATATGGCAAATAAATGAAAAAAAAAAGGTTTCATTTTTAAAATAAAAGAATTTGTGATTTTTAATTGAATCCCATTGATAGCTAAATAAAATTGTTTTTAGTAATATGTCAATATATAAAACCTGTTTCTAAATATTGTTATTATGAATTTATGTTGCTATGAGAATAAAATAAAATTATTTTGTGGTAATGCTATCATTTCTCACATATATGATCAAATGTTTTTAACAAAGATGTACAACCATGGAATTTGGAGCAAGGCATTAAAAAATTACCTCATAAGATGTCTTATTGACTCACAAATAGGATCATCTGAGGAATAATCTCGTTTTGAATTTCTTCCTTGTATTTGGATCTGGGCTTCTCATTGGCTGATAAATAAAGAATGGTAATTTGATCTTTGATTAATTTTTATTTTTCAACCGGAACATCAGTGCGGATCCGTATGCGTACGATGATTTTTATTCATTTGACTTTTAGTTGTGAGAGAGCACACATCTAGTTCATCGCTTTTGTTCGGTTGGTATCACCACAAAAGTAATTCTCTTCTCTTCTTCACTTTTACAAAAATTCCCAATTATGTGTGATATCCTAATTTTGAAAAAGGATTGACATATTGAAAGAAAAAGATGAAGCCAAATTTTACAATCCAATCTTAAATTAATTTTCTAACCAATAAAAAGAAGCGATTTGCAAAACTGAGAGAAAAGTTATCAAGCCTATGCTAAAAGGTCTTTCGGTATAAAAAGAAAAAAAGTCGAATCAGTCAGTCAGATGAGAGCAGGGATATGACACACTAAAATGTGACACTTCAAAAGACACTTCAAGCCTCTGACCTGGACACAAGGTCCGTCACACATTTGTTCTCCTTCTATTTCTCGTGTACTGTTTTCCTTTACCTCTTCTTCTCCATCTTCACCATTCCTGCTGCTATTAAAGAAGATGAAAACAACAACAACAACAATAAGGCACTTCAACTGACTCCTAAATATTAACTTTGATAAGTACCATTTTCCTTTATTGCTTTACATTCCTTTTCTCTTTTTTGCCAGCCATAAAAAGGAAAGAAATACACACTATTTTAGTAATCCTGTTAATTCTGCATAAACACATTCTGCTACTTACAACTAGAACTCCGGATTCACTTAACTCCTTCTTATTACTATTTCTCTTGGAACATTTAACTCCTACAGATTTGATGTTATTCTGTTCTGTTAATAAAATTCTACTTTAAACATACAAACAAAATACTTTTATTCTTCCACATTCCAATATCCAACCTTCCACCTTCTGATGACCTGATAAACCCTTAAGTTGTAGGGAGTTCAGTTATGTTTGACATAAGGCCAATTTAATAAACATTCAACCATCTCCCTACCACTTCATGGCCACCCACCTATATAAATAGAAGTGCTGGTTTTGCCAGTTCAGTTCACTGCAGATAATTTTGCTATAATAGTAAAGATCAAAGAACTGACCCAACAATCAGTCTTGTAGCAGTCCTAGCATAGGCATGTCAGTAAAACTCTCAATTTTATCTGTTAATATTTGTGACCAAGACTACTATTCGAGATAATATTATCTTTTATTTTTTCTCTGGTTTGATTTAATTCTTAAACTTCTCCCTAGAGTAAATCAAATTATTTTGAATGTTTAATTGTAATATATTTATATTTTTACTTAAATTATTTTTATTGTTATAAAACTCTACCATTGATCATCCAATTTGGATGAAGAATTTCACTTATAAAAAAAATATCAGAGTGATTGCAACTAGCTACATATTTTGATTTAAAATATTAATACAAATATGAAAAAAGCAGAATTAAAATTACACCTACTGTAGTACTATTAATAGCAATGGCATGATTATTGGATATACTTATACATTGTATATAAACCCAGGTATAGGGTTTTGCATAGATTATATTCAACAATATTATTGTAGAACATGAAAATGGAGAAGAATATCAAAAGAGCATGACAACATATTTGATAAGGCATAACGAAACTAGAAGTGTAGATTCTTTATTACATTGCTCAGAGCAGGAGTTTTGGCATAAAGTGTTGACACATATAGTTTCTGTAATTCACTTTCTTGCCTCCAGTGGTTTACCATTTCATGGAGAAAATCAAATTATTGGTTAGCAAAAAATGTTAACTATTTAGGTATGCTAGGGCTGCTAAGTGAATTTGACCCTTTATTGGAAGAACATCCCAAAATATATGGAAAACTTGTAAAAAAGAATCTGTCATATTTATCTGCAAATATTTGTTTGAAATCAATTGAATTAATGGGACAACAACTTCTTTGTAGTATCCTTGTAAAAGTAAAAGAGTCAAAGTATTATTCAGTAAGCATAGATTCCACTCTAGGCATCTCACCACAGATTAGCTGACATTTACTATCTAATACATTAAAGGCTGTAAGCCTGTGAAACATTTCTTGATGTTTATCCCCATTTTTTCTTGTGGAGCAAAATATCTAACAGACACTGTTGTGAATTTTCTTAATGAGAACAAAATTCCACTATCAAACTACCATGATCAGTCATATGATAAAGCCTCAAATATGTCTGGACAATATACTGGATTTCACACACAAATTCATCAACTCAATGTGTTTGCCATCTATGTCCCCTGTGCTGGACACAGCCTGAACTTGGTGGGAGTAAAAGCAGAAGACTGTAAAATATTTTGACTTTATTCAGTTTTTGCTGGTTCTACTCATCAATGGAATATATTGACATCATCTCTAGGAAAAGATTTTTGTGATCAAGTATCTATCTGACACATGTTGGTCAACATATGTTGAGGCTGTACATGCTCTGTATAGGGGTTTCAAGAAAATAAAACATGTACTGGATTGTCTATCTTACAATTCTTTGGAATGACATACTAAAAAGAATGAACAAAGCAAGCAAGGTCCTGCAATCAAAGGATGGGAACATCCTTGTTATTATGAATCTTCTTGTGTCTATGAAAACTTATCTTCAGGAAACTAGAGATAAATTTAGTGAATATAAATTCAAGGCCAGAACTATGAGTCCAGATACAGATTACAGTGATTGGAAAAAACAGGAATGAAAACGAAATATGCATCTTAATAGATATGGTGGATCAGCAGAAAAGATACTTCTCAGTAAGACCGAAAAGCTCAAGGCAAAACTTTCCTCTCTATTCTGGATACTCTAATGTTTGAACTACAAAATGTGCAGAGGCTTATTTGCAGATTGGAAATCTGTTTTCTTTCTTCAGTGAATTGAAAACTATTGCTTCTGATGCACTAAAGGAAAACGGTGAACATCTGGCTAATATGTATCACAAAGACATGAATTATGATGACTCTTTAAATGACTATAAGCATCTCAAGCATTACATGGCTCTTGATTAAATTTGTGAGACTCTCTCTGCACTGTACAGAAAAATAATTTTGGACAATTTGAAATCTGTATTCCCAAATTGTGACCAACTACACAGGAGAACGTTTTTTTTCAAGACTGAAATTTACAAAAAATTTTGCTTCATAACATCCTATTTTTGAAGACCATTGGCTTCAAGCCATTAAAGCAATTCTCTGTAAAGAAATGCCACAAATTTTTTATAATAAGAAGTTCATAGTAATTTCATATTGTGTCATTTAATCTGTGTGACTTACTGAGTATTATTGTTTTTCAAGCCTTGTGTATTCAAATGTTTATCATGTTGATTAGTTGCTGTTGTACAGCATGATTTTATTGTTTTAAGACCAGTTTTGTTAAACTTCCAATAAAATAAATATATGATTAATATTATCGACCATTTACTTTTTATACCTGTGAATAGTTGCCATAGGGACCCAGTGCACTGGTTTGGAAACAGAGCTAGATTAATTTTATTTTATAATCTGTTTGTTTTAGGATGACAAAACCAACAACAAAAGTGACATTGGTTTTTAGATGAAATATGCAACTCTTTAGTAGAAATGTTATCATTTTTATCATTTTCTTTAATTCTTCTTCTTTATGTGCCATGTTCATTCAGCTCATTGGCAATGATGGATCTCCACTTCTCCCTATCCCTTGTTGCACTTAACACTTTTCCTCTCAGTATGTCTTCTAAATACCGTTCCACTATTCACTTGCTCAAGCTCATCAAGTATGTTACATGTTACTTTCCCTTTCCCCCCGTCCATCCTGTGAGTATTAAATTCTTCAAGCCCTCCTTCCTTGTTACATGTCCCGTAAACTTTAGCTGTCTCTTCCTGATGTTTCCTTTTCACTTGCATCCTTTCCAAAATCTTGTGCTGGTCACATGTTTGGTCCATGGTATCCTTCTGTAGAACCACATTTGTGTTGCTTTGAGCCTCTCCTTCATCTTTGAAGAGATCGTCCAACATTCACTGCCATAATGCTTCTTTAAGTCAATGAAAGCAGAACAATTTCCTCACAAATGAAGAGAAAACCTGAGACAACAGAGATGTGCTTCTACAGAAAGATGCTGAGAATGCCATGAACGAAACATGTGAGTAACACTGAACTCTTAAGGATAATGGGAACAAAGAACACACTTGAAAGAGAAATAACAGAAATTTTTGAAACACATAATTTATTTTTTATGGCTTTTCAATCTGATGTAGGTTATTTAAAGCCAGGACATATTTTTAGATTGTAAGAAATTTTTGGAGATAATAGTGATTTACTGATAAAAAGTTCTACTAATTAACCTATAGCCAGAGAGAGAAGGGTGTTTTGCATTTTGCACATGAATGAATATAAATGTTGCTTTGAGTCTCACCTTCATTCTTGGAGATTGTCCAACATTTGCTGCCTTATTGAAGTACAAATATCACATTCCAATCCAGTGCCCTTTTCCTTCTTTAATTACAGATTTTAAATCGTTTTTTAAATTTGGTTCTTTTGAAATACATTTTTTTGCTTACCCTGATTTATCTTACAAATTTAATCTTTTTTCCAGGAAAAGTTAGCTTAAACCTTTGATTCAAATAATAAATCTGATTTATATTTATAACTGTATTGAGACTTCCTAAATGAAATTGCAATCTTTTTACTAAAATGCCATACCAGCTTAAATTGAGGGTCAAGCTACCAAAACATATTTGTTAGTTGTATTACTTAAGTATAAAAATTATGAGTAAAGTGGAAGAATTAATTTAAAAATAATGATGATGTTAATAGCCTAAAATGAGATTTAAAGAATTCATAGGTCAGATATGATTAAAAAAAAGAAAAGAACAATTTGTTGAATTTCAAAGTCAGGTACTATAAGACATGAGGTTATATTTCCTTTTAAAAGACTTGTTTAACAATTTGCTTTTATTCATTTATCACTTGTCATGAAATAATGAGATTACAGATTCTGTTCAGTAAGAAAACTAAGGTTGAAACATTTGTGTTAATGATTAAAGTAATTTAAAACTTGCATGAAACATGATAAGAAAGTTTAAATAAAAGTTTGAATCAGATAAACTTAATTAGTTCTAACAATATATTTACAACCTGGTATTGGCTAGAAAAATGGTATGGACATTCTATGGGACTGAAGCAAAAACAATTGTTTAAAAAAAAGCAGAGAAGAAAAATGCTGAAAATTAAAGTCTAAAGTGAGCGACAGTAAATGAAAAATATAAGTCATTATGATGATGACGACGGCGGCGGTGATGATGATGATGAAAATAGCGTTCGTAAAAGAAATGCCTTGAGTATCATTGAAAAAACAAATTAAAGTATTCATGAAAAAAAAAAAGGAAGTAAAAATCTTTCACAAAATAAAAATGTATTATCTTTTTCATTTTTATTTTCTAGAATGGAAAAAGAAAACTTTATACTTTTCTTTAAAAAAAGTTCTTACCAATTTTATAAAAATATTCCAATCCAAAGGGAAACTAACTTGTTTCGTTTTTCGTTTAATTTTAAGTTCCGACTCTTCATTCATCCATATAAACCATTAACCAAAGATGACGACAGAACTTGATGAAAGTTTGGACAAAAGCAACATCAAATGTGTCCTAGTTGGAGACAGCGCTGTTGGAAAATCAGGCTTAGCGGCCAGGATCACCAACAATACATTTCCTACAGAATATTCACCAACTTTGTTTGATAACTATGCTGGTAAGTACAAACTTCATGATAACAAAGACTCAAAGAGAGTTAACTCGTTTCGGTACGTGGTCCTATTTCAGATTTTTTAATAACCAACTTTTAAGCTGTCTTGGTGTCATTTTGGCTTCTTTTATAAAATTATACATAAATGTCCATAGATTTGAACAACAACAACTTAATTTTTTTTAGTCTTATAAAAACTGATTCATGAACATAATAACTTTTAAAAGTACAGAATTAACTTACGATCATGTAGTTAAGAATTATCTCAAGGCAACTTTTTTTTGCATTTATTTTTTCTTTGTCTTCATTTATTTTTCGGACGATACCTTTTTTACTCTCTTGGTTCTTGATAATTTTAGAAAAAGTTTTCCGATTTTAGATATAATTTAGATATAAAAGTTTTTCTGTTAAGATCTTTAAGATTGTATTTTTTCTAACTTTGTCATTCAGTCACACCATTTTACGTTTATTTTAAGATTAGTGAATAACAAAATTGTTAACCAGGTACAAAATATTTTTTTTACTTATATTTTTCACACCTGAACAAATTAAACTTTCTTTTTATTTTCTCAATCTAAACTTTTTAGATTCTTAAAGTTATAAACATTTTTATTTTTAATTCTAGTTACATTTTACATTTTTTTTGTTCAATAAATAATTTCTCTTCTCTATTATTTATTTTTATTTTTATTTAAAAAAAAAAATGTTTTTTAATTCTTTACCTTTTTGTTCCACAATAAAATCCTTTGTAAATATAAAATAATAATGATAGTAATTAATAATAATATGGTTTAAATTAGAACATTGGGATACAAAATTATTTTAGAAAGTATTTATTTTTAACGTTTTTATTTTAAATTATAAAATTATATATATAAAGAAGGTTTTAACTTGTCCGGTGAAAGAAAGAAAAGGCAACGCAAAACAAAATATTTTCTTTCCAATGATCACCTCACACTCAGTCTTAGACTTTAAAAAAATTTCCAGTAGAAAAGAAAAGTAAAACTATTTTTTACCTATTTCAACTAAGAGATTTTTCGGACAATTGATTTCATTTTTTTTTTAATAACGTTTCATCAACCCATTCAACGGTTTTCTTCAGGTTGTATAAACTAAACAGTCCTAAATGGAAAAGAAGAGACATTTTTAACTTTTCGTTAAAAAATGACGAAAGCAATAAATACAGAAAAATTATTGTAAAGGATTTCCCTTTACTTAAATTTGTTTGAAGCATTTTAATTTTTTAATTTTTATTTCTCTCCTCAGCAAACAACCCTAACCCTAAGTTTAGGGACTGAATTCTCTCCTCCGTGTGGTGTTTATTACATTTTAACTCGAGGCAAAACGTGGTCATTTGACGATTTATAATAATCTCAATAACAAAACAGACTTTAAATTAAAATAAAATTACAATAATTTTCACCAAATATGAAATGTTATTTTCTAATGACCCGTAGTGAGCAAATTAGTATTAGCGTTGTTGAAACTGTTTCTCAATTAAAATACTTTTTTAGTTTTTTTTTTCCCTATTTAAAAAAAAAAAAAAAGCATTGTAAGCAATGTAGACCTCCAGTTGTCATTGCACATTCCCGTGTTCTGATGTTTTCTTGTATTTTAATGAATGTTAAAAAAAAAATCCTTTTTTTATGAGTTTCGGATGGCTAAAATACCGAACAACAACAACATCTTTCTCCAAAAAAAAGAAAGTATTTATTTATTATTGACAAACATAACAGAAGAAACAAGAAAGCATAAAATAAATGTTCCAAAAAGATTCAAGCTTCAATTGGGAAATAAATAAATTGTGCAAAATTGTATGAAGAATAGGCTTGATTTCATAAAAATATGGCTAAGAAATATGAAAATAACTTTTTAAACATCGAAATAAAACTTGAAACTTCAAGAAAGAAAGCATGATAATTAGTGACTTCTTTCTTTATGTTGAAAATGCGTTGTTGTTTTTTTATTTCAACAAGACATTACTTTTTTTAAAGAAAATAAATGATTATTTTGTTTTTTACTAAATAATATTTTCAAATGGTGTGAATCACAGAAAGTTTTTAAAACTACACTATCTACTAAAAAAAACCACATCTAACTGTTAAAAAATAGTAGAACTAAGAATTTTTTTACTTATTTGAAAACCAAATTTTTGCCTTATCAGTGCAACAACATGTTGATATTGTCATTGTTGAGAAATTGATATTTTGGTGAATGTTTCTATTTTCTATAAAATTAAGAAATCATTTAAAGAATATTTATTTTTTTTATCCGATATGTTCTTTGGCCTTTAAAGAAGTTGCTTATGAAGCAACTTCTTTTTTTACTTAATTGCTTCTTTTACTTCTTTACTCTCTACTTGAATTAATGAAGTTCATTGTTCTCATTTTCTCAACATGTCGATTTATTTTATACTACAGTTTAACAAGATTTAACTGCTAAAGTTTTTGTGGCCCTGAAACTTTTCATACCAAGGTTTAAGGTCACAATTATTTGATAAGTGCTTTGCCAAATCTTGATAATTGGTTCTATAATTTTGTTAAATGTCTGTTTATTGAAGAGATGAAAAAACAATAGCAAGTGATTATAAAAAGGTAAAACATAAAGAACATGTTGGCCAAGATGAAAGACACTTAATTAGTCCAAAAGAAACATGGACATATATCTTTTCTCCAGAAAACTCACTATTCATTTGTTTTAGCTGGTTGTTTTTTTGTTTTTAACAAAATTACAGTGTCTTCTTGTAAATATAAAATAGGTAGACAATGAAATCTTATCAAATTGGGACTAGACATTTGTTTTTTCCATAATTTATGAACATAGCATACCCAAATTTCATTGGACATCTTTGAAATACATAATATTAAAATTAATATTAAAAATTAAAATGAAATTATTATTTCATTGTTCTTGATAAATAAGATCATTCTTGTGATGATTTCTCAAGTCTGTCAGTTTAAAGTTTAATTATTGTTTGAGAGATGAGCCTTTGTTTTTTTTATCCATATTTTACTCTTCCATCAAAATCACTTGCTTAGTTTTCATTCTCTGCATTAAGAAAGTAAATATTTTTGGTAAAAAGAAAAAAACATTACTAGATATTGCATTTAAAATTTTTTTAATTAAAATTTTACCAATCTGTGTGTTGAATACATACAAAACTGAGGAAAATTTAAATGTCAGTAGTTATGCAAGTTTTATTGTTTTATTACTCTTTATATACACATTTTTTTAAAATCCTTTCACCCCCAAGAAAAGCAGGAACATCACTGGTATACAGGGGATGTTGAAGAAAAGATAAGAGAAGGATAGGAATGAAGGAGATAAAAGATGGCAATTGATGTTGCATTTAAATTTTTGAAGATTCTAGCTGTCAGGGAAGAGAGTTCCTCAAACGGGAAGTGCAAGAAAAGAAACAGAAGAGGCAGCTACATTTAACTAATTGAACAGTAATTTACCTTAAACTTGATTAAAAAATTAAACTTATATATATATTTGAATTAAAAACATATAATTCCAAAAAATGGTAGGATAGCTTGTCCACCATCCTAACAAAGTTCAGTTTTTAATAATAACTGAAATGATTCAAAGCATGGGAACAAAAACATTAACTTTGAACAAAAACATTAACTTTTATCCACAATTTTGATTAGAATGTATAGAGTGCAATGGGTCACCATTTTATATTTTAATTATATTTTTAATTTTGTACATGTGTGTTATTTGTTTTTGATTTTTGTCAACTGCACAGTATAGTAAGCACCGTCTTTAAGAAAAAAGAGCACCATGATGCAATTCCCTTTGTGAAAAATTTCGAAACATGCAGTACTGCTTGGCATTCATGCCAGAAGTATTTGGGTGTCGATCTGAGGAGAGTGCAGAGGATTTGGAAAGAGTTTGATGAGTTTACTGGTGATTACGAACGTATGCTAGCTCAGAAAACTCACTCTGGTTTTTTCTGATAAAAAAAAGAACTCTTGAATTTGTTGGTGAGGGCCTCAGACTCAACCTGGAGGCTTACATCAAGTGCCTTGAGGCAGTAGTATTGCCCTGGGTCAAGAGGGTGGCTACTGGAAGACCCTATATTTTGGCAAGCAGTCATGGTTGTCAGACATTTTCTGCAACCATGTCACACCCCTTACATCTGACTCCCCCCAACTCCTCAGACTGCAACCCTCTTTATTATGTGTAGGGGTGCAGTGTGCAAAATACCAACAAAAACCTTGAAGCACTAAAGATTAACTGAAAGCAAGAATTATGGCAGCATTCACCAGGAAACTTAAACAAGGAAACTGTCTAAAAGAATTGCAGGAGATTCTGAAGTTGTCTGGAGATCATAGTTGAAGCCAATGGCAATTTTATTGAAGAAATGTACTCTTTAGTATTTCACAATATTTTTGTGCAATTTTGGTAAATATGTGTTAAATGAGATCTTGGTATTTTTTCATTTTCAATTTTTTTTTAATTTAGACGATAATTTATCCATCAGGCCCTGTAATAACTTTTATTAGACAGGCATTGAATTCAGTTGAACTTGAACAGTTGAAATTTGTTTAACTGAATTCTTGCTGTCTGCTTATATATACAAATGCAGGGGAGAAAGAGGAAATGAGGTGATAGTAGGAATGTTTTGCAGAAAAATAATATTGAGACAAATGTAGGGATCTCCACAAAAAAGGCACTACTTTTGAAATGAATTTTTAAAAATGAAAAAAATCTTTTTGGAACATTTATTTTATTTTTCATTTCAAGGTAATATATATATATTGAATTTTATATTTCCAATAATCAAAATACTTTGCTGTATTTCCAAAACTAATTTAAACTGACTGGAAAATAACTGATTAGTGACCTTTTTAGTTGTCTTTTATCGTAATGTAATTAAAAATATCTTCCAAAAACAAAATATACCTTTCTGAAATTTTATTTCAAGAATATTATCTGATTTGAAGCCAATATTATTTATGTTAAGTTTAAAATATTGCAGAAATTCATTTTTTAACTAGACAGTAACTATTAACATGCTGACAGCATGATGACAGACTTAATATTGTTCTACATAGACTTTATCTGTAAAATATAGCTGAAGTAAAGAACAACTTTTTATATAATTTTTAAGAACTCAGAAAAATCTTTAAAATTTAGGAAATATTTTCTAATCTAAAGTTTTAGTAAATTTTATAAATTTTGGTTTTAAATTTACTATGCTCTTATTTTCTGATAATATTGTGTTTTGTTGCTTGTACTTAAAAATATCTATACACATATAAAAAAATTCAAAATTCTTTTAAAAATATTGGTGTGTGATTTATATTAAGCATTTTTATTTACGTTTAGTAAATATAGTTTTTACTTAATAATATTATCTCAAAGGCTAAAATTAAGGGAATTTTAAGAGATTTAAAACTTAATCAAATTTTTCTAAATGAAAATTTAAAAAATAAATGAAAACAATTCTTGTAAAAATTTATTATTCATCAAAAAATATCCTTAAGACTGTAGTCTCCTCAATATATCTTAAGAAAAAATACAATTGAAAGCTTTTCTAATTAAATAATAATGTCATATTGCATATTTTATTTGATGATTCAGAGAAGATTTTCAGTAAATGTTTGACAAAAACAAATTGATTTAAAATCACCATATAATCATGTTTTTAACTAATATAAATATGAAGTCTGGAATTTTAATTTTCCAAAATCTCATAAAATAAAGTAAGTTGTGGGGTCACAGATGTGAGAGAAACAAAAATTAATAAATAATTTTGTTCATGTATAAGTACTGAAAACTTAATTAAAATGTGATGATTGATTTTTTTGCAAAAATTTAAATGTATTTTTTATGCCAAAAAAGAAGCTAAAATTTCCAATACTAATCTTTGGCCCACCTCCTGATGCAAGCAAAAACAAGATTTTTTAACCAAAATTTGAAGCATGCTAGAAAGGATTAAAAGATTTAATAAAGTAATCAAAAATTACTTTTGTCTTTCCTCTTAATAATAAGATAAACATTTTGACGATAAAGTTTTTTTTTTTTTAAAGTTTGGGGCCATTTCTGTCATGGTATGATCTTTTTTAGTAAATTTTTGGAGTTACCTATACAAATGTCTTAATTATTGAAGAGGCAGTTTTATAAATTGGTAACAAAAACCTAATTACAAGAAAATATTTTGAAAAGGAATTTATTAGGACCTTGAATAAGTTCTCACTAATTTTTCAAAAATTAGTAAGAAACGTGTCACTGACAGTATTGTCCATCACTAGCCACTACTTTTTCCTATCCTTTTGGCTGCATTTGAATTCCACATTGGAAAAATGACACGTCATTTTAGGCTAACCACAAGTTGATGCATTTTTGGCTTCCTCATAAGAATGAAAGTACTGCTCAGCCAGACCATGTACCATTGATTGGAATAAGTGATAATTAAATAAGGCAATGTCTGGTGAATATGTCGGGTAGGGTAGAACTTCCCATTTAAGCATTTCCAAGTAGGTTTTCACCCATTTTGCAGTATGTGGCCTCGTGCTGTCATGATGGTTTCGGTCAATTTGAGTAGCTGATAATAAACTACACCCAGCTGATCCCACCAAATGCAGAGCAGAAGCTTTGAACCATGGATATTCAGCTTTGCTGCCAATGTTGATGCATGACCAAGTTTACACCATGATCTTCTATGCTTAAGGTTATTATAGTGTATCTGCTTTTCATTGCTGGTTACAATACAATACAAAATTTTTTTCCTTTTCTACTGTTAAAGCAACTATTCACATGTGACAAGACGCTGTTCAACATCTCTTGGCTTTAATTTATACGGCAACCAATGTCCTTACTTTTGAATCATTCCTAATGCTTTCAAATGTTTCAAAATTGTTGTGTGATCAATTCCTAATGATTCTTCAAGTTCAGTTTAGGCCTGACATGAGTCTTCATGAAGTAATGCTTCCAATTCCTTGTTTTCAAACATTTTTGGTGTGTCAGAGCATTTTTTATCTTCAACATCAAAATCATTATTTTTGAAGTTTCTCTGCATGTTGTTTCTGACAGAGCATGTTCACCATAAGAATTGTGTGCGTTTCAGCTGCAGATTTTTTAAAATAAAGTAGTGCAGTAAAATTTCCCACAAATAAACTTTCTTTGGTACATAATCTGACATGTTTAACATTGTGAAAATCAAAGTTGTTTACACTTTGGCAAAATGACATACACTGAATTTCAAGCTTATAGTGCTTCCTTATAGATGTGTTATCATCTGAAATTCAGGGAATGCCATCTGTTGGAAAACAGCAAGAACTTTTTCAATGTCCCAATAGTTAATCCTCTGATATTGAGGGAAGAAAAAGTTTTACTAAACTTTTAATTGAAAAAAATCAAAAATAAATTTTACTATTTAACATGCACATTCCCCACTCCTACTCATTCTGGTTAATATTAGATAACTGTAGAGAATATCTGCAGCTTTTATCATTCATCATCAAATATAACTTGTAGCATCATTCCACAGCTGAGTATTATTGTATCCTTCTAAGAATTAAGCTTATCTGATATGTATTTAATATACTGAATATGAAAGGCATGAGCAAATCATGCCAGTCAAAGAGAAAAATAATAATGAGTTACTGAGATATTAAATTTAGTGCATTAAATCTTCTACTTTGCATATTTAATAATTAACTTTGATTATCTAGATTAGACCCTATGTAACATATCTAATCAGGCAGCACATTGAGTACATGATATATAACCCTATACATGGGCAAAATGCATTGAATGATTTTTGGGATGGAATCTTGTTATCTAATGATAACAAAGCTCCATCCCAGCATATTTCCTAGTACCTACCAACTTTGTAGGTTTAAAAAATTTCAGTCATGCAACTTGAGAGATATTTGCCACACCTAAGCAGATGTAATCTCTTCCTGGTTCAGGAGCTTTGTAATATATTTCCTTTCATCTGAATTATTCTCAGGAACATCATCTATTTTTAGGTGGGAGTGTTTATGAAACAATGACACCTAACCTTGAAGGAAATATATTACACTGTCAGCTGTTTCTTTCACATTTACATTTCAGTTCTTCATATTTTTCTAACTTTACATTAGGTTCAATGGTTTTTGTCTTAAAGAGAGTGTGTGTCAGCCTTACTTAATTCAGGGCCACCAGTATATTGGTTTAAAAACTTAACTTTTTTCATCTTGTTTAATTTATATATTCTATATATATGCAAATTAAATCTTTTTTACTGTTTATATAGATATATATTTCAAAAGGTGTTAATGAAAAAAGAAATGTTTTTCTTAGATAACTGAAATTTTGTAATACAGCATGTACTTAGATCTCTTATCAATTCGAACAGCATTATTTCTAGTATTCCACCAAATTGACGTAGAGATCATTTTATTGAATTTAATGTTAATTTCAACCTTATCCTAGCATTCTGCTACATTTAGCCAATAACCAAAATGTCTTAGTTTTTTCAAAGTAGATTCTGTCTTTCAAATTGTTATCATGCTGAAAAACTAACACATTTTGGAGTAAATGTAATGATGAATTTCATTACCAGTTTCTCTTCTGCTGATTCTTATTTTTGTCTAATGATTTGTTAGGCTATTATTATGTATAAAACAAATGAAGATGTTCAGGACCAGCTTGGTACTTTTAGTGAAATTCAGGTTGAAGTAGCAGCAAGGCATTCATTGTAGAGTTTAGAGAACAGGAGCCATTTCAGGAGCACATTTCTTTAAGAATCTGAAAAAAGAAATTGTATCACCCTGAAAAAATTTGAAGAATTTTCGTGCAGTTTGGGTTAAAAAGTATAAGGTTTGGGTAATAGAATGGCCTTCTCAATTGACTCGCCTAAATCTATTCCCACATTTCCAGTCCGAATTGAAATTAGATTTCATAAATGAGTCATCGCATCTAAATGATTTTTGAAATGATATTGTATAATGATCAAAACAGTTCTTGAGAGAGGCCTTGTTGAACTTCTTTTTTTTTTTTAATCATTTCACTCTAAGCAAGGTGATAATGTCACAAGGACACAGGGGTGTAATAGGCAGTGAATAAGAATGAGAAGACTTTAATGAGAAGTAAGGTAAAGGACAATAAAGGAACAGGATTCAAGAAAATAGAAGATGGCCATTGATGCTGCATTTAAATTTTTGAAGATGGCAAGGAAGCAGAAAATCAGGAAGTTCCATGAGTGAGAAGTGCAAGAAAAGAATTTAAGAAAGCTCTTAAGAAGTGTCTATGAAATGGGCTCATGTATATTTTTATTCAAAGCTGGAATAACATTGAGAAGAAAGGAAACTATAAAAAATTGGATTTAGAATCCTGAAACTTTTACATTCATTTTTATCTGCTTCTGCCGATTGAATCTGTTATAATTAAACAAGAATCAGCTTTACTTTTTGACATACTCATCTATATGGATATGAATATACAGTGTGCCATAAAACTTTAAGCTTAAGCAAAAATATGTCTAATTTATCATTCTAGTCCTTTGTTAGTCTTGCAGATTTCAATATGTATTTGCAGATCATTTTCAGGGCTAGATATTGCAAACTTCTTTGTATGAATCCTGACTCCTTGTTTGTCTGACAGACTCTAGAATCTCTGTTTCTGTTTTTACACCAGCCATGATCTGATTGTAGTTTTCCTGCAATGATCTTGCAACTGTTCTCTTATCAGATATTGTGGGTTTACCACCTCTGTTTTTAGTTTCAATGTTCTCAGCAGTGAATGCTGGACAATATCATCGTAAATGAGGACAAAACTGGAAGCAGTAGAAATGTGGTTCTACAGAAGGATGCTGCGGATATCGTGGATATCAAGCAATGATGAGGTGTTGGAAAGAATGGCAACAAAAAGGAAATTAATACTGAGCATCAGGTGTAATATAGCAATCTGGCCCCACCCGAGGAAGGTTGATGCAAGCGATGGTGTTTCCCGTTGGTGAAGGGGTCGGCGAACGACAAGACAGGTGTTTGAGAAATACATCCTGTCAGGGCCTAGAGCGGATGTCGCAGGGTTATGAGTCAGGCTCGTTTGACCTTATTTCCGACAGTGGCGGAAATGACTACGGAGGCAAACAGAACAGGTGTCTCTTGGAATTACGTGCGCGTTGCGTGGGCGAGGCAAAACCGGAAGGAAAGTCCCGGTTCTAGAAGACTATAAAAAGACCTCGACACACGGATTCGCCAGCAGAGAACGGCCAGTGGAAGCAGAGGGACACCACAGGCAAAAACTACACTCCCGTCGACCCATTTTATGTGCGCTCTCACCCTCCCATTCTCTGTTCCACACGGGTTCGTCGTCAGTAATAAAAATATAACCTTATATTTTTATATATGCGTATTCTGGTTGTTTTGTCGTCGTACGGCGATATATAACATACGCAAATTGGTGCCTAGTGACTTGCTGTTTTAAGACAACAACAACAACAAAACAGATAGATGCGAACTTGGTTACCACGGCAACAATTGAAATTCGACGGAATTAAAAACACCAGATAGAGGAAGAAAAAGAAAAAAGAAGACGAAAATAGAAAGCAGCCGGACAACCATAGATGACATCAACGAAAGGTAGGTGACTTTTGATTCGATCTTGTGTGTGTTCTGCTCTTGTTCATAAGTTTATAATAAGTCTAATTAAAAAAAAAAAAAAAAAAATGGAACAGCATACTTTTGCCGATTTTGTTCAAGGTCTGACCCTAGAATTGAGAAATGTGGCTTGTTCGGTGTCGAACACTTTAAGGGGAGAATATTTTTAAAAAAATATACAGCCATTAGCATGCAAAGAAGATGGTGGTTATAGTGCTTGGTTGGAGGATATGGAGAGGTGTTTTAAAGTTGTGCGCGTGGCAGAAGAAGACAAGTGTCAGGCAGCTCTTCTCACAACAAGGGGAGCTGTTGGACACTATGTAGATAGACTAATCTCTAATAACCCACAACTCACATGGAAGGAGTTAAAAACTTCTTTAAAGGAATACTACGGATTGGTTTTAGACCCCGACGCACGGTTAGTCGAATTAGTGAACATTAAGCAGGGTAGAACGGAGGGGGTGCAGGACTACATGCAGAGAGTAGTACGCCTAGCGGAGAGCGCATATGTTGGGGTTGACGGGAGGAATGAAGTTGTGATAAAACAAGTTCTAGCATTTTTCATAAAAGGTCTAAGGGATCGGGAAATAAAGATGGCAGTTATGAAGGATGAGCCACAAACACTAGAGGCTGCCTATCAGAAAGCATTATCTGAGTTGAGATGGAAAATTCGACTCGATGCAAACTCTGAATATGAAGAGGAGCCTATGGAAATTTGCCACTCTCGGAGACGGGTACCGATAGAAGCCGTAAGCCCCGCTGAATCTAATACTAATAATAATAGGAATAAGAACAATAGAAAAGTTGGTAATAGGGGAACTAAATACAAGACTCGTGAGCGGGAGAGGAACGGGAGCGTTGTTAGGTGTTGGAATTGTGGGAAAGAAGGCCACATAGCGAAATTTTGTAGACGCGCCCCGGGAAACGGCAGAGGTCCGTTCATGCGACGCCCAACAAACGGAACAAGACGGTACCAACGCACATAGTTGGTAATATGGGCACGCCAAATTCCATCTTTATTAGAATAGAACGTAGACCTTATAGGGCATTGGTAGATACGGGAGCAGAGGTATCGGTTATAAGCTGTAGGGTATTTAAAAAATTGCGACTGGGACTTGAACTGCAAAAGAGGGACATTAAACTTCGAACTGCGAATGGATCCCCGTTATACGTTGAAGGCCTTTGTCGTCTACAGGTCCAGATAGGAAGTAAGTCCATTCCCCATGATTTTTTAGTCGTGAAAAATCTCAATAGAAACGTTATACTTGGCCGAGATTGGCTGATGCAGAACGGGGTGAGAATGTATTTCGATTTGGGGGCATTGAAGATTGGTGAAGAATACGTGGCATTAGAGGAGGATGTTCATATTTCCTCTGTTGTTAGGTTAGCTCAAAAAGTAACATTAAGACCTCAACACCTGCATGCTTGTCTGGGATTAACCAGGCTGAGAAATGGACGTGGCAAAGAATATGAAATCGAACAGCTGAGTAGTGGATATGTTAGCAACTTATGTGGTATATCAGTAGCCAACGCAGTTGTAAAAATGCCAAAGTCTCGTAAGTTTCAGTTGCTGATAATGAATAACACTAACCAGACAATCACTTTGAGACGGGGGTGTCCGCTGGCTAAATTGGAAAGGGCAGGTAATATTACTGAAATTACTATGCCCGATAAACAAAATAATAAAAGTCCTGATGTAGATTTGGAACAGGTACATGTACCGGAGGAATTCAAGCCTGAAATTAACAAATTGCTAAAAAGAAATAGGGACATGTTCGTTAGTGACGACAAGAACCTGGGCAGAACCGATACTGTGGAGATGCGTATCGATACTGGAACGCATGAGCCCATAAGAAAACGCCCATATCGCACACCCCTCAAACAAAGAAAGACAATGGATTCAGCAATCGACGAAATGATGCAGGCAGGTGTAATTGAGAGATCCAATAGCCCGTGGGGTTTTCCAGTAGTTTTAGTAGAGAAGAAAGACGGTGGTAAGAGATTTTGTGTAGACTTTAGAGCACTTAATAAGATTACAAAGAAATATGCTCGACCTCTTCCTGTCATCGATGATATACTGGCATCACTTGGTTCGGCAAGGTACTTTTCGAAGCTTGATTTAAAATCAGGGTACTGGCAAGTTAAGCTTCATGATGATGACAAAGAAAAAAGTGCATTCACCTGCCACAAGGGTCTGTTTCATTTTAATGTTATGCCATTTGGACTTGCAAACACACCCGGCATCTTCCAGGAATTAATGTCAGTTGTTTTACAGGGACAGGAAGATTTTGCTCTGGCATATTTAGATGATATTCTGATATTTTCAAATACGGTGGAAGATTATTTAAAACATATCGACACAGTATTGAGTAGTCTACGTAAGCACAACCTTAAACTGAAGCCAGCTAAGTGTGAGTTCTTTAAGAAAGAGACCCAATACCTGGGGTTCAAGATAAGTGAAGAGGGAATACAACCAGACCTCAATAAAGTCAAGGCTATAAAGTCAGTTTCTACTCCAACCACTGTTAGGCAAGTAAGAGCTTTTATCGGGATGACCTCATACTATCGCCGCTTTATTAGAAATTTCTCTGATATAGCCGAACCGCTGGTCAATTTGACAAGGAAATATGCACGATTCCAATGGGACGATGCTTGCCAAACGCTTTCGATACACTAAAAACGAAGCTCGCGGAGATGGTAACACTAGCCTAATCCAACCCAAATAAGGCATATAGGTTATATACTGACGCATCCGATCAATCGATTGGCGCATGCCTATCCCAGGTGGTGTACGATAAGGAAAATAGGAAGGATGTAGAAAAACCAATTTATTTATTGTCCCATAAATTAAGTGACACACAAACGTGGTCAACTATAGAGAAAGAGGCTTATGCCATACACTATGCTCTTCAAAAACTGAATCACTACCTGCATGGCGCAACATTCACAATATACACTGATCATAGGCCCCTGGAGCACTTACTTACAAAATAAGAAGATACAGACTTGGGCTCTGAGCATGTCTGGCTACAATTGCAGCATACAGTATCTTAAGGGTAAGGATAATGTTTGCGCGGATCTCTTATCACGCGCTGTTGATGTGAACGAAGACCATATTGCTTCTCCAGTAGATATAGATGATAGAAATTACTTGGTTAGTGTTATAAACTCCAACCTAATGGAGCCGGAAGAATTAGCAGCCCATAAAAATGTCGGAAATTCATCAGAGGCACCCGAACGGCCCACATTGAAAGGAATAGACATAATCAGGGAGCAAGAATCAGACAAAAACATCTTAGACCTGAAGATTAGATTACGAAATGGTAGGGCTACCAAAGCAGAACAGAAGAGATATATAGTAATGGATGAGGTGGTGTACTATTTGTCTCAACCTGATGATGAACCCCTCATCAGGCTGTATGTACCATCTCACCTTAGAAAAAGGGTGCTAGTTCAATACCATGATGACAGTGGCCATATGGGGGTGGATAAGACATTCCACTCAATAAAACAAAAGTATTTCTGGCCTTGTTTACTTAGAGAAATAAATGATTTCGTAGGTAAATGTATCCCGTGTCAGACAAGAAACCTAAAGAGGCAGCAACCCCACATACAGGAATGTGACTTCCCTCCTTTTCCTTTCGCAAAGGTTGCTTTAGATGTCTCAGGACCCTACCCAAAGACCCATTCAGGTAACCAATACATAGTTACATTCATAGATATGTACAGTGGTTGGCCGGAGGCATTTGCGGTTCCTAACAAGAAGGCAGAAACAGTGGTGCATCTCTTAGTTGACGAAATCTTCCCCAGATTTGGGACACCACTTCAGCTTTTAACTGATAATGGGCCAGAAAATGTCAACAGGGTAATGAAAAAGACATTAGAAGACCTAAATGTACACCATGTGACAACTTCTTTTTATCACCCCCAGAGCAACGGTAAGGTTGAGAGGTTTCACAGAACAATGCATGATGTTCTAGCAAAAAAAATCGGCAACAACAAACAGTCGTGGGATATTTACATTAACCAAATGTTGGTGGCTGTCCGGTTTCATGTGAGCGAAACCACTATGTTTTCACCGTATTACTTGCTCTACAACAGGGATGTTATTTTGCCCTTGGACAATATACTGAGGCCTCGTTGCATATATTATGGTGATGAGCATCACCAAATTGCACTACAGGAAATGCATCGTAGCTTCACTTTAGTTAGGAATAATATAAGAAAAGCGAAGAGAGCCGCGATAGATAAGTCGTGTGGTAAGACGAAAAATACAACTTTTGAGGTTGGTGATTTGGTGTACTATAAGAATCACCAAAAGAAAGGGAAGTTAGATGTGCGCTGGCGGCCATATTATGTGATTGTTGAAAAGACTGGCCCGGTCTCTTATAGAATTAGAGATCAGTTAACCGGCTCGGTCATTAAGACGCATGCTGAGCATCTTCGGGCAGTGTCCATTGATGAATGGAAAATCCCTACTTCCGATAGGCCGTTACGAAAGATTGTATTGGCTGCTCCAGTAGAATCCAGTGATTCGGATGACGAATCCGGAGCGGAACAGACCGACTTTCCAGTGCACAAAAATCGACACCAACGTGTGGAATCAGACGATGAGTCTGATGTTCCATTAATGGAGCGTCGCATCATGACGCGACGTAAAATGGCGAATAAAAACGTGTCAACTATTGATAATGATGATAGAATCGGTGGTATAAATAATGTTTCATCCACGTTCGAGGATGATTGCTCAAAGTGCGAAACGTCTGGATCTACTCATGTAGATCAGGGTTTTTCTAGGGAATCACCTAGCAGCGAAGATGTCCAAATGAGGCAAACGTCTGTTGGGGCAAAAAGCACGGATAGACCTGCAGATTCCACAGTTGATCGGAACAAAAGGAAAGAACAACTGAAAAGTCTTGTAGACTTATTGGCTGATATGCTATAGGATTGGGAAAGAAAGCAGTGGGAGGATTAACGATAGTTTAAGTGAAATAGTTAGGTCACCTTCCTTTATAGCAAAACATGCGGAAGATACAAACTAAGGAATTACGAGTCACGGGTCCATTTTTTTTAGACTAAATTAAGATAGATGAAACCTCTAATCCTCCACAAGTAAATTGCATGCGGATTAACGTTGGAATCAGGGTAATTTTCTTCATTTTCTATTGAACATTTCTCGGTCAGACTATGAATGATATGTACTGCAGATAATGGCAGTTTTTCTGTGTTCAAACATAGTATGTTTGAAATTAAATTAAATTAAATGAAGTTACATGTGTAACAATAAACTTGAGCGGAAACACGCATGGTGTTGGTCAAAGGTCATGTACTCGATGTCAGTTTAGAAACTGGGGTGCGGTTACCGCCTATGATCATATGGTCGTGCATCGAGGCGTCTACGCGTATGGACAGAGTCGAGAAAGGAAACGAACATTGAAAGTTACAGAAACTTAAAAAAAAAAAAAAAAGAACATTATGAAAATTCCACAATGGACACGAACATTGTTGGGTTGCCGATGTAGGCTCCCCTATATATTTTTTTTTTTTGTTGTTTTGTTTCTTTCGGCGTGCACATGTTTTGTACAATTGTCGGGCTTGTGTGGCATGGGGGGTGTGTAAGGGTGTTGCGCTTAAAATGTTCTTAGGTGAACATTTTGGAAAATGGGAGGGCGAGGAGTGTAATATAGCAATCTGGCCCCACCCGAGGAAGGTTGATGCAAGCGATGGTGTTTCCCGTCGGTGAAGGGGTCGGCGAACGACAAGACAGGTGTCTGAGAAATACATCCTGTCGGGGCCTAGAGTGGATGTCGCAGGGTTATGAGTCAGGCTCGTTTGACCTTATTTCCGACAGCGGTGGAAATGACTACGGAGGCAAACAGAACAGGTGTCTCTTGGAATTACGTGCGCGTTGCGTGGGCGAGGCAAAACCGGAAGGAAAGTCCCGGTTCTAGAAGACTATAAAAAGACCTCGACACACGGATTCGCCAGCAGAGAACGGCCAGTGGAAGCAGAGGGACACCACAGGCAAAAACTACACTCCCGTCGACCCATTCTATGTGCGCTCTCACCCTCCCATTCTCTGTTCCACACGGGTTCGTCGTCAGTAATAAAAATATAACCTTATATTTTTAGATATGCGTATTCTCGTTGTTTTGTCGTCATACGGCGATATATAACACAGGAAGAGACAACTGAAGTTCCTGGGACACACAATGAGGAAGGAGAGCTTAGAGAACCTGATACTGACTGGCCAGATAGAAGGAAAGAGAGACAGAGGAAGGCAGCGGATAACATATTTGCAGGGCCTGATCAGGTGGATGACAGAACGGGGGTTGCCAGGAGTAACAGGAGCAAACATACTAAGAGCCACAATGGATAGGGAGACGTGGAGAACCATGATCGCCTACGTCCTGAAGGGACAGGGCACATAGAAGAAGAACAATGTTCTTGATCACACAAAATATTTTTTATAAGTTTTTGATCAATTTAGCCAGCTTTGATCTCTTTCCAACACTAGAGACTTGACACCATTCTTAAAAACAAAAACTGATGAACAGAATATTACACTTTTTATGCCATTTACATTTCATAAGTTTCATAATTGTGGGCACAGGAATTTTCAATCATAAAATTATCTTAAAATTTTACTTGTTGGGCAATGTTTATAAAATGACCAATCTAAAAAGAAAAATTATTCTAGACAAAGGATTCACAAGTTTCACTTTAGTATAAAGTTTTGTGTGTGTGTGTGTGTGTGTGTGTAATATATATCTCATGTAGTTTTTCACTTTTTAGATCAATTAAGGAATTGAATTAGATTTTGATCCTTAGGCATAAGTGAATATCTGAAGTAAAGTTAAGGACCTGGTCAGAAATCTCTCTCATCACCTGACAAATAAGTACATCTTCAATAATACAAAATAGGTACACATTCCCTCCTCTTCCCAAATGCTGAGATGCACACATTTTGGTCTTTTGCTTATCTTTTGGCAGAAAGCTTCATTTTTCTTTCCTCACTGTATTTGTATTTCCTAGCTCATTTTGAACTTTCTTCTTTGTCATCGTTTTTTTTTTTTTTTTTTTTTGCAACAAAACTCCTCAGTTATCTGCTGGGTGGAGTTAGCTGGCTCTGTTGGGGCTGCATGTATAAAAAAAACTTTCTGGAAAAATTTCTGATACAATGTATAGTTTCCAGCTGACATGTAGGTACAATTGGTGACTTTTGTTACCTGTAATGTAGGTGTCTTCTGTCAGAATTATGTAAGATCTATATGTATCTACTATAGGTGTTTCTATATACATGAATGAAGCTTTCTGTTGGTTTCAACATAGACATGTCTGTATAAAAGTAAATTTTATAAGCCTTTTATATTCTGACATTTTATTTTCAGCTCAAAAACTTGTACTGACTGACACTTGACAGACATTTTGAATGTATTCTGGAAAACAAACTTCAATTGGCAATTAATGTTTTCTATGAAATTTAATTCAAAATTTTTCATAAACTTTATAAAAATAGATTTTTTTTTCCTGAAAAATTTTTAAATATGTAATTTTTTCTAACTAAATCATAAATGCAGAAATCTGAATTTGAAATTTGATATATTTATCAAATATATCAATATATATGTATATATTACAAAATATTTTTTTATTCCAGTTTCTTAAGAAATTTTGTATGGATCTAGTTTATTAACTGAGCCAAGCCAGCAGCTTGTATTTGTTTATTTTTGAAAGATATATCATGAGATGTTCATTGAATTTAAGAATTCTTGTAACATTTTCAGATTTGCTAACTAAATATTTTAACCTTTTTTTGTAGTGTATGGAATTAATTACTTGTGAGTTTACAGACATTTGCTTTTTTTCACAATCTCATGGTTATAACAAATATTTGATTGATTTTTGTGGAATGTATCATTGTATTTTAAATTTTGTCTGGGTGGATAAGTAAAAATTTGGTGACTTTGTTGGTATCTGTAGATTTTGTTTGGAATGCTTTTTCAGTCTTGAATGTCCCTTCAAGTACCTCTTACAATTAAAATATAATTTGAAAATAAATTTCTTCAGATTGCTTTTTTTTTTTCTAGTCTAATTTCTATTAATTTCAATACTATTTTATATAAATTTAATTTTTAAAAAGTACTTAATGGTGAGAGATATTCCAATATTTATAGTAACTATATGAAATGTAAAACAAAAATTAGATTCAGATCCAATGACATAAATTCAATTTGTCATCCTCTTCAGAAACTATTTCAGGTTTTAATGGCAACTCTAAGCATATTGTTAGTTCACAAGTTGGGAAGAACCATGTAAACAAAACTCTTGATTCCTATTTTAAATAAACCTGTTCCTAAAATTACAAATTTTCTTAGTAATTTCAATTTTAGTCTTGTTGGTAAACTTCCTGCAACAATAAAAATTAAAAAAGGATCATATCATACTGATATTGACAAATAATTAAGATTTTCTAGTGTTTTGATTCTCATCAGATTCAAATTACCATGTCTTATTTAACTATGAAATCTTAAATCTTTTTTAAAAATAAGGTGTTTTTTTTTGTTTTATTTATTTATTTATTTTTTTCAAAGGAATCTTTCTTTTCTATTAGATATTCTTTGCATGCTGAAAAGCATAATGTTCATTATCATTTTTTGTGTGCATTCCTTTCCTTTAAGCTGGAAAAGTGTTGTGCAGTATTGATATATAGTTGTATACATATATTTTTGTCTATATATTTGTTTACATGATTTTTGTTTGTTATTGTACCTCTATTGTGGTGTTGGCAACTAACTTTGAATATTTTGTCATTTCCAAAATTGTTTCTCAGCCCATTATATATATATATATATATATATATATATTTCATCATAATAAAACATTTCATGTTGTTTATGGCAGCACATTTATGATAGCATCTGCCTTTGAAAAAGAGGAAGGAAGACTTTGTGAAAGATTTTTTTTATTTGTTAGTGATTGTACAGGATTCTCACCAATAGTACATTCAGTGCAAATAGTACCTGTTGACCATTGCTTGTGTAATGAATTTGATCTTCATTGGGTGACCTCAATATTTGTGTTTTGTGCCAAACTAAGTGATATTTAGTAGACAAATCTTCCAGACCATTCCTAATCTAATGAGTTCAGTTCTCACAAGTTTCTCTACTTTGGCTATCCTGTGCCAGACAAAATTAAATATTAAAACATTTAGAATAAATGTTGTCATCTCAGTCTGAAGTTATTTTAAAAAGATGATTTTTACTGTAAACTTCCTTAAATAATATTTGAATTAATATTTTGTGAAAAATAGATGTTATCAGTACAACACTGCCATAAGCAAGGAATTTTTCAAATCTTATGGTGTCTGTAGTTGAACATTGCATTCTGCTGTTTTGTATTGTTTATATGGCTTAATTTTAATGCTTCTTCACTTGTCATAGTAAACTGTGTTTCTAATACTATTACTAGGTAGTTGAGAATACAGCTTGGAAGAAAAATTTGATAGAAAGACTACAGATAAGAACCCTACCTAATCACGACTGTTTTGGTAGCCTAATGCATCATCCATAACAGATGAGCTCCCAAGGTATGGGATATGAGTGCAAGTTTCATCCTAAGCTACTTCTTTATTTTGAATTCCTGAAGTAGAGATCTGCTAAAAATATGACCCCCACCTCTCCCCAAAAAGGTAATGAAGAAAATAATAAAAACAAAAAAATGTGTAGTAATGACAGTTATATGCAATCTAATCTCTTGAAAGACATATTTGAAAAGACATATCACTCTTAATCATTTGACATATTTTGTTAACTTTGCTAGAAAATAATTGTTTCTGTAAAGAATGCAGTTGATTAGTGGTATGAGATTTAATTTAAACTGAATGTTTTAAATCATAAAGTTTGGATACAAGAATAAATTGTTAATATATTCAAATATATTGATTATTATCTGCTTTTTCCCTTTCCTTTTCAGTAACTGTAATTATTCAAAATGAACCTTATGTACTGAGTATATTTGACACACCTGGCCAGGTGAGTTGTTTCTTTTTTATCCAGAAAGCTTTAAATTGGAGAAACAAGACTAATAATGAAATTGATAAGCATAAAATCTTACTTCTTAGTATAGGTAAATGTGGTTTCTATAACAACCCAAGTTATTTTGTTTGGGGATTTCAGTACTATAGTTGGTACAGAGTGGTACGCTGGAGTTGTTTCTAATGACATGGAATTGGAAAGATGAATGAAAACAGTTTCTTTCTTCTTCAGCTTTGTGTAGAGATGAATCGGTACCAGTATAATATGTGGCCTACGAAATTCTGTCAGTGATATAGTATGTGGCTGATGTAAAAAAAAAAAAAAGCATATTATAAGGAAGTATTATAACTTTCTGGTAAGCATTAAGGAAGATAATTGATTTCAATAAATAGCCAAATACTTATATCTGTAAATATACTCTGTATTTATATCAAGTAATGTTCAAACATAAAGGAAATACAGGGATATGAATGATGCACTTAATGTATGCTCACTAAAAGGTTAATGCTGCTGGTTAGATGATGTTCTAGTAAAAGTTAAACTTCTTGTGGTCATACACCTGAGACTCAGGAAATCTAACCCTAACACCCTTCCTAGATGCATTAATGTTTCAAAACTAAAAGATCCTGTTGTGCAGGAATTTTTTCAAAAATGTTTTTCATCTATTCAGGATCCTTTTTTCTTGCAGATAACTGGAAAAATAATTGTATATGTTTTTTAGATGCCCTAAAGTTTCAGAAATCTGAACATCATCACGTATTCAATTAAATTGATTTTAGATAGCTCAGCAGATTAAACTTAAATCCCTCTCTAGTACACGTTTCATTAAAAATGATGGACAAGGTACTTCATTAATATTTTTATTGTATGAAACATGAGCTTTCTTTACTTGGATTTAATGTGTGTAGAAATTGTCCAAATGAATGTTCATTCTGGGTGCTTTCAGCTAATCTCTTAACCATTTTCAAGGAATATGGTTATGCTATTGTAAATGCTGTGGAAGTTAGACATATTTATAATTCTTAACTATAGCAATAATGACCCAGTCCACAGGGATAACAGCAGTATTAATATATTTCATCAAAACCTGATGCTATATATATGTTATTTGCTATAAGGAATATAATAAAAAATGCATTATTATTCCAGTTGGACAAGCTAAAAACATCAGATTGATTCTCTTCTACAAAAAACTTCAAAACAGCCAAGCAAGTACAAGTTTCCACTGAACTTCTATACAGGATACAGGACCAACTTTATTTATGAATTTGTATACTTCATAGGAAACTATAATTGATGAAAAAAAATTCATGAGTAATTACACTGAACTGGCTATTATTTGCTTATCAAGATAACTTATCTTACTCTTTTAAGACCATAGCTTCAAAAGGTTCCATTTTTAAACAAGCATGAAAATTTACCAACTTCAATGCACCCCCCCCCAAACAAAAACATAAATATGCATGTCTATAAAAAACAAAAAAAAAGTCACCTCAACAAATTCAACTATGAGCACATCCACAATTTACTTGCCATCTACCTTTCAACAACCTACACACAATTTACACTTTTTTTGCACACTTAAATTTATCCTGTTCTTTCTTTGAGATATAAAGGTCCATATCACCAAACAGACCAGTACAAATTGCCTGATGACTGCATGCATTAGTGCACAAGAAACTGGTAATCTTAGTTGGTCAGATTATTATGATATATGTGAATGCATGTTATTATTATTGAATCAAAAAGAATAAAGTTCTATACTTATTGCAGTCAACTCAAAATACTTAGTAATTTCTAAAAGTAATTAAATACAAGTTTTTTGAATGTTATAATTTTAGTTTGATAAATTTTGAGTCAATAATTTATGTAAAATATAAGCTTTTATTTTATTATTAAATAGATGAACAGTAATTAAATTGCTTACATTTCATGTGATTTTGCTTTTTTATATTACATTTTGCTTACTTGATGGTAAGCATTTGTACATAAAAAAACCAAAATGATTATTTGGCTTTTCAGTTATAAGGATTCACAAGATTGGCAGTTACAAGTGTAGAGAAAAGTTATTTAAACTTGAATGCTAGTCTATAAGAGGTTATTTAATAAACCAGATGGATGAGAATATAATTGATATGATCATTCTCATCCTAAGTCCTGACACATTGTTAATTACAAAACAGAGTTAACTACAATAAGTACTGACCATTATTATTTCTTATTTAGTAATTATTGTGCACTTTATTAGTTGAAGCTTTGTTTACCTTGATATGTGTTCTTTATTCTATGGGGTGTGGGGACATTATCATTGTAAAGGACAAATGAAAACATGAGATTAAATCTCTACTTTGTCACATTACATTTTATTCAACTGCAGACTTTGTCAATTACTGTTAGACATTGTGTGTGCAGCTCTGAGAACACTAATTGTGAACCCTACATCTTCATGTGGAGATTAGAAATTGTTCTTTATCTCTCTTGGGTAGTTGGACAGACAAACACAAGTGAAAACAATACAATAATAAAGTGACAAATATGTCTATTCCTGCTAATTTTGACAATGTGTGTGTGTGTGTGTGTGCATGTGGTTTGTGTTTAAGAATAGAATCAGTTAAGAAGTTTATTTCTTAGTCTATCAAGAAATGCTGATTTATGTACCTTTAATGTAAAACAATTTATTTCCAGTCATATAGAACAAATGAGCAAAATATACTTGCTCCTTCCAACACTAAATTTACACAGAATAGTTTAGGTATGCAATAGTAAACATTAAATATTAAGAGAGCTTTACTGTAGACACTAAATATATTAAAAGAAGACCTTGTCTTGACATATACAAGGTCAATTTTTTCTCTCTCTCATTTTTTATAATATAGTACTTTAGAAATATGATTATTTATTCTATTTTGCATAAAGAAATAAATTAAAAGTTGGCATTCATTTATTTTTTTTTTCCTTGTTCTCAGTTTTTAATTCATTTTTATTTATTTCTCTTACAGGAAAAATACAATCGTTTACGGACACTCTCGTACCTGAAGTGTGATGTTTTTGCTGTGTGTTTTTCAGTTGTTAAAAGGGATTCTTACTTACATGTATCTGAGATTTGGCTTCCTGAAATTCGACGTTATCTTCCTGAGACACCATTCTTGTTAGTAGGTACACAGACAGATTTGCGTCCAGCTCCTAGTCCCTTGACCAAACATATTGTTACATCTGCAGAAGGAAGCAAAATGGCAGACAGATTGGGTGCTCATTGTTATGTGGAATGTTCAGCCCTAATGGATTTGGGTATACAGACAGTAATTCACAGACTTATACGAGCAGCACAAGATATAGAACAACGTAACAATAAATCAGACACATGTATTAAATGTGGTTGTCAGATTGTTTAACATTTAAAAAAGAAAAATAATTTCTCCATTTCTCCAAAGAATATGAGAGTCTGAACATGATCAGTTTGTGTTGAGTGCTTTGTTTGAATTATTAGGGTCTGCTTGTGAAAATTTAAAACTTTTAATTTTTCCATCAGTTTCCTGGATAAAAATGCAGTTTTGTTTTCCTAATCACATATCTGTAAAGATTCTTTGAATCTGATTCAGATTTTGATCTAATCATTAAGACAAAAACATTTTCACCCTTAAACATGTAAAATCTCATTTTTAGTTTTATGGCTGGCTGAAAAATTCAACACAAATTTAACTAAAAAGTCAACCATTTTGCATTTGGATGGTACTAAGATTCATTTTGTATATAAGAATAATAAGACCAACTCTTATTCACTTTAACTTATGAAAATGAGAGGAAAAAATAACAAGGGATTATAATTTTGCTGGTCTTCACTATGTTTGTCTGCTGTTATAAAAGTAATGAAGCAGAATTTACAAGATAAAATAATCCCAGGTGATCATTTTGTTTTGATATTATGAGATGATGTGATTTCATTATTACACAATTTGTGTAATAATCGCCAATGATCTTTCTCTGCTTTTAATGACACTGTCGTATTTATTGTATACTAAAAGGTGTGTGTTAATCACACTGAAACTGACATACATCTCAAAATGTACAGAGTGGGTCACGAGTGTTATCTTTTTTATGTATATCACACAACCCCTATTTTCTGAGCTTCCTACAAGAAAAAAATTGACTTGCTGTTTATTACAGCGACAAGGGGGTGCTGAAAAGTTCTGTGTTACGCCCACTTCCTGATATATGACCAAATGATTAACTATCAAAAATTGTTTTGGTGTTCCTTTTTGGCAAAGCTGAGAATTTTTCAGCACCTCCAGCTTGTATTTATCATGATAACAGTTGTAAAGAAAGTGATTTTATTTTATTTTTTTTGCAAATGAGAAAAATTTGTTTCATATTTTAAACAAACAAAAATCTTTGCTCATTTAACGTTCAAAACCTGAGTTGTTAAAAAATGATTATATAATGCAACATCTTTTATATATTTCACTATGTTTGGGTTGAAAAACAGATATCAGCAACAATACAAAGAAGAGTTTTAAGTGTTTGAATAATCCTGTATATGTTAATGATTCTTTTCAAAGACAATGCAAAATATTCTGTTCATATATAAAAATCAAACAAATTTTATTCACTTAGCAAAATTCTTTTCAAATCTTAAAAAAAATTGTGCCTTTTTTTGCCAAAGATCTAACACCAAACTATAAATCAGCAATTATAAAAAATACTTAGAGAAATATCAAAATGGTTTTGCTATACCTCTTTCATTCTTTCTTTTATTTACTGATCTGTCATGAATTATTGAATCTAAGAAATCATTTATAAAGAAATGAGTAAATTATGAAACTTACAAACAAAATGATAAGAGAAAAAAAAATGTCCTTGCATATCCATGTGCCAATATCTATGCCTGTCATCTTTTTCGGTCAATTTTTCTTTGCTATAGTGATTAGCATAATGATTAGTCTTTATAAGCACTAATTTTAGGTGAAGAAATTTCTCTTGGTATATGAAACATCAGTATAAAATAGTGTTTTGTTTTTTGTTTTATTAAATGGTAAAGGATTGATGGTTGAGTTAGTTGTATATCTTGGAAGATGTCAGCATTCTAGTCCAAGTAAACATGAAAAGCTTTCAAAATTTTGAAAATTGGTGAAATACAATTTTAATTTTTTCCAATTGAATTTCATCATATTCAACTAAGTAAATATAAAGCATTTCTATGCTTGTTCATGTTCAGATTTTATTATACAGATTAATGATTTTAAAAGAAAATTGGTGTTGGTATCATTTTCAGAATATTTTGAAGAATGCATAATTGTGAGCCTATAATATCCATCCAAATTTTGTTTTGTGGCTTTTAGGTTTTATTATGTTAAGCATTTTGTTCTTTATAAATAAACTCGAAAGATATAATTCAACGGAAATATAATACATCAATATAATAATTATGCCTGGATAAATTATTATTTTGCATTTTAATGAGGTCTTTAACATTTTATAACATTCATCGGTCTTTCAATTAATTTTAACTTTTCTATTGTTTCAATTTTAATATTACACAATAGCTTTTATTGCTACAATATTTCCATTGACATATGATATGGCCACATGTTTTCTATTGAATTAATATCATTTGATGTCTTTCAAACTATTTTTTGTAAGGTGGGCAATAGTCATTTTAGCAGAATGTGATAAAACGTTGTCATAGAGCATGAACATACACTTTAGCATGAAGTTTTTTGGTTATGACATGTCTTTCTAAAATGTCTTGGCCAAGATTTTAAAATAATTTTGTGTATTCCTTGATACTATTAATTTTGAAGTGACCTCTAATGTTAATACTTATAGAACTAGACAAAAACATTATTCCACCTCTGCTGTTGCCTTTTAAGCCATATTAGTTGACCACACCTTTAACCGAGCCACTAGGTCCACCTAATGTACTTCTATGTTCATTACTAAACATTACTGTTGAGAAATCAATTTTCTTCTACTTATTTTGTCCAACTTATGTTTCTCTTTGTGATGCATACTTAAAGGTGGTAGTTTAGTTGTTTTCATGTCTTTAACCAATTTTTTAATATTTAACATCTTTTTCCCTTTCTTTACATTTTACAACATCAGCTACTTTATATGTTTTTTGCTTGTTCATTAACTTTTTGTTACAATTTCAATTTTTAAAAATCTCTTATGACATTCTTAAAATTATTTTTTTTTGTTATCAATTTTCATTTTTTTGTTCCATGATCTCAGCTTTTACTCAATATAAAAAGTGATAATGGACATTATCACATCATTAATATCTCTTTTCAGGTGATATCTTTCTCATGACCTATGGCAATGTTTATATATTTAATATTAAAAAATAACTATCTAGAACTTTCTTATTATAAATACTTTATGATGAACAACTCTCTAGTTGTATAATCACATCACCAAATATTATAAATATTTCTAACAAGATCAGGTTTTATAAAACAAAATATACATGGTCAGTCAGTTAAGTGCCATATGTGATACACGCTTAGAAAGAGACATGACTGACTGGGCAGAAGATTTTCCCACAGTAGGTTGCCATTACTTTCTGTGGTTGACTGGTTGCCAACCAAGGCTATAGACCCAATCTGTCCTGGAGGGAGAAGCAACGGATTCGTACCTTCCCCAAGTGTATTTGCGCATATGTGAATGCAATAAATTCAACTGCAATTCAAACTCGGCACTCCAATTTCTCATTCAGAGCCGATATCCACTGCACCACAACGCACATCCAAAACATGGTATACTTACATAAATAAAACTAATTCCTGAAATTTTTACCAACATTGGTTGCTAAATACTACTTAATTGTGAAAAAAATTAATTTGTACAATAAAATCTGACATAGATTTGACATGAAATATAGAGAATTTATGACAGGAAAATGACTTACAAATGACAGAAAAATGTGGTGTCATTGCAAATCCAAAATGAAGTTCATGCCTTTGAATTTCTTTTTACTTCTGGTTCACTTTGTAGATTTAATAAGTTTTAATGTACCTCTGTCAAATCAGTTTGTTTCTTTAATTCTCAAACATACTATTTATATCTGAAGTTCCTTTTTGAACTTAATCCAATATTTTCAATTGTATGGGAAAACTGCTGAAAATCGCGACAATAACTGTTGCTCCATGTTTTACATATTTATTAAACTTTGTCTGGCATAATTGTGGGGATTAAACTCTTGGGGAAAGTATTTTGTTCTGACTTCATCTTTCTTTTTTTTTTTTCTATTTATTTATCAGAAAAAGTATGAAGAAAAAGAAAGAAAAATTCAATCACAACTCATCTCATTCTCAGATGAAGTGCCTTCATTCTTCTAGATTTCTTGCCAACTACTTACTCTGATGAGTTTGATCCCCATGACATGCCACCCACATGATTTTGTATCAGATGAAACTAAGCTTAGTTATTTAGTAACAAAAATAAATCAAAATAATAAACAGAATAATGAAAACAAATTTTCTTTCTTGTCTTAAATTTTTATCATGATCTTAAAAATCTCCTTGCAGGTAATAAATATGGGATTAACAAAGAGTTGACTCATGTGATATATGCAGCAGTATGGCTTCATGTCAGTGTAAAATATCTGATTTAAATATTGTCCAATGAAAACAAAGCACAAAAACAGGTGATTTAAGTCTACATGTGATTGTTTTTGTGCAGAATTGTGTAAGAAAGAAATAGTTATTGTCAAATCTGCAGTTGGAAGTGTCAAGATAAAATGTTAATCCTTCATTAAAGCCTCTCATTTTCTTGTTAGATCTGAAGTAGGAAGTTAGAAAAGTAATTGCCTAATTGTTCAATAATTAAATGTTAATGGAAATAGGTTTCTTTACTGTTTAGGAATTAGTTTTTATTTTCATCAAGTATAAAACAAAAATTGAAAAGACATTTTGCTAAACTTTTAAAAGCCTGTCCTAACCTTAAAAATAGTTACTATCTGAAAACCCTTAAAACTTAGTTGCTTATCTAGTCGAGACTAGCGTCTTATCACTTAATGATAGGAGATTTATTTTAAAGCTAAATTAAGATTCTTATTTTAACAATAGTAACAACTTTTATTTCTATTCTTTCTTTTAAGTCAGTTTCTTCCTTTTTAACACAACTCCATTGTTCTGATGCTGGTGAAAAGTAGTTTCATATCTCTAATGGCCAGCAAAAATTTTCCAAAGTTAGGGTTGAAGAATGAGAAATACAGATGGATAGGAAAATATTTGGATAATTTTTACTTATACACATTCTTTTAAATCAGGAATACTAGTTTTGACACTCACCAATCACTATCTTGAACCTTAAGCAATTTTTATACATTTTAATGAATGATTTTGCTTGATTCTTTTTTATTATAGTTTTCTCAACCTTCTGTATCCCTATACGCACTTTCATTTATTTAGTATAACTACTTTATTCCCTCAAACCATGAAATGTATTCATACATTACCAATCTAGGAGAGAAATAATTTCTCTTTTTGTTTATCTCTTAGGTTTTGTATAGTATTAGAGAAATCCTAAAAGTGTCTTTGAAGTTTTTAGTTCTTTATGGCTTGTGCATGTATTCAATAAGAATTGTTTGCAAAAAAGTAACAATTTTGTTTTGGTAAAAATTATGGTCAAACATAAAATGAATATTTGACCTTTGTTACTCTTGATATTTAATTTGGAGAAAGTAAGGTACATATAGTGGATCACTGAGGCTTGTAATAATTAGGCAGTAGCTGCAAGCATGTGTCAAGAATGATTTGTAAAGTTTAAAAAAGATTTTGAAATGAAGTTTGCAAGACCTGAAAACTTGGAAACCTTAATTTTTGAAGGAAGATACAACACAAAGTTAGAAGTGAATTGCTGTTAGGCAACTTCAGAAACTGTCAGTATGAATTTCATATAAATATGGACATAACAGTGGACAATATTTAAATACATCATAACTTCATAAAGAGGAATTCAGACAGGAAATGGTAATGGTTATTTACATCTTAAAAACAAGTTGTTTTTGAACAGATTTCTTCTCTGGCAGCTGGATATGGTTATTGGGAAAACTTGGGTTATTTGATTGTGGCTGAGAGGTTCTTCAATATGCAGTGTATTTTTCAGACTTGACTCCCTCAGCTTTAACACCATACTATGGATCTGGTCAGTAATCTAAGTTCAGGGTGTGATGAATAAATTGTCATCTAAATTGCGGAAAAAGAAAATAACATTGACATCGCACTTTAACAGACATATTTACCAAAATTGCACAAAAATATTATCTTGAAATACTAAAGAGCTAATTTATTCAATAAAATCATAATTGGCTTCAACCATTACCTCCAGAAGATTTTGGAATCTCTTGCAACTTTTTTTGTTTTAGTTGGTGAATGCTGCCATAATCCTTGACTTCAGTTGGTCTTTGGTGTTACAATGGGTTTTGTTGGTCTCTCACTAAACTACACCCTACACAATAATCAAGGGTGTTGCAGTCTGGGGAGTTAGGTGGCCAGATGTAAGGGGTGTTGTGGTTGCAGAAATTGTCTGACAGACATGATTGAGTTCTGCTTGTGTAGTATGGTGCAGCCACCTTCAGTGCAGTATTACCTCCTCAAAGCACTTGATATAGGTCACTGTGTTGAGTCTGAGGCCCTATGGGAAGACAATGGTAGGCATAACATCACTATCACTCTAAAAACCTTTTGTAATCACTATTAGACTCATCAAACTTTTTCTGAATCCTTTGCACTGTCATCAGATTGACACTTGAACATTCTGAAATGTTCATATTGGAACTTCTGGTGTAAATGCCAGGCAGTATAGCATGCCATTTCCAAATTTCTGGCAGAACGAATTGTATCACGGTGCTCTTTTTCTCAGACAGTGCCCAACTGACCCTACATTGATTTGTGTAGACAAATTAATAAAGAAGCGCTTGCGCAAAATTGAAATTATAAAATGGCAACAATTAATTGCAATCTGTACACATTCTTTCATGAACAATTTACCTGGAAGTTGGAGACTTTGACAGGAAAATAGCAATTTAATAAATGTATATGAATAAAAAATCTTGTCAAAATATTTTGCAAACTGAATCTAATTTATTTTTTCTAGTCATTTCACCCCAAGCAAGGCAATAAAGCCACTAGGATGCAAGGAGTTACTGAATGTTGGAGAATATGAGAAAAACTATTAAGGAAAGTGGACAATAAAAAAACAAGAATTAAAAAGGCAAAAGATAATGATTGATATTGCATTTAAATTTTTGAAGTTGACAGGGAACCAAGAAGACAGAAGAGTTCCACAAACAGGAAGTGCAATAGAAGAAAGTGTTAGCATAAAACTTAAGGTTAAATCTAGCCATTTCAACTGTTAAATGATGAGACCATCCCATCAATCTAGACCTGCATAATAGATAATAAGGAAAAATATACATTTGGTGAAAGTTACTTTCTACCTGATTGCTGTCAGGATTTAAAGGAACATTTTGCCATCTTAATTCCATCATATTTGAAACTTTAAAATATTTCAACTAAATGTGAAATATTTGTGAATACATGTCTGCATTCTGTCTTCCTTAATCAATTTGAGCATCTACTTTAATAAGTTATGAAGAAATTTTACTTGTAAATTGCTAAAAAAAGAAAAAAATGTCTGTCAATTAATTGCCATATGTAATACACATTTGGGTAATCTCTCTTGAGACATGATTGACTAGGCAGAAATTTTTTCCACAGTAGGTTGCTATTTCTTTCTGTGGAAGACTTTTTTAACTAAATCTTGATATCCTATATTTTTAAATTCAGTCAGAGCTGTCTTCCAAGAGTGTTTGATTTTAGCTTCATTTCTGTAGATTGTCTTTTTCAAAAACAAAAAATGTTAACAGCTGATTGTAGGTGACAAGTCTTTTTCTTTTGTGTCCTGTCCTTTCAGGATGTAAGTGATCATGCCTTTCCACATGAAAGCCATGATCACCTATATCCCTGGTGGCTCTTAGCACGCTTTCTCCTGTTATACCATGCAACCCTTGTTCTGTCATTCACCTGATTAGGTCCTTCAAATATGTTATCCGCTGCTTTCCCCTCTCTTTTTCCCCCTCTATCTGGCCTGTTAGTATCAGGTTCTCCAAGCCCTCCTTCCTCATTGCATGTCCCAGGAACTTTAACTGTCTCTTCCTGATGCTCAGTATTAATTTCCTTTTCATTTCCATCCTTTCCAAAACCTCATCATTGTTCACATGCTCGATCCATGATATTCGCAGTATCCTTCTGTAGTATCATTTCAGTTGCTTCAATATTTTCCTTCATCTTTAATGATATTGTCCAGCATTCACTACCATATTGAAGAGCTGATATCACATAGCAATCCAGTACTCTCTTCTTTGTTTCTAGTGAAATTGTCCTGTTTCTTAATACTTTACTCAACTTCTGGAATGCTTCCTTTGCCATGCCAATTTGTCTTTGGATCTCTGCGTTGCACTTTTCATCTTCTGTTAGAACACTTCCCAGGAATTTAAATTTTTGTACCCGCTTGATTTTAATATCCCCCACCTGTATTTGGCGTTTTGGGCTGCCCTTTTTGCTGATGACCATGCATTCGGTTTTCTTGCAGTTTATTTGTTGTCCTTTCTTGTCACTCTCTTCAGCTACTTTCTGTAGGAGGTCTTGTAGTTTCCTTTCCATGCCTACTATCAGCACTGTATTATCTGCATACCTTATGTTTAAATTGTGGCCTCTGATGTAGAATCCTGGCATAACTTGTAGGGTCCTCAGAATAGTCCCGCTGTACAAGTTGAATAGATTTGGTGAAAAAATACATCCTTGTCTTATGCCCCTTTCTCTTTTTGTATGCAGGCAGTTTACTGCCAGTAGAAATTCTTGATTACTTTTAGGTCTTTCCCAAATATGTCGAGGCTGCTGAGCAAAGTACAAATCCTGAAAACTCTTTGGCATTGGGTGAAAGCATACAGTATATTGTTGAAATTCCAAATGCCCTTTTTCTTACTTCTCTTAAAAAAAAAAATTTAAAAAAAGCACTCTGACCAGAGAGATAATTGTGATATTTGTCCATTTATCTATGTACCTTTCTGTTTCAGTAAGCCTTGTTATTATTTTGGCTTTTGTTAGAATTTACCAAGTTTAGCCTAACCTGGCACAGGATTACAAGAAATGGGAGGCTGGAAGACCAAATATTTCTTATATTTACAAGGTTTAGTTTTATCTAATACAAGGTTTGAAGTGCCTGTGAGAATTGAACTCATTCACAATTGTCTGTGAGATTAGCTTGTTCAATACAAGAACTTCTTTTGGCAACAGCATTTAATTACATAAATAAGCTTAAGCAAATCATGAAACAAAATGTTATTCAAATCAAATTTTGATAATTGAATGATATGAGAAGTAAGTTTGATGAAGTATAAAATTTTATATTTTGAATGTTGAAGCATTGTCAATTCTTCAACTAGTCATCTTCATCTTAATTTCAGCTACTTTATATGATATGTCTTTGATTCTTATACTAGTAATAAGCAACATGGATCAGAAATAAAGAAAAATTTGACAAAATTTGAACTTTTACTCCTTTCTTAATGTAATAGCTGATTTAATAATTAAGTACCAGAAATTACTAGTTGCACTAATTTAAATGTAACTATATAGCTATTCCTTATTATTTTTGATTGCTTGTCATCTTTTTATTTATAAACACCAGTAGTATAAATAATAGTATTTTTTCAATCTCTATTTTGATGAAATATGAATTATTAATAGCCACAGAATGACAGTCTGAAAGTTGCAACGATAAAAACAAATGAAATTAAGAAGAAAGAAACATGAATCAAAACAATTACTCAAGTGCTTGAAATAATTCAAGATGAAATATGAATACAAAACACTTTTCCATGAATTATTAGGACTAATAAATACTTTTGATAAACATTCTTCCTGTGAATTTTTGGAATGATGGGTTATTATTTACATTCAAACTAATGTCCTCATTGGTCAGTGTTGAGATAATAAAACAATGTGCTCCCTGGCCTTCTTCAAGTATCTTTCAATCTTTCAAGTTTAAAGGAATTTTGAACTTTATTTAATCTACAGCAGTAGAGTGTTCTCATTCTGCTGTCCATGTCTCATCTTGTTCTTTTATAGTACTGCTCAGTTATTGATAGTCCTATTTCCACTGAATCTGAGCCTGTGCTATGCAACCCAGGGATTGAACACTCAATTATGATGCCCCTAAATTTACAAGCCAATGCTTTAATTCATTAATGGTCAAAATAAAAACCAAACTTGAAGCCTTAAACCTGATGTTCTTATTGCCTGCCTGCTGCTGCTGTTATGTTTGACTGCTTCTCTTTCTCTCTTTTTTTTTTTTTGTTGTTGTTGCTGCTGCGGATTTGTTTATTTATTAATGGTTCCCATATTATATTTCTACACTAGGCCTACTGAGGAAGTCCTTTACAGCTGTTTGACTCTTCAGTGTTCTTTTTTTATTTCATTCAACAGGGGTTGCTGGCTACTTTTTTTCCTTTTATACATAGTCATGCCTTATTCTTTGTCTTACCCCTGAATTATGGCTTTTCAATGTTACTCCAGCCTGAAGAAGGCTAGAAAGTACAATGGCCGAAATGTTGATAACATTAATTTGAATGCAAAAAAATGTTTTTTTTTTAGTTTTTTTTTCATTAAATTATTATTATTACTTCTACACATTAAAGTTTGCTACAGACAAAAGCAATTCTGTTCTCATTTAAAAAGGAAGGATATATAAACCATTGTTTGTTCATCTTTTTTCCTTAAGGGAGAAATTACTTTTGTAATTCATTCATATTCCTATCAAATTTTCTATTGAATATACATCAATTAGTCTATGTATAAAGCACCTAAGCAATATTTGGATTCTTTACCAGCTATTCTTTACCAAAGATTTTTTTATCATCAAAATGCTTCTAAAAGCACTTTTAAAAGATGTGATTCCTTTACAAACATTCATGAAACATGAGCATTTTTACAAATTCTACATACAAGTCCCACGAAAATATGAACAAAGGTGTGTATGGTGGGGGGGGGGGTGACTGAAAAACCTTTGGTATAGTCAAAAATGAATTACAAAAATTCTGATGTATAGTCTTGGGAAGTGTGTTGGTTCAAGAACTTTTTAACACCTCACTGTTTCCATTAAGTTATTAATTTTCAGAGAAAAATAATGTACATTATTTACATTATTCGGACTATTGTCCTCATCTTTGTTGCTGTTTGAATTTCAAAATGCCTAGCACCTGAAGAAGTTTGGAGTGTACAACAGCCAAAATGTTGTACAAATATCAACAAAGATGAGGACAATAGTCTGAATAATGTAAATAGTATGAATACTACCTTATCCCAGAAATATAAACAAAAAGAATGTACCTATTTTTAAATGTTTTTTTAGATTTAACTGAAAAAACATTTTAATTCTATGCTGTTTAGGAGTGAAGTTTCAGTATTCTGATACGAACTAGGTTAATTGGTTAATTAACAAAAATAATTATCAGTGATGTTTTGTTTTGCATCAATTAATAAATTAGGGTCCAATAACATTTTGTAATTATTTGATAATTTTTATATATGATTTGCTCATCTGTAAATGCACTTTCCTCAGTTGAAAGCAAGCAAATGTTACATTCTATCCATTGTATTGATATTATAGATCAGAGACTGATCATTAATCTTAAAATGTACAAATGTTTTTGTTATACATGGATTTATTTTAGTCATAATACCGTAGAAAGTATAGCAGATAAAAATGACATAAAAAGCAATATGAAAAATGGTTCAAATGAATCAATAAATTTCAAAGACACCTGTAGGTTAGAATTCAGATTCTTTAAAAAATGTCTTCAGAAGATTTGTTATGAAATGAACAACTTCCAATTTTTTGCATTAGCGACGCCTTTATTCTTTTCTTCATAGCATCAAAAATGAATTTTTTCAGTTTTAAAAATTTACCCTGAAGTCCAGGAATATAAAAAAAGTAAACTTATTCAATTCACAATAATGAGAAAAAACAAATTTTTTATGCCTACTTTAAGATAAATCAGCTGAAATCTATCATCAATTGTAGCAGACAGTTTAATCACCTGATATCTTGTTCAATGTCACTGATTGACTGAAATAAAGTTGAAAGACATTTTAAACTAATTTAAGCTTATTTGAAATTAATTTTACATTGTCAGCTGTTTTTTTCTTTTTTAATATTTTATAAAAAATCTTTATATTTCCAAAAGCAAGCTGACTGTTTCTTTGGAGTTGGTTTAAAATTAAAATTTATGAAGAAGTGTTTTTCTTTTGTTTAAAATAAATAAGTTATTGAAATATAATTTGAATTTCATCATATTTCTGCTGTTTTGTATAGTAATTTGAGAATTCTACAATTGGTCAAAAGATTGAAAATAAATAGCCACCAAGTAATATTTAAACTTGCATCCTTATTCTTGGAAAGCAAGAAAAATAAACTAAAAGACATCCTAGTCAAAAATGGATAATAATTGACAAGGTTTCTTCATCTAAGAAATTCATAGACAATTACATCTAATACTGAAAAGTAAGAGAAATAAGATGATGAAAATCTTATTTAAAAGTATTATTAGAGTTAAAAGAAATAATAAAAAAAGCAGTATATTAAAATGAATAATATGGAGAAAATGTAAAACTTATATGTAAGCGTTATTTTTCTGACCATGAGAAGGAATATTAACAATGATCATTTTCTATTGTGACAACTGTTTCCTTTTTGTTTGTTTTTTCACATTCACTCCATTTTTGTCTGCTATTGCCATTTAGAACTTAAGTTAAAACATTAAATCCTAAACTTAATTATTTTGATGTTTCTAAAATATAACAATTGGCAATACTTTCTTTTAAAGAAGAAAAGAGTGTGTGGTCAATACTTGAGGTGCAGCAGGACTTTTTGAGGGGCAACTCATAAAAAAGTGAATTCCTTATCATATGGGTCTTTTTCAAGTGTAAAATACATTTTCACTTTTTATGCAACATGTGCCTCCTTTATTATATCTGCATTTTTATTTGAATAATAAATTGTTTAAATCTTATGTTGCATCATGGTTATTGATTAAGATTCCTGTCAGTTAAGTGCCATACATGATACATGCTTGGGCGGTCATGTCTCAAATGAGACATGACTGATTGGGCAGAAGATTATCCTGCAGTAGGTTACCATTACTTTCTGCATTAGACTGGTTGCCAACCGAGGCTATAGAACCCAATCTGTCCTATATTTAACTGATAGCTGGAGGAAAGAGACGGATTAAAATCTTTCCCAAAGGTATTTGAATGTAAGTGAACGTAACAAATTCAACTGGAATTTGAACTCAGTTCTCCAATTTCTCATTTCAAGATGGTGCAATGAATATATCATTGCACCACAACACACATCTGTAGCTTCTTTAATTTTAAAAATGCTTCTACAATGTTCTGACAGATATAAAAATTGTTTTTCTTCTGAGGCTATTGAGAACATTACAAAAAAGAAAAGAAAGCCATTAAAAAGTCTACTGATATATTTTGTGTGAAAGTTATACACGTTTTTATGTCTGTCTGTCTGTCTGTCTGTCTGTCTGTCTGTCTCTCTCTCTCTCTCTATATATATATATATATATAAAATATTGAGAGGAAAACTCAACACAAATGGTTATAAATTAAGAATTTATTTCAGCAATGTAAAAATTTTAAAAAATTGTTAATGGTCTGAATGAGGCAATTGTAAAAAATTTTACATTGCTGATATAAATTCTGGATATAACTGTTTAATTATGTGCTGAGTTTTCCTCTCAGTGTTCTATACTGCTCTGGATAATATTCATTGAGCTCTCTATTTTTATCTCTCTCTCTCTCTCTCTCTCTCTCTCTCTCTCTCTATATATATATATATATATATATATATATATATATATATATGTTTGTTTGTTTTCTTATTTTATACCTTTCAGCTCATGGTATTTATGATTTACAGACCTGAATATTTTTTTCTGTTTTTACATTCCCTGTGAACTAAAATAAAAAAATATCTCCATAGAATCTTATTCAGATTTATATTGTTGAGAATGGCATCATTGTTAATTAAAAAGTAACATTTGTTCAACTACTTTGTAAAATAAGCAAACTTGGACTTGCCCACAAAAAAGAATAGTTTTTTATTTACATATATTTTTTATAATACAATTAAAACTAATGCAATACAATATTTATCATATAAAACATAAATATGAAAGCATTTTTTTATTCATAAATTTATAAAAATTTATTAAATTATTAAGATATGTGAACCAACTATAAGGAAATTATTATTATTTAACATTTTATAAATCAATCGAAAATTAGCTGATGTTCTGCCAATTCCAATAAACCAATAAACAATATGATAAAAAATATGTAAATAAACAATGTAATAGTGTTTATTATTTTGGTTGTAAATTCTTGAGAACAGGAAGATGTGTGGGTTCACTTTCATCATGTGTTTGGCTTTTGTTTCAGTTCTGGTCATCGCTTTGTAAACATACACATTGCAAGGGAGTGGTTGGTAGTTGGGGTAATTGTAGTATTGGTGGGGAAGACTGTCTTTTTGAAATAACCTTTTTGTAAAAAAAAAATGTTACTTTTCAAATAAAAATGCCATTCTGAAAGATATAAATTCAAATAAGTTTCTATGGAGGTATTTTTTATTTTAGTTAACAGGGAATGTAAAAAAAAAAATGATTCAGATCTGTAAATCATAAATACCATGAACTGAAAGCTATAAAATAAGAAAATAAACTGATACACCCCTTGTATAAAATTTCATTAAGCTTACAATATATATATATGTATGTATGTATGTATGTATGTATGTGTGTGTGTGTGTGTGTGTGTGTCATAAATATACATCAGGCTAACTGAAAGTCAGAGTAAATTATGGAGGATGCTACATGTGATGATTTTTTTTTTTATCTAATAAGATAAAAATGTTGAATTTTTTTTATAATGTAATTATTATTTATATCATTAAGACAATTGTCTTCATTTTTATTGCCATATTTATTACATTTCGGTCATTGTGTATTGTGGACTTCTTGGAGCATACAAAGGCAAAAATGTCATTAATATGGCAATAAAGATGAAGATAACTGTCTAAATGAAATAAATAGTTACAATAGTTAGAAATATAGAAATCCCAGAAATATAGACAGATATTAATGTAATTATTATTTTAATTTGGAATTAATTTATCTGTTATATATTAAAAAAAATGATGACATTTATAATAGCAATAACAAAACATTATACTATTTACTAATTTCTTAACATCTGTCCAAAACAATCCATCCAATCTTAACAGTATAAAAATAATTGGTTAAAAATTATTCTTCTGAATGCCACTTTGATGTCTTTTTCTCCACAAACACTGGTCAGCAGTAGACTCAGCAAACTTGGATGGTTGTATTCCAATATGTTTGACATTTTCTTTCAGTTTATATTTGTATATAAGAAAAAGTCTTCATACATTATACATTTCTGTCTGGAGTTGGTCATAAGTGAGAATGTTTGGTAATCTTTCATCATTCATCCTAACAGCATGGCCAGCCCATCTTAATTGAGATTGCATCAAGAAGTTCTCTATGCTTTATATGTCTTATTTATCAAACAACTGCTCATTGAGATTTTGTCTTTTCATGTGAGACCACAGATATTCCAAAGACAGCACTTGTGGAAAGATCTAGCTGTATCATATGCTTTCTATACAGTGCTCATGACAACTGCATGGTACAGAAACTTTTGTTTAATAGTTAAACATTGTTACTATTATATTGTTAATAGTTACTATTGAGTGAATTAAAAAAGTGTTCCAACATCAAGGGAGAAGTTTACAGTCAAAATGGTAATCTCATTAGATGTGTAATATGAATGGAAGTGAAGATTATGAAGGTAGATAATGATTGACACTTGACTTGATTGTAGTGTTCAGGTACCAGTGTCTGTTCCACAAAGTAACAAATTCTTGGGAGGAAAAGCTGAGTTGAACTTTCTTTTTTACCTTTGAAACATGGGGAAATGATGGTGATTTGCTTTCATGGAAGTAACCTGTCTTAGATTTAAAGGTTTGAAATAGTGGAAATAAAGAAACAATTTTGAATTCTGTAAGGTGAGATTTGAGCAGTTCTAGCCCAGCTATGGTAGCAACAGTCCACTTTTGTTATAATCTGATTCTTGTAAAGATACTTCTAGACTGATAGAATATGATCATTTTCCTGCATCTCTAACAATGTATAATTATATGTGTGTGTGTGTGTGTGTTCTATGAGACCTGGAGCAAACTTGAGACTCAATAGATGTTTTAAGCATGGAGCATCATTAAGAGTGTAATTGTTCATTGTGACAGGAAAATACTCTGATTGGTGATAATGAAATGAACATAGCTTAGTTTTTGAGTTATTAAAACTTGCAAGCTTATTGATTTAAAGTCAGAGGAAATATCAGGTGCAAGGTGTTGACCATCTTGGAGGTATGTTCAGAAACAGTGGTATTATCAGAATAAATTTTTACTAATAATTTAAGAATGTTTCTTAAGACTTAATAATGAAACACGACAGTAGGATTGAAAAGAGAGCCTTGTGGAGATGACCACATTGATATAATGGGTTTCAGAAGATAGTCCATTCATAATGGACCTAAATGAGAGAAGAATTTTGATGATTCTCCAGCCATGACAGCTCTAAAAGAGATGTCATAGCTGGAGAATGTATGCAATAATTGTCTATGCCACACCTTGAGATATCAAGCACTTTATTGATTTTGTGGGCAATAACAGTTAAAACATTAACAGTGAATCCAGTGGTGTCAAATCCATGCAGTTTGTTCCCCAGAAAGTTATTTCTGGTGTGATAATTCACTATCCCCTTGTTAATAAAAGAGCTTGCTCTTAGAAATAGCCAATTCATTTTTATTTTAAACAGCGTGTATTACATATATCAGCCTTGAGAAATCCACTATAATAATATTTAAAGTAATAAGAATGTTGGATTAAAAATAAATTAATTCTTTATACATTACTAGTGTTGTTGAATTTCAAATGTAGAAAAACCAAAATTTGAATAATTTTTAATTTTTGACCAAATTAATCCTAAAAAAAATGACCAAATTTATTAGTGAATAATCTTACATATTATTAGTGAATCTGTCTTACACATTTATAAGTTAAACATTCAACCATGCATTGAATATTGCTGCCACATATAGCCTGGGGCTTCTGCTATGTTTTTAGAAATTCTAAATTCTAAACAATCTACAATTATAAATTCTAAAATCTAAAGAATAATAATCTATGTTAAGTTTTTTTTTGTTTGTGAAACTCTTTTATGGCCTCTTGCTTTCTAGTCAAATTTGATTTTTAAAAATTTAAATGTAAAGTTGTTATCTTCTGTATTCTTGATTCCTGTTCTTTTATTTTCCTTTCTCCTTAATAATACTTTTTTTTCATTATTTACATTGTTTGGACTGTTGTCCTCACCTTTGTTTCCATTTTTATGACATTTCAGCTGTTGTATGCTCTAAGTTTTGGTTGCTAGGAATTTTGAACTAAACCCTTTATTTTAATCACTCTGGTATATCATTCTCATTTCATGTGCATGCTACTTCTTGATGTCATGTTCTGCCTTGATCTGCCATAAATGTCAATTACCACACTCATGTATTTCTTAGAAATAGCAGTTTCTAAGTGATTCAAGTTTAGAAAGAAAGAAATTGAAATGAAACAATTGTTTTACAATGTTTTTACATTTCATCTTTAATTAATTGATCAAATCACAAGTAGGCATCTACGCTGATGACACGACTATTTACTTCCACCTCAGTAAGAAACCGGGCAAGGCAGTCAAAGATAACCTTACTGCTGATCTCAAGACGGACCTCCACTCTGAGGTAGATTGGGGTAAGAAATAGCTTGTAAATTTTAATGCTTCTAAAACAAAGTTGCTGTCAACCACCACACACATTCCCTCCTACTCCCCATCAACATGGACCAAGTGAGTCTCCCTGAAAGCAATACACTGCACCTCTCTTTGCTCTCCTCCTACCTAAACTTTCACTCTTCTCTTATGTAGCCCCCCTGCACACTTGTGGCGGTACCACCTTGTTTGGAGTGAAACAATTAAAAAAAAAAGTTAAATTCTTTATCATTTTTCAACATCAACATTTCTTTTGTGGACATGTTATACCTCTTGCAACAAGATTGCTTGATAGTGAAGACCCAGACTAAAAAAGATCCATGGCTCATGAATTCCTTATGAACTAGATGATTTTGGTGAAGGAAAGAAACAACATGCACGAAAGTGTAACCTACTCCCTAGAATAGTATTTGACACCTGGATGAGAGTGCTGCTTTTGATAACCAGCTTCAGCATAGGTGAGTTCTGTTGACCAAATAGCAAGAAGGAACTGGTTAATGAGTTATACTTTAAGTATTTTCTCTGCTTCAATTTTAAAATGGTGAAATTTGAAAAAAATATCTACTTTAATTATTGTCTGATTACAGATTACGCACAAATCATTCCCTTCAGTAATTCTTATCATTTCTTCCCTAAAATTTGACCTTGTTGAATTATTTAGAATCAATTGAAGAAGTTTAATATAAAATACAGTTAAAAAACAGTATAAAGTAAAAATGTAGAATTTTTATTCCTTTTTTTATCAAGAGCGCAATATACAAATATATACAGCATTCAAATATGAGGGTGAGATAGACTGAGTGAATTTGGGGCAAACAGCAGATTTGAATTTAGGCTTTATTGAACTAAAGAGCAGATCCCACACTTTCCTCTCTTTACCAAACGTTTTCTACATTTTTTCTTTGAATCAAGATTTATTCTTTCAAAGAATCTGTTCTATTTTAATAGTTTCAATAATTTCTCGAAAATATTGTCATTCATATACTGAGGTTAACACACACTTTCTATATAGAATCTTTATAAGCATTTTACATGTGAAATGGCTAGATACTGAAAGTTCTATATTAACAGTTCCTTCTCTTGCACTGGCAGAACTCTCTTCTGGTTTCTTTTCTGGACAACTTTGAACTTCAGAACTTTAAATGCAATGTCAATTGTTATCTTGTTTTAATTTAATTTCTTTTTTTGTTCTTTCCTTAATGTTATATTTTTTCATATTCTCTCACATGCCCCCTGCATCTTAATGGCTTTGTTGCCTTACTTGGAGTGAAATGATTAAAAACAAAAAAGAAAAACAGGTGATAAATTTAAAAACTTTGACAGATATTTTATGCAATAAAATTTCTTTTTTTAAAAATTGGATAATAGCATTATGTTATTTTGTTTTTGTATTATATTTGAGGATTTCAAAAAAGAATTGAAACATTTTTTTAAAAATGTAATTAATTTTTTTTTTAAATGTTTAAAGGATTTGACACAAAAAAGACAAAAAGGATTTAGGATTGTTAATTTTTTCCATTATTGCTGACATTTCTGTTAACTCATCACAAAAAATATTTCCCTGAAAGAAATTAAGTGTGAAGAATGTCAAACCAAAAACTGTTTAGGATTGAGTTTCCTGTTCCTTTCTTTTTTTTGAGTCTACTTCCACTCTATACTTCTAACGTCTCTGACAGAACCCTGAAATTTTTATTCACTGATTAAATTCTTTTAATTTTTAACTAACCTCTTCAAATTTAGCTAACCTTAATCTTTCCTGCATAACCAAGAACTTCACTTCTTATGCTCATAAACACAGAAACTCCCTAACCTGAGTGGCTCTTGGACCTTGTACTTAGTGAATAATAATTTTTTAAAAATCTCTTAGACTGTTTGCCAACCAAATTCTCCTACACTGTTTGCTCTTCTATTTTATCTAGATCTGAGGAAACAGATTCATGTCTTTTCCAAGTACATTAGTGCAAAGTGAAGACAAATTTTTTGACAGAATTTGAATTCAACACACTATTTCCATTTTCTGTGTTGCTAACCAAGCCACCTTTTCCTCTCAACAGATACACTTGAGCTTTTCTATTATTTTCACTTGACTGCCAAGATTTCAATTTTATAAATCATGCAAGCCATAAACTAGAATGCTTTTTAGAAGTTATAGTATCTGATTTTGCATAGAAAATTGTAATAATTACTTTTTAATGCCTTTAATAAAAACAAATGCAGAAAAATAATTTTAAAAGTTTATATTTAATAAAAAAATAGCAATCTCTGCAGGTTTTTTCAGGTGAAAAAGAATGAATAAAAATGTTATAAAACCTGAATGTGTGTGAGTTTAATTTGTTAAGCAGAAAATAAACGGTTTTTATAGTCACAAAAAAGAAACCTGAAATATCTTTCAAAAATATGATCTTCTCTTGGAACCTTTGATGTACTTAGAAATTCAGCAATCAGCCTTGTACCTCAGGGTTTTGCCATAGCAAATGAAACTGGGTTTCCTAACAAGTTATGTCTTGCTTATAGGGTGTTCTAATGTACTAGTCAAAAATCATCACAAGTGCAATGCACATAGGAAAGCAAAAATTATTTTCAATAAAAACTGTTTGCCATATTTAACTTGCTTCAACAATTGATGTTTTGTCAAGTGTTCAAGTGGTAAGAAAACAACTTGTAATAAATGCTTACAAATCTATGAAATGCAGGCATGTGACAAAAATCCAAGTAGCTTTCTCTTATGAACAATGTAAAGTCTGATATATTCTGTTTCCAAACTTATGACAAAGGCCATTCTGTCATACCAGTGTGTTTTCGCAAATGTCGGATGAGGTGTGCACTTCGATGAAAATCTAATCCACATAATTCACAGTGGTAAGGTTTTTCTCCAGTGTGTAGTTTGACATGTGATTTAAGATTTGTGCTCTGTGAAAATGTTAATCCACAGACTTCACAATGGAATGGTTTTTCTCCAGTGTGCGATCGCAAATGAGTTTTCAAACCTGAGCTGTGGGCAAATTTTGACCCACAAAGTTCACATTGAAATCGTTTTTCTCCTGTGTGTGTTTGCATATGCCTTCTTAAATGTGAGTTTCGTGAAAAATTTGATCCACATATATTGCAGTGATAAGGTTTTTCTCCTGTGTGTGTTTTCATGTGTTGTACAATATTGTTTTTGGAAGTAAATTTTTTCATGCATACATTACAACATAATTTTTTTTTTCAATGTTTGTCTTCAGATTGGCATGAACAGCTGAAGCAGATTCACAAGATTTTGATTTTATTTCCTTTTCCATTTCTGTATAATGAAGATATTGGTTTTGATGCAAAAGTACTCAACACTATTTTTTTTGCACAATATTAGAGAAATCTTTGATGATTATGCAATCAGTCAATTATAGTACATCCTTTACAAAACTCAAGAAAAATTTAGAAGTTAGAAACACAAGTTCCACATGAGCAAAGAGGAATTGTTCAGCATTTAACATTTGTTTTTCTCTTCTTAACACAGAAACAAGTTATTTTTGACAAGATCATCACTGGCCATAGAGAATGGATTCATTGTATGAATCCAGAGCAAGAAAATGCCTAGATTTAAGACATTAACGTCTAAATGGAATTTTCTGAAGATAAAAAAATTTTTGTGTTTGGCTGGATTCAAATTTATTAAAAATGAATGGACTCTAGGTAAAATTGAGATTGCTAAACATTTGGCTTATTTAAATGATGCCTTAGAATAGAAAATAATCTATCGGGGCAAGGAAGAGACTAGGATTTTGTTGAAAGATATTGTTTTTTACTGCATATCCAATGCAGCAATCATGATGCTTAGATGAAAAATTAATCCATTGTGTATTGTGCAAGCCCATTATCTTCAGACTATCACTTCATGCAATTCTCCTTGTCTGTAGCTGCAAAAAATTTCAGATAAGAAATTAAAAAAAAAAAAAAATGAAACCATTGTTTTATGACAATACACACTTTCACTGAGAGGTTATGGATGGTCATAGAAAGCCAAGAAAATACTTTGGTAACTGAATAAGGTTTGCTTTTGATGAAAATCTAATCCATTTAATTTACAGTGGCAAGGTTTTTCTCCAGTGTGTAGTTTGACATGTAATTAAGATTTGTGAAAACATCGATCCACAAACTTCACATCACATTTAAAATTTAACTATTTTACATAAAAGGCAATCACAAATGAGTTTTTAAACCTGTAATGATGTGATGAATGTATTCCTATAAAAGATATTGTACAAAAAATGCTGGAAACTTTTGAATTAACCTAATATAGTCAAATTTTAACCCAGTATAGTTAAATATTAATCTAATATACTTAAACCAATATAAAATTAACATAGATTTTTTTTTATTTTTCCAGTTTAATTGTGATGTTTTGTACTTTTTATTTTTCTTAATAATTTACATTCTTTATGACTTTAGTCATTTGGATCTCATTAATTTCCAACTGGATTTCTTTCAATTCACTCAACAGGAATTTTCTTGATTTTTGGTTTCTTTCATTGGTTGAGGCAAAATATCTGAAAATAGACAATTCTTATTTTTTTATCATCAATGAAGTTAATTTTTATAAAGCATTAATAATAAACTTGGTCTCCCCAAGGACCACAAAATACACTCACCATTTTAATATTTAATAGCACATATTAATTTTCAGAGTAATTTCAATTGCACAGAAAATCTATGCTTTTATATAAGGTATTTAATATGCATTTGTTTTGAAGTAGTATTTTTATCTACATTGTTCCGATCATTTCACTTTACTGCCTTATCCAAATTGTACAAAGTAATCTTTAGAGAATTTAAAATTTAACTATTTTACATAAAAGGCAAACATTTATGGATAAATATATTTAGATTATAAATATATTATGTGGATTTCAGATTATAATGTTTATTTTTATTAGAAATATTTGCAATAACTTATTTGATGGTGTGTGATATTTTATATGTGGATTATCATATTGGATATATAACAGTAAACTGTTATTTTTTAAATTTCAGATATGTAAAAATTGACATGGGTTATAAGAACAAAATAACCTCACACACAAAAAAAATCAGGATATTGTAAAGTTATTGAATTATTGAATGTAAGAAATTGTGAAAAGAAACAATCAAAAAAGAAACAGAAACATTGTCAAGACAAATAAAAGTTTTCAAATAAACTCAACACTTTTTGAAACTGAAGATGTAGAAATCTTCAATAAGGATGTCAAAATATTTCAGGTTCTCTTTAGATTCTAAGAGCAATGAACATAAAATGAATATAATGATATAATAGAAAATTCATAAGTGGAATTGATTGAAATATATAAATAATATTTGAAATTACAACAGTCAATTAGTACATCCTTTTGAAATAATATTTGAAATTACAACATAAATTATAGTAAAAATCATAATAAAATATTTATTAGTTTATAAATTAGAGTGTAAAAAGTTAAGTGGAAACATTAGAATTGTTATGACAAACTTTGAATTTCAAAATAGTAGCAGTAGACATTTTTATAACCACACTTTCAATGTTACTTTTGAAAAAGTTAATTTCAAAATTACTTGAAGGTAAGAAGGCTGAAGAGTATAACAGCCTTGTAATGATAACAATGAAGACTGTAAATAATGTAACTAATGATAATTCTTCATCCTTGAAATTTACTCTTTCAATAGTCTAAATCAATGTGGTTAGTCTAGTCTTCATATACCAACATTAGGGAATCCTTTGTGAAGCCATGGAATTTTTGTGTGAAAAATTGATTTTAGAAGTTTCTCATTCTTTTTTTATTTGAAAAATTAAAATAAATGCTTCTAAAACTAATTAATACTTTTCAAACATTTTTTGTGCATTCGACATGAAAAACTCCTCTTTTAATTAATTCTAAATAAAAATATTATTTTTCACCAGAGATTTTTTCCTTTTCCTTTTTTCAATTTGTATTTGAAAACCCCAGTCCTAATCTAACATTTTGGGGGTAACCATTGAATTCTCTCTCTACAATAGAGAGTCTACCTAAAAATTTGTCACAAATTATTTCACTAACAATTACTCTCCCCCACACAAAATCGCAATATAAATCGGGGAAAAAAATGATACGAAAATAAGTAATTTTCTAAAAATCATTGTTGGATCAAGAATTTGATGTTTATACCAATAAACAAATTTCAGTATTAACGAAATATTAAGAAAAAGAAAAAAAAATCAAATCTGATGAAAGAAAAAAATGAACAAATCAAAATAAAACTATATATTCACCATCATCATCATCAAAATAGTTTTAGTTTTAAAAATACTTAGGAAAATTAACAAAGAATTTGGGTCTGAAAAGTATTTTTTTTACAGGTGAAGAAGACAAAACAAAAAAAAAACGGTTAAATAAAAAAAAAAGTAAAACAATAATAATCTAAACATAATTTTAATTAGCAAGTTTAAAATTCCGATTTTAAACAATCCTACCATTTGTTTTGTACTAAAAAAAAGAATCAACAAAAAAGTTTATACCCTTAAGAAATTGATTTTAATTTTATCCTTTTAATTTTTTATTCGAGTAAAAAACAAGTGAACAACACTTGATATTTAAATTTAAAAGTGTACTGTAAAAAAATGTTTTACCTTTTTTCTTCAGTGATGTCAATTTTGGTTTATTCCATTTAATACTAAAAAGATGAAAAAAAAATAATATAAATTATTTCTTAATCAACGTAAATCAGTCTAAAAAATCATTTGGTTCAACTAATAAATGACAAGAAATGAAAACTGAAAATGAAAAACATGATATATCTTCCGCAAATAAAGCGAAGATTTGTTTTGTCCGGTGTTAAACGAAGTTAGTCTCTGAACTGAATTTGCCCCATTTGGTTTCTCTTACTTTCGCATTATATTTCGGGTATTCTGTAACGTCGGTAATTCCCCCAACTGAGAAAGAGTAAGTTTTTGCTGGAACGCTGTTAAAGTGGGTCGGTAATAATCTTTGCACGTATGCAAATTAACCAATGTACGTTCACTGTGCCGAAACCCACCCACGCACGCACGAAAAACAAAACAAAACAAAAAACAAAAAAACAAAAAAAACCCCGAAAAAACAACCTCCTTGCCTACTTCAAATTCGGTGTTTTATCGTAAAAAGTATAAATTTTATACTTATTGAATCTCGCCAATTCACGCGGGACTACCACATTCTACTCCATTAAAACCAGTTACATTTCTTGCGTCCTTTTTTTCCCCTTTAACGTACCAGTAGCAGAGAGAGAGAGAGAGAGAGCTTTCTGTCTCTTTGAGGTAATTCTGTTTGTTGCATTCCTACAGTCCTTCTTGATCCTATGATCGCTCATGAAACATTCGTGGGGTAGTCTTTTGCGCTGTTTGCTTTTTTGCAAGGATATAGTGACAGGGTCTCCATTAGAGGTGTCATCAAAAGAGGTATCGCCAGCATCTATGCTGGGTGCCGGTTCACCTGGCCTCTCTCCGACAATTAGGTTTTCACTCTCTGAAGACACATCAGAGCAGCTCGTGGGCAGGCCTGGTCCCATTATGGGTTGCAGATCTTTCACATGGCGTGGCATTCTGTCGATCAACACATTATGCGCACTGGTAATTCCGGTGACACGTCCAACTCCGTATTTGGTGGTATATCGTCCATGTGGGGTCTTTACCCACACTCGATCACCTGTTTTGAAAACAGTTTGCTGTTGGTCGAATACTTATGCTGACATTCCATTGATTCCTTTCAGCCGTATGCGGTACCGATAAACCATATTGGTTGGTGCTGTAGCGAAGGACACGTTATCCTTTGGTGTGACGTTGTGCCAGTATACTGCTTCTGATATAGTACATCGTTTTCTGGCAGCGATCCTTTTTATAGTTCTGTGGCATCACTCGATGTTGCCGTTACCGGAGGGCACGTACGTACAGCGGAACCGGAGTTGAACTCTCCACTCGTTCAGGAAACCGCTGAACGAACTGCTGCGAAAGGCAGTGTCATTATCTGTCAAAATCTCAACTGGTGGGCCCCGCTCACAGAATAGCGCTTTCACACTTGTCGCAAATGGTTGGGACTGCAGTCGATTAACGCAAAAAATGAGCCCTGTTATAATGGGTAATATCCATCGCTACCCACTGTCACATTTGTTTAACATGTGGTGATACCGAGCAAAGCGAGGGACCGGATGTTTGCCCTCAGAGATCCAGAAAGCAAATGACCAAAACTGGTCTTTACACATCCGGCTCCATGCATATGTTCCGGCAGAAAACCAAAAATGAATAAATATCAAATTCCTTTTCGCGAGCCTACGCAAATTTTATTTATCATCCAATGGGAAGCCCAGAATCAAATACGGATGTGAATTCCCAAATGACCTGCTGGGACACACAAAGACAAAATAAAAAGCCGACACAGAAAGCATCGCCAGTTGAGAAAGTACGAGCATAATTAGCACGTCCCTTGACCTCGTCAAGCGATCTACTCTGCTTGCCTCTCCTTTCTCTCTCACCTTCTTCTTCGCTGTCCCCTGAGCTACTTACCCGACCAAGCGGGTACATTAAAGACATTCCTCACTGATTAACGCTCACACATACATACGCACAAACTCTCTTTTCGGTATTTACTGCTATGAACATTTAACGTCCTTTGAACCCATCCTAAAGACATTACTTTATTTGTAAAAAAAACCTTAATTGATATCTGTGTATATATAAATGTTGTTTCTATACTCAATTTGATTTTCTTGTTGATGCCCCCCTTATAATGGGCTATCTACTAACGAGGCCAAATTCAGTTAATCTGTTTCAACACACAACTACGTTTCACTAGAACGGATAACCCACTACAAACTGGTGACCGCAACGTGATTTCAACACACACACACACACACACACACACACACACACACACACACACACACACACACACACAATTGTGGACTTTCAGCGGAATCAGAATATTTTTCTTCAACACAAACTTAACATGGCAACTGATGCTGAAGAAACCTCAACAAATCAAAACCAACCAATCCAAGCTGTTGCGATAAGACCACCAAACTTCCTGGAATCAAACGTAATAGCATGGTTTGCGATAATGGAGGCGCAAATATTAGACAGCCCAGTCAAAAAATTTTCAACATTTTGGCAGCACTCCCCGTGGACATAGTAGGAAATATACAGCCAACTATACTGCAATCAAAGGACTATGACGCACTAAAAGAAGCAGTGACAGGCGACTTATTATTATATTTTAATACACAAGACATCGCATATATTCGACAGATTTCCGGGAAGCAAAATGATGGACAGCAAAATAAAGATGAAACTAAAAGGATACATAGCTGTTCCCACAGTGATAATAAATTCCCTACCAATGTTCGCCCTTTTAACAAGGACCAAAAACTTAAAATCTGCCGAGCACATTTATATTTTGCGGAACGTGCAAACTTTTGCAAGCCGTGGAGCAGATGGCCCAATAAACGGAACGTTCAAATGCAACCCAGCTGTCGCCCAACTTCAGTTCCTCGTGAGATTTCAGAAAACTAACTAGGCGAGATATGTTAGCTTCCATTTCTTCGTCGCTTCTCATTGTAGCCGCACGGTTAGGAGCCCAGAGTTTAAATTTTATTGTGGATACAGGAGCTGCCGTATCTATACTTCCAAAGAGATATTTAAATGGAGCTGTAACATACCTAACCAATATCTCTTTAGTGTCTGCCAACGATCAAAAGATTGAATGCTCAGGACAAACAGTACTGAATCTCACGCTACAGAACCTCAGACGGGAATTTACCTGGACATTTATAATAGCCGAAACTGCTCAGTCACTCCTAGGATACGATTTCCTAAACCATTTCCGGTTAGTGGTGAACTGCAAGAACAACAAACTAATCGATAAAATGACTAATAGACAATCCAATGCACATCCATCATCTATTATCAGGAATATAGATGTAGTACCGAATAAAGATGCTAACAAAACGGTACGAACAATTCTGGAGAAATATCCAAACTTAATTTCTCCTCGTCGCGACACGAATGCAACAAAACCAAAGATATACCCACAGAATATAAACTGGTAGCAATCCTCCTAACTTCTCCAGAGTCAGACAGAGATGTGAAATCACGAAAGAGGAATTCAAGAAACTCCTAAAGGCAGGAATAATTTCCCCTTCGAACTCAGAATGGAGTTCAGCCTTACACATGGTACCGAAGTCAGACGGCACATATAGACCTGTTGGTGATTACAGACATTTAAATACCATAACAAAAGCCGATCGATATCAGGTCCCAAATATAAATTCCTTATCTTCGACGCTTCATAACAAGAAGTTCTTTTCAAAGATAGACCTGTCGTCTGCTGATCACCAGATACCAGTTCTTTTTTTTTCTTGTTTTATAACCCCTTTTATAACTTATAGTGGTCTATCTACTAACGAGGCCAAATTCAGTTAATCTGTTTCAACACACAACTACGTTTCACTAGAACGGATAACCCACTATAAAAATATGTACATGTGTGGAAATATACATGATCCCCACAGGTTTAATCACTAAAAAAAAAAAAAAAAAAAAAAAAAACACCATAAAATGTCCCAAACTTAAACAAAATTTTTCCATCAAAATGTTTATATTATTATTAAGAGGAAAGATCAAAGTAATTTTTAATTATTTTCAAATTTTTTAAAATTCCCTTCTAACGCTTTTTTTGTCACCCACAACCATATATGTTGTTCAGCATATAAATTTGCACGGAATTAAGGCTATTTTGGAAAAATCTCAAGGGATAAAAGCCTTCAGGACCTAAAACCAAAATTTACGTTTTTTTTTTTTTTTTTTTTTTGTATGGTAATTTCTATGTGCAAGTTAAAAGGAATTTTTGCCCGTGCGTACGTGTTCGGAATGTCCCAGGGTAAAATCGACCATGTGTTACATCCCGCCTTTTTGGAGAAGCTTGGGTAAATACTAGAGGAGTAGAGCGGATCTACCCAGTGGAGATTGCTTCTGTCGGAGTCTAAACTTTCTGTAAAACTTTACGGTTAACTGCGTCTACTGGGCGATAAACAGCAGCAACGAACTTTGTTACAATTATAAACTCTGTGCATTTGTTGGAATAGCATAAGCTATCCACCCCCAGTTTCAGGCCAATACATTTTGGAATAGTCCAACATCATGAGATTGACCAATAACAGTCTCACATGGTGTTCTCTGTATTCTCATTGGTCAGGATAGACTTTGGCGCCAGAATTCAACAAGTCTATTTGGAGCCTCTTTTGGTTTTACAGAAAGTATATAAGCCAAACTTTTCGACCGATCATTAGTGAGCCCTCGAATTGCTAATCGAACCCACGCTAGATCTTATCATCTCCTTCGATTAGCCGCACTGCTCTTTCGCGCGCTTCAACAAACAATCATTCTACGTACTGACGCTACTTCGTCGACGACAGGCTCTACCTTGAACCAAGTAAATAATGGGGCGGAAAATCCATTAACTTTCTTTTTGCTGAAGCTAAATTCCGCCCAGCAAAAGTATAGTACCTTTTCGAGGGAACTGCTGGCAATATACCTATCGATTAGACATTTTCGTCACATACTGGAAGGAAGAAATTTTACTGTACTCACAGACCATAAGCCACTGATTTACGCTCTGCAAAATAAATCAGACCGACTCACGCCAAGGGATATCAGATACGTTGATTATATTTCTCAATTCACATCCGACGTTCAACACATCAAGGGTGAAAACAATGTGGTAGCGGATGCGCTAACCTGTACATCTTTACAATCTATTCACTCGAATAGTTTAGATTTTAACAGACTGGCGGACGAACAGCTGAGCGATACGGCCTTACCAAACTTACAGACCGATTCATCGTTGACGATTGTAAAAAAAACCATTACCTTTCACTGACCGTCTGATATACTGCGATATCAGTACTAGCGACATTCGTCCGTACATTCCATCTTCGATGAGACGGCAGGTTTTCGAACATTTCCACTCGTAGGCCCATACCGGTGACCGGGCAACGTTGCGAACCATATAAGCCAGATTTGTCTGGCCCGGTATGGCCACTGATATTAAACAGTGGGTCCGCACATGCACACGTTGTCAGGTCACGAAAGAGAATAAACACACTCGAGCACCACTGTCGACCTTTCCGGACCTTGACGGTCGATTTACACATATCCACGTTGATCTGGTCAGTCCTTTAGAACGCACGGAAGGTTACGAATACATCTGAACAATCATCGATCGTTTTACGCGTTGGCCTATGGCCATACCTCTGCAGTCGACCACCGCAGAGGTAGTGGCCAACGTGATATTTACACAGTGGATTACAAATTTTGGTTGCCCGTCAGTAATTACTACTGACAGGGGGACTCAGTTCCAATCGTCTCTATTTCTAGAGTTCACGAATCTGTTAATTATAAAACATATCAAAACAACAGCATATCACCCATGTGCCAATGGAATGATCGAAAGATTCCATAGGCAGCTCAAGTATGCGCTAACCGCATCTACTAAGGGTGGAGAAACTTCAATTTATAACGCTTACACTCAATTTATAATGCTTACACTCAAGAATATCATCAAAGAGGATCTTAAGTGCACCAGCGCCCAGCTTGTTTACGGCACCACCCTCTCACTGCCAGGTTATATTTTCAACCCCACGACTTCTGATTTTCCTAGCACGCATTTCATGGCGAACCTGCGCAATAAAATGATGGACATTGTATATACACCAACAAAGGTCTATCACAAGTTTTATTATATACCATCAGATCTCTATTCGACAGATTCGTGTACATGCGAAAGGACTTGGTGAAGAAACCTCTAACCCCAAATTACACTGGCCCACACAGGGTCGTTTCCAAGTCCGCCAAGTATTTCACCTTGGACCTTTGGGGTAGACAGACAACCGTTTCAATAGATCGTCTTAAACCTGCATACCTGGATTGCAGTGATACTTCGTCTCAGTCATTCTCGTCAGCATCTTTATCATCTGTACCTGATTCATCATCTGTCAAATTCTCCATCATCACTTCCGCCAGCATCCTCAGCAGATTCGTTACCAGCATCACAAAAACCACAGAAAACGAAATCTGGAGGAGGGTGTATTGGCCTGTAAAGTTCAAGACTTATGTAACATATTAAGTTCCAGTTGGTTCAACTGACCCTTAATCTGGTGGGGGTGGTAGTTGTTGGAATAGCATAAGCTATCTACCCAAGTTTCAGGCAAATACATTTTGGAATAGTCCAACCTCATGAGATTGACCAATCACAGTCTCACATGGTGTTCTCTGTATTCTCATTGGTCAGGATAGACTTTGGCGCCAGAATTCAACAAGTCTATTTGGAGCCTCTTTTGGTTTTACAGAAAGAATATAAGGCACACTTTTCGACCGATCATTAGTGAGCCCTCGAATGCCGGATGAGTCCACGTCAGTCTTTTCTTTGAATTTATGTTACGGAGTACTACCTTTTTGACCTCTCGCACGTGGAATGTTTTGTTACCTGTGAGTACGTCATTTTGTTAAATATTGTTGTGTTTGTCTATGTTGCTCGTTTGGTTTATTTCCGGACTTTCGTAAATTTTTTTGTTTTGTGAGGTGGGGGCAAGCCCAATTATGGCTCCGTCTCCCCAGCCTTCTACTTCTTTCGGCGGTTGTGCCCTTCTTAAGCCCTTATTTAAATTGTCATCGATTGACGGAAAGTCAATCGAGGACCCTGCGAACTTCCCAAACACCTCCGGGGAACTTACACTGATAAGAAATACCGGGGGGTAATTTAAAAGCCTGGGATTTTATGCAGGGGGCCCTCTAGGCATTTCCTCAAATAAAAATGGCCCAAATGGGCACTACTTAGTTAAAAAAAGTTAACCAATTTTTGTGCTGGGAGGGTCCCTGTCATCCTTCACCCCTCATTGTATAGGGCTATAAAACTAACGTTCCCTACGAACGTCGGCGGCATTGTCCAGGATGGACGGATTACGTCCGATATTGGTACTGGTAGCCTAGGGCAATCCGTCGGGGTCCCTACTGCTATTGATTTCCGCCCTGTATGTGACCAGGAGCAATTTTTTGGCTTTCCCGTTTCAGGCTTAAAAAATGTCAATTAAGTTAGCCAGGTTGAATGTGAAGAGCCTTAGGGATCGGAGTAAGGCTGCCCGCCTGCTTCGGGACCTCTTGTCCTTCGGTGTGGATGTCGCCGCGATCCAAAAGACTCACTTTGTTTGCAAGGCCGATGCCTGTGTGATGTCTAAAACTATGTCGTCTATTCAGCATATGGGAACCGGCTGGCCAGAAGAGTTTCTTTACTGGTTAAGCGTACCCTGGACGCGAAGGTGGATCTTGTCCATGTCGGTGCCGAGGGCCGGTGGATCGTGGCCGATATTGCAGTGAAAAGCAATGCGTTTCGACTGGTTGCGGTTTATGCGCCCAACGCCCGGGAGGAGCGCGTCTCGTTTTTTCGGCGGTTGGAGCCCTTCCTGGTTGATTCAACGCGACTCGTCTTAGTGGGGGACTGGAATGCCATCCTGGACCCCAAGCTGGATAGAGGGTGGGGAGCTAGAGGGAAGGCACGTGATCGTAGCTTGGTCGATCTCATCAAAGATTTCGGTCTTGTCGATAGATACCGGGTCGATCACAAGGGTGGGAAGATGTGGACGTGGGCTAATAGTTGGCCTTCTACTAAGGGAGCTAGCTACCTGGATAGAATGTTAATTCGTGCAGCCGACAAGAATAGTTTTAGGTCTTTCACCCCCAAGTTCAGCAAACGGCTCAAACTAGATAAGGCTGACAAGGTGAAGACACTTAGAGCTAATTACTCCCGGGTGGTGGCTGGTGGAGATCCCCTAGAGATAGCTGTAGCTAAGGAGGCCGTGGAGCGGTCGAATAGCGATCGTTACATTGGCCATGTAATTAGACATAGGTTAAGCAAGATGTCCCCCGAAGCTGAGAACATGGGCGCAGAACTGCGCTAGGAAGAGATTCGCTGAGGCGGCGACCGGTACATTCGAGAGGTTCGCAACCCGGAGGGACATACTCTTCGGTCGACTGACGAGATGTGCGAGGCGTTTCGGCGGCATTTCTCGATCCTGTTTACCAAGGAGCCTGGTTTCCGTGATGAGGAGTTTCGTAGCTATTTGGCTGACTTCCTCCGGCTTTTGCCGGCCGATGCAGCGAGCTGCGAGGGAGAGATTACGGAGGGCGAAATCTACGCGGTTTTGAAGAAGGTCGGCAGAGGCAAGTCGCCAGGTCTTGATGGTTTGTCCTATGAATTGTACATCTTTGTCCCGATTTTGACTGTCGTGTTCAACAACTGGTTCTGGCAGGGGTCCATCTCCAACCGGTTCACCAGGGGTGTGATCACACTGTTGAGAAAAGGCAAGGATGTGGGGAAGGAGTTAGAGGGTTACCGGCCCATAACTCTTCTAAACACAGAGTTAAAGATTTTGGCCAAGCTCTTGCAAAATCGTTTGCAATTAGTTGCCGAGTCTCTGTTGGGACCGGAGCAGACTTGTGCTGTGAAGGGCCGAACAATTCAGAGCAATCTGCATCTGATACGCACGATCACAGAGGGGATAAAAGACGACGAACAAGCCACGCTGATCAATTTGGATCAGTCCAAGGCATTTGATAGGGTTGACCATCGTTACCTGGCGGCTGTCCTGCAGGCCGCTGGATTCAAAACCAACTTCCGCCGCTGGATTAGCCTCCTGTATCAATCCCCCACGGCTGTGGTACAGGTGAACGGAAAGTTGTCGGGCGTTCTGGCGCTGTCTAGGTCGGTCCGACAGGGTTATCCACTGTCGACCCTACTTTATGCTTTGGCGTTGGAGCCCCTCCTTCGCCGGCTAAGGGACAGGGCGTGCAGTCCGGCTCTACGTGGAATCGCTCTCTGGTGGTGCTCGAGCCAGGGTTTCCGCGTACGCCGATGGCGTCACTACTTTCGTGTCCTCCCGGAGTGACATCGAGGTGGTACAGAAGGCGTTTGAACGGTACGAACAGGTGACAGGGGCCAAGATTAACCGCAATAAGTCGTCTGGCTTGCGGTTAGGTGCCTGGAAGTGTGTTACCCTCCCGGGGGCCTTCGACTGGACGGACGGCTCGGTCCGCATTTTTGGAGTGTGGTTCGGGCCCGACCTATAGTTGGAGAAAAATTGGTCTGAAGTACTAGCGAAGGTCGGCGAGTTGGCCAAGACTTGGTGTCGAAGGAATTTGTCCTTAAAGGGTTTGGCTGAGGCGTGTGCTACATACGTCTTTCCCATTATCCTTTACCGGTTGTCAGTACTTCCACTTTGTAAACGGCGTAGGGAGGCGATCGAGCGTTTGCTATTCTCCATTCTGTGGAGAGGACGCAAACACTACATCGACAAACGTGTCTGTTACCAACGTCCGTGTCATGGGGATCTGAGAATGTCGTACCTGATGGGCCACAAGGTTGCGTCAAGGTTGGTTTTTCTCAGATGAGCGATTTTGGAAGACTCATTGGTTCCCTAGCCTTACTACCCCCACCCATCTCGAGGCAGTGCCGTAAGCCTCGAGGGCGATCGAGTTTTCTCCTTGAATGTCTGGTGGCCCTGCGGGCCATTCCACGGTCCAGTGACCTAGGAGAGTCTTCTATCGTGGGTTAGTGGAGGACGTCGCGAAGGATTCATCACGTGATGTGCTCCGCTTGTCGGAGGATGAGTTTCGCTCGTTCTGGTCTTGGGCGCCAGGTACCGGTTATCTCAGCAACTCTGAGTTTTCGCTCACCTGGCGATTGGCTCGAAATCGGTTGCCTCTCAAAGACAGATTTGCCAAATTGTGAACACTGTGACCTTGGCTTGGAAGAAACGGCTTCGCACGCCTTCTACCATTGTTCGCGGGTTCGTCCTCTATGGGACCGGGTGTCGGCGAGTTGACTGCTCGTATCGCGCTGCGAGAGCTTGTGCTCATTGATCGTGCATTCGCCTGCGACAATGTGTCGCCCCCGTTTTCTGGGATGAAGCGTATGGTGTTTCTGTCGCTGCTAGTCACGGCTCGAATGGTGATTTGGACGACGCGAACGGAGGAAGTCTTGCGAGGTCAGCGTCTTTCACATCAGGATCTGATCCGATATTTTGAGCTGATGCTCAAAATAAAGATTAGAACTGATTGGAAACGTTTGACTTCGACAGACTTCAGCAAAAGGTGGGTAAATGTGGCGAGCCTGGTTCGCGTGAACGGGGCTAGTCTTGATTTTCTCTTTTAGATCTGCTGGTTACATCGGGGTGGATTCCTGTGGAACCCTCCCCTAGTAGCTCTCTTTTGTGTACCTAGTTAAAGTGAATGAATGTGTTCCTAGCCTGTACCCGGCTTTCTTTTTTGTTATGATCCAAGTCGAGATTCCCAACCTCCCCAGTTTGTTTTGGTCTCCTTTTATCTCGACTGGTTCAGCCTTTTATTGTCCCATTCCATTAATTTTTTTTTACCCCCTCCCCACTCCTTTAGCGAGTGTGCTTCTTGATTTCGTCGTTTGGCGGAATACAGCGGCCACTCTTTTTTTTCTGGGATGGACGGGTCTTACTAATATTGTTTATTATTTTAGTTCAAATTTGTTGTGTTTTCAGTTTATTTTTTGGGTTCATCCCCCTCCCATCATTTCATTTTTCATTAAATCTTTTAAATTATATTTTATATTGTATATAAATACATTTTTATTGTCATGGCTTTTCCCAGTTTTTAGGAGTCCCTCGTAAATACGTGGTATTGTGGTGTATGAAGGATTGGGAGATGATGGATGGGTCCTTTTGGTGATAGAGCAAATTGTAATGAGTGAATGGGTCGTGATAGTGTTTAGCTAGGTATAGGATAGTTAACTGAAGTCCACCCTCTACCCCTTCCCCTTTTTCGGCCTTGTGCCACAATTTGTGTATTTTTACATGAATAAATATTGTGATTCCTTCTGCCTCCAGAATCCACGTCACTCGCGCCTTTAAATCTTTGACGCCGCACTCTTACTTTCGCGCGCTTTCAAAATTCCTCTCATACTATCATTAACACTAGGCTCGCATTCTCGAATCACACATATCACTCTCAAACATACTTGTTGCATTCATCACAAACACATATTTTTTTCTTTCAGCGAAAGACTCATTTTTCCTGATTCAAGAACTTTCATCGAACTCGTTTTTGTTCTTTATTCTATCACGAACAAATACGTCGAGAAAAACCCAATCTACATAAGAAAGATTAATGTTCAGATCCACTTAATACTAGTTACATTATTCTGGCTGAACAAATGAAAGCTGAACATTTCTATATTTGATGTGATATCTATTCGTTTCTCTGTTCTTTTAAGGTATGTAAATCTTGTTCTTTTGCATTTCGAACTCTACTGCAAAATTCTGAACTTCCTAATTTGTGATGCTATATGAAAGACTGTTCTAAACTATGTATTCTGATTACACGTCAAATACAGTTTATTTCCGAACATTTAATTTTGTGATATTACTTGAAAGACTGTTTCTAAACTCCGTATTTTGATTACACATCAAAATACAATTTATCACTGAACTTTAATTTGCCGATTATAAATTCCTGAACTTTCTTATCGTTTATCAGTTTGCTTATAAAATTTCTGATTGTTATTTTTAATTTTGTTGATATAAATTACTGTTTGTTCAACTCAACAAGTCTCCGAATTTATTTGTTTAATGTGTTGTTTTGAGAAATTTAAATTATAAATGTTAGTGGATGAATGATCAATCACAATCACACCTCTGGACACCCACAACAGGTTCTTTTGATGAATGTGTAAATTGTAATGTAATGTATGATTGGGTCGTGATAGTGTTTAACTAGGTATAGGATAGTTAAGCGAGTACCACCCTCTACCCCTCCCCTTTTCGGCCTTGTGCCACAATTTTTGTATTCTTTACAGAAATAAATATTGAGCCCTCGAATTGCTAATCGAATCCACGCTAGATCTTAACATCTCCTTCGACTAGCCGTACTGTTCTTTTGCGCGCTTCAGCAAACAATCATTCTTTCAAGTTCAACAGTGCTTGAGGATTTCTAGCAGCCACAGATCTATTTCCTTTCGCGAATCAGTGCCCCCGACGGGAGATTCGGTCACTCACTAACCAATCAACTGGCAGAGCGCATTAATTCCTTCTTCCTCTCTAGAACTATTTTCCTAGTCCATTTTGGTAGAACGGACAAAAGGCAGAGAGCCATGAGTCAGCGGGAGTAACAGACGTCTCTCTCACATCGCTGCCACTGATTCCCCTTGGAACACTTTCGCTGAAGAAGACGCTGCCGCTAGCTTCGCACACTCTTCCTACAAACCAAGTACCAGCCTACCGACCAGCGAACCAAATGGACACTTACATAATATCACTCTTGTACGTCTACTAAGAGAATAAAGCGTTCTTTGTTGTTGTTTAAAAAGGAAGTTTCGTAATTCATTTGTGTTGCCTAAAAATATAGTGTTGGGGAAATTAATCATTTCCCTTAACCCTAAAAATTGGTGACCACGAATGGCACCTTAGGATTGCGAAACAAATTTAAAAAAAATAACAACACGAAACTCGGCCTCCATTTTCGGACAACAGAACAAGCAAAGTTAAAAGGAGAGAGAGAAAAAAGTTTCCTGACTCAAAAAAAAAAAAAAAAATACAACCACCCACGAATTTTCTTTGTGACACACGTGTGCGTTCAATTCATTCGTCGGCTGAGAAGACATTGGCAAAAATTTTTGCTCTCAGTAAAATATCCATAAAAGAACCCTTTTCGTGACGGAGAAAGACTTTAAAATACTTCGTGTACGAAGCCATAAACGAAGAAAAAAAAATTTGTGGCAAGTAAAATAATCTTTCTAAACAGAGATATCATCTTTCGTTTTGCTAGACATATCGACGCCCATTCCCAAGTGGTCAAATAAGAAGATAAAAGATTCTCCCTTTACCCAAATAACATTTTTTTGAACACGTGCCTTTACAACAAAAACCCCAAAAAACTTTCCAACGAGGAAGTATCTTCTTTTCAGCCCGTCCACAAGAAAAACACCAACTCAAGCAAGCATAACGAACATTACATTTTGTTCAAAGAAAACAAAGTTTAAAAAGAAAAAATTATTACCCTCGGCTTGGCCAACAAGGCAGGAAAAAAAAAAATTTACTACTCTGCTCTTTTCAATTGACCACGTGGTACAAAAAATATATTTTTATTGCAATAACAAAAAAAAAAAAAAAAAGGAAAAATACAAGTGAGTAATACACTTTTACATTTTATTTTTTCGAAAGTTAAAGCTAAAAGAGCGCCTCCTTCCTTAACATTTAACTTTCCCGCCTAAATGGTGATTGGGCGACGCCATCTTTCATTCCAACTTTTGTTTTTAGACAGGCCTTGAAACTGACAGTTATCTCCCTTATTAAGGAACCTTAAAGCAGCACCTTTCTCTCTTTTAACACGAATATCACTATTTTCTTGTGTCTTTTGAAATGTTTTCCCTTTCGTTTCTTTCTCATTGAGACGTGTTTCTTTGATATTTTTTTTTTTGTGGTCTGTTAAGCTCTGTAGACGTAATAGCTTCCTCTGCAGATAAAGTGATGGAATTCACCAAGGGGCCTATTACCGCGTCCATTCCTCAGCCAAAGGCTGAAGTCTCTACCCTCTCTGCTGCTGGGAACACAAGCGAAGGTGCCACACAAGTGGCGATACTCAAAGCTTTAGTGCAGCTTACCAATGAAGTAAGTAAATTAACCGTAATCAATTCACAACCGCCTAGACGTCGACATAAAAGTCGTTCGCCATCCCCACACCACCGCCGCCATTCAAGCAAGCCAGGACTATACTATTATCACAGTTGTTTTGGCGCTAAGGCTCGGAGGTGCAAAATGCCCTGCTCCTTTTCAAACCAGGGAAACTTAAATCTGGAGAGCTGAGCACGGCACACTCTCCACAAGATTTATGTAACAACCGTGCCTATTTTATCACTGACTCCAGGTCCCAAGCACGTTGTTTGGTTGACACAGGAGCAGCTTGCAGTATCTGGCCACTGAAACTACTCACTGAGAAGCCGCCATTGTCGCCCATCACACTGCAAGCGGTAAATCACTCCCCTATTCCCACGTACGGTCAAATTTCTCGTTCTCTGGACTTGGAATTACGGAGAGACTTTACATGGATTTTTACTGTAGCTGATTTACCATACCCCATTCTAGGCTCGGACTTTCTGCACCACTTCAACCTTTTAGTGGATATGCGCAAGCGACGACTTATTGACGGCAATACGGAACTTTCCGTCATGGGTTTTAAGGCAAATATCTCACCTATCAGCCCGGTATTTTTCATTGCCGCCACTGACGACCCATACCAAACATTACTACGCTCTTACCCAGAGTTAACTAACTTAAATTTCGTTGTGAGCAAATCAACTCACTCTACAAAACACCACATCGAGTCCACAGGCGCTCCGGTGTTCTCACGCCCTCGCCGCCCCCCTGCTGATAAACTAAAGGCGGCGAAGGCAGAATTTAACCATATGCTGCAGCTGGGAATTATACGCCCCTCGTCCAGTCCATGGGCTTCCCCTTTGCATATGGTTCCAAAGCGTTCTGGAGATTGGCGTCCGACTGGGGACTATCGACGACTAAATGCCATTACGGTACCTGATCGTTACCCAATCCCACATATACAAGACTTCGCTTCATCCCTGAATGGTTGTAAGACCTTCTCCAAACTAGACCTCGTTAAGGCTTACCATCAGATACCTGTGAACCCAGACGACATACCAAAAACTACAGTAACTACTCCATTTGGAGCGTTTGAATTTTTAACTATGCCTTTTGGTTTGCGAAACGCGGCTAGTACCTTCCAACGCTTCATGGACGAAGTAGTGCGTGATTTGGACTTCGTCTATAATTATATAGATGACATCCTCGTAGCAAGTGCCTCACCTGAGGAACATGTTACTCACCTCCGCCTACTGTTCGAACGGTTTCAAAAGTACCAGGTGAGGATTAACCCTGGTAAATGTGTTTTCGGTGCTTCGTCGCTAACTTTCTTGGGACACATTATAAGCCCCGAAGGGATATCTCACTTACCTGAAAAAGTGAAGGCTCTACAAGACCTTCAACCACCCACTTCACTTCGCTAACTGAGGCACTTTCTCGGTCTGCTTAACTATTACAGACGTTTCATCCCACACTGTGCGGATCTCCTGTCTCCTCTGTCTGACATGTTACGTAACAGGAAAAAGAAAAATGAGCAGATTTCGTTGAATGACATACAGCTAAAAGCCTTTAACGAAGTGAAGAAGAAATTAGCGACAACATCGCTACTTGCACATCCTGTACCCGACTCCCAGTTTTCATTGGTCGTTGATGCATCGGGCACAGCTGTAGGTGCAGTTTTGCAACACCAACACCAACAACAGCTACAACCTCTCGCTTATTTTTCGAGACAGCTGAAACCGGCAGAACAACGTTACAGCACGTTTGGTCGTGAACTCCTGGCAATGTACCTCGCAGTGAAACACTTTCAGCATTCGCTAGAGGGCCGACAATTTGTGATCTACACCGATCACCGTCCGCTTACTTTCGCTCTGCGCTCAAAGCCGGACAGATATTCTCCTCGCGAAACTCGCCACTTGGATTTTGTTTCGCAATTTACAAACGATATCCGACATATCTCTGGTGAACAGAATGCTGCGGCAGACGCCTTGTCTCGCCTTCCCATTAATTCCCTGTTCTCACCTTCAGATATCGACTTACGACGGATGGCCTTTGACCAACCACGCCTGGACACCTTTGATCTATCGTCACCTGAATTTGCAACTTGCAAGTTCGCATACCTACCAGTGCCTACTGCAGACACGCAGATCATCTGTGACACCTCAACAGGCGCACCTCGACCTTTTGTTCCGATGACACATCGTAGGGTTGTTTTTGACACACTACACCAATTGGCACACCCCGGACCCAAAGCCACAGTGAAGCTGATTGCAGCTAGATTTTTCTGGCCAAACATGAGGCGTGATATCACTGCCTGGACACGTTCTTGCGTATCCTGCCAAAAATCAAAGGTGCACAAACATATCCGTGCACCCCTCGGAACATTCAGCACCCCAGACGCTCGGTTCAGCCATGTCCATATTGATTTGGTTGGACCATGGTCGGTCAGTCAGGGATTTACTTACCTCCTGACCTGTATAGATCGCTTTACACGGTGGCCCGAAGCTATTCCCCTAAAGGACATTTCAGCTGAATCCGTAGCGCAAGCCCTTATATCAGGCTGGATAACGCGTTACGGAGTTCCTACAACTATTACCACTGACCGTGGCAGACAATTTGAATCCCACCTATTCCAGGAACTTTCCAAAACTTTAGGGATCAATCGAATTCGAACTACGAGCTATCACCCTGCTTCTAACGGGACGATAAAACGCTTTCATCGCCAATTAAAGGACGCATTACGTGCCTATCCTGACCAACAGCGATGGAGCGAATATGTACCTGTTGTCCTTCTTGGCTGTCGTGCAGCTATCAAAGAGGACCTAGGATACTCTCCAGCAGAACTTGTCTATGGAGTACCTCTATCATTACCAGGTCAGATGTTGAACCCTATAGATTTAACAGGAACAGATCCTGCCTTGTATATAAACAGACTGCGATCTTATTTTGGTAATCTCCCACCAATGCACCCTAGGGAACAGACCATCAAATCATCAGTCCCAAAAGATATTTCTTCATGGACTCACGTTTTTCTAAGAAGAGACGCTGTCAAAGTCCCTCTCACTCCACCTTACACTGGCCCTTACCGCGTGCTTTCACGCACTGACAAACTTCTCACCCTTGACATTAGTGGCAAAAAAGAAACTGTATCTATTGACAGGGTGAAAAGAGCCTTTCTTAACACAAACACACAAGAGCCACATATTCCCCCTACTTACATACATGAACATATCTTTACACCCATTGAAAAAAATACGATGCCAACAGACAACTGTCACCACCACACGCAGTGGTCGACGAGTACATTGGCCCAAAAAGCTCTGTAAAACTGTTTATATATAAATTGTACCCTTCTTTGTTTTATGGCCGCTATCTTTTTCTCTGTCGGCTTTCCGCCTAAGCAGGGGGTGATGTAGCAGCCACAGATCTATTTCCTTTCGCGAATCAGTGCCCCCGACGGGAGATTCGGTCACTCACTAACCAATCGACTGGCAGAGCGCATTAATTCCTTCTTCCTCTCTAGAACTATTTTCCTAGTTCATTTTGGTAGAACGGACAAAAGGCAGAGAGCCATGAGCCAGCGGGAGTAACAGACGTCTCTCTCACATCGCTGCCACTGATTCCCCTTGGAACACTTTCGCTGAAGAAGACGCTGCCGCTAGCTTCGCACACTCTTCCTACAAACCAAGTACCAGCGAACCAAATGGACACTTACATACTATCACTCTTGTACGTCTACTAAGAGAATAAACCATTCTTTGTTGTTGTTTTAAAAGGAAGTTTCGTCATTCATTTGTGTGCCTAAAAATATAGTGTTGGGGAAATTAATCATTTCCCTTAACCCTATAGATTCTTGGTTCACTCAACCTTATTTCACATATCGACAAACAATTTTCATCAGTTAAGAACTTTACTTAATCTTGCCAAAAACACTCACTGACTATTTTCATAGTTTCCTGTAATTACATTCATACTCACATTCAACCCGATATCTTTGAACGATAAAAAAGTATTATTTCTGTTCATTATTCTACCCATTACATTCCTATAAAAAATGAATATTGAATAATCTTATAATACACGTTAAAGATAAAATTGCATTTATTTGAATATTTCGGCTAGGTATGTAAATTCCTACTTTTTTCTGCTATCAACTTTTTGTGTAAATATTACGAACATTTATTACGTCCACTTTGGTTGGATCTTGTTTGAAGAGACTCTAACGAACTGAACTTTTCGTTATCACACAATTACCGTTGAACATTTCATTCTTGACTATTTATTTGTATATAAAATTATTATCTTAACCTTTTCGTCAATTCGACACAACTCGTCGACATCATATGTGAATTGCATTACATTTCAACAGTTGTTATTTATTCATAAAAATTTATCTTTGTTTGTGTTTGCTTAACAATTTGTTCGTCTTAATTATTTCTGCGGTTTTGCCTTTCGTTGATCTATTGTGATTTTTCTTAAATGTTGTGGATTTGGGAATGAACATTGCACAACCTTGACAACATTATCCGTATATGATTATCATCATAATTATAAAAATTTATCCCGACTACAAGTTCACAACACATTCAATCGCTATCGTCGTGTAACAACGTGTTACTGTGGTGATACCACCAATCGAGCAAAAGCGAGCAAACCGGATGTTGGTTCTTATGCCGACCAGAAAGCTAATGAATAAAAAGTCGTCGTACGCAAGTGGATTGGCGCAGATGTTCCGGTTGAAAAATAAAAATTAATCAAATATCAAATTACCATGTTTATTTATCAGCCAATGAGAAGCCCGGAACCAAATACAAGGATGAAATGCGAAACGACCAGCGTTTTGAGCCAGAAGGAAAAATATAAAAGCAGTGACAAAAAAGGCACCCAGACGGACAGGCACAGACAGAGGAGAAGAGAGAGTAATTAGTTTCTTCCTTGACCTATGTCAAGCTGCTACTATGTTCGTCTCCTTCTTCCTGCCCTGTTCTCAAAGTACTAACTGACCTTTTCTAAGACATTCCACAAACCAACTTGCTGACCTACTGACCTTAGAAACGGTAACTTGATAATAAACATTAATCATACTACCCAGCTTTTTACCTTTCAACGTTATATCTTCCTTGAACATTCGTTTATCTCCTTCAGCTCATTATTATCCGCCATAAACTCTTTCGAACTTCGTTGGACCTTTATTCCAAGTATTGTTTTAATTGTAAAACATTAATCAAAATGTATAAATGTTATTTTACACTCAAAATTGCCTTTCTTGAATTTATAATCTTTTATGAATTATAGTGGGCTATCTTCCCACAAGGCCAAATTCCGTTAACCTACTACGGAATCCTAATACCCCTCACTACAAATGAAATAAAAGAAGAGATACCCGCTATATTACCAATAGTTGCGTGAAAACGCAACATCTCACTTTTCTTCGCTACATATTTAATTTAGTAATGGGTTCTTGTAGTTTCCTTTTCATGTTTGTTATAGACTGTCATCTCCAAGTTGTTAAGACTTAAACAAAAGAAATATATGTAATCCATTTACGATCTAAACCTGAAATCTAGCTGCAATACCAAATTCATTTTCCACTTTTTGGAATTCTCACATTTTCGTGGCTAATTGGTTGGTTGGTTATCCTTCCATTTAAAAACAAACTGTTTTTTATGCAGTTACCTTCTTTTATGAATTTTGTTCAGTGTAGGCATTTATTTACTAAGTTTACCACAAGTTTGGGGCGCCTAGTGAGGATAGAACTCGTTACAATCTCTGAAATTATTATCAATCGGGCAGGAATGGTAGAACAAAATAAGTATTACACCGCTTTTGCTTTCTCCGGCCATTTTCATCAAGCAGCAAAAATCAAAATCAAAATAGTGATACCTTTTCATGCCATGTTTTTACTTTATGAATTTATCTGTTTTTGTTTTATTCTGATTTTCAAAGAGTGACACATTTTTATGGAATACATTGTGAAATTGCCGAATTATTCTGTCTGTAAAAAAAAATTACGGGCTTTTCTTAATAAAAAGAATGAGTGAATCTTGCTTGCTTGCTTGCGATTTATTGAAGAAAGGAAAACAACTGTAAGTATTATTAATTAAAAAAAATCTTAGTTTAACTCACTTGACAAATTTAATCAACTTATAATAAGTTTTTTGAATTATGTATACTATAGTAGTGCTATGTGATGAAAATGGCGTGAGATGATAAAAGAAGGAAATCATTCCATATTGTCCCGCCGATTTAAAAAAAGGAAAAAAAAAAAAAAAAAAAAAACAGTTAAAAAGGATTGTAGAAAATTTGGATGTTACAAAACAAATGAAATCTGTACACTATACAATGTTATACAATTACAATGTATGTGTAGAACTGGAGTTATTATTATAAAAAAAATACATTTTTTTTACTACATATTTTCAATCAATGGTCAATATTTTTTTTATATGAAAATTACACTTTTTCTGTTAATTTTTATACACTGATTTCCATAAAAAATCAAAAATATATTCTCTTTAAAAATAAATAGAACTTTAATTTTTTTCTAATGAAATTGCCTGGATTTTATTTTAAATATTTTAAGATGATTATCGGGAGTGTGTTTAAAGAGTAAAAAAAAAAAAATAAAGAATACATTTCTTTTCATTGGAAAATTAAAAGCCGTAAGTAAAATAAAATAGTAAAAAAGAGGTATGTATTGGCTTTTTTTGGTGACTAAAACTTTATTGTAAATATTTACACTTTATTGCATTTAGCACTTTATTGTTCGAACTTTTTCTTTATTTTTCTTTTTTATTTCTTACTGTTACATTCACAACGTTTCGGCCGTTGTAAACTCCGTCCTTGTTCAGGTCAGGTGATATTTGTTGGATTTTCGAACTGTGCTCACGGGGGTAGGTTGTTGTTATAATTCCACGTACTATGCCTCGGGTATTAAAGGACACAGCTTTTTCGTGGATAAAAAAACGTTGGTTGATTGATTCAAATCAAAGTGTTAAGATTTCAACCTCTGATCTCTGTGGAAAGAACAAGAACTTAGAGAGTATAATCAAGGCAAATTAACTAAAACTATAATAGAAGGGCATGGTCCATGGAATTAGACTAAATAAATGGTTTGGTTTGAAATGCCAACAAAGCTAGCGTGTATAATGGCTGAAACGTTGTGAATGTGACAAGAATGTGATAAGTAAAATATTTGTTCATTTTTATTTGATTCCAAGTGTTTTCATGGCTCTCCACAGATTTCATTTTTTTTTATTTGTGAATTGCAATGATTTCTTGGGAAGTGGTTTCATGTTGCTTTCTCCACAGTTTTCAATTCATAGTAATCCTTCTAGAGTGGCTTCTACTCAAGGCTAAAGAATTTAGTCTATGCTTTATTTAACTCATAGTTGAGGGTAGAAAAGATGGAGGGTGCCACATGTGGCCTAACCTGTTTGAATGTGTATATTTATAGATGTAAGTATTCAGCTATTTTCAATCACCTGAAAAAGGCTGGAGCATAAAATGTCCAAAACATTGTGAATATGGCAATAAAGATGCTGACAATAGTCCAAACAATTTAAATAGCATACATTCCATCATCACTCGATGTACCAATTACAACCTCCACAGGGTTACCCACTACTTGATGGAGATGGAAAAGATTTCTCACATGACACAGTATTCCTTTTCTGTATTTACTTGTGCATCAATTGAATGATGTTTTTACCAGCACGACATCTCTTTTTTATATATTTCCTGTCTTATGTTCAGCCTCCAGCAGTGTGACGTTATCAACACCTTTCACCCAGACTTTGTAAGAGTACAATGCACTGGCTGGAGTAGTCTCACTGTGAATACCATCCTTTGGTGCAGCATTGTACCAGTACACTGCTTTCTGGACAAATCGTTGCTTCCTGGCAGCAATCTGCTTTATGCTTCTGTATGAACATTCAGTAATGCTGTTTCCAGATGTCATATATGCACATCAGAATCCCAGGTAGATTCCCCAATCTTCAGCAAATGTTCTGAAATTCTTGCTGTTGAATGCTGTACTTTATCTGTCAGGAACACCTTTCAAGAAAGATTGCCATGTGATGCTGGATTAGAGCAGTAGAATCTTTACATGCTAAGAGTTGCCAAATCCTTAGAAGGTCCACATTATATGAGAGTCAAGTAATGGGTGATGTTCATCCCCAGTCTTTGCCATACATCTGCTACTCCCAATTTCCTTCTCTGCCATCAAAACAGTGCTGGATCTATTGATTGACATTCCAAAGAGGATCTAACAGCCAATCTGACAGCCTCTTTTGCTATGGATGGGGCAAACTTACTTAATGACGTAGGTTGTTCATCTAACACCAGGATGTCCGCAGTACAGCTATATTTTTTAATCTGGCTGAACAGACTCTATTCCACTGTCGGTTGCATCACATACCTGTAGCACAGGTTTGGCTTCATTTTTCATTTCCTTTAATATTTCCCTTGCATGAGCCAGCACTTGTTTAATGTCCATTTTCTCCATTCAACAGGATCCACAGACAAACATCTTGACACACTCAAGTCATTCCAGATTCTTACAATATTTCAAGAACACCTGGAATCCTCCAATCTTCCCGCTACACCTCTATTGTAGACAGCACTAAATTCTTATTTTGCTGGAGGACGAGAATGGCACTGTTCCAGTCAAACATTTCCACAACAAATGACCTGACTCTCTGTACCAGAAGCACATGATGTTTTTTAGGACTTTGTCTAAAGTTTCCTGGTTCATTCCCAGGTTTTGGCACTATGACTGACTGATTTGACCCAAAACTAATTCCAGAATTCTGATCCTGAACAATTCATTGTCAAATGGATAGTCAGTTAAGTGCTATATGATATATATATGCTTGGGTACTCAGTCTACTCAGTCATGAGTAGATTTTCCCACAGCAGATTGCCATTATTTTCTTCAGTAGACCAGTTGTCAATCTATCCTGCTATTCAACCCATAGCTGGAGGGAGAAGAGATGGATTAATACCTTTCCAAATAAGTAATACAACAAATTCAACTGTAATTTGAACTTGTCTCTCCAGTTTCTCATTTTGAGCAGATATCCATTACACCACAACACACATTCCATGGATAGAGAAGCTTGTTGTAATACATTGGTCCTCACTACCACATCTTTGTCCATGAAGCTCACAACTGGCTCATTGAAATGTATTCTTTACCATCAGTAATCCTTGTTTCTGCTAAAGAAAAACCAGTTTGTTTTTATATTGATTTTTCTAAGTGCAGCTTAGATGTGGCACAAGGCTGAAAGTATGGGGCATCCAGTGAGGATCAAACTCACTACTTAATTGTAATGATTTTAGTGAGACAAACTTGCTAACCATTACATCATGTTGAGGTGCCCCTGTCAGTTATGCAGATTTTTTCCATGCCTGCATATAGGCATTTAATTAGTCCTAAGGCACTAGGCAATTTACATGACCGTATATGGCACAGGTACCTCTTTCATCAGGGAGATAGGCCATGTCGATTATATGTGAAATTCTCACTTTGATTGTGGACTTGAATTTTGCCTTCAATTTAGCGGTGATTATTTTGATAAAATGTGATTTTGTTTAGGTATGATTACAGGATTAAAAAGGGTTATATACATATATAATGCCCTTTCTATCAGCATATTGTTCACCAAAACCACATATAGCTTTTTTCTTTCCCTTCGGTTGCCTGAACTATTCAACACTGTGGTTAATCGATGAGTTGATTTCTTTATACTTGATCTCTTCTGTCCCATGTTGTGATTAATTGATTGCAGACAGGTCAAGATTTTTCATCAATATCCCACCTCGGTTCAATCCAAAGAGAGTGAAAGCATACAGTAATAATAAAAATAGTTATATAAATATTTGGAAAAGAATGATGAATAAAAAAAAAATATTATGGTTAATCTTAAGTATATTATACAATGACTTCGTTAGTAGTGTGCATGCAGGGTTGTCAATTTAAATTGTCCCCAAATTGGATGCAACATTTGGTTAAACTGGTAAGTGTTGGCTGGAGTACAGTCAACAGTTTGTTCAGTTGATTTTTGGTAATTTTTTGGTAAGTCTGGTTCAAGGCTGATGTGTTGGAGTTATGCTCAGTCAAATCTCTATCCATCCTCTTGGCCCAAATCTTGGATTTCTCTCTGTGTCTCTTTGTGCATTCACTTTCATTGGTATTGACCCTGGACTGGTGCAGAGGCAGGCAGTTAGTAAATTATATTTCCAACTTGGTTGTCTCCCCCCCTCTCGGGTAATGGTTGCATGCAGGTCCCACTCCTCCTCCTCTGTATTGCTTCCACACAAAATTTTCTGGTTTCCTTTCTCAGATGAATTGTTCAACACTTGTAAATTGTTTTAGCCAAAACAAATTTCGCCAGCTAAATTCCCTTATGGTTTCGGATCTTGAATACCTGACTTTTCGTCAAGTAACTGTTTTCTTACCTTTTAACTGGCACTTAGAGTTTTTACAGTTTCTTTCATCGGCCAACTGTCAACACCTAAATTAGATCTGTCCCCGGCCAGACATTTGACTTGGAACGGAGTTTTAATCCCTGGGAATATTTTTATACTGGTTAACTCTTTTCATGAGATTTATATCAGTATACCTATCTGCATATCTAAGTAATAAAATTTATTATTAATTACTAGCAACCAAATTGTGTCACATCTATATATATGTATAATTATTAACGAAAATGATTATATTGACATGTCTAATAAAAAATTCAGGTTTGAAATGATTTGAAGTAATATTTTTTATTCAACAAATTTCAAGGTCTTAATAGCAAATTCTAAATTATTATGAAAGAATTTTTGAAAAGTGTATAATATCTATTTTTATTATAAGTATATAATTTATGATGCTTTATAGCAGAGATAAAAAATTAAAATAACATCAATGTTTCAATGCTCAATTAGTGATTGTAATGGTGGTGTTTTGACAGTCGTCTCCTCAAAAATAAAATACATTAGAAATAAGTTCTATTTTTTTTTAGAAATTTCTTTGTGCATTTTCAGAAAGTTGTTTTAGGTTACTGATGTTTCCTTTTTAACCTATTAGCAAAAATGTTTTTGGCTGGGGTCACAAAAATCATTGAAAATTTGAAACTCAAAAGGTAAACTTTCTCAGGAGTGTATCTTGATGTTGGATCAAATGTTCCTTCAAAAAGGAACACAGTTTCATGGTATGTTAGTGCTGATGAAAATGGTGACTTATACAAAGGTATTTAGGGTTGAAGGAGACAGTGTCTTCTGTAGTTAAAGTCTGTCCTGAAGTGACTGTTACTGGTGACTGGCTCTCTCAGGAAATAATTTCTTGCATACCACAGGTTTCAAATGCAGGATTTAATATAAGGGCTAGTAGCAGACAACTATTCTGAAAATTTAAATGCTTACAAAATTTTATTAAACAAAGTTGAAGGAGATAAAAAACATTTATTACTTTTCCAGATTCTTCCCTACAAATCTTTCTCTTTTTTGTCACTGTTTATTTGTTGAAGAATATTTGAAACAGTTTTCTAACCAAAAGCAAGTTTGTGTTTCCTTTTTTTGATTTTAATATTTCAGGCCTTCATCTATCTTCCCAGTCAGGGATTTTAGTCATAAAGTATATGACAAGGACAAGTTTTTAAATGCTACACTACGAAAAGCACCAAAACTAACTTTCAAAGCACTACATTCCAGTGACAATAAGTAAAATGTCAGTTTAGCTATTGCTGTATTTCACGAGACAACAACTGCTGCTTGCAAAAGCTATTTTCTGGAATGAATTAATATTGCAAATTTTTTCAAATTGATATGAAGCTGTTGGACAATAGCCAATTCTAATCAAAGATTTACACCTAATTTTTTAAATAATGCTGTTGCTGCAAATGATGGTAAAATCAACTTTTACCAAAAATTTTCTGACTGAGTTGAATCTTGGTCAAAAGTTTCTAACTTTTGCTTCACTGTGCAAACTAGCAAAGCATTTGTCAAAACATTGAGAGCGCAAGCAATGCGTATGCAAGAATTACTAAATGATGGGTTAGATTTCAGACTGATCTTAAAAATCGATTTTCACAAATGAGTGGAGGAAAATTTTCCAAATGAGTGGAGGAAAATTTTTGGTGAGCCTTCACCAAAAATTTTCAGCAGTGAAAAGATTTTAATTTGTAGGTTGCTTTTAAAAGAAAATATTAACATTTAGAAGGAAGACCTCAAGCCATTGCAAAATGAAAATTTAAGTAATCTTCTTGATATTTTGTCCAAACATTAATCAGAAATAAATGAACTGTGTTTATTATCTGACAGCATTGTGGTCCATTGAATAGCTGGATATGTTGCAAAAAACTTTTGAAGCACTTTAACTGTGATGTTTGTTCTGTATTTATGGTTGGCCATGATATTGAGATCACTGAGAATCATTACCTTGATTGATTATCTCGAGGAGGTTTGACAATTCCATCCACTCAAATTGCTGAATTTATTTGTTCTTGCTTTACAATTCTGGATTTTTCTAGTCAATTCATTAAAAAACATAGGCAGTCTACATCCAGAAAGTCAGCAAAAATAAATTTGGAAACTTATTCCCTAATGTATGCCTTTACATGTGAGCAGCACATTGAAAAAGGGTATAAATTTGCAACAAAAATTGTTATAAATATATTCTATAACAAGCAAAAGTTTTTAAAAAATGGCAACGATGAAAAGAAAATTTAAATTTAGTGCCTTTATTCTATTTAAAATTTTTACTGATTTTCTTGTGCTTTGTAAAAATATTTTAAAATTCTTATGATGAAAATAAAATGCCATTTAATAATCTTACAGCATTATGGCAGAGTGAATTACAATTTACTTTTCTTCTAATCTTTACTTATTTGTATTCATGTGCATTGTAAATAAACTTTGATATTCCTCAAAAAAGACATCCTTCTAATAAAATCTTAGGGAAAAAAATCTGTTGTCTATTCAAATAGTTTTTTCATATTTGTAAACAACAAAGATCAGAGGAGACAACTCAGAGTTGATTTTTTTTGTTTGTGTATTATAATGAAATAAAAGGAAAAATACATTTAACTAATGAAAACATTTTACTTTGGACAGAATAACAAAAATATGTAGGTAGAATTTATTCATGCATTATTTCAGATGTTAACATACATTCAAAGAAAGCAAGTTCTGAGTTACTTCCCTTTTCTTTGAATTTCAATGGCCTCTTATAATTGTCACCTCGTGTGGCATATTAGGCTGTATATATTAGTAGGCCATGTGGAAATTTTATAATAAAATATTAACTAGACTGTGATATCACAGTAAAGAATTCTTATACAGATATATCAAAACTTTCATTCATTCTAATAATGTATATATATAGAGAGAGAGAGTAGAATCCAGTTAAATCAAATATCAGTTCCAAGAAATTGTTATTTGGTAGGACTTATTGTGCAAGAACACAATCAGATTTTTAAGTCATATTGTCTTTTTATAAGAAATGACTACTTTATAAGGACCAAAATTCTTGATCCCAGTATGTAAAATCCAATGTATTTAAAACACTTTCTGAAAGTTATTTTTAAAATGTTTTCTACTAAGTTGTATTAATATCCAGTAATTCTGTAATCTATTAACTTAAATAATTATTCCTATTGACATTCAAAAATTCAAAAGATTATAATTTTCAAGGAAAAGTTAACTGAATTAAAGACTTGAAAACCTAGAAAGAGTATTTTTAATTGTTTATTTTTGTACTTTCAGATTATTTACAGAAGTGACAGAAATTGAAATGCTACACTCAAATACAGTTTTTCTGCACTGAAATTTGCATGGAAAACAAATTTTATACTGAATTTATGTTAAGAAAGAAAACAACTCAAATTTTGACAGGAGAGTTTGTATATATTTTCAGAAATGGAAACAAATATTGATGAAGACCTAAAATTATGTATAAAAACATATGGTGCAAAAAAGTGTTTTCACTGTGAAATTTGTGGATCAAGATTTTCAAAAACTTCACACTTGCAATCACATGTCAGAATACATACTGGGGAAAAACCTTTTAACTGTGAAATTTGTGGTGTGAAATTTGCACAAAATGCAGCACTAAAAATTCATATGCAAGCACATACAGGAGAAAAACCTTTCCACTGTGAGATTTGTAGTTTAAAATTTTCACGCAATTCAACATTAAGAATTCATATGCGCACGCATACTGGAGAAAAACCTTTTTATTGTGAGATTTGTGGTTCAAAATTTTCAACACGTTGGCATGTTAGGGCCCATGTAAGGACACACACTGGGGAAAAACCTTTTCACTGTGATATTTGTGGTTCAAAATTTTCAGATGATTCAAATTTGAGAAGACATATGCGAATACATACTGGCGAAAAACCTTTTGCTTGTGTAATATGTGGGTTGAAATTTTTAAATAGTTCAAATTTAAAAGGTCATATAGTGACGCACACTGGAGAAAAGCCATTTCAGTGTGACATTTGTGTTTCCAAATTTTCAAAAAATGCAGATTTGAACACACATATGAGGATACACACTGGAGAAAAACCATATTATTGCAAAATTTGTGGGGCAAAATTTTCACAAAATTCAAATCTGAAAAGGCACATGCAAGCACACAATGGAGAAAAACAATTTCTCTGTGATATTTGTGGTTCCAAATTTTCTCTGAATTCAAATTGGAAAAAACATTTGCAAACACATTCTGAAAGGAGATCTGTTCCACTTTAATAATTTGCCTTGGTAATTAGCCAAAGTTTAAATCTAAAAAAACTGTCAGTCAGTCAGTTAAGTGCCATACGTGAAACATGCTTGGGCGATCATGTCTCGAAAGAGACATGACTGACTGGGCAGAAAATTATCCCGCAGTAGGTTGCCATTGCTTTCTGCAGTAGACTGGTTGCCACCCAAGGCTATAGAACCCAATCTGTCCTGTTATTTAACCCATAACTGGAAGGAAGAGACGGATTAATACCTTTCCCAAGGGTATTTGCGCAGAAGTGAATGCAATGAATTCAACTGGAATTCGAACTTGGCTCCCTGATTTCTCGTTCTGAACTGATATCCACTTCACCACAACACAAAAAACTGTAAATTCATTAAAAAGAACTTGGTCAGTAACATTTAAGAATCAAAATATTTAGAATATGATAGAATAAATTCTTTGTTCATATTAAACTTACTAATCATACCACTATTATTCTGCAATATATGTGGCCTTATTTTCACACCAGATCACCAAAGGAAGCCAAGTGTTGGGCAGAGATGACCCACAGCTGATTTGTGGTTCATTGTTATTGCTGACCTGAGAAGTGAACACCTAGGAAATAAACTGTGTCTGGTATGTACACGAGAGAAAATTATCGGACAAATGAGTATATAAACAGTTGCTTCAGAGAGTGGGACAGTCTTTCATAAGTCACAGACAGAGAATGTAAGGTTCATGTATCAGAACAAGGTGTCTGTGGAGCTACACTATAGACTGACCAAGAGTAACTATTAGAGTTGGTAGTTGAATAAAATTTAATGTTATATATATAACATTAAATTCAAGTCTTGTGTTATCAGTTTGCCGATATGCTCACATTTTTATTACATTAAAATCATTTTCGTAATTCATCTTATGAGCATAAATTTTTGAAAGCTGATGCTAAAGTTTTTTTTATATATTTTTGTTATTTTTTAGTGCACTTCATGAAAATTAAGTCAGTCAAGAAATTTCAGATATGATAGTCTATAATTTACATCAACCTGAAAACATCCTGATATTGTACATAGAAATTAGTAGTAAATGTTTTTATGTAAATCTTGTAGAGATGATTGATCGAAGAAAAAAAAATCATAATATATTCATTTTTAATATTTGAAGTTGTATGTATACTTTTAGAAATTAAAAAAATTATGGCACTTCTAGGAGAATCAGATGACTTGTTATATTTGTGATTTGAGACAGTAAATTACATGTGTATAAGTAGGTAGGTAAAAAATGTTTTTTTTATTTTAAATGTTGATATTTATTTTCATATATATATATATAGTTATCCGCAGACAGATCTGTTTCACTGTATCACAGCTCATCAGTACAGCTAGACATCTGATTACTTATATAAATTGTTTTTCATTTAAAATTAATATAGTTTACGTTGCAACACAGAACTCTCTGATTCGAGATTTTTACTTCAACGTTTTGAATATAAAAAACAATGTATTTGTTATTTATGGATATGGGAAGACAGAAAAATTTGTGTGTGTTCAATTTAACTATTTAGAATAGAGATCCACTTTAAATTTGAAAAAAAGGTTATATTTTTGGGGAATATATGATTTCTTCTTTCAATTTTAATGGCAATAGTGTCAGCCAATCAAAACCTCTGTCTAGACTGCATTTCCGTTGATTTATCCATGATTGTTACAAGATTATTATTTTACTTTTCTCTGTATCCCAACATTTTCTAATACAAAAAAGAAAGAAAGAAAACGTTTTATATTTTTGATCTGACTTAAAGGGACCATTGAGTGTAATTATACTATTTTAATTTTGATTTAGAATGCATTTTATTTTAATTTTTCATAAAACTCTTAATTTTATTAATGTTATTATTATATTCTAATACAATTTTTAATATCATAATACAAAATTTTAATATCTATTTAATTATTAAAAATTTAAATATCTATTTAATTATTTTATTCTCATTTTAATTATTATTTCATAATATAAAACAAATTATTAGATATATGTAAGTTAATAGATTTTTTTTATTAGAAAAATCTTTTTAACCATATTCTAAGGTGAACATTTGGCAATATGACATTATGTTTATTTAATAGATAAGGGACATGGGTCATTTAAAGATTTACATATTCTAGCTTTTTTTTAAAATTTTCCATTTTAATGTGGGAGTTTTATTTGTTTCTTTTAGATACCAATAATATTTCAATAGGGATGTTCTATTTCTCTACTTATTATTAAATGAAGAAGTGTGTTGATAAAATCGTTTTTTCAGATAGTTCTTAGGACTACTCACATACATCTTTACATTACTAGGGTTTCCCATAGAAGGAAATAGTACATTGATATATATATATATATATATATATATATATATATATATATATATAATTTTAAAGCACAAATTTTGCTGTTTTGATTTCAGCTAATTTTCTTGTTATTGATTATTTTAGGCACTTTAAGTAAAATAGAAGCAGTTTTAAGAATGTTATTTTGTGACTTCAAAATAGGATATAAAGTAGCAGAAATTGCTTGCAATAACAACCTCCTTGACAATTGCTTGGTTATCAGCAAATCTACAGTTCAACAGGGAATGCCCAAATTTCATAATGGTGAAGATGCAGTAACTTGAGCCTTGAAGATGCAGCAACTCATCCTTTAACGACTACCAGTCATTATTGAAATGGACTTATATAAAATAATTGAAGAGATTGCAAAATAACTAAATATTGACTGCTGGAAATTTATATTGAATTGGAAAATCAAAATATGTTCAATATGAGATGAGCAATATTTCTAAAATTCACCTTTATGAATTCTGCACTTTTCCATGCAAAAACAATCCATTTTTTTAATTGCATTGTGACATGGGAAACTGAAGTGAGGTGGAAGCTCTAAAACATTCTCTCAAACCAAAGAAGCTTCATCAAAAGAAGGTTAGGGTCACTGTTTGGTGGTCAGTAAATGGAATCATCTACTACAAGGTTTTTAATCCTGGTAAGAAAAAAAACAAGTCACAACTGAAAAGTATTACCAAGAAATAAACAAAATGCACCAAGGATAACAATGTTTCAAATTTCTTTTTCTTCTATGTGCAGTGTCTTTTCAGGACATAGGCAATCATGGCTTTTCATACCTCCCTATCACTTGTAGATCTTAACACTCTTTCTCTTGTTACTGCTTCCAAACCCTGCTCTGCAATCCATTTGCTACCAAGTATGTTATATTTTACTTTCCCTTGTAACTCTATCTCTCCTGTGAATATCAGATTCTCCAAGCCCTCCTTCCTCATTAAGAAACTTCATTTGTCTTTTCCTGATGTTAAGTAGGTTTCCTTTTGACTTTGATCCTCTCTAAAACCTTGTTATTGCTTATAAAACTAAGCACATTTTTTATTTCTGCATTAAAATGGAAAATTTGAAGAAAACCAAACTGAATTTCATGTATCAAAATGAAAAATTACATAAATTTTTATTAAACTAAGCATATTTTTGTATTTCTGCCTAGTCATAAAATTTGAAAAAAAAAAAAAAATTCACCTATCAAAATGAAAAACAGCATAAATTCTTATAAAACTAAGTATATTTTTGTATTTTTGCCTAAAAATGTAATATTTGAAGAAAGACAAACCTATTTTCACTCATCAAAATGAAAAAGAACAGAAATCCTTTTTAACAAGATTCTTTTGTATTTCTGAAAAAAATTGAAAATTTGAAGAAAAACAAATTGATTTTCACATATTAATCTGAAAAACATCATAAATCCTTATGAAACTAAGCGTATTTTTGTATTTCTGTATAAAATAGAAAATTTCACGGAAAACAAAATTATTTTCATGTAGCAAAATGAAAAACAGGATAAATCCTTATAAAAGTAAGCATATATTTTATTTCTGCATAAAAATTAATAATTTGAAGAAAAACAAACCTACTTGCATGTATAAAAATGAAATATGGCAGAAAAACTAAGCCTATACTATTTCTGTATAAAAATGGAAAACTTGATAAAACAAACATTTTCATGTGAACAGCATACATTATTATTACACTATTTCTGTATTTCAGCATAAAAACAGAAAATTGAAAAAAACATACTTATTTACAGATATCAAAATGAAAAACAACATAAATCCTTAAGGATATTTTTTTATTTTTGCATAAACAAAACAATATGAAGAAAAATATATTTTCATATATCAAATTGAAAAACAGCATAAATACTTATACAACTAAGCATAGTTTTTATATATGCATATAAATAGAAAATTAAAAAAAACACTAAATAAAAATCAGAATAAATACTAAGACAAAGGATATTTTTGTATTTTTGCATAAAAATGTAAAATTTGAAGAAAAGCAAACTTATTTTCATGTATCAAAATGAAAAACAGCATCAATCCTGAAAAAACTAAGCAAACCTTGGTATAAAAATAGAAAATTAAAAAAGAAAAAAATGTATTTTCTCATATAAAACTGGGCATATTTTTGAATTTTTGCATATAATTGGAAAAAAAATGATGAAAAACAAACTTGTATCAAATTGAAGAAATACAATCTCATATTTTTGCATAAAAACAGAAAATTTAAAGAGAAATAAACCTATTTTCATGTATCACAATGACAAACAGCATAAATACTTAAGCATATCTTTGTATTTCCACATAAAAGTGGAAAAGTTGATGAAAAACAAACTTATTTCCTTGTATTAAATTGAACAAAAGGAAAATTTTTTATAAAACTAAGCATTTTTTTTTATTTCTGCATAAAAATGGAAAATTTGAAGAAAGACAAAAACTATTTTTATGTATAAAAATGAATACAGCATAAATCCTTATAAAACTAAGCAGATTTTTGTGTTTCTGCATGAAAATGTAAAAAGGTTGAAGAAAAACAAAATTATTTTCATCTATTAAAATGAAATATAGCATAAATCTTTATAAACTAACCATATTCCTGTATTTTTGTATAAAAATGGAAAATTTAAAGAAAAACAATCTTATTTTCATGTATCAAAATGAAAAACTGCATAAATATTTATAAAACTGAGTATATTTTTATTTCATCAAAAATTAGAAAATTTGAAAAAAATCAAACTTATTTTCTCGTATCAAAATAGACTAAATTCCTATAAAACTAAGTATATTTTTGGTTTCTTCATAAAAACTGAAAATTTAAAGGAAAATGAACTTATTTTTATATATCTGTTGTGGATTCCGGGTGATGAAGCGCACAAAATAATGAACAACAAAAACAGATATTGATATAGAAAAGTAGGTTATGAACGTAATATACAAACTTGAACGCAGGTTAGTAAATCCAGGAATACTATTAGTAAGAAATAAATATATACAAGTCTTGAAGTGAAGTCGTTGGAAATAGTATATCCATGTATATTATTCTAGCTGAGTGGAGCTCAGAGCTATTCTGACTTCTAATGCTGTAATCTCTGGGTAACTTCAGCATCTCTCGGTAACTTACGTATCAGTTCCGGTACTCTCTAATAACTCTAACAGATCTCAACTGCCCTCATATCTTACTATGGCAGGAGTATATGTATACTTAAGTCAAGTCCATTATCATATACAAAGGGGAGAGCCCACAGCAATATCAAAAAGAAAAACGGAGTAAATCCTTATAAAACACAGCCAAATTTTCTATTTCTGCATAAAAATAGAAAATTTAAAGAAAAACAAACTTATTTTCTCATATTAAAAATGAAAAACAGCATAAATCCTTATAAAACTAAGCATATGTTTTTATTTCTGTGCAAAAATGAAAAAGCTGACTCATATTCATGTATCAATATAAAAATAAACAGCATAAAATCCTTCTAAAACTAAGCACTTTTTTGTATTTCTGCAAAAAAATTGAAAGGAAAACAAAATTGAAAATAATTTCATGCATCAAAATGAAAAATAGCATAAAACTAAGTATGTTTTTGTATTTCTGCAAAAAAAATGGAAAATTTAAAAAAAATTTACATATCAAAATGAAAAACAGAATAAAATTCTTGTAAAACTAAGCATATTTTTGCATTTCTACATAATGGTAAATTTGAAGAAAAACAAATACATTTTTATTTATCAAAAGGAAAAACAATAAATCTTCATAAAACAAAGCTTATTGATGTATTTCTGCATAAAAATAATAAATTTGAAGGAAACCAGCTTACTTTCATGTTTAAAAAACAAAAACAGAAAAAATTCCTTATAAAACTCAGCATAATTAATATTTCTACCTGAAAATTAAAATATTTTGAAGAAAAACAAAGTTATTTTAATGTATCAATACGAAAAACAGTAGAAATCCTTATAAAAATGAGTTTTTCTGTATTTCTGCATAAGAATGGAAAATTCGATAAAAAAAACTTATTTTCAAGAAGCAAATAGATAAACAGCAAATATCCTTATAAAAGAATATTTTTGAATTTGTGCATAAATATTTTCACATATCAAAATGTAAAACAATAAATCCTTATAAAACTAAGCATAAATAAATCCTTATAAAACTTGGCATAAAAAATTCAAAGAAAAGCAAATTTATTTTCAATTTTCAAAATGAAAAACAGCATTAATCCTTATAAAACTAAACATATTTGTATTTCTACTAAAAATATAAAATTTTGTAGAAAAGAAAACTTACATGTATAAAAATGAAAAACAAAATAAATCCTCATAAATGTAAGCATATTTTTGTATTTCTGCATAAAAATAGAAAATCTGAAGACAAAAAAATTATTTTCCTGTTTTAAAATGAAAGACAGTATAAATCCTTTTAAAATAAATTTTATTTTTGTTGCAAAAGCGAAAAAGATGAAGAAAAACGAATTATTTTCACATTTTTTTATGAAATACAGCAGAAATCCTCATAACTATATTTTTGTATTTCTGCATAAAAATTGAAACTTCAAAGAAAAACTTATTTTCATGTCACAAAATGAAAAACATCAAAAAGCCTTACGAAAATAAGCATATTTTGTATTTCTGCATAAAAATGTAAAATCTGAATGTGAACAAATTTTATTTTCATGGATCAAAATAAAAATCAGCAAAAATTTTCTTAAATTTAAGCATATTTTTGTATTTTCTGCATAAAAATGGAAAATTTGAAAAAAAAAGAAATTTGTTTTCACATATCAAAATGAAAAACAGCATAACTTCTATAAAACTAAACTTATTTTTGAATTTCTGCATAAAAATGGAAAAAGCTGATGAAAAATAAACATATTTTAATGTAGCAAAATGAAAAATAGCATAAAACTAAACATTTTTGTAGTTCTACATAAAAATTTAAATGTGAAAAATCAGCATAAATCCTGATAATAATAAGTGTACCACCCCAACAGTCCGTCCTAACAATTTTCTCCGGCGGCCGTTCTCCATGCTGTGATGTTTGCCGGGAGTTTGTTGAAAATGTCGGCCGGACAGCTGGGGGGTACAAGATTGACTATAAGGAACGAACTTCCACAACTTGGATGAGTTGAAAGGATGCTTTATTCGTTTAGAGTTAGCCTTTTCGGTTGGGGCAGGCGAATGTGACACACAGCTCTAACTCTAATTAATGGAGATCAACACATCCGAACTGAACGAAACAAGACGAACGGAGATTCTTACTTCAAGCTTGCACCCGGCGGACTCCCCTTCACTTAACTCGTCTTAACTTAACTGACTCGGAAAAAATACCTGAATTTATTTAAAATTGACCGGAAACCCGGAAATCCGGAAATGCTTTAGACCACCGGTGACAAACACCGGCGACTGTAAGTCTGAAATTTCAGTTATCTTTTTTTTTTATCTTAATAAGGCTTCCGCCGGAAAAGGCTTAATGTGTGGTCAAGATACAGTAAAGGACAGCCTTTGACCAGGTCATCGAAAACCTACTTGCTGAACTTTATCACTGAGTCAAATATTTACCGGAGGACAATTTTCCTCATAAAAGTAAAAGCGTTTATTTATTTATTTTTTTCCTCTTCTTTTTCACTTTTGTTAAATATGTTTTTAAACTATTTTCTATTCTAATCTATTTTCTATTTTAATCTATTATAATAAAATACATATATGTCTAGTTATGGTGTCACATAAGCATAATTTTGTATTTTTGCTTAGAAAATGGAAAATTTGGTTAATTTCATATGTATCAAAATGAAAATAAGCCTAAATTCTTTATCAAACTAAACATTTTTGTATTTTTGCATAAAATGAAAAATTTGAAAAAGCAAACACATTTTTATATATCAAAAAGAAAAACTGCAGAAATCCTTATAAAAGTAAGCTTATTTTGTGACACTATCTCCCACAGTGATGCTTTCCCTTCTCCCGTGGGGATACTTTCCTTTGGTTGGTTTAAAACAATGGAGAGAGAAATTGATATTGGTGATATTATTAGTGTTTTATTGCGTCACGCGCTGTGAGCTTAGGAAAAAATAATATTTTAGTACCATCAAGTGCTTCTAAAAGCACGGAAACATAAAATAAAGTTATTTTGGATAAATATACATTTCTCGTCTTTTATGATTTTTACCTCTTTCATGTTCAATATTGATTTCTCTTAGATCTGGAGTGTATTCCACTAATCTGAAGACGCATTGACAAAACAAGTGTCAGAGTGATTGGATAAAGTCAGCCCAGAGATCAAGGCCGCTGGTGGGTACATCAGGTCCATGAGAATCAAAAATAGAATCAAGCTCCAATATGAATTGGCAAAATCTCATTCGTTATAAAAATAGATGCTCGATGTGAAAAGTTGAGTTGGAGAGCTAATTGTTCAGATTTTGGGCAGAGCGCCACCGCCATCAGTACCCCCACACACTCCGCTAGTGGCCGCTCCAATTCGGCACATTTTGTCAGATTCCGTCAAGAACCCGAAAGAACTTTGCTGTTTTAGAAGTACATTTCAACGCTAATGAAACTTAGAGTAAACATTTCAATTAACGATTAGAAGCTTTGATGCTTTTGGCGAACTTTCTCTCTCTGTTATAAAAATAATTTTCGATGATTGTATATCATTTTCGACAACTGTATTCTTGGGAAAAGACAGACATTGTTATTTTCTTTATATAAAGACATTCTACGTGGCTCTCCAGGTGTGTTCAACTTCGTTCATTTATTTTATTAATTTTTTTTGGTGCCGTGTTTATTTTTCTTTCAACTCATAAGTGTACATCAGTGTCCGGACTGGCTAAAAGGGACGACTATTGAAATTGCACGATGAGACTTCTGGGATCTAATCACAATGTGGGACAGTGGTCCGTTGTTGCAAAAGACGTCCTGTAGTCCAGCTTTTGTGGTGACATCATCGGACGGGATCGCCGCGACCGGGTGGCAGTGTCACAACTGGGATCGTCACGACCGTCATCAAAAACAAGTGTCACATTAGACAGACTGCCAGCCAGGCTGAAGCATCACATCTGGTGCCGTTTCGACCAGGATCTGGCTTGAGGGCAGCAGTCTGGCCTGCGGTAGTATCACAATTTTATATTTCTGCATAAAAATGAAAAATTCAAAGAAAAATCTTATTTTTAAGTATTGAAATGAAAAACAATGTAGATCCTTATAAAACTAAGCATATTTTATATTTCTGCCTAAAAATTGAAAAATTTGAAGAAAAGCAAAATACTTTTGTATTTCTGCATAAAATGGAAAATATATATTTTTAAGAAGTTAATAGAAAAGGAGTGAAAAAATCCTTACAAAACTGAATAAAAACGTAAAATTGGAAAAGAAACAATCTTATTTTCATGTGTTAAAAGGAAAAGCAGTATAACTCCTTTTAAAACTATGCATATACTTGTACTTCTGCTTAAAAATTGAGAATTAAAAAAAAAATTAATTTCACATATCCAAATGTAAAACAGCATAAATCATAAGGAGATTTTTGAATTTCGGCATAAAAAATTCAAAGAAAAGCAAAATTATCAAGTTCAATTATCATAATGAAAAACAGCATAAATCCTTATAAAACTAGGTATATATTTGTACCTCATTTAAAAATATAACATTTCGAAGAAAAGCTAACTTTTTTCACATATCAAAATGAAAAACAGAGATTATCCTCATAAAAGTAAGCATACTTTTGTATTTGTGCATAACAATGGAAAATATGAAGGATAACTAACTTATTTTTATGTATTAAAATGAAAGACAATATAAATCCTTAAAAAATAAATATTTTTTCTGCAAAAAATTAAAAAGATGAAGAATAACAAATTATTTTCATGTTTTAAAATGAAAAACAGCAGAAATGCTTATAAAATCAAGCATATTTTTGTATTTCTGCATAAAAATGGAAAATTTGAAGAAAAACAATCTTATTTTCAGATGTCAAGATGAAAAAGAGCATAAATCCTTAAATTAAGTATATTTTAGTATTTTTGCATAAAAATGAAAAATTCAAAGAAAAAAAAATTTTCACAAAATATTTTTTAAATGAAAATCTATATAAAATTAAGCCTATATTTATTTCTGCAGATAAATGAAAAATTCAAAGAAAAAGAAACTTATTTTTCTGTATCACTATGTGAAACTGCCAAAAGCCTAAAACATTTTTGTATTTCTGCATAGAAAATGAAAATTTGGAAAAAAAACAACCTGATTTTCATGCATCAAAATGAAAAACAGCATAAATCCTTACAAATCTAATCAGATTTCTGTATTTCTGCATAAATATTGAAAATTTGTAAATAAAAACAACCTTATTTTCACATATCAAAATAAAAAAAGCATAAATCCTGATAAAACTAATCATATTTTTGTTTATCTACCTAAAAACAGAAAATTTGAAGAGAAAGAAAACTATTTTTATGTAGGAAAATGAAAAACAGCATAACTTCTTATAAAACTAAAAATATTTTTGTATTTCTGCATAAAAATGAAAATCCTGATAAAAATGAAAAGAAAGAAATCCTGATGAAAAATTTATTGTTATGAATCGAAAGGAACAAATGGTATTAATTCTTATAAAACAAAAAATATTATATTGTGGTACCAAGTTAGAAAGAAAACAGCTTAAAACCTTATGAAAATGTGCATATAATGTATTTCTACATAAAAATGTAAAATTTGAAGAAAAGCAAATCATTATTTTAATGTATCAAAATGAAAAATAGCATAAATCCTTATAAATTGAAGTATATTTTTGTGTTTCTGCATTGAAATTGAAATTGTTAAGAAAAACTTCTTCAACTGTATAAATCCTTATAAAACTAAGCATATATTTGTATTTCTGTGTAAAATGGAATGTTTGAATGTTTGAAAACAATCAACTTTTTTTCATGTATCTAATTTAAAAACAGCATAAAACCATATAAAACTAAACATATTTTTGTATTTCTGCATAAAAATGGAAACATTGATGAAAAACAAACTCGTTTTCAAGTATCAAATTGAAGAACAGCATAAATCTTTATAAAATATGCATTTATTTGTATTTCTGCATGAAAATGTTAAATTTAAAGAAAAGCAAATTTCATTTTCATGCATCAAAATGAAAACAGCATAAATCTTTCAGTTTTTATATAACTTTAATTGAAGGATTGGCTTTGTTTCTTAGCAGAAATTCCTTTAAGTGTTGGATTCTTTGTCTTTATTTATTTTTTCCCTAGTCTCAGTCACCCTTTCTTTCTTTCTTTCTTTCTTTCTTTCTTTCTTTCTCACTGCCGGCTAGCGTTTGGGTCAGGCCGCATGTCCCAGAATTCTCTGACCAAAAGTTAAAAACTATTATTTTTTTTCAACTCACTGGCAGAAGTGTGTGTTTATGGGGATGGATTCAACTAACATGAATATTGTTTGAAGTAAGAAATTTTTGTGCATTTTCTGCCTAATTTAAAACTTTAATTGAAGGATTTTCTGCTTAACTTAAAACTTTAATTGAAGGATTGGCTTTGTTTCTTAGTAGAAATTCCTTTAAGTGGATTTTAACTAAGTTAAAATTTAGCAGGTCACCAATATTTTTTTCTCCCCCTCCCTTCAACTGGAGTAGATAGACTAAACTATCGCCCGGTTCACACTCCACCCATGTCTATTGAACGGGTGAAGAGGCTCTTCCCTTGTTTCCTGTTTAGGATGTGGTTTCTGGCTTTCTCTTTTCCAATCTTTTACTCATTTTCATTCTTTTCCTTTTTTTTCAATTGGAGTAGATAGACTAAACTATCGCCCGGTTCACACTCCACCCATGTCTATTGAACAGGTGAAGAGGCTCATCCCTTGTTTCCTGTTTAGGATGTGGTTTCCGGCTTTCTCTTTTCCAATCTTTTCACTGTTCTCTTTTTTTTTTCAATTGGAGTAGATAGACTAAACTATCGCCCAGTTCACACTCCACCCACGTCTATTGAACAGGTGAAGAGGCTCATCCCTTGTTCCTTGTTTAGGATGTGGTTTCCAGCTTTCTCTTTTCCAATCTTTTCACTCTTTTCTTTCTTTTTTTTTTTCCTCAATTGGAGTAGATAGACTAAACTATCGCCCAGTTCACACTCCACCCACGTCTATTGAACAGGTGTAGAGGCTCATCCCTTGTTCCCTGTTTAGGATGTGGTTTCCGGCTTTCAATCTTTTCACTCTCACGTAGCCCCCTGCACATCAGTGTCTTGTTTGGGGTGATATGATTAAAAAAAAAAAAAAGCATATTTTTGTATTTCTGCATAAAAACGGAAAATTTGAAGAATAAGTTATTTTCATGTAAAAAAGAAAAACGGCTTAAATTCTTATAAAACGTAAAATGTTATTTTCATGTATAAAATTAAAAAACAGCTTAAATCCTTATGAAAATTAGCATTTTTATTTCTGCATAAAAATGTAAAATTTGAAGAAAGCAAATTTTATTTTCACGTATCAAAATGAAAAACAGTATAAATCATTATAAGCATAAGCATATTTTTGTATTTCTGATAAAAACTGAAAATTTGAAGAAGAAAAGTTTTTTTAGCATAATTCCTAATAAAACTGGGGATATATTTTTATTTCTGTGTAAAAATAGAAAGTATGAAAAAATAAACTTATTTTCATATATTGAAATGAAAAACAAAATCTAAGCATATTTTCTACATAAAAATAGAAACTTTGAAGAAAAAACTCATCTTCACATATAAAAAAAAATAGCATAAATCCTTATAAAACTAAGCATATATTTGTATTTCTGTGTACAAATGGAAAGTTTAAATAAAATGAACTTATTTTCATCTATAAAAATGAAAAATAGTATGAATTTTTATAAAATTAATCATATTGTAATTCTGCACAAAAATGGAAAATTTGAAAAAAAACAAATTTATTTTCATGTATCAAACTGAAAAACACCAGAAATCATTATAAAAATAAACATCTTATTGTATTTTTGCATAAAAATGTTAAATTTGAAGAAAAGCAAATTTTATTTTTTGTATCAAAATGAAAAACAGCATAAATCTTTATAAATCTAAGCACATTTTTGCTGCATAAAAATAGAAAATTTGAAGAGAACCAATCTGATTTTCATGTATCAAGTTGAAAAATAGCATATAACATGTTCAAAATAAGCATAAATCCTTATAAAACTAAGCATATATATGCTAGTTTTCATTTTGATACATGAAAATAAGATTCTTTTTCTTCAAATTTTGCATTTTTATGCAAAAACAAAATAATTTAGTTATATATTGTTTTTCAATTAGATACATGGAAATAAGTTTGTGTCACTTGAATTTTTTCATTTTTATGCAGAAATACTAAGTTTTATAAGGTTTTATGCCGTTTTTTATTTTGATACATGAAAAAAAGTTTGTTTTTCATCTACTTTTCATTTTTTATGCAGAAATACAAAAATATGCTGAGTTTTATAAGGATTTATGCTGTTTTACATTAAATAAGTTTATTTTTTCAAGCTTTCCATATTAACACAGAAATATAAATATATGATTAATTTTATAAAGATTATGCATTTTTCATTTTGATACATAAAAATAAGTTTATTTTCTTCAAATTTTCCATTTTTTAGGCAGAAATACAAAAAATATACAAATTCTTATAAGGTTTTATGCTGTATTTCATTTTGATTCATGAAAATAAGTTTGTTTTTCAACAACTTATCCATTTTCATAAAGAAATGCAAAAATATGCTTCATTTTATAAAGATTTATGCTCTTTTTCATTTTGATACGTCAAAATAGGCTACTTTTTCTTCAAATTTTCTATTTTTAAAGATAAATGCAAAAAATATTTAAGTTTTATTAGGATTTATGCATTTTTTATTTTGATACACAAAGAAAAGTTTGTTTTTCAACAAATTTTCCATTTTTAAGCAGAAATACAAAAGTATGCTTAATTTTATAAGGATTTATGCTAATTTTTATTTTGATACATGAAAATAAGTTGCTTTTACATCAAAGTCCATGCCAAAACACATAAATATTATTAATTTTATAAGAAATTGTGTTTTTTTTCATTTTCATATGTAAAATTGTTTCCTTTTTCTCTTTAAATGTAACATTCATGTAGAAATAAGAAAATATAATTAGTTTTATCAGGAGTTATGCTTTTTTCATTTTGATACATGAAAATGAGTTTGTTTTACATAAATTTTTCCATTTTTATGCAAAAATAAAAAAAAATATTGTGAGTTTTATGAGACTTTCCTCTGTTTTTCATTTCAATACATGAAAATAAGTTTTATTTTCATCAACTTTTCCATATTTTATTTTATGCAGAAATGCAAAAAATATGCAAAGTTTTATTAGAGTTTATGCTGATTTTCATATTAATACGAGAAGATTACACATGCTTAGATTTAAAAGGATTTATGCTGTTTTTCATGTTGATACATGAAAATAAGTTTGTTTTTGTTCAGATTTTCAATTTTTATGCAGAAATACAAAAATATACTTATTTACATAACGATTTATGCTGTTTTTCAGATTGCTACATGAAAACAAAATTTATTTACAAATTTTCAACAAAACACAAAAATATTTTATAAGGATTTAAGCTGTTTTTCATTTTGAGAAATAAGAATAAGTTTTTACATTTTTAAGCAGAAATACAAAAATATGCTTAGATTTATGAGGATTTATGCTGTTTTTCATTTTCATCTATGAAAACAGGTTTCTTTTTCTTCAAATTTTCTACTTTTATGCCAAAATGCAAAAAATATATAATGTTTTATCAGGAATTATACTGTTTTTCATTTTGATATACGAAAATTAGTTTTTCTTTGAATTTACCATTTTATGCAGAAATATAAATATATACTTAGATTTATAAGGATTTATGCTGTTTTTGAAAAAAAAATTTGCTTTTCTTCAAGTTTATCATTTTTATGCAGAAATACAATTTTTTATGTGGATTTATGCCATTTTTCATTTTGAAACATGAAAATACATTTATTTTTTCAAGCTTTCTATATTCACATAGAAATGAAAACTAGCATAAAACCTATTAAAACTAAGCATATTTTTGTATTTCTGCATGAAAGTGGAATATTTGATAAAAAAATTTACTTATATATTTAACATAAAAACAGTATGACTCCTTATAAAACAAATCGTATTTTTGTTTTTCTGCATGAAAATTGAAAATTTGAAGAAAAACTGACATATTTTCATGTATCAAATTGAAAAACAGCATAAATCTTTAAAAAAATAAACATTTTTTATATCTGCATAAAAATGTTAAATTTGAAGAAAAATATTTTATTTTTCATGTATCAAAATGAAAAACTGTATAAAATCTAAGCAAATTTTTGTATTCTGTATAAAAATGAAAAATCAGAAGTAAAACAACCTTATTTTCAAGTATCAAATTGAAAAAGAGCATAAATCCTTATGAAAATAAACATATTTTTGCATTTTCGCAAAAATATATTCAATTTGAAAAAAAAAATTAATTTTCCTGTATCTGTTGTGGAGCACCCATTTTTACACAAAAAATGGACTTGTCTAAGGTATACAAATTATTCTGCCTATATGGAGAATGGGGAGTGTTTGCCGGAGTTCAGTTGAGTAGTTGGATCGTCACTAGTTAGTCAGTAAGATTAATGAAGAAAAGCATAAATCTTATAAAATTAAGATCATTTATATATTTCTCTATAAAAGTAGAAGATTTAGAGAACAACAAACTTATATTCATGTATCCAAATGAAAAATGCATAAAACTTCCAAAAATTTAGCACATTTTTGTATTTGTACATGAAAATGTAAAATGTAAAGAAAAACACAAAGATTTTCAAATTTCAAAATGAAAATAAAGCATAACTCCTTATAAAATTAAGCATATTTTTATATTTCTGGAAAAAAATGTAAAATTTAAGAAAAAAATTAGCATGCATCCTAATAAAATGAAGCATATTTTTGAATTTGTGAATAAAAACAGAAATTTGGCCAAAAAGCAAATGAATATCTTGTATCAAACTGAAAAACAGCATGTTTTTACAAAATTAATCATATTTTTTATTTTAGCATAAATATGGAAAATTTGATGAAAAACTATGCATCAAAACAAGAAAACAACATAGAAATTTATAAAACTAGGCATATTATTGTATTTCGATATCAACATGGAAAATTTAAATCAAAACAAGCTGATTTTGTGCATCAAAATGAAAAACAGCATTAATCCCTAAAAATATTAAAGAACATTTGTATTTCTGTATAAAAATGAAAAACTGCTTAAATCCTTATGAAACTATGCAAACACTTTTGTATTTCTTATTTTCATGTATCAAAATGTGGAAAAGCTTAAATTCATAAACTATTTATATTTTTCTCCATCAAAGTAGAAGATTTAAAGCAATTTCCATGTATCAAAATGAAGAAAAGCATAAATTTTATAAAATTAAGCCTATTTATATATATTTCCATAAAAGTAAAAAATTAAGAGGAAAACATGTATCCAAATGAAAAAAAACACATAAACCTTACAAAAATTTAGTACATGTTTGTATTTCTACATGAAAATGGAAAATATGAAAAAAAACATGAATATTTTCATGTTTTAAAATGAAGAAAAAGCATAAATCCTTATAAAATTAAGCATATTTTTGTATTTCTGCAAAAATGTAAAATTTGGAGAAAACAATTATTTTAATGTATAGCAATGAAAATAGCATGGATTCTCATAAAATTAAGCATGTTTTCAAATTTATGCATAAAAACAGAAAATTTGGCAAAAAAGCAAACTATTTTCTTGTATCATAATGAAATCAATCCTTACAAAATTAATCATATTTTTGATTTCAGTATAAATATGCAAAATTTTGATGAAAAAAAAACATTATTTCTACATATCAAAACAAGAAAACAACATAAAAATTTATAAAAATACGCATATTTTTTTATCTCAGTATAAATAGAGAAAATTCAATGAAAAAGAAGCTTATTTTTGGACATCAAAATGGAAACAGCATAATTCCCTGAAAATGTTAATGTACTTTTATATTTCTGTATAAAAATGAAAATATCTTAAGAAAAATAAACTAATTCTCATGTACGGAAATGAAAAACTGTATAAATCCTTATAAAACTAAGCACATATTATTGTATTTCTTTTTTTTATGTATCAAAATGAAGAAAATCATAAATTCTCATAAAATTATGTCTATTTATATATTTCTTCAAAAAAGTAGATTTCAAGCAAAACAAAATTATTTTCATGTATCAAAATGAAGAAAAGCATAAATTCTTGTAAAATTAAAACTATTTATATAATTCTCTATAAAAGTAGAAGATTTAAAGCAATTTTCATGTATCAAAATGAAGAAAAGCATAAATTTCTCTAAAATTAAGCCTATTTATCTCCATAAAAGCTTATTTTTCTCCATGAAAGTATAAGATTTAGAAAACAACAACCTTATATTCATGTATCAAATTGAAAAATGTGTAAAACTTCTAAATATTTAGCACATTTTTGTATTTCTACATGAAAATGAAAAATATGAATAAAAACAAAGATTTTCATGTTTCAAAATGAAAAAAAGCATAACTCCTTATAAAATTAAGCATATGTTTATATTTCTGCAAAAAAATGTAAAATTTGGAGAAAAAAATTATTTTCATGTATAGCAATTAAAATAGAATGAATTGTCATGAAATTAAGCATATTGTAAATTTGTGAATAAAAATAGAAAATTTGGCAAAAAAGCAAATGAATATCTTGTATCAAAATGAAAAACAGCATAAATTTTTACAAAATTAATCACATTTTTTATTTTAGCATAAATATGGAAAATTTAATGGAAAACTACTTTATGTGGAGCCAAAAGTGTGTCCATGGAAAATATAACATGGAACCCAAGGTGTAGGTTAAAGAAAGATGTATTACAGAAAAGGTTACAAAGAAGAAGGTACAAATAAGCACAGCTTATGAATCCAGTATGGTCCTTGGTATTAGACTGTGGTCATGTGCACAGTGCTACTCTCTGCTCTCCTCTCACTCACTCCTCACACACTTACTGCTATCACACACCTATTAATATAGCAGTGGGTGAGTTCATGTTGAGATAAGTCTGGGTCCTACAACAGTATGAAAACAAGAAAACAACATAAAAATTTAAAAAACTAGGCATATTATTGTATTTTGGTATGAATATAGACAAAATAAAATCAAAAGAAGTTCATTTTGTGCATCAAAATGTAAAACAGCATAAATCACTAAAAATGTTAAAGAATTTTTGTATTTCTGTATAAAAATGAAAAATCTGAAGAAAAATAAACTAATTTTCATGTACAAAAATGAAAAGCGTCTTAAATACTTATGCAAATATTTTGTATTACGTATATTCATGTATCAAAATGAATTTTAGCATAAATTCATGTAAAATTAAAACTATTTATTTTTCCATAAAAGTAGAAGATTTAAAGCAATTTCCATGTATTAAAATGAAGTAAAGGATAAATTTTATAAAATTAAGCTTATTTATATATTTCTCCATAAAAGTAAAAAATTAATAGAATAACAAACTTATATTCATGTATCAAAATTAAAAACAAAGGGAAACCTTACAAAAATTTAGCACATGTTTGTATTTCTACATGAAAATGGAAAATATAAAGAAAAACATGAATATTTTCATGTTTTAAAATGAAGAAAAATGATAAATCCTTATAAAATTAAGCATATTTTTGTATTTCTGCAAAAAATGTAAAATTTGGAGAAAAAAAATTATTTTCATGTATCGCAACGAAAATAGCATGAATCATAACAAAATTAAGCATATTTTTGAATCTGTAAATAAAAATAGAAAATTTGGCAAAAAAGTAAATGAATTTCTTCTACCAAACTGAAAAATCACATAAGTTTTTACAAAACAAAAATTTTTAAAACTGGGCATATTATTGAATATGAAAAATTTAAATCAAAACAAGCTGATTTTGTGCATAAAAATAAAAACAGCATTAGTCCCTAAAAATATTAAAGAACTTTTGTATTTCTGTATAAAAATGAAAAATCTGAAGAAAAATAAACTAATTTTCATGTACAAAAATGAAATGCTTCTTAAATCCTAATAAAACTATGCAAATATTTTTGTATTTTCATGTATCAAAATGTGGAAAAGCATAAATTCATGCAAAATTAAGTCTATTTAAATATTTCTCCATAACAGTAGGAGATTTAAAGCAAAACTAACTTATTTTCTTGTATCAAAATGAAGAAAAGCATAAATTCTTTGAAAATTAAAATTATTATACCTTACAAACACTTAGCACATGTTTGTGTTTCTATATAAAAATGGAAAATATGAAGAAAAACACAAAGATTTTCATGTTTCAAAATGAAAAAAAAACATAAATCCTTATACAATTAAGCATATTTTTGTATTTCTGCCAAAAGAAATGCAAAATTTTTAGAATGAAAATTATTTTCATGTATAGCAATGAAAATAGCATAAAGAATCCTAATAAAATTAAGCATATTTTTGAATTTGTGAATAAAAATAGAACATTTGGCAAAAAAGCAAATGTATTTCTTGTGTCAAAGTGAAAGACAGCATATGTTTTTACAAAATTAATCATATTTTTATTTTAGCATAAATATGGAAAATTTGATGGAAAACTACCATATCTCTATCAAAACAAGAAAACAACATAAAAATTTATAAAACTAGGCATATTATTGTATTTCAGTATCAACATGGAAAATTTAAATCAAAACAAGCTGATTTTGTGCATCAAAATGAAAAACAGCATTAATCCCTAAAAATGTTAAAGAACTTTTGTATTTCTGTATGAAAATGAAAAATCTGAAGAAAAATAAACTTGTTTTCATGTACAAAAAAGAAAAAACTGCTTAAATCCTTATAAAACTATGCAAATAATTTTATATTTCTTATTTTCATGTATCAAAATGTGGAAAATCATTAATTCATGTAAAATTAAATGTATTTATATATTTCTCTATAAAAGTAGAGGATTTAAAGCAATTTTCAAGTATCAAAATGAAGAAAAGCAAATTTTTAAAAAAATTAAGCCTATTTATATATTTCTCCATCAAATAGAAAATTTAGAGAACAACAAAATTAAAAACAAATGTAAACCTTACAAAATGTATCAAAATTAAAAACAAATGTAAACCTTACAAAAATTTAGCACATGTTTGTATTTCTATATGAAAATGGAAAATATGAAGAAAAACATAAATATTTACTTGATTTAAAATGAAGAAAAAGGATAAATCCTTATAAAATTAAGCATATTTTTGTATTTCTGCAAAGAAATGTAAAATTTGGATAAAAAAAATTATTTTCTTGTATCAAAATGAAAAACAACATCAATCTTTACAAAATTAATCATTTTTTTATTTCAGTATAAATATGCAAAATTTGTTGAAAAACAACATTATTTCTATGTATTAAATCAAGAAAAGAACATAAAAATTTATAAAAATAAGCATATTTTTGTATCTCAGTATAAATAGAAAAAATTCAATGAAAAAGAAGCCTATTTTTGTACATCAAAATGGAAACAGCATAATTCCCTAAAAATGTTAATGTACTTTTTGTATAAAAATGAAAATATCTAAAGAAAATAAACTAATTCTCATGTACAAAAATGAAAAACTGCATAAATCCAAATAAAACTAAGCACATATTTTTGTATTTCTTATTTACATGGATCAAAATTAAGAAAAGCATAAATTCTTGTAAAATTAAAACAATTTATATAGTTCTCTATAAAAGTAAAAGATTTAAAGTAATTTTCATGTATCAAAATGAAGAAAAGAATACATTTTTATGAAATTAAACCTATTTATATATTTCTCCATAAAAGTAAAAGATTTAGAGAACAACAATCTCATATTCCGGTATCAAAATGAAAAATGCTTAAAACTTCCGAACATTTAGCACATTTTTTAATTCTACATGAAAATGGAAAATATGAAGAAAAATACAAAGATTTTCATGTTTCAAAATGAAATAAAACATAAATCCTTATAAAATTAAACATATTTTTGTATTTCTGCCAAAAGGAATGCAAAATTTTTAGAATGAAAATTATTTTCATGTATAGCAATGAAAATAGCATGAATCCTATTAAAATTAAGCATATTTTTGAATTTCTGCATAAAAATAGAAAATTAATCATATTTTTCATTTCAGTATAAATATGCAAAATTTGTTGAAAAACAACATTATTTCTATGCATTAAAACAAGAAAAGGACATAATCCATTAAAATAAGCATATTTTTGTATCTCAGTATTAATATAAATAATTCAATGAAAAACAAGCTGATTTTGTGCATCAAAGTGAAAAACGGCATTAATCCCTAAAAATGTTAAAGAACTTTTGTATTTCTGTATACAAATGAACAATCTGAAGAAAAATAAACTTTCATGTGCAAAAATGAAAAACTGCTTAAATCCTTATAAAATTATGCAAACACTTTTATATTTCTTATTTTCATGTATCAAAATGTGGAAAAGCAGTAATTTATGTAAAATTAAGTCTATTTATATATTTCTCCAAAAAAGTAGAGGATTTCAAGCAAAACAAACTTACTTTTATGTATCAACATGAAAAAAAGCATAATTTCTTGTAAAATTAAAACTATATATTTCTCCATAAAAGTAGAAGATTTAAAGTAATTTTCATGTATCAAAATGAAGAAAAGAATACATTTTTATGAAATTAAACCTATTTATATATTTCTCCATAAAAGTAAAAGATTTAGAGAACAACAATCTCATATTCATATATCAAAATGAAAAATGCATAAAACTTCCAAACATTTAGCACATTTTTGTATTTCTACATGAAAATGGAAAATATGAAGAAAAACACAAAGATTTTCATGTTTCAAAATGAAAAAAAAACAACATAAATCCTTATAAAATTAAACATATTTTTGTATTTCTGCCAAAAGGAATGCAAAATTTTTAGAATGAAAATTATTTTCATGTATAGCAATGAAAATAGCATGAATCCTAATAAAATTAAGCATATTTTTGAATTTGTGAATAAAAATAGAACATTTGGCAAAAAAGCAAATGTATTTCTTGTATCAAAGTAAAAGACAGCATATATTTTTACAAAATTAATCATATTGTTTATATTAGCATAAATATGGAAAATTTGATGGAAAACTACCATATCTCTATCAAAACAAGAAAACAACATAAAAATTTATAAAACTAGGCATATTCTTGTATTTTGGTATCAATATGGAAAATTTAAATCAAAACAAGCTGATTTTGTGCATCAAAATGAAAAACAGCATTAATACCTAAAAATGTTAAAGAACTTTTGTATTTCTGTATGAAAATGAAAAATCTGAAGAAAAATAAACTAATTTTCATGTACAAAAATGAAAAACTGCTTAAATCCTTATAAAACTATGCCAATATTTTTGTATTTCTTATTTTCATGTATCAAAATGTAGAAAAGTGTTAATTAATGTAAAATTAAATGTATTTATATATTTCTCTATAAAAGTAGCAATTTTCATGTATCAAAATGAAGAAAAGCATAAACTTTATAAAATTAAGCCTATTTATATATTTCTCCATCAAATAGAAAATTTAGAGAACAACAAACTTATATTCATGTATCAAAATTAATAACAAAAATAAACCTTACAAAAATTTAGCACATGTTTGCATTTCTGCATGAAAATATAAAATATGAAGAAAAACATAAATATTTTCATGTTTTAAAATGAAGAAAATGATAAATCCTTATAAAATTAAGCATATTTTTGTATTTCTGCAAAAACATGTAAAATTTGAAGAAAAAAATTTATAAGTATTGCAATGAAAATAGCATGAATCCTAATCAAATTAAGCATGTTTTTAAATTTCTGCATAAAAATAGAAAATTTGGCAAAAAAGCAAATTATTTTCTCATATCAAAATGAAAAACAGCATCAATCCTTACAAAAGTAATCACAGTTGTTATTTCAATATAAATATGCAAAATTTGTTGAAAAACAACATTATTTCTATGCATTAAATCAAGAAAAGAACATAAAAATTTATAAAAAAAAAAGCATATTTTTGTATCTCAGTATAAATAGAGAACATTCAATCCCATTTTTGCATTGAAATGAAAATCAGCATAACTCCCTAAAAATGTTAATGTACTTTTGTATTTCTGTATAAAAATGAAAATATCTAATGAAAAATAAACTAATTCTCATGTATGTAAATGAGAAACTCTATAAATCCATATTAAAATAAGCACATATTTTTGTATTTCTTATTTTCATGTATCAAAACAAAGAAAAGCATAAGTTCTCGTAAAAGTGAGACTATTTATATATTTCTCCATAAAAGTAGAAGATTTCTAGCAAAACAAACTTATTTTCTTGTATCAAAATGAAGAGAAGCATAAATTTTATAAAATTAAGCCTATTTATATATTTCTCCATAAAAGTAGAAAATTTAGAGAACAACAAACTTTTATTCGTGTATCAAAATTAAAAACCTTACAAAAATTTAGCACATTTTTGTATTTCTGCATTAAAATAGAAAATATAAAGAAAAACACAAAGATTTTGATATTTCAAAATAAAAAAAAAGCATAGATCTTTTAAAATTAAGCATATTTTTATATTTCTGCAAAAAAAAATGTACAATATCAAGAAAAAAGTAATTTTCATGTAAAGCAATGAAAATAGCATGAATCCTCATAAAATTTCGCATATTTTGTGAATTTGTGAATAAAAATAGATAATTTGGCAAAAAAGCAAATTATTTTCTCGTATCAAAATGAAAAACAGCATAAATTTTTACGAAATTAATCATTTTTTATTTATCTTAAATATAGAATATTTGATGAAAAACAACCTCAAATCTATGTATCAAAACAAGTAAACAACTTAAAAATTCATAAAAATAAGCTTATTTTTGTATCTCAGTATAAATATAGAAAATTCAACAAGAAGCATGCTCATTTTTATACATCAAAATGAAGAAGAGCATAAATTCCTACAAATGTTAATGTACTTTTGTATATCTGTTTAAAAATAAAAAATCTGAAGAAAAATAAACTGATTCTCATGTAAGAAAATAAAAAATTGCATAAATCATTACAAAACTATTCAAAAATCTTTGTATTTCTTATTTTCATGTATCAAAATGTAAAAAAGCATAAATTATCATAAAATTGAGACTATTTATATATTTCTCCATAAAAGTAGAAGATTAAAGCAAAACAAACTTATTTTCATGTATCAAAATGAAGCATAAATTTTTATAAAATTAAACCTATTTATATATTTCACCATAAAAGTAAAAGATTTAGAAAGCAACAAATTTATATTCATGTATCAAAATGAATAAATCATAAACCTTACAAAAATTTAGCACATTTTTGCATTTCTACATGACAATGAAAAATATGAAGAAAAAAACCCAAAGCTTTTCATGTTTCAAAATGAAAAATGAAAAAAAGCATAAATCCTTATAAAATGAAACATATTTTTGAATTTGTGAATAAAAATAGAAAAATTGACGAAAATGCAAATTGTTTTGTAGTATCAAAATGAAAAACAACATCAATCCTTACAAGATTAATCATATTTTTGTATTTCTGCATAAATATGGAAAATTAAAAAAAAAACTTATTTTGAGGCATCAAAATGAAAAACAACATCAATCTGTATAAATTTTTGTGCACTTCTTGTATTGCTGTATAAAAATGAAAAATATGAACAAAACTGAACAAATTTTCATGTACAGAAATGAAAAATTGCCTAAATCCTTATAAAATTAAGCACATATTTTTGTATTTCTTATTTTCATGAATCAAAATGAAGAAAAGCATAACTTCTTGGAAAATTAAGACTATTTATATATTTCTCCATAAAAGTAAAAGATTTAGAGAACAACAATGTCATATTCATGTATCAAAATGAAAAATGTGTAAAACTTCCAAACATTTAGCACATTTTTGTATTTCTACATGAAAATAGAAAATATGAAGAAAAACATAAATATTTTCATGTTTCAAAATGAAAGAAAATGCATAAATTGTCATAAAATTAAAAAAAACTTTTATATTTCTGCAAAAAAATGTAATATTTGGAGAAAAAATTTTATTTTAATGTATAGCAATGAAAATAGCATGAATCCTATTAAATATTAAGTATTAATATAGATAATTCAATGAAAAACAAGCTCATTTTTGTGAATTGAAAGGAAAAACAGCATAATTCTCTAAAAATGCTAAAGGACTTTTGTTTTTCTCTATGAAAATGAAAATATCAGAAGAAAAATAAACAAATTTTCATGTACAAAAATGAAAATCTGCATAAATCCTTATGAAACTAAGCACATTTTTTGTATTTCTTATTTTCATGTATCCAAATGAAGAAAAGCATAATTTTTTGTCAAACTAAGACTAATTATATATGTCCTATTAATATATTTCTTCATAAAAGAAGAACATTTAGAGAAGAACACACTTATATTCATGTATCAAAATGAAAAAATCATAAATCATTTTAAAATTTAGCAGATTTTTGTATTTCCATATGAAAATGGAAAATATGAAGAAAAACACAAAGATTTTCATGTTTCAAAAATGAAAAATGCATAAATCCTTATGAAATTAAGCATATTTTTATTTCTGCAGAAAATGTAAAATTTGAAGAATAAAATTATTTTCTTTATCACAATGAAAATAGCATGAATTCTAATAAAATTAAGCGTATTTTTGAATTTCTGATTATTTTTATGTATCCAAATGAAAAACAGCATCAATCCTTCCAAAAGTAAACATATTTTTGTATTTCAACATAAATATGAAAAAGTTGAAGAAAAATTATTTTCATGTATCAAAGAAGAAAACAACATAAAAATTCATAAAACTAAGCATATTTTTGTATTTCTTTTCAAAAATGGAAAATTTAGAAAAAACTTATTTAATGAAAATCAGCATAAATACTTATAAATGTGAGCATACTTTTGTTATTTTGCAAAAAGAAAATGAAAGTTTAAAAAAACAAAAACAAATGAATTTGTGTTATGAAAATGTAAATGAGCATAAATCCTTAGAAAATTATGCATATTTTTGTATTTTTCATTTTCATATGACATATTAAAAAAAGCATAAATTCTTATAAATTTAAGCCTATTTATGCATTTCTCCATAAAAGTAGAATATTAAAATATTAATAATTTAAAAAATTATGCATATTTTTGTATTTCTGCACAAAAATGGAAAAGTCATTAAAAACAGACTTATTTTCATTTATCAAAATGAAAAAAGCATAAATCCTTACAAAATTAAGCACATTTTAGTAGTTCAGCATAAATATGGAAAATTTGAAAAAAAAAATTATTTTTGTGTATCAAAATGAAAAAAAAGCATAAATGTCTATAAATTTGAGCGTACTTTTGTATTTCTGCATAAAAATGAAAAATTTGAATAAAACCACATAAATGGCTATAAATTTATGGAAATGAAAACAGCATGAATCCTAATAAAATTAAGCATATTTTAGTATTTCAGCAGAAAAATAGGAATTTGGAAAAAAAACAACAAACAAATTATTTTTATGTACCAAAATAAAAAATAGCATAAATCTTTACAAAATTATCCAGGTAAATTAGGAAAAATGACATGCATATTTTCATGTTTGAAAATGATAAAGAGCATAAATCTTTATAAAATGAAGAATATTTTTTTTCATAAAAATCAGAAATTTGAAGAAAACATTGTTTGTATTTCTGCATAAAACTGAAATAGTTAAAAAAAAAGCTATTTCAGCACAAAAACAGAAAATTTAAAGAAAAAGAAACTTATTTTCATGTATCAAAATGAAAAACATCAAAACTTATAAAATTGAGCATATTTTTTTATTTCTGGAAAATTTGAAGAAAAAGAAATTTGTTTTCACATCACAATGAAAAACAGCATAAATCTTTGTAAATCAAAAATATCTATGTATTTTTGCCTAAAAATTTGAAAAAAAAAAAATTATTTTCAAATATCAAAATGAAAAACAGACTAAATCCAATCATATTGTTGTATTTTTACATAAAAATGGAAAATTCAATACAAAACAAGGTTATTTTTGCATATCAAAATGAAAAACAGCATCAATTTTTAGAGAACTAAACATATATTTTCGTTTTTGCTGGGATTTGAAAATTCAATGAAAAATATAATTCTTTTCATGTATTAAATTAAAAACATCATAAATCCTTATGAAACTAATTATATTTTTGTATTTCTGCATAAAAATGAAAAATTTGAAAAAGAAAACTTATTTCCACATCTGAAAATAAGAAATGCTTTAAATTGTTACAAAACTGAGCATAATATTGTATTTCTGCATAAAAATGGAAGATTTGAAAAAACAAACTAATTTTCATATATCAAAATGAAATACAGCAGAAATCCTTATAAAACAAAGCATATTTTTTAATTTCTGCATTAAAATTACAAGTTTGAAGAAAAAGGAATTTTGACATATAAAAATTACAAACAGCCTCATAAAACTAAGTATATTTTTGTATTTTTGCATAATGATAAAAAATTCAATGAAAAACAATTTTATTTTTTACATGAAAAACAGCATAAAATTAAAAAATTAAAATTTAGCATATTTTCGTACTTAAGAATGGAAAAATTAAGAAAATTAAACTTATTTTCTTGTATCAAATTGAAAACTAGCATAAATACTTTTAAAACATATTATAAACATATTTTTTTATTTGTGCACAGAAACGGAAAATGTGAACAAAAAAATTTATTTTCACGACTAAATCCGTACAAAACTATTCTCCATAAAATGGTAAATTTGAAAAAAAAATTTTTTTTCATGTATCCCCCAAAGAAACAGCATAAATTTTTGTAACTGTAAGAGTATTTCTGTATAAAAATTGAAAATTCAAATAAAAATAATCTTATTTTCTTGTATCAAGATAAAAAACAGCAAAAATCGTCATAAAACAAAGTATATTTTTGTAATTCTGCATACAAATAAAAAATTCAATAAAAAACAAATTAGTTTCAGGTATCAAAAAGAAAGATAGCATAAATCTTCCTATTGTTGTATTTCTGCATAGAAATGGAAAATTCAAAGAAAAACAACCTTCATATCAAAATGACAAACAACATAAATCCTTATAAAACTAAAGCATGTTTTTGTAATTCTGCATAAAAATTGAAAAGTCAGAGGAAAGGAAACTTATTTTCATGTATCAAAATGAAAAATAGTATAAATTCTAATAAAACTAAGCATATTCTTTCATTTCTGCATAAAGAAGGAAAATTCAATGAAAAACAATCTTATTTTTACATCTCAAAATGTAAAACAGCTGAAAACCTTATAAAACTTAACATATTTTTGTATTTCTGCATAACAGTGGAAAAAATTAAGAAAATTTAATTTATTTTCATCTATAAGATGAAAAAGTGTATAAATCCTTATAAAATGAAGCATATTTTTCTATTTCCACACAAAAACTGAAAATTTGAAGAAAGACAAACTTATTTTCACATATAAAAATAAAAAACTGACTAAATCCTTACAAAATTATGCATATTTTCGTATTTTTGCATAAAAATAGAAAATTTGAAGAAAAACAAAATTATTTTCACGTATCACAATGAAAAACAGCTAAAACTTTTGTGAATCTTTGTATTTCTGCTTAAAAGTAAAAAAAAATTCATGTATCCTATAGTATAAAAGCATAAATCCTTACAAAACTGAGCGTATTGTTTATAGAAACTTTGAAGAAAAACACATTTTCATGAATAAAATACTCATAAAAGTAATTTTTTTATTCCTGCATAAACAAAGAGAATTTGAAGAAAAACAAACATACTTTCATGTATTAAAATGAAAAACAGCGTAAATCCTTATAAAACTAAGCAGATTTAGGCATTTCTGCATAAACAAGATCAATTTGAAGAAAAATGAAATTATTTTCATGTATTGACTTGCAAAACAGTGCAAAGTTATTAAAACTAAACATATTTTAGTATTTTTGTATAAACAAAGAAAATTTGAAAAAAGATAAACCAAAATAAAAAAGCATTAACCTTGATAAAATTAACCATATTTTTTATTTCTGTTAAAAATTGAAAAATTTGAAGAAAAGTTATCATGTATCAAAATGAAAAACCCTTATAGAACTAAACATATTTTTATATTTCTGTATAAACAAGGACTGTTTGAAGGAAAAGAAAATTATATTCATGTATCAAAATGAAAGACAGAATAAACACTGATAAAATAGTTTGATAAAACATAGTTTGTATTTCCACAAAAATAAGGACAATTGAATCAAAAACAAACTTATTTCATGCAGTTAAAAAACAGTTTAAATCCTTATAAAACTCATCATACTCATTTCTGCATAAACAAGGAAAACTTGAAGAAAAGAAAAAATAATTTCATGTGATAAGGTGAAAGGCAGTATAAATCTTTATAAAACAAAGCATATTTCTGTTTTTTCTGCAAAAACAAGGAAAAATTGAAGAAAAACATACTTTCATGTATCAAAATAAAAAAAACATCAATTGTTATAAAACTAATCATATTTTAACATTTCTGCATAAACAAAAATATTTGAAGAAAAACAAACTTATTTTCATGTATCAAAATGAAAAACTGCATAAACCTCTATAAAACTAAACTGTATTTCTTTTAAAAATGGAAAATTTGAAGAAAAAACACTTATTTTCTTGTATCAAAATGAAAAACAGCATAAATCATTGTAAACCTAAGCTTTTTATTCATCTCTGCATGAAAATAGACAATTTAATGAAAAGCAAACTTATTTTTACATTTCAAAATGGAAAACAGCTTAAAATCTTATAAAATAAAGTATATGTTTTTATTTCTGCATAAAAATAGAAATTATAAAAGTTTGAAGAAAAACTTATTTTCACATATCAAAATAAAAATAGCATAAATCATTACTAAACTAAGCATAATTTTGAATTCTGCACCAAAATAAAAAATTCAAAGAAAACGTTATTTTCATATATCAAAATGAAAAACAGCATAAAACCTTATAAAACTAAGCATATTTTTGTATTTCTGCACAAAAATGGAAAAGTCAATGAAAAACAAACTTATTATCATGTATCAAAATGAAAAACAGTATAAATCTTTATAAAACTAAGCCAGTTTTTGTATTTCTGTAAAGAAATAGAAAATTTTAAAAAAATGCTTACTTTCATGCATCAAAATGAAAAACTGTAAAAATACTGCTGCATGAAATTGGAAAATTTTTATAAAACTGAGTTTTTTCTTCAAATATTCCATTTTTGTGCAAAAATACAAAAATATGCTTAGTTTTATAAATTTTCATGTTCTTTCCTTGTTTTGAAACATGGAAATAAGTTTGTTTATCTTCAAATTCTCCATATTTATGCTGAAATACAAAATATGCTTAATTTTGTAAAGATTGATGCTGTTTTTGAATTTTATATATAAAAATAATTAGCTTTTTTTGCCAAATTGTCTATTTTTTGCAGAAATACATAAATGTGCTTAATTTTATTAGGATAAATGCTTTTTTCATTTCAATACATGAAAATAATTTATTTTTTTTTCAAATATTTCATTTTTTGCAGAAATACAAAAATATGATAAATTTTATAAGGATTTATGCTTTTCTTTTCATTTTGAAACATGAAAATCTTTGTGTTTTTCTTTATATTTTCCATTTTCACATAGAAATACAATAATGAGCTAAATTTTATAAGGATTTATGCTTTTTTAATTTTGATTCATGAAAATAAGTTTGTTTTCATTAAATCTTCTACTTTTATGGAGAAATATATAAACAGGCTTAGTTTTATATGAATTTATGATTTTCTTCATTTTGATACATGAAAATAAGAAATAGAAAAATAATGTTACTTTTATAAGAATTTATGCTGTTTTTCAGTTTCATACAAAAAATTAGTTAGTTTTTCTCCAAATATTTCTCTTTTATGCAGAAATACAAAAGTACACTCAAATTTATAGGGAATTATACTGTTTTTCATTTTGATACACAAAAATCAGTTTGTTTTCCATTGAATTTTCCATTTTTCTGCAGGAATGCAACAATATGATTGGTTTTTTTAAGGGTTTACACTGTTTTTTACTTTGTTACCTGAAAACAAATTTGATTTTATTGAATTTGTCATTTTTTTACAGAAATACAATAACATGCTTGTTTTTTATTTTTGTGTAAAAATTGAAAATCTGAAGAAAAACAAACTTATTTCCATGTATCAAAAATGGAAAAAGCATAAATACTTTTAAAATTTAGTTCATTTTTTTATTTGTACATGAAAATGGAAATTATGAAGAAAAATTATGAAGAGATTTTCCTGTATCAATATGAAAAAAAGCATAAATTAAGCATATTTAGGTATTTCTGCAGAAAAATGAAAAATTTTAAGAAAAACAAAATTATTGTCATGTATCAAAATGAAAAACAGCATAAATCCATTCAAAATTAAGCATATTTTTCTATTCAGCATAACTATGGAAAATTTCAAGGAAAACAATTTTTATTTCCATGCATCAAAATGAAAAACAACATAAATCCTTAGAAAAAAAATCATATTTTTGTATTTCTGTATAAGAATGAAAAATTTGAAGAAAAACAAACTTATTTTCATGTATCAAAATGAACAAATAGTATAAATCCATATAAATTGAGTGTACTTTTGTAATTCTACACAAAAAGAAAACATTTGAAGAAAAACAATTTATTTTCATGTATGAAAATGAAAATCAGCATAAATTCTTAACAAATAAGCAGATTTTTGTATTTCTGTACAAACCAATGTAAATTAGAAAAAACAACAAGCGAATTATCAGGTTTGATAATGAAAAACTGCATAAATGTATATAAAATTAAGAATATTTTTTATTTCTGTATGAAAATGGAAAATATGAAAAAAAACACAAAGACTTTCTTGTTTCAAAATGAAAAAATGCATAAATCCTTATAAAACTCAGCATATTTTTCTATTTCTTCCGAAAAATGAAATATTTGAAAAAAAAAACTGTTTTCATGTAAAAAATGAAAAATAGTATGAATCCAAATAAAATTAAGCATATTTTTGTATACCTGCAAAAAAATAGAAAATTTGGCAAGAAAAATTAACTCATCAGTTTCATGTATGAAATTCAAAAGCAGCATAAATCCTTACAAATTAAGCATATTTTATATTTCAGCATAAATGTGGAAAATTTGAAGAAAATCAAACTTATTTCCATGCCTCAAAACAAGAAAACAGCATAAAAATTTATAAATCTAAGCATATTTTTGTATTTCTGCAGTAAAATCAAAAATTTGAAGAAAATGTAACTTTTTTATGTATCAAACTGAAAAACAGCATAAATCTTCACAAAATTATATCTTTGTATTTCTGCATAAACTTGAAAAAGTTGATAAAAAAATCTTATTTTCATGTATTTAAATTCAAATCAGCATAAATCTTTATAAAACTAAGTGTATTTCTGCATAACCCAGAGCAAATTAAAAAAATCAATCTTTTTTTCATGTATCAAAATAAAGAAAAGCATAAATTCTTTTAAAATTAAGCATATTTATATAATTCTCCATACAATTAGAAGATTTGAAGAAAAACTTATTTTCATTTAACAAAGTTAAAAACACTATCAATTCTTATAAAACTAAGTATATTTTTGTCTTTCTGTAGAGAAACTGAAAATTTGAAGCATAAATTCTTATAAAACTAAGAATAGGTTTGAATTTCTGTGTAAAAATTGAAATTTTGAAGAAAAACAACTTCAAAAAAACAAAAATCCTTAAAAAACTCAATTCATTTTTGTATTTCTGCATGAAAATAGAAAATATGAAGAAAAACAAAGAGATTTTCATGATTCAAAATGAAAAAAGCAAATATTTTTATAAACTTAAATATGTGTATGTATTTCTGCACAAAAATAAAAAATCTGAAAAAAAAAATTATTTTCATATATCAAAATGAAAAACAGCATGAATCCCAGTAAAATTAAGCATACTTTTGTATTTCTGCATAAAAATGGAAAATTTGGAAAAGAAAGAAAATTTTTTTCAATATATAAAAAAAAAAGACAGCATAAATCCTTACAAAATTAAGCATATTTTTGTATTTGTGCATAAATATGAAAAATTTGGAGAAAAACAAATTTATTTACATATATTAAAACAAAAATCAACATAAATCCCTATAAAATTAAGCATATTTTTGTATTTTGATATAAACATGGAATATTTGAAGAAAAACATATAAATCCTTATAAAACATATAAATCCTTATAGAAACACCATATAAATCCTTATAAATTTAAGCATACTTTTGTATTTCTGCACAAAAATAAAAAAATTCATGAAAAAACAAACTTATTTTCATGTATGAAAAAGTAAAACAGCATAAATCCTTATAAAATTAATTGAAATTTTTTATTCCTGCATAAACCAGGGTAAATTAGAAAAAAAATAAGCGTATTTTCAGAAAAATAGCATACATTTTTATAAAATTAAGAATATTTTTTATTTCTCCATGAAAATGAAAAATTTGAAGAAAACATAACTTTTTTCTTGTATCAAACTGAAAAACAGCATAAATACTCTCAAACATAAGCATATTTTTATATTTTTGCACAAACATAGAAAATTTGAAGAAAAGTAAACTTAGTTTCATGTATCAAAATGAAAAACAGCATAAATCCTTAAAAAATTTTACCATACCATTGTATTTCTGCATAAAACTGAATAACTTGAAGAAAAAACCTTATTTTTAAATATCTAAATGAAAATCAGCATAAATCCTTATAAAACTAAGTATATCTTTGTATTTCTGCATAAACCAGGATAAACTAGAAAAACAATCTTATTTTCTTGTATCAAAATGAAGAAAAGCATAAATTCTTACAAAATAAAGCATATTTAGATATTTTTCCATAAAAGTGGAAGATTTAAAGAAAAACAAACTTATTTTCATTTATCAAAACTAAAAGCACTATAAATTCTTATAAAACTAAACATATGTTTGTATTTCTGTGTAAAAATTGAAAATTTGAAGAAAAACTAACTCATTTCCATGTATCAAAATGAGAAAAGCACAAATCCTTATAAAATTTAGCTCATTTTTGTATTTCTGCATGAAATGGAAAATATGAAGAATACATGGAGCAAAATGAAAAAATATATAAATCCTTAGAAAACTAAGCAGATTTTTGTATTTCTGCATAAACCAGAGTAAATTACCAAAAAGGAAGAAAAGCATAAATTCTTTTAAAATTATGCATATTTATATATTTCTCCATAAAAGTAGAAGATTTAAAGAAAAACAAACTTATTTTCATGTACCAAAATTGGAAAAACTATAATTTCTTATAAAACTAAGTTTAGTTTTGTCTTTCTATAGAGAAATTGAAAATTTGAAGAAAAACACAATTGATTTCATGTATCAAAATGAAAAACAGCATGAAATACTTTGAAGAGATGACATTGGAATCCACAGCTCTAAAGCTAACTCTATGGCTGAGATTTGTTGATGACACCTTCATACTCTGGACACACCAGAGGTCCAGATGCTACTGAACCATGTGAACTCAATAAGATCATCCATACAGTTCACTATGGAAAAAGAGTGAAAACAAACTGGCATTTCTGGATGTACTAATAACTCAAACAGAGATGGAGTTCAAGACAATCGTATAGCCAACATTCACTGAGCAATACCTCAACTTCAACTCCCACCACCTATACAATATAAAGGAAGTGATCGTCCACTGCCTGCAACACCAATCAAAAGTCATAAGTAGCAACATACAAACAGAAAATGGTCATTATATGCAGTACCCTACAAAAAAGACATTTATCCAGGGTACATGACAGCAACTCTAACATACATGTAAGGGAGGCTGCATGAAGCTAACAACTCTCAGAAAAAACCTTGGTCTGTCTACCCTATGTGAAGGGGTTATCAGAGAAAATATAAAAGATCTGTGGTCCATATAACATCAGGATGATCATCAAAAGTAGTTATACTTATATGATTAAGCATATTTTTGTATTTCTGCACAAAAATGAAAATCAAAATTATTATCATGTATCAAAATGATAAACAGCATGAATCCTTATAAAATAAGGCATATTTTTGTATTTTGGTAAAAGAAAATTATGAAGTAAAACAAACTTACTTTCATGCATCAAAATGAAAAAAAAAAGCATAAATCCTTATAAACTAAGCATATGTTTGTATTTCTGCACAAAAATAAAAAAATCTGAAAAATAATAACAAAATTATTTTCATGAATTAAAATAAAAAACAGCATGAATCCTTATAAAATAAAGCATATTTGCACAAAAATAAAAAATATGAAAAAAACAAAATTATTTAGTCTGTCTGCCCTATGCTCCCTATGGGATGAAGTTGAAATAATAGATAGAGAATGCATCTGGAAACTATGTAAACTTAAGGAATCAGCACATATGCTAGGCTACAAAAATCTCCTAAGTGACAAAGCATAGAGATGAATACAACATGGGAACCAGTAATATGAAGTGCCAGAGAAAATCATTCATATCAAATTGCAATATGAACTCTGGTAAAAAGAAAAAAAAATACTAGAGAAATCCATTAACATCAAAAAATTGTAATATGAACTTTGTTAAAAAATGGTTACTGAATATTGCGTTTATAATTCCCAGAAATTCAGTTGCTTTTGTACGTAAGGATATAGATATTGGTTAGTTCCTGTGACTTGATTAAAAAAGTTTTGAGTTCAATATCAGGCTACAGCAATGGTGAACAAGTAACTTAGAGGGTTAGGGGAAGATAACTCATGAATACGAAAGGAGCTCTATGCAAGGAATGAGGATGATATACATCAGTGATTGTAATAATGGGTTTGGTTTGAAATTCCTATCAGAAGAAATTCAATTTAAAATTCATGAAAAAGGCCGGAGCATTCAATGACTGAAATGTCATACAAATGGCAATAAAGATGAGGACAATAATCCAACTAATGTAAATAGTGAAAATTAAGCAAATTTTGGTATTTCTGCATAAAAATGGCAAATTTGAAGAAAAACAAAAACATTTTAATGTATCAAAATTAAATAAAGCATAACTTCTAATCAAACTAAACATGTTTTTGTATTTTTGCAAAAAAATAAAAAATATGAAGAAAAACAAAATTATTTTCATGTATCAAAATGAAAAACAGCATAAATCCTTATAAAATTAATAATATTTTTGTGTTTCTGCCTAAAAATGGAAAGTTTGAAGAAATACAAACTTATTTTCATGTATCAAAATGAAAACCAACATAAATTTTTTTTAAACTAAGCACATTTCTACAATTAAAGAAATTTTTTTGATGCATTAAAATGAAAAACAACATAAATCCCAATAAAAATAAGCATATTTTTGTATTTTTGCATAAAAATTATAAAATTATTTTCATGTATCTAAATGAAAATCAGCATAGATCCTAATAAAACTAACCATATTTTTGTATTTCTGCATAAAAATGGAAAGCTTAAAAAAAACAATCTTATTTTCATGTCTCATAATAAAAAACAACATGAATCCATTTAATACTAAGTACGTTTCTGTATTCCTGAATAAAAATGGAAAATTTGAAGAAAAAAACTTAGTTTCATGTATCAAAATGAAAAACAGCATAAATCCTAACAAAATTAAGCATATTTATGTATTTCTGCACAAAATTAGAAAATTAAAAAAACAAACATATTTTCATGTATCAAAATGTAAAACAGCATAAATCCTAATAAAATTAAGCCAATTTTGTATTCCTGCATAAAAATGAGAAATTTGAAGAAAATGTGACTTATTTTCATGTATGAAAATAAAAAAAAGCATAGATCCTTATAAAACTAAACATACGTCTGTATTTCTGCACAAACAAGGGTAAATTAGAAAAAAACAAACTTATTTTCATGCATGATAATGAAAAACAGCATAAATCTTTATAAAATTGAGAATATTTTTTTTATTTCTACATAAAAATGAATTTTTGAAAGAAAACAAATGTATTTTCATGTATTAAAATAAAAAACAGTATGAATCCTTATAAAATTAAGCATATTTTGGTATTCCTGCATAAAAATTAAAAATTAAAAAAAGAAAATTATTTTTATGTATCAAAATGAAAAACAGCATAAATCCTTTTAAAATTTATCATATTTTTGTATTTCTACAGAAAAATGGAGAATTTCAAGAAAAACAAACTAATTTTCATGTATCAAAATGAAAAACAACATAAATACTCATGAAACTAAGTAGATTTTGTATTTCTGCATAAGCCACTTTATGTATGAAAATAAAAAAAAGCATAAACCTTTAAAAAATTAAGCATATTTTATATTTTTGAAAAAACTAAACATATTTTTGTATTTCTGCATAAACCAGTGTAAGTTAGAAAACAATAAACTAATTTTTATGTATTAAAATGAAAAAAAGTAAATCTTAAAATAAAGTATATTTTTTATTTCAGCATGAAAACAGAAAAATTAAATAACAAACTTATTTCCATGTATCAAAATAAAAAGCAGCATAAATCCTTAGAAAAATAAGAATATTTCTGTATTTCTGCATAAAAATGCAAAATTTGAAAAAACTTTTTTCAGATATCAAAATGAAAACCAAAATAAATCCTTACAAAACAATGCATATTTTTGTATTAAAAACACTGGAGAACCCTCTGACCCTGCAAATTACTGCCCTATCAGCCTTCTTCCGATCTTTGGCAAAATGTTCGAAGCCATTATTAACGCCGAGGTGGTTCAGCATCTCACAGCACACAGGCTCCTCTCGGACAAGCAATATGGTTTCCACTTCCCCAGGTCTACTGCTGATATGCTAACGACCATCACCGAGTACATAAATGGAAAATTTAAAGAAAAACAAACTTATTTTTATGTATCAAAATAAAAAGTAGCATAAATCCTTATAAACTAAGCATATGTGTGTATTTCTGCATAAAAATGAAAGATTTGAAGAGAAAGTAACATATTTTCATGTATGAAAATTAAAAACAGCAGAAATCTTTTTAAAATTTCAAAAAGAAATTTTTTAGTATCAAAATGGAAAACAGCATAAATCCTTATGTTTATAAATCCTAAGTTTATTTTTGTATTTCTTTATAGAAATTGAAAATTTGAAGAAAAACACAATTGTTTTCATGTATCAAAATCAAGAACAGTATAAATCCTTGTAAATTTAACCCTATTTTTTTTTATATCTGCATAAATGTTGAAGATATGACTAAAACAGAAACTTATTTTCATGTAAAAAAATGAAGAACAGCAAAAATCTATATAAAATTAAACAGATTTTTATATTTCTTCATAAAAATGGAAGATCTCAAGAAAAATACACTTATTTCCATGTATCAAAAATTAAAACAAAATAAATCCTTATAAAACTAAGACTATTTTTATATTTCAGCATAAAAGTGGAAGATATCAAGAAAAAACACTTATTTATGCAAAGAAATTGAAAATTTGAAGAAAAACAAACTTGTCTTCTTGTATCAAAATGAAAAACTGCAGAAATCCTTATAAAACAAAAAACATATTTTTGCATTTCTGTATAAAATTAGACAATTTGAAGAAAAACAATCTAATTTTTTGTACCAAAATGAAAACCAGTATAAATCCTCAAAATACTATGATTATTTTTTGTATTTTTGCATAAAAATGAAACATTTGAAGAAAAACAAACTTACTTCCTGTATTAAAAAAAAAATGAAAAGATTTGTATTTCTGCATAAGCCACAGTAAATTAGAAAAAAAATGTATTTTTATGTGTGAAAAGGAAAAATAGCATAAATCTTTATAAAATTAAGCATATTTTTTAATTTCTGTATAGAAATGGAAAATTGAAAGAAAAATAACTTTTTTTCATGTATTAAAATGAAAAACGGCATGAATGCTTATGAAATTATTTTCATGTATCAAAATGAAAACAGCATAAATCCTTTCAAAATTAAGCATATTTGTGTATTTCTGCATAAAAATGGAAAATTTGAAGGAAAAATACTTATTTTCATGTATCTAAATGAAAATCAGCATAAATCCTTATAAAACTAATCATATTTTTGTATTTCTGCACAAACCAGCATAAATTAGAAAAACAAAAACTTATCTTTATGCATTAAAATGAAAAACATCATAAATCTTTTTAAAATTAAGCATATTTTTTAATTAATGCATAAATATGGAAAATTTGTAGAAAAACAAACTATTTTTTATGTATCAAAATGAAAAACAACATAAATCCTTAGAAAGCTAAGCATATTTTTGTATTTCAGCATAAAAATGGAAAATTTGAAAAGAAAATTATTTTCCTGTATAAAAATGAAAAACAACATAAATCTTTATAAAACTAGGCATACTTTTGTATTTCTTCACAAAAATGAGAAATTTGAAGAAATTGTAACTTATTTTCATGTATGAAAATAAAAAACAGCATATAAAACTTATAAAACTAGGCATATTTTGTATTCCTGCATAAACCAGGGTATATTAGAAAAAAAAATATTTTCATGTATGAACATGGAAAACAGCATAATTTTTTATAAAATTAAGCCTATTTATATATTTCTCCATGAAAGTGGAAGATTTAAAGAATCAAAATAAAAAACAGCATAAATCTTCAAAAAACTATGATTATTTTCATATTTTTACATAAAAATGGAAAACTTGAAGTAAAGCAAATTTATTTTCCTGTATCAAAATGAAAAAAATCTATCCTTATAAAATTAAGAAAAGATTTGTATTTCTCTATAAACAAGGACAATTTGAAGAACAATCTAATTTTTTATATCAAAATAAAAAACAGCATAAATCCTTATAAAACTATGCATATCTTTGTATTTTTGTATAAAAATAAAAAATTTGAAGAAAAAAAAACCTTATTTTCTTGTATAAAAATGAAAAACAGCATAAATCCCCACAAAACTGATCATATTTTTGTTGTTCTGCATGAAAATGGAAAATTTGAATTAAAACAAAACTGCTTTTGCTTCACACAGTTTTAACTTGCTGATAATTGCTGATTGATATATAAATATGTATAAATCTACACCCGTGGTGTTGCAGTGTTGTAATCATTATATTCTTTTTGACAATTACTGGTGTCCGCTGATCACTTTACTATATACAGCCCTTTCACATGTCTGGACTAACCTAGCCAAGCTTCTTTGGCCAGTCTGAGATCAAACAATTATAACATAGGCAGAATGGGCAAAGTTCATGAAGGGTTGGCTGTTAGAGTAGAAGGGGTGGTTAGTTTTAATTATTTTGATGGTAAAAGGGGGGATCTTGATGCCAATCTAGTGGAATGTGTAAATACATGTGGTTGAGAAACCAGGAGAAAAAGTTCCTCAGAGTAGTTGCCATGAAAATACTTGTTGAAAAGGCAGGGAAGCCACATTTTGTTGGTGAGAAAGTGACTGAATTTGGGCTGCCAAATCACGATCAATTATATTGCAGATCATCTTTTGGATTTTGTCAAGAACCTTAAGATGAATAACACAACCACCTGATCAGATATGGCAACAGTATTCAATGCACGAAGGAATGGTACATTTATTGAAAAGGATTCTAACATGAAAAGCTTTCTGGCTTGACACAGTAACCCAGGCTTCCTAGCAGTAGATGCATTTATATCTGAATTTTTACACACAAATTATATATATGTGTGTGTGTGTGTATGCATATTTAAATCATATAAATAAATAAAAATATATCTGTAAAATCACAATCTGAATAAAAACTAACAATATTTTTACTTCTATTTATAAATGCTGCAAAATAAAATCCTTTCATTGATAAAGTACATCAAATGATGAAAGGCATCATTAAAGAAAGTTTTCCTTTTGTCTTTTGTGTGATTCATCTCTTAGGATTCATTGGACTAAAGTGATGCTTACGTTGATGCAAATACACATATGCCCGAAGAAAAGAGGAAGCTGAAAATATAAAATATGTTTTGGATATGTAGTATATCTGATTTCATTTAGTTTGCTTTTCTTTTTGTTCATGTTCCCATCACTTTTGTTATTAAATATCCCACATTGTTTTAATTGAAGATCTGCCAAGAAAGGTGAAATGTTGTAAGCATTTTAAAGTGGTAAGTTATTAAAGTACTTTCTAATATTTTTTCTGTTAGCAAATTGCTCTTTTAAGGGTAGTATTTTTTAAAATCAAAATTACAGCCGGGCATATTATGTGAACAACTAATGCATTTAGTGTGTTGTTTTATCCCTTTTGTGTTCATACAATCTTTTTATTTGAATTCCTTTTTCTTGCACTGTTTGTGCCTGCCCAGTTTTCACTTGTTGCTGTCTGTTAAGAATTCACATTTTCCTAAGTTATCTATGTTACAGTTGACTAAGAAAACCCTATTTCCATTGACACATTGTAAAGTGCTATATCTTTCTGTCTTCCAAGATTCTTCAGTTATTTCTTACTATTGTGCTGTAGGGAGAAAATAGATGTTTTCCCTTAAGGGGAACTATAGTTGTTTTCTCTTTTGAGGAACTCTCCTTGGTCTGAGGTCAGTCCCTTCCTTGCCTTGGTGGGGTATAGTCACGAGGAGCATTTGCTGGCCTAACGGTATGTTTATCACAGTTCAATTATTTCCATTAGTTATGTCTTGTAGAAGATTTAAATTTCTGTCTTCGAGATATTGAATTCGGTTGGCCAGCGAACGCAAGCTGCATAACTTGACTATATTCTGTAAAAAATGGTTTAATTTCTATTTTTGTCTTCAGAAATTTAATTAAATCAACTTTTCAGTGTTAGCTGCTTGTGGTAAATCAACCGGGATTCAGTCCATTTTTCAGTCTGTTTTTCTGTAATTTTTGGAAATTTTTTTCTTTTCGTTTTTTGTTTGTCTTTGATTTGTTTTTTTTGTCACTTAGTTTGTGTAAATTATTTTGCAATTCAAGGTTATTTTTTACTTTTACTAAGTTAAAACTTTGTAAACCTCAGTCACTTTTTTTTCTTTTTCTTCCTTGTTTTTTTTAATTGGAGTAGATAGTTCTTACTATTGCCCGGTCTCACACTCCACCCCCTTCTTTTGAATGAGTTTAGAGGTGATCGCCTTGTTTCTTGTTTAGGATGGGGTTCCCGGTTCCCCCACCCCTTCTCCGGTCTTAGTGTTAGTTCAGCTGGAAGCTCTTTGCAGTTACGGAGTATAGTGGCAACGTCTTTACATTCTGAGGGTACCGGGTTGGCAGTTTCCTGGTTGCTGCTTCCGACTGGTAGTTAGGGGCCCGAACTCTTGCGTAGCATCTTGAGAGGCTGCTCTGATCAACAGTTGAATAATACCGGGGTTCTTGTAGTGCCATATCGCGCATGGACGGGCGTCCCTGCATGAACGTTCGGTGGGCAACCCCGAGGCCACACTATGTTGTAAGCCGCGCCAGTCTCCATCCTTCACAAGTTGCAAATGATTGACCGACTGATTCTATTCTAAGACCTCTCCTTAACTGAATCACTATGGAAAAAATCAAACATAATAGCAAAACTCATTTGAAAACGCCCAAACCTGTCTGCATCTCTTTCACTAACATACGCGGCATCCGCACCAACTTCCTCAGCGTAGATTCATTCCTCCATAATAACTCACCTGATATATTCGCCCTATGTGAAACTAATCTTAACCCTTCTATCCCCTTATCTGAGTTCTACGTTGCTGGCTACCTTCCCCTCTTCAGGAAGGACTCCAATGTTCATATGCATGGGCTTGGTGTCTATGTCAGCGAACACCTTCCCTTGTCATCTTTCGAATCCCCAGATCATTCTTTCATGTGCTTCCGCCTCTCACTTTTCAGCTCGATTAGCTATCTCTTCTTTCTCTACCGCTCTCCTTCCTCCCCTGACTGTTAGTTACTTGACATCATTTCTGACAATATCGACAAAGCCATTTCTTCCCATCCCTCTGCCCATGTATTCGTGTTTGGTGACTTTAACGCCCACCACACCAAGTGGCTGAAGAACGCTGTCACTGACCCTGCTGGTGTTCACACCATGAACTTTTCAATCACCCAATCCCTTACGCAAGTAGTGGACTTCTCCACGCGTTTCTCCGACAACCCTAACGGAAGGGATTCACTTCTAAACCTCTGCTTCACTTCCATCCCAGACTCTTGCACGACCAGACAACTCTGCCCCCTCGGAAACTCTGACCACACAGTAGTGTCCGTCAATATTTCACTCCACTCCCGCCCGACCCATGAAACACAGACAAGTAGAATATCCTACTGCTATCAAAGAGCAGACTGGGATTCGTTCCGAGACTTCCTCTGTGACATCCCTTGGAACAACGTTTTTAGTCTTCCCATCGAAGAATGTGCATCCGAGGTCTCCTCCTGGGTTAAGGCTGGCATCGATGCCTTCATCCCTGCTAGGAAATTCCAGCTTAAATCTCATTCGTCTCCATGGTTCTCACCCGCTTGCTCGGCTGCCATTGCCCACCGGAATCATTTCTTCCGACTCTATCGTAACTACGTGTCGGACCAAAACAGGCGCCTTTTCACTTCAGCTCGTAATAAGTGTAAAAGGATACTTAACGAAGCTAAGATGTTGTTTGCTGCCAGAATGAAGCAACGCATAGCATGCTCTAAATTCGGCGCTAAAGACTACTGGCGACTCTGTAAAAGAGTACTTAACAAGAGCAAGTCCACAATACCCCCGCTAATCAACAAATTTGAGGTCCTCACCTCCCCAGCAGATAAGGCTGAATGCTTTGCCCGCAGATTCTCGAACAATTCGAGTCTGGACTCATCTGGAGTTTTTACACCCGACTTCTCACCTAGAACCGAGGCACAACTGAATGATGTCCGCATTACACCTTCGCTTGTCTCTAAGATAATCTTAAAACTTGACCCTCACAAAGCGAGCGGTGGTGACGGAATCCCAACCATAGTCTTAAAGAAATGTGCCCCTGAACTCTCCTCTGTCCTTTCTAAGCTCTACAACCTCTGCCTATCTGCTTCCTGCTTTCCTGCCTGTTGGAAATCTTCCTCTGTAGTTCCTATATTTAAAAACACTGGAGAACCCTCTGACCCTGCAAATTACTGCCCTATCAGCCTTCTTCCGATCTTTGGCAAAGTGTTCGAAGCCATTATTAACGCCGAGGTGGTTCAGCATCTCACAGCACACAGGCTCCTCTCGGACAAGCAATATGGTTTCCACTTCCCCAGGTCTACTGCTGATATGCTAACGACCATCACCGAGTACATATACCAGGCACTCGACAGGAATGGCGAAGCCCGAACCGTTGCATTGGATATATCTAAGGCGTTCGACAGCGTTTGGCATGCTGGCCTTCTATGTAAACTGCGGAGCTATGGTATAACTGGACATTTGTTTGAACTAATCCAGTCATTCCTGTGGTGGAGACTTGCCTCGCCGAGGCGAAGGAGGGCGGTTTGTTTGCGCGTGCGTTCGGTGGTGGAGCCGCGGGGCGGGCTCGTGCGGGGCAGTTTTTCGAATGACACGGCGCATGCGTCATTGGTGAAAGTGAGGCTCTCGAAAAGGAAAAGATTACGAGACGAAAAAGACAGAAAAGAAAGAGCCTACTTCTGCTTCGGAGTCACTTCGTTATTTACGACTCGAGAGGGCTACAAGGGTGGCTGGGAGACAGCATTTTGCTTACGGTGCACAGGAAACGGAGTCCCTGGTGAAGCAGTGTTCCGGGTTCTACGAGTAGCAGCTGGCAGAGTGGTTAATTCGTCTACGAACTACACTCTGAGAAGACACAAATACTCACAAGCTATTTCGGCGTCTATTACAATTTCCATTATGGACGGCAAAGTCTTTGCTGTCCGGTTGATTCCCGAGTTCAGTGGCGCTGCAACTGATATGCCAATCGTTGAGTGGATCGAAAATGCAGAGTTGGTCTGCGAACTCTGTTCTATGGACAAAGTTGAGCGGATTCTTCCATTACGCCTCCGAGGCGCTGCTCTTGCCGTATACAGGCAGCTCAGCAAGGAGCAGAAAGCGGATGCGGAGCAAATTAAACGGGCCCTCATGACCGCGTATGCGACAGATGCATTTGATGCATACGATCAATTTGTTACTCGGCAACTTCGCTCGGGAGAAACAGTGGACGAGTTTCTGGCCGAACTACATCGTTTAGCTCGGCTGGTTGAGGGATCGTTGCCCGAACGATGGATGATATGTGCGTTTGTTTCGGGGTTGCCACAATATGTTAGACAGCTTCTTCGTGCCTCGTCCAGAATGGAAACCATGACATTGGAGCAGCTTTTGACTCGAGCACGGGCTATCATGACCGACAACGGAAGCTGTAAGGAATCGGTCGCTGCATCCACTGGCAAAACACATTCGAATACAGAGTCGCTCCCTGATAACTCGCGCAGTGAGACCTTTTTTTGCTACAAGTGTTCTGGACCCAACCACATGGCGAAGGATTGTATGCAGGGACGCCAAGTGAGGTCGGACGGTCGAGTGCGGAAGTCTCACCGTGAAACCCGATGCTTCAGATGCCATAAACTTGGACACACATCATCAAGATGCCAGGGAAACGACGGGAAGACTTTGAAGTGCCGGGGGCACGGCAGAATAAAATTGGAAGTTGAACAGTCTCAGCCCGTGGACATTGAGGTCCTGGTCGTGGATGGACAATTGTTGGGTTTTGACCTGTTGGGTTTTGACCTGTTTATTGGCATCGACGCAATCAAACAGCTAGGAGGTGTTCGCCTGACGGAATCTGGTGAGGCATACTTTGGAGACCTGGATGGATGTGCCGCCATTTCTATCGATGAGCCCGATTTCAGTGTGACATTCGATGAAAGGCAAAGAGCGTGGACTGCAACATGGAAATGGGCAAGTGGTCGCTCGCCCGGCGAGCTGACAAATAACGTGCAAGAGTACACTGTGCCAGACCATGCCCGGGATGCGTACGAGAAAGAACTCTTGCTATGGCAACGTAACGGATGGTTGCTGCCATATCCCGAGGAGGAACTTGGTCCGCCCAAGGGTCTAATTCCCTTGATGGCAGTCGTGCAGGAACATAAGCAAAAGGTCCGGCCGGTACTCGACTACCGAGAATTGAACGGATTTGTAGAAGCATTCACTGCCAATGCCGAAGTGTGCGCACAAAAGCTCAGAGAATGGCGACAGCAAGGAGTTGATGTGTCGCTCTTGGATCTGCGACATGCCTACCTACAAATTCACATTGACAAGAAGCTGTGGCCATTCCAAACAGTTATTTTCAAGGGCAAGCGGTTCTGCCTTACACGATTGGGGTTTGGCCTAAATGTGGCACCACTCATCATGAAATCTGTCGTCGACGCTATAATGTCCCAAGATCGTGTGATCAAAAGTGCCACGTCGGCTTACGTTGACGACATTTTTATCAATGAGAGCCTGATTTCTGCATCGCGCGTTCGACAGCACCTCTCAGATTACGGCCTAGTCTGTAAAGACCCAAAACGGCTACGAGACGGAACTAAGGTCCTCGGTCTGCAGGTGTGGGGAGAGAACGGTACTCTCCGATGGAAGCGGGGTGGACAGATCCCGGAAATTCCCGACGTGGTGACTCGTCGACGTGTGTTGTGTTTTCCATTTGTGGGAAACTCGTGGGCCACTTCCCCGTGTGTGGCTGGCTAAGGGTGGCGACTGCATTCATCAAGCGCCGAGCAAGTGCGGTAACCAAGAGATGGGACGAGGAAATCAGAGATGCCAATCTGCTTCGTATGCTGGAAGAGACGATGACCAGAGTGTGTGAAATGGACCCTGTTGGAGGAGATTGGTGCATAAATGGCAACGAGATGAAGGTCTGGGTGGATGCAAGTTCTGTGGCCACAGGAGTGGTGTTAGAGGCGAATGGAAGCATCGTTGAGGATGCTTGTTGGTTGCGCCCGACCAATGATGCCAGGCATATCAATCTGGCTGAATTAGATGCAGCAGTCAAAGGCATCAACCTGGCCCTTCAATGGCAGGCTACAGTGTTGCATCTGGTCACCGATTCAGCATGCGTACATCGGTGGATATCCGACACCTTGACTGGGAAGGCACGTGTGAACACTAAGGCGGCTGGTGAAATGCTAGCGAGACGACGCTTAGGAACACTGCGGGCATTAATGGAAGAATATGGATTGACCACGCTGGTGAAATCCTGTCAAAACCGCGCAGATTGCCTCACCAGAGTGCCACGCAAGTGGTTGAATCTACATAAGGAGGGAAAAGAGCCAGTCTCGGAGAGTTGCGCTGCAATGAGGTGCCGACTGAATAAAAGTCAGGTGGTTGACGTCCACCGAGAAAGTGGACATGCGGGCGTAAAACGAACCCTATACTTCGCCAGACTTATCGACCCACTAGTGTCGAAGGAAATCGTGCGATCGGTTATCAAAACCTGCGAAGCCTGCCAGTCTATAGATCCGGCGCCAGTTCATTGGAAAAAGGGAAAATTGAGCGTGGAAAACAACTGGAGTAGAGTAGCAATGGACATGACCCATTACAATGGCGAGCATTTTCTAACGCTCATTGATTGCGGTCCCTCCAGGTTTGCAATTTGGCGGACATTGCCTCGACAAGATGCACATAGTGTCATTCACCAGTTGAAGATGATTTTCTTTGAACGGGGCCCACCAACCGAGATATTGACTGATAATGACCCTGCGTTCACTTGCAGACACTTTAAAGGGTTTGCAAACAGCTGGGGTGTGCAGTTAAGATTCCGATGCGCATATTCACCGGCTGGTAATGGAATTGTGGAGCGCAGCCACAGGAGCATTAAGACCATCGCAGCAAGGAAGGGCTGTTCTGCGTTGGAGGCCGTTTATTGGTATAATGTCACGCCAAAGGACGATGTCTCACCTTCCACGGCACCGGCTGACGTGCTGCATAATTACCACGTCAGAGTAAAAGGCATTGAAGCCAAACCCCCACCAGAACCACAGATTATCGAAGGAAGATATGAAGAAGGTGACGTTGTCTGGGTCAAAAATCCGCACGGCAAATGCACAACCAAGTTCAGGACCGGGCGGGTAACCGAAATTGTCAGCCCACTGACAGTGCGAATTGATGGGGTACCACGCCATGTCAAAGACCTACGGCCATTTTCAGGACCATATGCATCGTCGGGCGATGAAACCGACACAGAAGAGAGTGAGCGATTTATTTACTTGGGGTCAGGTCAACCAAGTGATGGCTCCGATGGTCCACTAACAGCGGATGCTGACGTGCATGACGAAACCTCAGGTGACAGCCCATCTGAGGACGAACCTTGTGTCGTACCCCTCCGAAGGAGCACCCGCCAGAAGAGACCCGCTCCCGAATGCACTTTTTGTGATGATGAGATCAGGGGGGAGTGTGGTGGAGACTTGCCTCGCCGAGGCGAAGGAGGGCGGTTTGTTTGCGCGTGCGTTCGTAGATGTGGTGGAGCCGCGGGGCGGGCTCGTGCGGGGCAGTTTTTCGAATGACACGGCGCATGCGTCATTGGTGAAAGTGAGGCTCTCGAAAAGGAAAAGATTACGAGACGAAAAAGACAGAAAAGAAAGAGCCTACTTCTGCTTCGGAGTCACTTCGTTATTTACGACTCGAGAGGGCTACAAGGGTGGCTGGGAGACAGCATTTTGCTTACGGTGCACAGGAAACGGAGTCCCTGGTGAAGCAGTGTTCCGGGTTCTACGAGTAGCAGCTGGCAGAGTGGTTAATTCGTCTACGAACTACACTCTGAGAAGACACAAATACTCACAATTCCTCTCTAACCGCACAATGAAGGTGGTATTAAACGGACATGCCTCCCAGAACTACCATACAAACGCAGGTGTCCCCCAAGGCTCCATCTTAGGTCTTACACTCTTCCTGATATACATTAATGATCTCCCTGATTCCATAAGAGCCCAAATAGGTTTGTACGCCGATGACACCTCAGTTTACTCTCGCCTCCTACAAAAATCTGGTGTAGGCGTCAAAGCTAACCTCGCAGCCGAGATTGAAAAAGATCTCCAATCCATATTGGACTGGGGTAAGAAATGGCGAGTAAATTTTAATGCTTCTAAAACGAAGCTACTCTCAATTAACCATCATCGACAATCTCACCTACCTCCCATTAGCATGGACCAGGCTTGCCTCCCAGAGAGTAAAACACGACGCCTCCTTGGTCTCACACTTTCAGCGGACCTCAAATGGAATGACTATATCGAATCCATTGCTAAATCCGCTGCTATGAAAGTCGGTTCTCTGTGTAGGGCCCGGAAGTTTTTTCCGTCTAAATCTATCCTGCACATATATAAATCTACCATCCGCCCGTGCATTGAATACTGCTGCCATATCTGGTCGGGTGCCCTTGCTATTCTCCTCGGGCTTCTCGATAAGGTTCAGAAGAGGGTCTGTAATGTGATAGATACCGACTTGGCAGACCGCCTGCAGTCTTTCTCCCACCGGCGCAACGTGACTTCCCTGTGTCTCTTCTATAAATACTTTCATGGTTTCTGCTCCGATGAACTTAGATCACTGGTGCCCCCTAAATACGAATTTGAACGAGAGACTAGATTAGCAACTAGATCCCACCCTTTTACAGTGAAACCGATAAAATGCAACCGTAACTTCTACTCCAACAGTTTCTTTCCTCGCACTTCCCGACTGTGGAATTCCCTTCCACACGATTGCTTCCCTGACGGCTACAATCTCCAGGAGTTTAAATGTAAGGTCAATAGACACCTCCTAACACATTAACCTGCTTCTATTCTATCAAACACTCTTCCCATCTGCCCAACCCGCATCCTCGGTATCCTTACTCATCTGTCACCTTCCTCCTGACATTCCCTATGTCTAACCACTCCTTCTCTTTACCTTCCCCTATGTAGCCCCATGCGCAATAGTGGCAGTGGAATGCCTTGCTTGGGGTAAGATGATTAAAAAAAATGTAATTTCTTTGCTATTCTTGATAAAACATTCTTGTCTTTTTGGACAACATGAACATTCATCTTGTTTTGGGATGTACTTAAATAGTCTGAATGTATTATTTTTGCTACATTAAAGGTCTATTTGTTATTGTCATGTAACTTGTCCTTCTTTTATTGCATGTGCTATGGCAACGTATTATATACACACTAATGTTTATATTAGTATCACGTAACTGGAAACATCGCCGGTTCACAACCATACTAATAGTGTCAAGTGGGAATGCTGTATCCAATGTTTGGCATTTCAGTTTCTGCCAGAGCAAGTTTAACTTACTCTAACACAAAATCATATAGATGGGGCATTTGAAGAATTTGTTGCACCAATCTTTCAAACTAGGAGACTCTGCTTTCAAAATCTTAGTCTTTACTTGAGATTAAACCTTGATCATTGAAGTCAATCTATAACAATCACAGTCAGGTTAAGTAATATTATAGAAGTTAACAGATAAAAAAAATGAATTGAAACATGGCAATAAATACCAGTAATTTCTAGTAAATTTTATTTGTAGAAAAACTAAACCAGTGTAGGCTTCACAATTAGTAAATTAGCTGCTTTTATATAAGATTAGGGAAAAACAAAAGTTGGAAAAAGTAAAATAGCAATGTAACTCTTCTTAATAAGACAAATTAGTAATCCTTTGCACTTTATAAACTTGTGCAGAATTCATTAAAAACAAAAGAAAAATAATTTCCATCTAATAATAAAACAAAGAAAAAAATCAAAACATCTGCTACAGAATTTAAATCCTCATGCATCTTGTTTTTATCACTGTGGTGGGATTTTTAGCGTTTCTTGCATCTAATTTTCACTTGTAAAAAAATAAAAATTATTTATTTCGTATAATTGTTGACTATTCTGTTTTTGAATATTTAATTCCTATATAATACTGTAACACCCCAACTGACTCGCCCGAACAATTTTCTCCGGCGACCGTTCTCCACGCTGTGATGTTTGCCGGGAGTTTGTTGAAAATGTCGGAGCCTCAAGCTGGGGGTACAAGATTAAACTATAAGGAACGAACTTCTACAACTTGGATGAGTTGAAAGGCTTTATTTCGTTTAGAGTTAGCCTCTTCGGTTGGGGCAGGCGAATGTGACACACAGCTCTAACTCTAATTAATGGAGATCAACAAATCCGAACCGACCGAAACAAGACGAACGGAGTTTCACTTCACTCAACTGACTGACTCACTTAACTGACTCTCTCACTCTACTCTACTCTACTGATCAGCTCGGAAAAAATCACCTGTATTTATTTAAAAACAATCCGGAAGTGACTAAAGACCCCCAGGCTAAAATAAAACTAAAAGATAAGCATTGGCGACTGTAAGTCCGAAATTTCAAGGTACTTAAATTTTCCTTCCTTTTATGTGTAAGCATCTTGCGGACTTAGTATTTTTTCCAGGATTTTTTAAAATCTTTTTATCTTAATAAAGCTTCCGCCGGAAAATTCTTAATGTGTGGTCAAGATACAGTAAAAGACAGCCTTTGACCTGGTCATTCGAAAACCCACCTCCCGAACTCTATTTCCTGAACTTTATCTCTTTATCACATTAAATCACTGAGTCAAATATTTACCGGAAGAGTGGTAGGATTTAAAACAGTAATCTGATACCCTGGTCTCTTCCAAAATTTTCCTCATAAAAGAAAAAGCGTTTATTTATTTATTTTTCCTCTTCTTTTTCACTTTTGTTAAATATGTTTTTAAACTATTTTCTATTCTTAACCATTTTCTATTTTAATCTATTATAATAAAATACATATTTTACAAAGCACCTTAATATACGCCTAGTTATCGTGTCACAATACTCATCCTTTCTAAATTTTTGTTTCTCTCCTTTTTGTGAAAACAAGACAGTTCTTTGCATAGAAAATTTATCCATACAAGTTATACCTGATTTTTGAAGCCAATTCTAGTTAGATTTTCAAGACTTCTGTCATTGTAGGGAATAGGGTTAAGAAAAGAAAAGTTAGAGCCATTTCTTTGGTTTTGATTAGGGTAGATTTCAATTCATGTTTCCTTTTGGGAGACACCAAATGAAAGTTATATATCTATGATAAATTTACTACATCAGATAGACATTTCATCATTTTCATTATTAGATTCAACATATGCTTAAGGATGGCTAGAGAGTACACTGCTTGATATTGTACTGTCCAAATCAACAAAGCTGAGAATACAAAAAAAAAAAAAAATTCATTGAATAATAATAGTACTTTACCTCTGACCTTCAGACAATAGAACAATCTCATGTATGACAATGTTCAAGATTCATTATTATTGACACGACTTCTTTCATAATGTTAATTATAGATATGTTGTCAAAGGTCATAAGAATTACAAATATCTTGTTTACTTAAAATATGAAATTTGTGACTTGCACTGGTATTAAAAGATATATATATATATATATATATATATATATATATATATATATATATATATATATATATTGTTTAATTACTTAGTTTTTGGTCATAATAAAATTAGACCAGTGCACTTTTATATTAAAAAGTGTTCAATACAATTATATTGTAGAATTTTTTAATATTTTCCATTTGTAAACAAGTTATTACGAGACCTAGGTTTCTACCATAAGTGGTGTCCCCAGGTGATAATTTCCTTTCTTTCATGCAATATTATGACTAAGTGTAACCATACTAAAAAAATACCTGTTGGGTTCATGCAACCATGGATGGAAACGTAATTTCTTGTGGTTTTGGAAATTGTATGTTCAAAGATTCCCTACCATGCGAGTGTTCAAAGAACCACTGCTATGTGAGCCTTCTTTAAAAAAAAAAAAATGGTAAACGGTAAAATCAGTTATTGAAAGTTGCCTGGAGACACCACTCATAGTAGAAATCTGGGTCGCATAATAACTCGTTTACAAATGGAATATATATATATATATATAATGAAACAGTGCAAATTTTTTTTCAAGGATGTGTTTCAACATTGAAAGTATAGGTTCTCTTTGGCTTCTTCAGTTTGAAAATAAAAGAGAAAACTGAATATCTTGGGATTTCTGGTTATCATAAATTAAATTAATTACCCTAGCTAATCACCTCCAGATTGAAGCCTGAAGAGAGTTTGTTTCTGTGCTTGTTTGCTTTATCGAAAGCTGTTTAGTATTGTAGAATTTATTTATTTTCAAACTGAAGAAGCTGAAGTGAATATATAAGGCAAGAAGGTACTCTCTGCCATGCATATCAAAATCAGTTAAGCTAACACTGTATTCCTCAAATTGTCCTTTATTTGGAAAGCAACTCAACTGTATCATCAGGTACTCACTACAAGGTTTAAATTCCTAATATTCACAATGATTTTGAATATGCTCCTACCTGACTGCGCAGACTCTTGCCATGTGTTGGTGTAGAAGGTACCTTCTGCCACATCCTGATAGCATTTGTTTATGGTGTTTATACTATTAATATTTTTCTCTGCTCATTGTTGGATATTGGTTAATAGCAAGTGATTTGGCATACAAGTAGATTGGTGTAGTCAGTCCAAATGAAAGACCAAGCTCAATATTTATTGTATATAGAATACAATTGTGGCACAAAGCAAATTTGGGAGGAGGAAACAAAAACTCATGTTGGTCAACACTAATCTTATATCTAGCTAATCAGACTCGTGACCCAAACATCATTTACAATTTCTCATTCAACATAAGAACATATCCCTTGTCTACCAATCCTTCATGTACCAAAATACCTTATCAGTTCAGGCCCCTAAAAAAGAATCCCCAGAAACAAAATCTCTTTATTTATAATACAAAAATATATAAAAAGTATTCATGAAATGATAAATGAGTGGGGGTATGAAACAAAAAATGCCAAACAAGATTTTCAACTTAAATACAAAATAAATCAATCGATGTTAGCTGGACCTGACCAACCCACAAAATAAAGAGGCCGCTGTATTCTGTCTTTATGACAAAATCAAGAAGCATTCTTTCTAAAAGAGGGAAAGGAGAAAAAAAAGACGGTTGGGGAAAATAAAATTCTGACCTAGACGAGATGAAATACGGGATTAAAAAAAACTGAAACTGATGGGAATCTCGACCTGGATCATAACAAAAGACGAAGCCAGGAACAAGCCAGGAACAACACCTACTCACATTAACTAGGTACACAAAAGAGACTACCTTAACAAGGGGAGGGTTCCACAGGAATCCATCCCGATGCAACTAAGGAGACTTAAAAGAGAAAATCAAGGCTAGTTCCGTTCACGCGAACCAAGCTCGCCGCAGACACCTTTTGTTGAAACCTGTCGAAGTCAAGCGCTTCCTATCAGTTCTAATCTTCATTTTGAGCTGAAGCTCAAAAATATCAGATCAAATCCTGATGAGAAAGGAAAGACTTCCTTCTTTCGCGTAGTCCATATCACCAATCGGACCGTGGCCAGCAGCAACAGAAACACCATCCATTTCACCCTAGAGAATGGGGGCGATACATTGTCGCAGGCGTATGCACGATCAGTGAGCAGAAGTTCTTCGGGAACGATACGAGCGGTCAACTTGCCGACACGGCCCCATAGAGGGCGAACTCCAGAACAATGGTGGAAGGCGTGCAAAGCCGTTTCTTCTAAATCAAGGTTACAGCGTTCACAATTTGGCAAATCCGCCAGGCCCCATATGAAAGCCTTATCATTGAGAGACAGCCTATTCCGAACCAATCGCAAGGTAAGCGAAAACTCAGGGTTGCTGAGATAATCCGCCGCTGGCGCTCAAGACCAGAACGATCGAAACTTGTCCCCCGACAAACCGAGCGCATCCCTGAGTGCATCCTTTGCGACTTCCTCCACTAATCCCCAATAGAAGACTTTCCTAGACCAAGAAAGATCACTGGACTGAGGAATGGCCCTCAAGGCCGTCCGACACTCAAGCAGAAAACTCGATCGCCTCTGAGGATTACGGCACCGCCTCGAGATGAGGGAGTGATAGTATCCCCGCTAGCAACGAGTCTTCCATCAACGCACGTCTGAGAAGGGCCAAACTCGAAGCGAGCTTGTGACTCACCACGTGTGGCATTCCCAGACCCCCATGACACGGACGTTGGGTACAGACTTTGTCGACGTGATGTTTGCGTCCTCTCCACAGAAGGGAGAATAGCAAACGCTTGATCGCCTTCTCACGCTACTCACAAAGGGGAAGTACAGACAACCGGTAAAAGACAATGGAAAAGATGGACACGGCACACGCCTCTGTCAAGCCCTTTAAGGACAAATTCCTAGGACGCCAAATCCGGACCGACGCGCCGATCTTTGCCAGTACTTCTGACCAATTTTTCGTCCTTCTAACTAAAGGGCCCCGGGAGGGTAACACCCTTTCAGGTACCTAACCGCAAGCCGGAAGACTTGTCGCGGTTAATCTTTGCCCCTGTAATCTGTTCGTACTATTCAAGCGCCTTCAGTACAACCTTAATGTCATCCCGGGACGACACGAAAGTAGTTACATCATCGGCGTACGCGGAAACCCTGGCTCGATCCCCACCAGGGACAGCGATACCACGTAGGGCCTGACTGCACGCCCTGTTCCTTAGCTGGCGAAGTAGAGGCTCCAACGCCAAAGCGTAAAGTAGCGGCGACAGTAGACAACCCTGTCGGACCGACCGTGACAGTGCAAAAGCGCGCGACAGCTTCCCGTTCACCTGTACCACAGCCGTGGGGGAGCGATACAGGAAGCCTCAGCGGCAGAGGTCGGGTGCGAGTCCGGAGGCCTACAGGACAGCTGCCAGGTAGCAATGCCTTGGACTGATCCAAATTGATCAGCGCGGCTCCTTCGTCGTCTTTTACATCCTCTATGATCATGCGGATCAGATGCAGGTTGCTCTGAATTGCTCGGCTCTTCACAGCACAAGTCTGCACGAGTCCCAACAGAATCTCGGTAACTAGCTGTGAAACATTCCATCAGGATCTTGGCCAAAATCTTTAACTCTGTGTTTAGCAGAGTTATGAGCCTGTAACCATCTAAATCCATCCCAACATCCTTACCTTTTCTCAACTGCGTGAGAATCAGTTGGGAATCTGGTGAATCGGTTGGGGATGGACCCCTGCCGGACCCAATTGTTGAACACGACAGTCAAAATCGGGACAAAGATACGCAACAGCCTCAAGTATAATTCAGAGGGCAAACCATCCTGACTTACCACTGCCGACATTCTTCAAAGCCGCGTAGACTTTGCCCTTCGTAATCTCTCCTTCGCAGCTAGCTGCATCAGCCGGCGAAAGCCGGGGAAAGTCAGCCAAATAGCTGCGAAACTCCTCGTCACGGAGACCAGGCTTCTTGGTAACCGGATCTCGAAATGCCGCCGAAACGCCTCGTACATGTCGTTTGCCCCTCCGGGTGTCGTACCTCTTGAATGTAACGGTCGCCGCCTAGACGAATCTTTTCTTTGCGCAATTCTGAGCCCATGTTCACAGCTTCGGAAGACATCTTACTTAACTTATGCATAATTACCTGACCCGTGTAGCGCTCGCTATTCGAGCGCTCTAGAGCCTCCTTAGCTAAGGCTATCTCTAGGGGATCTCCCCCAGCCTGCACCCGGAAGAAACTAGCTTTAAGAGTTTTCAACTTTTTAGCCTTATCTAGTTTGAGCCGTTGGCTAAATTCGGGGGTGAAGGACCTATCTTGAACCCTCTCCCACCACGTATTTCCGATAACCGCCCCCACTCGTTCCCGCTGCACTACTTTAATTAGCTGCTGCCGAAAGTCCCGCCTGTCCAGTAAGGACTGATTGAACTTCCAGTAGTCAGCCATTCTAGGCCTAGTTTCTAACTCCACCCGGGCACAAACGAGTTTGTGGTCCGAGTAGCCTAACCAGTGGAACGTGGGACAATCTAAAAGGTCTATGTCGGCTTCTCTGACTAACATTCTATCCAGCTAGCTAGCTACCAGGGTAGACGGCCAACTATTAGTCCATGTTCACATCTTCCCACCCGAGTCATCGACCCGGTATATATCGATGAGACCGAATTCGTCAATCAGGTCAACCAGGCTACGATCACGACCCCTTCCACTAGCTCCCAGCCCTCTGTCTAGCTTGGGGTCCAGGATGGCATTCCAGTCCCCCACTAAGACTAGTCGCGAGGAATCCACCAGGAAAGGCTCCAACCGCCGAAAAAACGAGACAAGCTCCTCCCGGTCATTGGGCGCATAAACCGCAACGAACTGCTTTTCACTGCAATATCAGCCACGATCAACCGGACCTCGGCACTGACATGAACAAGGTTCACCTTCGCGTCCAGGGTACGCTTGACCAGCAAAGAAACACCTCTGGTCAGTCGATTCCTATAGGCCGAATAAACGACAAAGTCGTTAGCCAGTACACACGCATCAACGTCGCAAACAAAGTGAGTCTCTTGGATTGCGGAGACATCCACACCGAAGGACCTTCGCATTCAGGCTGGCTATCTTGATAGACATCTGTTAAGTCTAAAACAAGAAAAACAATTACCTTAGTCACATACCGAATAAAAATCTCTGGCGGCAGGGACCCCGACGGATTATCCAAAACTACCAGTTTCAATATCAGACGTAATCGGCCCTTCAATGACAATGCCGCCGATGTCCGTGGCGGCATTGTCATTCCGTGGGGTATGTTAGCTTTAAGACCCTATACAGAAAGGGATAGAGCAAAATGGGGACCTGCACATAATTTAAACATTTTCCTTAGTTCAGGAGTGGCACTACGGACCATAGTTATCTTTTTATAATAATCTTTGGCAGCTGCCAAATGGTCCCAGACCTTAAGTTTTACCCCGGTGTTTCTAATTAAAGCAATTACCCCGGGGGCCTTAGGGAAATTATTGGGATCCTCTGTAGATTGTCAATTTGACAAATTGCCTCTCCCTTGGGTAGGGATTTCTTTTTCTTTGGATGAGTGGGAGAAATAGCTGGAGACTTGATCGGGGTGAGTGGGGCAAGTTCACAGAAGAGGGCCGGGGGAATCATTTGAGGGGAAGGGGGAGGCTCTTACCTTCTCCGGTTTATCTCCATCCGCCTCTCTTCCTTTTTTCAATGAGAAAGACCGGGCGCCGGCATATCAATCTCCAATTGTTGCTCCTTCTCATCCCCCTCTTGAGTTAGCTGCTTCTTCTCCTGCACTTTTCCTTTGGGTTCCGCCGACTGCTGTTTTTTGGGATATTTTTTCCTTTTTCCTGCGGGACATCCTGCTTGGGCAGAGGTGTTCTTGCCTGTGGCGGAGGTGTTTTCGCCTTCGAGCTCTTCCGCACAGCCACTTGCCATTCTTTATCTTTCTTGCCTTCTTTTGGCTCCTCCATCTCTTTAGTTGCCGGTGTTTGGGTCATGTCTTTGGTGCGGGATTTTTTGTCGGACAACCCTTTGCTAAGTGATCTGATGCCCCGTAGACCCAACAATACGGTCTTCTACCCTCGATGACGACGTATATTGATCTTTCTCTATACGTGAGAATATTTGGGATTTCCCCAAACGCTTTTCGGCCTGGCTCACTACCGAAGCCACTTTCCCCATATGAGGCAAAAACGCTCCAATATGGTCCTCCGTGATATCCATGGGCACACCATGCAAGGTGACGCGGGTCTTGCGGTTGTCCATGAACTCGGTTTGGAGGCGAAGTGTCTTTGTTGTTAATGTGGCTCCCACCAGCTGCTTCGCCTCCTCTTGCGTATTCAGTAGGATGTCCCACATTGCATGACTCCTTTTCACCACTATCTTATCTTTGATTTGGAGGCTTTTTACCGCCTCCTCCTTGCTAACCCCACAAACGTGTGGCTTTGCGGATCCTTAGTTAGCAGGGAAATTATCCTCGACTCGACCGTCTTTCATGCTTCGGGCACTGTCAGGAGTTTATTTCCGGCAATGAACTCCTGAGACTTCTCCTTCATTGAGTCGTAGTAGGACTCTTCCTTCATTACTGACTTTCCTTCACCCCACGCCGAGGTGGAAGGAAGCGGCGAGCCTGGCTTTTGCGGGGCCGCCGCCATTCCTAGTTGTCCTCCTGTCGAAGGAGGCTCTGCTTCTCGGAATTTCTCTCTACAGAGAAATAACTTCTTCCCGAACTCACGAACGACCAACTATCGAACCGACGGACGAATCTCGATCCTCGAACGAACACACAGAGAGTGCACAAACGAATTTCAAGTCAACGAACGGCCAAAACACAACAAACGAGGTAGCCAGTCCAAATGAAAAACCAAGCTCTTGAGTGATCTAATGGAGAGATATATATGAGCGAATAGAATCCACACATGCAAATGTGTTGGGCAAGTCCATTATAGTAAAGTGGACTAACCCACCTGCTGCATTAGATACTCTCTTATAAATGAGGTAGACAAAAAGGGGTCAAAAGAAGACAGCCATGTTAGAAGATAACATTTCATTTCTACATCTCCCTCCTCTCCCCATTGTGGGAGCGTAGTGGCCGCTGGGGAGGAATCAGTTCCTTATTGCCTGGTTGATAGTAGTCAGGATAGTGCCCTGGGGATTCTGGTTCTTGATGGCAGTGTTTGAGTAGGGCTATGAGATGCCATGTCACTTCACAAAGTAATGCTGCCATTTCCAAATTTTTCGTCAGATTGATGTGGCCTACAAACATCCGTGACTGTCGGTCCAATGGACACAGGCAAGGCACTCGGGATAAGGGTTTTGATTCCAGGTGCTTCAAATTTCCTCAGGAATCTATGATTCCGCAGGGTTATTCTACCTGATCCTGCAACTCTAATCCTATATTGATGGTTGGGTTTCTACTATTTCTACTAAGCGTTTCTACTATTTGCCCAGCAATGTCCCATCGATGACTATTTGGGTTTTGAATGGAAACTTTCCCTCACGAAGGGGAGATAGGGTATGTGCAGTATGATTGTACCTCTCGATGAGGCCTGCATTTCGTTTGAATAATGTCTTTTCACGTCTTTGGGCTGCAGCTATCCACTCAGAGTGTGGTTCATATAAGTGTGGGGGTGATGGGATAAAATCCCGAAGACATCTATGAAGGAAGAGTTGTGCTGGTGATAAGCCTTGGGTAGGTGTGTTTCTATATTGCAAGATCACTCATGCTACCATATCATTGTTCAAAGAACCTTGGTGTCTTGTGCAGTCCTTTATGAGCTTTTTTGCAGTCTTGACTGCTAACTCTACTCACCCATTAGACTGGGGATAGGCCACTGATTAAATCCTTTGTTTAACAGCCCAGGTTTTTAGGAACTGTTGGAATGAGTAAGCTGAGAATATCGGCTCATCATCAGTACTAAGTCCTCAGGTGCACCATGTGTTTGGAATATTTCCTACAGATGGATATCAACCTGGAGGCAACTGCCTGCCCTGGCTTGATGCGGTACAGAATGAGCCATCCGGTGAACCTGTCTGTACAGGCAAGATATGTGAAGGATCCAACATAGAATAAGTCCATCGCTATTTGTTGAAAAGGCCATTGTGGTGAAGGTGTCATGTGGATTGGTTCATGTGGTAGACTTGGAGCATTCCTTGAACATGTAATGCAATTATCCCCGTAATTGCAAATTCAGGCATTCTATCATACCTTTGATTTCCTAATGAGATGTGCACAAAATGGAATTGTACTCAGCAAATATTGTAAGGACACTGTTCTGTTTGGAGGATTGCAAATAACATCATTGGGTGTTTCACCTTCTGAATCTTGGTTTTGTCTGGTAAATCAACTTGCCTGGATGGTATGGGTTTTTTACTTCAAAAGTTTTTAGCGAGTTAGCCTTTAGTTGATCATCTTGGAGGACTTCATTTGTTGTGCCTTTGACCAGCTGGTCTTTAATATAGATATCTGATAGATCATGACTGCAAATGGGACATGTAAAGTCACAAACCTGTGCTGCACCTCTGAGGCGGACGACAAATGGCTGGACTGATTTCTCTTGGCCTTGAGAAATCGAGGCAAAAGACAATCTATGAACCATGGGGTTTGACTTTTGTGTGACTAAAATCTCCAACATGTCTAAGAGTTTATTTGGTGTTTTGGAGAAAAATTTGGGGTATGTGTTTATGATTGAGGTTTGGACATTCTCATCGACACATTTGTATAATTGAATGTTGGTCTGCATAAGGAGCATGTTTGTCATTCATACAAATACTTCCCAGTCAATCCTGAACTTTTGGAATTGTTGAGACGTCATGTCTGAATGAAGTTGGGGGAGTTTAACTGCAGGGGCCTTTGTGTAGCTATCTGATGTTAAAGACTGTTCTTTTGCTAGTTTTAAGATGGCCAAGGCATGTCCCAAGGTTGTGACACCCAACTCTTTGAGGATTTCCTGGTCTATGATAGAAAGACTATCTTTGGTGATGCTTTCTTTCACAAAAGTTTCAGCATAAGTCCTGGCAGAGTCAGCTGGGATACCAATTTTGATAAAGAGTTCTTGCCAATCATCAGATCCTTTTCGTAGCGCCATTGGTTAAGTAATTCAGTACACAAGTAGATTGGTGTAGGCAGTCCAAATGAAAGACCAAGCTCTTGAGTGATCTAATGGATATATATGAGTGAATAGAATCCACTCATACAAATGTGTTAGGCAGGTTCATTATAGTAAAGTGGACTAATCCACCTGCTGCATTAGATACTCTCTTATAAATGAGGTAGACAAAAAGTGGACAAAAGGAAGACAGCCATGTTAGAAGGTAACTTATTTGATTTCTACACTCATTATGGTTATATTCTAACCAGTAACAGTGTATAATGATTACCTTTATGATAATGTGTCATATTTACCAGGTCCTTCTTACACCACATGTAAGCCACACTTAAAAAGATCTTAATTCTGAGACATATAATTACATAACTTATAACCACACTACAACTGACTTAGCATCTGTCTGCTACAGTGACTTCTTTGCTTTTTCAGTTGAACATAAACTTTTTCTTTCTTTTGGTTTTTCATTTTATCCATTTTATTTATTGATTCATTTTAGTACCAATTACAGCCCACAGCTGGGTAACCAAAGAAATGATTTACTTCAGTTATACTTTGCCTCTTTTTCTTTTCTTTAGTCAGTTTGTTGCCAACTGTGTGGCATCTACCCTCCTCTGTGATAACCTGAAGAAAAAGCTCAAACCAAAAAACCAAAAAATCAAAAAATACAATGCACTGGAAAAGAAAAGTGAAAGAGCACTTAATTTTTTTTTTTTATTAGTATTTCTTTCTGTTCTTTTTTCTTTTTTCTTTTTTCCTTTTTTTAACACAATGACAGGGAGTTCTGTAATGTCTGAAAGGTTCGCCTTTTTATTTCATTTTTCTTTTTTAAAGAACACACAGCTAGAAAGTTTGTACAATGTTTAAAAGTATATTTTTTCTGTTCTTTCTCTTTTCTTCTATTCTTTTCAAAGTTACATATGTCAGAACATTCCACAATGTTCAAAAGGTCATTCCTTTTGTCTTTTCCTTCTCCCTTCGAATTGTACTACATCTGCAGACACCCAATGCATGATTGTAGGTGGTAACCATGCCCCTAATATTCAAATTAACACCAGGTAAATGACTTTCACATACCCATATGAACTTCTGCTCGAGTTTCCATTACACTGAATTTCCAAATCCAAAAAATACGATTATTGAGCACAAAATCTGCTATTTATTGCAGTGCATAACATTTTTTAAGTCTGCCTGAGAAAACAACAACAACCAAATGAGAGAAGAAAAAAAAAAACAAAGAAAATTACCTAAGATATTTCCACATAAGTCTAACTTTCTTTTTCTGTGGTCCTTATAATACCCCAAATTAACCTCACAGAACTTACCTATCCAATGATGGTTTTCATCTGCCTACAAATGGATGGGGCCGAAACCGAACCAGTGGAAGAGTCCAAAAAATGTTGTCAGGTTTTAAGACTTCTCTTCCTTCTAAACCACTTCCTCTGTTTATTGCTTCATCTTTTTTTTTTCAACTTTAATTCTTTCATATGCTCACCACTCTCCTTAATATGACTGAAAAAAAAAACTATATTCTCTTTCTCTACAGCTGGACTCTGCACACACTGCAAAAAGTAGACTGTTCCATAGTTTGTTTTTGGGATAAACCAGTACTTTTCTTGTAATGAAAACATGAGCAGAACCCACATAGATAATCAAAAAATGTCACCTGTCTTGGATGTCCTCTGTTACCACCATTTTTAGTTTTCTCTCAGATTGCCACCAAGTTCGTTTCAATCAGTGGTATGTTTGGTGTACCTGGAGCCAAGGAAGAGGATCAGTTTAAAATATAAAAATGGATATGCATAAATATAGCCACTTAATTTATTCTCTCATCAAGTGACACGTCATTAAAGTGGAGGTATGGTCGAAGGTGACAGCACACATGCATTGACGGGCCAGAGGCTGTGCTCGTTCGTGGTCTTCCCTGTGTCTTTCTTGGTCTTGGTTCAAATCCCAACTATCAACTGACTTCTTACTACTAATAATTTCTGTCTCTTATATAAGCGATCATGTCATATCCTGACACATTGTTTTCCAAAACCAACATTATCTAATCTTGGCTTTGCTGGTTTCAAAACAATCAAATATTTTCCTGACATGGAAGAATTTTGCCCACATTCTTAATACCAACCAAATATTTATTAAAACAATGTCTATTTTTCTTTTGCTAGCAGTTTGCATATTTTTTACTGTTTCATAAAAATACACTTCAGGGAATTATTCACCAGCTCTACAACATATGCTGTGGCGAAATGTGTCTTTGATAAAAAATTTGCTACTCTCATTATCTTCACCCTTTTAAAATGTGATTATACATCCTATATGTAAAGAAAAAATTAAGAAAATGTTTTGTGCCAATATGTTTGTTCATTGAGTAATTTCATCAAAGCAAGTGCAAAAATTTTATTTAGAAATCTGTGTTTATACAGAGGTAACATGGAGAAAAAATATTATTCTAAGTTTTCAAATTTTGATTTAGAAAATGCTCTAAAATATTCTAAAAACTGCATAGGAAAAGGTAAACTATGAAGGATGCTAATTGATGTAATATTTTGGCTTATTAAATGAATGAGTTAATGTTGTTGCTATTGATTTTATATATGTAATTATTTTTAATATTGAGGATCATAAATTAATGATTTTTTTTACTTTAAAACGTTTTTATGGTCTTACATAAATACAGGTTGCCAAATAAAATTTCCACACTTGCCTTGATAAAGTTCTTCAAGGAACAAAACATTGGCATCAAAAGTTTTCCTTGTCTTTTCTTGTATTTATATTTCCTTTACAGATGTACTTTATATCTGAAATTTTGTAAAATATATGTGTGTGTGTGTGTGTGTGTGATATTAAAAAGTTCTTTGATCCACTTCCTAATATCAGATTTTTGTTCAGAAAGACTTGGTTGCAATCATGTAATCTTCATGTACACTTAAATTATATGACTAGATGTGTTTTAATTTCACTTGATCATGTTTAAAACTGATACATGAACACACCTATGTAATTTAGTTATGCTGCTGGACTTTGCAAAAAAACACATTCATATTGAGTTAGTGCAGAAGTGAAATTTATAAGTGTAACAGGATAAATTACACATTTAAATCAACTCACATTTTGGATTTGCTTGTAAATTTGTTTCTTCTATGTTGTAAGGTCTAAATCAAGTTTGTGCTAACCATGTACAATTGGCAAGAATATACTTCTTTGTTTTATTGGACTTTAAAAAGGAGCAAATTTTGTTTTTCTTTTTGGGAAGGAACTATCATATATTTTAGCTTACTTTTTTCCTAAAAAAATACCCTGAAAAAATACATGTGCTTCTTCCAAGACAAATGTATCAGTTACCACCATGACATGAACAGTAATGAGGATCATTTATTGTACATGACTGACAGTAGTGATGATTCTGCAGATGATAGTTTAGAGTTTAGACAATACCAGATCCAAGGATTCAACTAATGACCACTAGATGATAGTGATTTTATATCACTTTTTATAATTTAGTATTTATTTATGAGATGAGTAATTGTCAATATCTTAGAATTATTTTGAACTGTTGTCCTCATCTTGGTTGATATAGCATAACCAATTGTCAAAGCCATCTGACACTGAATATAAAAAGGCTCCAAAACTACATCACTGATGTCCTTTTGGATGTTGGCGCAGTAGATATACAAATTGGTTATACACATGGTACTATAATCTGATGGTCATGAGTTCAATCCTTGGATCTGGTAGTGATGCACCAATCCAGCAGGAATTAACAGTAACTGATATTACAAGATATATCACAACAGATAATCTATATCAGGTAATCAATGGCCACCTGATGATAACCAGAGGGTACTTGGTTGAAGTGTTGTGTCTATAATAACATTTATATCAACCGAGATGAGAACAATATTTTAAAAGATATAGTTTTTTGTTGTATTTTAAAAATGATCAATTCAGAAATGGAGAAATCTTCAATTTGAAATTAGAACAAATCTGATTTTATGTTTAAAGAGAATTCATGTCATGCCAAGCGACACAAAATTTTTATATATTTCATAATAAATATCGAAAATTGAGTAACATATTTTTGAGACCCCCCCCCAAAAAACCCAAAGCTCAAGAAAAGTCAATGTAAGAACTGTGGTAAAAAGCACATAAATTTTGAATGATAGAATAATATATAAAAAGAGTGAAACTAAATCATTACAAGGATTATTGTCTGAAGAAAATTATTTTCATTATTCCAAACATTAGATGAGTTTCTTTAGCTTCCTTGCTTTTATGAAAATCTATTTTTCATGTTTCTTTAGAAATCCCTTAAGTTTTAGAGAAACTGTATATAAAGTTCATTGAAAGAAGAGTGTGTTTGTAAATTGAGTTAGTGTTTTGAAGAGCAGAATTTTGTTGCTCATGTTTCCCATATCAAAAATTAACACCAATCCTCAGATAAAAAATGCACTGATATGATAAAGTGCAATGTTTTTATTAAGATAAAAAGAAAAATATTAAGCAATTTATAAAGATTACCAGATACAATATTCATTTGGGCATGGATTTAGATAACAATGTGTCAAAAACAATAAAGATGAAGATACTCATTTGAATAATATATGGCAGTCTTTCTTCTTTTTAGATAAATGAAAAATATATAAGGCCCTCACCCCACAAAAAAAAAAATCTGTCGTGGGAAAGATTTTAATTTATTCTCAGATAATTATATAAAATTGTAGAAAATTCTGTGCATGAATTCTGAATAAAACTGAATCTATAATAAAAGCTTATTACATTAATCTGAACCAATATAAACATATATAAATCATATTTTTTCTGTACATTTTACAGGTAATGATTCTATCACTCCACTGTGTGCTTTTACATGAACTTTAAGATAACTATTTTTTGAATAACCTTTCCCACAGATCTCACAATGGTAAGGAGTCTCTCCAGTGTGGCTTCTCATGTGTCTTTTACATGAGCTACTAGTAGAAAAAGCACTTGCACAAATTTTACAGTGAAAAGGTTTCTCTCCAGTGTGTATCCTCAAGTGAACTTTAAAGTAATTTTTATGGCAGAAACTTTTTCCACAGACTTCACAATGGTAAGGAGTCTCTCCAGTGTGTGTTTTCATGTGTTGTTTTAAAGCATCATTTCGAGTAAATGCTTTTCCACATATTTCACAAGTAAATGGTTTTTCTCCAGTGTGTCCCCTCATATGAACAACTAAATAATTTCTCTGGGAGAAATTTTTTCCACATACTTCACAGTGATGTGGAGATTCCTCTGTGTGTATTGTAAGATGTCGTTTTAATTTCCCCTTTTCACCAAAAGCTCTTCCACATATTTGACAATTAAATGGTTTCTCTCCAGTGTGTGTCCTTCGATGTCGATTTAAGTCTCCAGTTTTAGAGAAAGTCTTGCCACATATTTCACAGATGACAGGGGGTTTTTCAATATTTACTTGTCTGTCCTTTTTTGTTTTTCTGTCTGGACATTTTGCCACTTTTTGAGAAGGCGTTTTTACATGATTGATAGGCAGATTATCTTTTCCTGCCATGTGTGTCTTTATGTGAACTTTGAGGTATATATTTTGGGAGAATCCTTTCCCACATACTTCACATTTAAAGAGAATTTGATCTTGTTTGAATACTTGACAATTAACAGGTTTCTCAACAGTGTGCATTCTCATGTGTCTGTTTAAGTTTCTAGTCTGAGAGAAAGCTTTCCCACATAATTCACAAGTAAAAGGCGTCTTTGTTGAGTATATTTGAATATCAACAGAAGAGTCCATTATAAAATAGTTTGATGTAACTTTGCAAACTCACAAATTCAACTGTTGTATTTTTTAGTCTTGTTATATGTGTAACTCTCAACTTTTTGATATACTGAAGTGTTTTCTTCACAAAAATTTTCTTCTAAAATTCTTTTGATGATTGTGAGGAAGATTTTCATCCACTTTCTGCATCCTTATATGTACTTTTTACAATTGTTTTTTCCCATAATCAATCATGTTGAAAACAAAAAAAAATGCTTTAAAATGTAACTACAGGATTTATATCACGGGAAAATCTGAAATATAGAAAACAATATTGTTTTTGTTAAGGCAAGTTAATAGCAATACACAATGAAAAATAATTTTATTTCAACTGGATTTTATATTAGCAACAATTTATTTTGGAACATAACAGATATGAAAATCATGATATTTGGAGAAAATCTGTGTGTATATATTTTCCTTTTTTTAGGAAGGGCTAAGAAAGAGAGGAAGAAATGAATGAGCACTGGGGTGGCAAGGAGATAGGAGAAAGGCGAACCACATGGCATTCATGAAATGACGTCAATTGAATGTCAAGCTGGCCTTGTGAAGGGAGAGAATTCTGTTACTGTCTTCCTTGTCTGGTTGTTCTATCCCTTTCTCTCTCAGAAAAAGAGATAAAGGAGCAACTGAAAATGGAATTATCAGTTGATTTGGAAAAAGACCACTCACGTAAGGATGGAATTGTAATTGGCGCTGGCAGGTGAATGCAGCATGAATACAACCGCACACCCCAACCCATTTCCTCAGGTCCTAAACTTACTCCGAGATCATAAATCACAATGTGGCAGAGGAAGTGAGGGATTTCATCTGATCTTTAGACTTCTTCAATCACCTGAAGATGGAACAAATGCAAATAGCTACAGACAGACTCAAGTGCGGCTAACTTATGGCCAGTTAATGCATGCAACATATATACATACAGGCACTACTACTAAAATGTCTTAATGGAAAAAAAAAAACCTTTGTTTATAATTCATATATAATAAAACTTAATTCAAAGAAAGAAGTTGGTAACTGGAAAAAAGTTCATGCAGTTTATTAAGTAAAAATTTATTTTTCTATTTTTGACATTAAGTTTATTGAACAACATATTTGCAATTTGGTTTCACTAGCTTCTGCTAATTTTCAGGCAGCTTCATAATTCCATCCTCCAAGTACTTATTTTTCTCAGTAAAGAATTACTCTAGGTGCTTTTTGCAGTCTTCCAGTTTTTTTTTTCACCAAGACAATTCTGTAACAACCAGAATTAACAGTAATCAAGAGAATATGGTGGAGGAGAGCAAACATTTACTCCAAACAGTATTGCTTCATCACCAATGAAACATGAACACTAACCTAGAATATTATTATTGTCTTTTCTTATTGATTATGCCTTTTCTTTGAATGAATTATAGACCATTTTTATTGCCACATTCAGTTGATCTAAATAGAAGCACAAATTGTTTGAATTGTTTGTTCCTCAAACTCACCAACATCACCTTCACTGCAAAAAGATTGTCTTTTGGGAGTGGTTCAATTCACTTACCCCATAATCTCTTGTTGGTCATTTTGCTGTAATATGTATTGTTGGTGTTGTCAGTCCCTATTTGCATAAGAGGATCGAGATTATCATCCACTCTCTCTATTCTCTTTCTCTTTTCTGTTGGTGGCTATCAATCAAGAGAGTTTGATGAAACCATTTGTGTGAACTTGATTTTGGTAGACAACTCTGTATGATAGATAAGCCCACACACTTAGCCAGAAGCATCTCCTTTGCAGCTCAAAGCAGACTGAGGCAGGCAAGATCTGGCAAAAATGACTGCATCGATTATGCTAGCCTGACACTGCCTCCTTCCACTGGTTTGGCCATTGATATCATATGATCTTTGATCTTTGCTTATTCTGCCATTATTGTCTTTGGGGGTTGGTTGTATTCAGACTGGTTCTTCCTTTTAAACTTTACTGACATGGGTGACCCTACAGATGTTTTGTTGGTAATTCTCCTATAAATATTTATTGTTGGTAATTTTACTATAAAAAAGTATTTTTATACTTTCATAGTGTTTTGTTTTTGTTTAGGAAGTTCTTTACTTGCCTATAGCTGGAACCCTAACAGCTGCTACCACTCCAGGTCAGAGTGGACCTGGGAACAACAGCAATTAGGAGATGGTTCCACATTCCTCATCTTATCCCAATTAGAGGCCTTGCTACTTAATGTAGCTTATTGATTATATAACCAGAAGTATAGTATTTATATGAAAGTTATCATTAAAAATGATACAGAAATAATTCTATAGGTTGTAGGAGCAGTAACAGTCTTTCTTGGATAGTATTCACTTTCCACTAGCACCGTCTTGCTTCGAGTTCAGACCTCTTTTCTGTCTCAAGTTATACTGCATTTATATTGCTGTGGCTCATTTCTGATTGGCTGGTCAGACCAATCAGCATAAGCAACTAATCATATAAAATATTCTCTCATTTCATGGGAGGCAAGCCATATTTTTTCTCTGCCCTCTTGGCAACACCAAAGGACCTACACACAAAACAAGTCTTTGCTCCATGAGGTAAATCTCTTCCTTTGCTACAAATTCTTTGAAGAAATAGAACACCCAAAACTGAAATGAAAGCAGAATTTCAATTTAATTCATTTTGCTAGTAACAAGATTTTGAGAGAACACATTAATACATATAAAACTAGGAGACAGAATTTAGCTGTATTAACATTGTGGTATAATGGATATCAACTTTGAATGAGAAATTGTAGAGCAGTGTTCAAATTCCAGTTGAATTCATTGCATTTACTTACGTGCAAATGCTTTTAGGAAAAGCATTAATCCATCATTTCTCCTTTGAGCTATGGATTTAATAGCAGGACAGATTGGATTTTATAGCCTTAGTTAGCAAGCAGATTACTGCAGAAAGAAATGGCAACCTACTGTGGGAAAATCTTCTTAGTCAGTCATGGATCAAAAGAGATATGATTGCCCAAGCATGTATCAATTATAGCACTTAACTGACTAAACATGTAACAAGGTAGATGGTAATAGAAACCTCACCTTAAACACTTTTCACCTTACTTGTTAGTTGCATTTTAACAGTTTACATAAAAAATATTCTTGTAAAATTGTTGAAAAGTTTATAAAATTTGTTATTCTTAATCTTAACAATGACTTTTCTTGAAATATATTCAAGTGTAAAATTATCTTTTTTCCAGTTGTATAAATTTACAATTAAAATGCTGAAAGTGCAAACAATTATGAATTTTATTAAATCCAGACAGAACATTAAAGAATGAAAATGATTTAAGAAACTCCATTAAAACTAACACAAATGTAAAACCATCTAAGACTTCTCTACAGATGAAGAGATCTGATTCTGCTCATTTTAAATATAGAGATGTCCATAATTTTAAAAGGGCACAAAAGATAGTGGAAATAACAGGGCATGTTCTTGTTAGGGTGAAAATAGATCATATGACATACTACGTACGAAGTGAATAGATGATAATGAAATGCTTTTTACAAAGTGAATTCAATCATAAGAAAATAAATTCTTCTTAGACTGAGTAGCATTAAACTTGAGCAAATAAACATAATCAAGAATATCTGGACAAGTTCAAGAATTAAAAGAATTTAAGTGAATCAAGGAAAGCCAACCATGGAAAATATATGGATCAACATCAACGTGTGAAAGCAAGTGTTAATCTTAGCAAATGCAAACTAATATGAGAGTTACTCTACTTGGCTTTACCAAAAATATCTGTTAGTGTACACTCTTTAAGTCTAACTCCCACCACCTATACAATATAAAGGAAGTGATCGTCCACTGCCTGCAACACCAATCAAAAGTCATAAGTAGCAACATACAAACAGAAAATGGTCATTATATGCAGTACCCTACAAAAAAGACATTTATCCAGGGTACATGACAGCAACTCTAACATACATGTAAGGGAGGCTGCATGAAGCTAACAACTCTCAGAAAAAACCTTGGTCTGTCTACCCTATGTGAAGGGGTTATCAGAGAAAATATAAAAGATCTGTGGTCCATATAACATCAGGATGATCATCAAAAGTGGTTATACTTATATGATTAAGCATATTTTTGTATTTCTGCACAAAAATGAAAATCAAAATTATTATCATGTATCAAAATGATAAACAGCATGAATCCTTATAAAATAAGGCATATTTTTGTATTTTGGAAAAAGAAAATTATGAAGTAAAACAAACTTACTTTCATGCATCAAAATGAAAAAAAAAAGCATAAATCCTTATAAACTAAGCATATGTTTGTATTTCTGCACAAAAATAAAAAAAATCTGAAAAATAATAACAAAATTATTTTCATGAATTAAAATAAAAAACAGCATGAATCCTTATAAAATAAAGCATATTTGCACAAAAATAAAAAATATGAAAAAAAAAAATTATTTAGTCTGTCTGCCCTATGCCCCCTATGGGATGAAGTTGAAATAATAGATAGAGAATGCATCTGGAAACTATGTAAACTTAAGGAATCAGCACATATGCTAGGCTACAAAAATCTCCTAAGTGACAAAGCATAGAGATGAATACAACATGGGAACCAGTAATATGAAGTGCCAGAGAAAATCATTCATATCAAATTGCAATATGAACTCTGGTAAAAAGAAAAAAAAATACTAGAGAAATCCATTAACATCAAAAAATTGTAATATGAACTTTGTTAAAAAATGGTTACTGAATATTGCGTTTATAATTCCCAGAAATTCAGTTGCTTTTGTACGTAAGGATATAGATATTGGTTAGTTCCTGTGACTTGATTAAAAAAGTTTTGAGTTCAATATCAGGCTACAGCAATGGTGAACAAGTAACTTAGAGGGTTAGGGGAAGATAACTCATGAATACGAAAGGAGCTCTATGCAAGGAATGAGGATGATATACATCAGTGATTGTAATTAATGGGTTTGGTTTGAAATTCCTATCAGAAGAAATTCAATTTAAAATTCATGAAAAAGGCCGGAGCATTCAATGACTGAAATGTCATACAAATGGCAATAAAGATGAGGACAATAATCCAACTAATGTAAATAGTGAAAAGTCAGGCTTCCAAAACCAAAAATTACAATATAAAAGAATACTAATAGCAATTAAAACTCTGCAGTGATAACATATTGGCAGCGAAGATAAAGATAGTAATAAGTAAGAATATTAAAAAAAAAAATGACACGCATTTCAGGAAGTGTAAAAAGTTCATTTACAAGGAGTGTGTGGCAGTCAATTTTCTTTTGTATATGTGTACGACGTCAGTGCATGTGTTGATTGCAGAAGGGTCAGCGATCGGTCGGTAGAAGAAACTGATTGAAATCAGACACAACTGAAAGAAGCTGAGTAAATCAGAGGTTAAAAATGCATATTGTGACATTAATTATGTGATTTCCAACGAAAACCATACGTGTAGGGTTTGATACATTCACACCCACACACATGGTCATTCAGCGTTCACGTGATAACTTAGTTCTCGCGGAAACGTATGCCAATAAAAGCGGGGAACGTCACGTAGTACGCTAGTTAGGATTTTGTCCCGGGCAAGAGCAGACATATTTCCCTAACTCACACAAACACACTAATTGCGAGTAGCAATTAGTGGCGCAAATTTTTATTTCTCACAAGCATGCACACACACAACACTAAAAAACTCCAATTGGAAACAGACATTAACACTATGCACATTAACTTTCATTCAAACTGAACTTTACATAAAATAACTGTCTACCGAACATTTTACGTTTCTGTCCAGACAAAGGGAAAGAACTTTTCTTTCCTTACTTTATATGCATGCTTTCAACCCTATGTAATCTTTGTTAATATATTGTTTTTCTGGTTACTTTCGCCTTTTCGTCTTTCTTATTTCCTGCTTTATTTCATGACCCCAGTTACGCCGAGTCGACTCGTAAATATAAATCAGTAAAGGGATGTCATCGTCCGCTACATACGGACTTATTGCAATTGAGTTCAGAACTTATTTATAACTTTTAAAAAATATAATGGTTCAAATTTGATTAAAATAAAAGGCTAAATTTTTAAAAAATTGGTTGAAAAATGTGCATTTTTTTTTGTTTTGTTATTTACGTTATGATGACAGAATTATTTTTTTGGCATTTTTTTTTACCCAATAACCTGTTTGGATGGAAAAATTTTTAGCTTACAAGTGTTTTTACACAGTTAAACAAATTTGTAATTTAATTTAATTGACTTTAGCATAACAAATAATTCAGATTGACTGCCACAGCTTCAATAAAATTTTAAAAAAAGCAAAACAAACATTTTTTGAATTTAAGAGAGAACTAACAATAGAAACAGTTTCTATATTTTTGGGTCAAAATATTTATTCACCAACAATTACGATGGCAAGAAATAAATCTTTAAAAATTCTTACAAGATATTTATTTATAAAATGAAACAAACGAATTTTTTAAAACTTAACAGTGTTAAGTTAACACCAATCGGTTGCGGTTTGGGTTTGGTAAAAGTGTATTAACCATTACAAATAAAAAATTAGACAGTTAAAAAAAAAACTTACCATTGTTGCCAATGCTTTCTTACCTTTTTTTTTTTCACAACACGCCGACATGTGGTTGGTTTACATTTCTTAACACTACTTCCTGGTTGAGGAAATCGAGACAGGTTTCCACAAAAATATGTAACTCCAGTAAAAGTATTGACAAAACAAATATAACCATAGAGAAGACTTCTTTTCTTTGATATTAAAGAATAAAAGAAAATGGGAAATAAATAAAATATATCAACGAAAACCTTTAGATAGAAAAATAAAAAAAATTACGCTGTGGCGAAAGGAAAATGACCCAAGGAAATAAGCGGTGATGAATGAGATTTGTCCCGACTCAATATTTCTCTGAGTAGATTTCAAAATTACTTTCATTAAATAAAAATGTCTACTATAGAAATAAATAACCTTTGATTTGAATCCTGAATTATAAAAACAATACAAAATCAATTTGAATTTTTCTTCATCATTGTATTGAAAAAAGTACTTTGAATTTTTCTTCATTTTTTATTTCTACACCTTACTTTTTTTTTGTATGGATGGAGTTAACCGACGATCGGTGTACTGTAGTTTAAACTTTAAACTTAGCACAAAGTTCAAAGTATGGAGCACACAAAGAAGATTAAACTCACCACTGAGCAGTGATTGATTTTTTTAAACTATGATACTAAGAGCCGAAATACTTTTTCAATAATTATCACCTTAAAAAATTGTGGTCTCAAAAGGATTTGTTGCGGGGAGGGCCGAGAGGTGTGAGTGCCAATCGACCGTGCAACTAAGAAAGTGGACACAAAGGCAAGGAAAGGAGACGGCAATAGCAAAGAAGGATGAAAATGCAGATGGTCAGTTGGAGACGATGCAAATCGAGTAATTATTTTTTCTTAAGCGAAAGGTGAATGTTAAGGCGATGGCGGTCGTGTATCTGGAGCGGCATCCGGGCGTCAGCGGGATGCCGCTCCAGATACACGTCGTCGGACGTCAGTGGGCACTGGAACCGGTAGCGGGACGTCGGTGGGCATTGGAACAGGTAGCGGGATGTTGGTGGGCACTGGAATAGGTAGCGGGAAGCAAGTGAAACGACGCGGTTGGTAGCTGGTGGCTGCTGGAGTCGCTGGAAGCTGCAGGAATAAGTTGGGGTCTGCAGGAGTGAGCTGAATGCCGCTGGAAACTACAGGTGTGAGCTGGACGCCGCTGGAAACTGCAGGAGTGAGCTGGATGCCGCTGGAAACTACTGGAGTGAGCTGGATGCCGCTAGAAACTCAGACGACTTGACTGAGCGCGTCAAAATCGCGATGCAGTGAGGCTCCTTGCCTCCTTAGCCGAGAGATATTTACTCTTCTCCCCCACTTGAGAGAGATGCGACACAAGATTTTTTTTAATGTGGAGAACCCGAACGCATACGCGCAGGTACTGGTCAAAACATTACCTATCCACCGCGGTGGATTGGTTCAAAACCGGTCTAAACTGGTCTTAAACTGGTCTTATTCGGTCTTAATTGGCAATTTCGGACCCAGCCAAAGTCCGGAGCCTCCCTAACCGAGAGATATTTACTCTTGTCCCACACTTGTGAGAGTTGTGACACAAGGTCTTTTTTTAATGAGGGGAACCTGAGCGCTTACGCCCAGGTACTGGTAAAAAATTTACCTATCCACTACGGTGGATAGGTTCAAAACCGGTCTAAACTGATCTTAAACTGGTATTATTTGGTCATTTCGGACCCAGCTGCAAGGCCGGAAACTTCCGAGCCGAGAGACTCTTTGCTATGAAACCGTTGGCATTCATAAAAAAACGTTCATACAACAGCAGCGAGCCCGCTAAATAAAGAAATGATTATAATTAATTTCAAGCCGTATTAAATTACAGTCATTCAGTGTTTGTTGACTGTATTTAAATTAATTTCGGTTCGAAATTAAAGGTCTTCTGTTTTTGTTTCGTGTCGAAAATTAAGTTTTTGCGTATTTTTTGTTTGTTTGAAGAGAGGTCGTTGCTATTTTTAGCACACGTGGGTCGTGACCATTCTCTGCCGACAGAGGTATCCAGGATTGTTTAGACAAAGTGGGAGTGGTGATCGGGCACACCGCGACAAGGCCCTCTCCTAGGTAATTGATCATCATCAATTAGAAGTAAACATATGCCTTGTACTTCTTCGGGAAGGTGACATTTCTTCCTAGACCGGTCTGCCTGGTTGGAGTGGTGGGTGCTTCTGGGATTGATTCTGACCTTAGTTGTGACGGTTGCGATTGTGTGGTTGTTGGGGTAGGTGGGCTTCTGGGTATGTTGAGACTGGTTCTGTCTCTCGTGGAGATTTTTCCAGAAACGCTGGTTTGACTCTGTCACTAGAGATGGTGTCCGTCCGCTTTCCTCGATCAATGGTGAGATGCTTCTCAGAGCGTTTTAAGACTTTGAAGGGACCCTGGTATGTTGGTGTTAGTGGTTTCTTTACCGCGTCATTTCGGACAAAAACGAACTCGCAGTCCTGAAGCTGTTGTGGAACGTGGATAGTTGGTGATAGTTGCCTGGGTGGTGTGTACTTCAGTTGGACCATTTTATGGCGTAGTTCCTGAGTGAAGGGACTTGCAGCAGTGAGGTTGGGTATGCTGTCGTCGAAATATTGGCCGGGTAAAGAAAGTGCTGTACCGAAGACTATTTCGGCTGGAGTGCATCCTAAGTCTTCTTTGAGTGAGTTGCGGATTGACAGAAGGATTAAAGGTAGATCGTCTACCCAGTTGCTGGTGGGATGTTTTGTGATTAGAGAGGCCTTTAGTGGAACCTTTCCACAAGGCCGTTGGCGCAGGGATGGTAGGCGGTGGTCTTCATGTGTTTGACACCAAGCAATTGAGTGAATTCCTGAAAGAGTGAGGACTGGAACTTGCGCACCGCGGTCTGTGGTGATGATGCTGAGTACGCCAAAAATTGCGATCCACTCCTGAAGGATGGTCTTTGCTACCGTGTTAGCCGAAGTATCTCTGATGGGTACTACTACTAGCCACCTGGAGAAACAGTCAACCACTATGAGAAGGTACTGGTAATTCTGGCACAATGGGAGAGGTCCGACTATGCCGATGTGGATGTGGCTGAAACGTGCGTCAGGGTTGCTGAATGTGCCTGGTGGGGATTTTGTGTGCCGGTGTACCTTGCATTTTTGGCACTCAAGGCATGTTGATACCCAATTACGGATGTCGGTATTCATGTTGGGCCAAACAAAACAATCGGCAATGAGTTTGACCGTTGCGCGCTTGCTGGGATGTGACAATCCATGTAGGTGGTTGAAAATTTGCCTTCTGAGTGCCGGAGGTATGTAGGGTCTGGTGTGATCCAGTTTTGTATCGCAGTACAATATTTTGTTGTTGAAAGGCGCCGGGAATTCTTTCAGTTGCAGGGATATGTTGGCTAGAACTTCAGGGAGGGTTGCGTCGGATTCCTGGGCCTCTGCTATCAGGTCCTGGCTGAGTGGGCTGTCTTCCACAGTGTTGACATCGAATCTAGATAGGGCATCGGCGACAGTGTTGTCTTTTTCTTTGACATACCGGATATTGGACGTGAACTGTGATATATAGTTGTGACACCATAACTAGACATATATGTATTTTATTATAATAGATTAAAATAGAAAATAGATTAGAATAGAAAATAGTTTAAAAACATATCTGACAAAAGTGAAAAAGAAGAGGAAAAAAATAAATAAATAAACGCTTTTTCTTTTATGAGGAAAATTGTCCTCCGGTAAATGTTTGACTCAGTGATTTAATGAGATAAGTTCAGCAGGGGGTTTTCGATGACCAGGTCAAAGGCTGTCCTTTACTGTATCTTGACCACACATTAAGCCTTTTCCGGCGGAAGCCTTATTAAGATAAAAAAAAAGATAACTGAAATTTCAGACTTACAGTCGCCAGTGTTTGTCACCGGTGGTCTAAAGCATTTCCGGATTTCCGGATTCATATTAAATAAATAGAGTCAGTTAACAAGTGAGTCAGTTAAGACAGTTAAGTTAGAGAGTTGAGAGTCCCGCCGGGCGCGAGCTTGAAGTAAGATTCTCCGTTCGTCTTGTTTCGTTCAGTTTGGGTTTGTTGATCTTCATTAATTAGAGTTAGAGCTGTGTGTCACATTCGCCTGCCCCAACCGACAAGGCTAACTCTAAACGAATAAAGTATCCTTTTCAACTCATCCAAGTTGTGGAAGTTCGTTCATTATAGTCAATCTTGTACCCCCAGCTGTCCGGCCGACATTTTCTACAAATTTCCGGCAACATCACAGCGTGGAGAACGGCCGCCGGAGAAATTGTTAGGACGGACCGTTGGGGTGTTACAATAGTCTAGATGTCTTATCTCCCGAGCCGTATCTCCTAGTCCGAGTTGTTTGACTGGGAAGCTGTCAAGGGTTTGTGGTCGGCTAAAACGGTGAAATTCCGGCCTTCCAGTAGATGTCGGAAGTGTTTGATGGCGATGTATATAGCCAAAAGTTCTTTCGAGAAGGTGCTGTATCTGGACTGAGCTGGCGATAATTTAGCTGAGAAGGCGATGGGTTTGCGTTGGTCACCAAACTCCTGTTCTACCACAACCTCAACTCCAGTGTCCAATGCACCTGTTGTTAGATATATCTGAGTCAGGGTGTCTTCGTTGGGATGTGCTAACTTCGTAAAGGTAGCTAACGAGGTTTTTGCTGCTTGGAATGATTTTTCCTGGTCGCCCTCCAGGGTGATGCCTTTGTTTTTTCTCTGGAGGAGGTTTGTCGGGTGTGTGTGAGGAGATTTGAGCTTCCGGGGATAAACCTGCGGTAAAAATTTACCATCCCCAAGAAGCGTTGCAGTTGCTTTATCGATGTGGGCATCGGGAAATCCTGTATGGCTTTTATCTTATCGGGCAGTGGGGTGATTCCCTGAGCGTCTGTGTGGTGTCCGAGAAAGTGTATGTGTTGTGAGCCGAATTCACACTTGTCTGGGTTAATTCGGAGGCCGTAATGTGTTAGACGACGGAATACTTCCTCCAGGTGTTGTTCGTGGAGATGTATGCGTAGACGTATGGTAGGCCACATAGAACTTCGTCCATCAGCCTCTGGAACGTCTAGGCTGCGTTGCACAGTCCGAAGGGCATTTTTATGAATTCAAACAGTCCAAAAGGGGTTCTGACTACTGTCTTTGGAATGTCCTCCGGAGCGACTGGAACTTAATAATACGCTTTGGTCAGGTCAATTTTCGAGAAAATGCGGACTCCCTGCAGACCTGAGGCAAAGCCGTGTATATAAGGCATAGGATACCGGTCGGGCACTGTGGATGCGTTGAGTTTCCGGTAATCCACGCAGATTCTGAAATCCCCGTCGGATTTGGGTACTAGATGCAGTGGTGAAGCATATGGACTGTCTGGGGGTCTAATGATGTTATCTGCCAGTATCTCTTCAAACGCTTTCTTGGCATATGCCAATTTATGTGGACAGAGTCGTTGTGGCCGTGAATATGCTGGCTGTCCGGTGGTGTTTATGTGGTGTTGAGTTTGATGTTTGCCTGCGTCAGTAGGTTTAATGAGTTGCGTAAGGTCCTTGTATCGGCGCAGGATTTCTGTGTAGCGTGGGTCGTGCTGTGTTGCCACGCTGATCGTAGTCGTATTTAAGCTTGATGGAGTCCCTGTGATCTTGATGGATGTTGTGTTGTCGGACAGGATCCTTGTCTTCATATGGACAGCCAGGTTGTAATGTGCCAAGAAGTCGGCACCAAGCAAGAGTGTTCTGACGTCTGCTATGGTGAATGACCACTTGAAATCGCGCCTGAGATTGATGTTCAAGGTAAGTTCCTTGTTCCTATAGGTTTCTATGGTGGAGCCGTTTGCCGAAGTTGAAATGGGGTGGGTTTCAAGGCGGATCTGTTGGTGGGTGGTATCACGCAGATGGCTGCGCCAGTGTCAACTAAGAATTTGAGGCTATTGTTACGGTCCCACACGTAAAAGAGACGACTGTGTGAGCGAGTACCAACAGGGATCGTCGTCGCTGCCTGTCGGTATATTTGTTTCCCTGGGTCCTATTGTGTCTGCAGGGAGGGCGGCACTTGCGGGTCTGGTTACCGAAGGATTGGTGGTACCAACATTCGTCTGGGTTGTTTCTCCGTCCTGGACTTGAGCTGCGGGTATGGTTTTGATTCCGTGTGCGTGGTGATGAGCTTCGCTGCCTCCGGCGTAGGGAAAATTTCAGGTCTTTCAAATCTGCACGTATCTGGGCCATCTCATCTTCAAGGGGTTGTGCGTGGTTTCCGTAGTATTCAACCTGGTGGACCTTTTGGTGGGCCTGGGAGTATATTTTGTCGGCTGAATCGGCCACAACGTCAAGGGGCGTTTCTACTGGTACCAGGGCTAGGACTTGCATTATATTCGGTGGTAATCGATCCATCCATAGGCCTCGGAGGATGGGTTCCGCCATGGTATTGTTCTCGAGGCTGCTCTTCATCAGATGTAGAAGCTGGGATGGGGTTCTATTACCTAGAGACACATTAGAGAATAGGACTCTGATGAGGTCTTCGTCCGAAAGTCCCGTTCGTTTGAGGATGGCTTCCTTGAGGCAGGTGTATAGGTGGTGGTCTGGAGTGTTGAGAAGGATGTCTTCCACATCTTCGACGATTGATGCTGATAGGGCTTGTACCACTGAGGCGTATTTCGTGTCCTGTCGTGTGACCTTTCGGGCTGAAAATATCTCCTCCAGTTGAATAAACCAACTCCTGGTGTTGATCGAATTGTATGGAGGTAGTTGTATCAGGTGTGTGTGTGGGGGGGGGGGGGGGGTGTGTGGGGGGGGGGTGATGTGTTGATTTCTGGTTCAGTCCTTTCCGCCATCTTCTCTGCTAGCCGTTTGCCTGTGTCCAAATATCAGGGTCACCAATGGCTGCAGGAGGGGCTGAGAGGTGTGAGTGCCAATCGACCAGGTACTGGTCAAACATTATCTATCCACCGCGGTGGACAGGTTCTAAACCGGTCATAGCTGGTCTTTACTTGTCTTATGTGTGCCCAGCCCGAAGGCTAGGGCACCTCCCATAATTTCCCTTCTCCCCCACTTGAGAGAGATGTGACACAATGTCTTTTTTAACGTGGGGAATCTGAGCGCGTACACCCCGGTACTGGTCTAATATTGCCTATCCACCGCGGTGGACAGGTTCAAAACGGGTCATAACTCGTATTAATTGTCTTAGGTGTGCCCAGCCCGAAGGGTAGGGGAACTCCCATATTTACCCTTCTCCCCCACTTGAGAAAGATGCGACACAAGGTCTTTTTTTAACGTTGGGAACCTGAGCACGTAAAAGCAGGTACTGGTCAAACATTACCTATCCACCGCGGTGGACAGGTTCAAAACCGGTCATAGCTGGTCTTTACTTGTCTTAGGTGAGCCCAGTCCGAAAGCTAGGTCACACTCCATTATTTACCCTTCTCCCCGACTTGAGAGAGATGTGACACAAGGTCATTTTTTTAAACTTGGGGAACGTGAGCGCGTACACCCAGGTACTGGTCAAACATTACCTATCCACAGCGGTGGACAGGTTCAAAACCGGTCATAACTGGTCTTTACTTGTCTTAGGTGTGCACAGCCCGAAGGGTATGGCAACTCCCATATTTACCACCTTCCGCCACTTGAGAGAGATGTGACACAAGGTCTTTTTTAACGTGGTGAACCTGAGCGCGTACACCCAGGTACTGGTCAAATATTAATCATCCACCGCGGTGGACAGGTTCAAAACCGGTCATAATTGGTCTTTACTTGTGTTAGGTGTGCCCAACCCGAATGCTACGGCAACGCCTATACTTAAATTTCTCCCCCACTTGAGAAAGTTGTGACACAAAGTCTTTTTAACGTGGGGAACCAGAGCGCGTATACGCAAGAACTGGTCAAAAATTACCTACCCACCGCGGTGGACAGGTTCAAAACCGGTCATAACTGGACTTTACTTGTCTCATGTGGGCCCAGCCTGAAGGCTATGGCAACTCCCATATTTACTCTTCTTCCCCGCTTGAGAGAGATGTGACACAAGGTCATTTTTAATGTGGGGAACCTGAGCGCGTACACCCAGGTACTGGTCAAACATTACCTATCCACCGCGCTGGACAGGTTCAAAACCGGTCATAACTGGTGTTTACTCGTCTCAGGTATGCCCAGCCGGAAGGCTAGGGCCACTCCCATATTTACCCTTCTCCCCCACTTGAGAGAGATGTGACACAAGGTCATTTTTTAATGAGGCTGGTGATAAGCGAAGACGTGTTCGGTCACTGCTCCCAGATCGGTAGGAGTAGAAAAGCGCTAAATATTAATTGCTCCCCACGTCGTTTGGTGTTTTGGGGAGTGCAGTTTAATTCCATGTGTAGTTCGATAGTTTTAGGCTAGTGCCTATTTGCAGAATTGATCTGCGTCGCACGTGTTGTTAAATTTTCTTGAATTTTCTTTACGGCGGGCCTTAAGTGTCCGCCATTTGTTTGTCAAGGTCAGAGGAAGGCTACTAGCTGCTGCTGTTTGACATGGTCGTTTTGGGGTTAGGAGATGGCTAATAGCTGCTGCTGCTGTTATGATCGTATCTTTTTAGAAGCGGCTGTTTGGGGCCCGCGACAAGCTGATAAGAAAGTATTTGACTGGAGTAAAATTTATAATAGGTTTTATTTTATTTGCCACCTTTTACATTTGTATGATTGTCCTTATCTCATAAATTCAGACAGAAAGTATTATTTTAGATTTAATTCTAAAATAACTTTTTTCCTTCCTTTTAAATTAGAACAAATATCTGTTTAGTGTTTTATAAAATTAGAATAATTTCAGGTTGCTATGTCAGTGTGGAATTAATATCAATACATTACCATATTCCCCTTGGGATCACAAGTACTGGATTTATCTATCAAGAGGTTTTTGTTAGTACTGACACACTTTTATTGGTTATTTCCTGTCAGACAACCAGCTATTGAAAATAATTTCCAATTAGAAGTTTAATAGGATGCTCAGTAAAATATAGCCTATTGCTAATGTAGGATTGTTTTGTATTGTTTGCTAAGGAACTTGTGTTTGATTGTGCTGTCAAAAGCAGTATATAAAGTCTGATAAAAAACGTATTGCTATGGTAATAGAGCTAATATATGTAGAGTAAAGCTGCTTGGTATAGACTGACCTTGAACTTTGTTTTTACATGCACACTAAGTTATAACCTTGCACACTTCCATTGTTTATAACAGTGATTAGAAGGAAAGTATGTAGAATGTGTTCATATCACCACACCACAGAGGTTTCGTCAGTGACCATGGCTGAGACAACTGAGCAGAGAATCTGCATCAAAATTTGCCAAAAGTTTAATGATACCTGTGAAGAGACCTAAGTAAAATGGCAGAAAGTGTATGGAGAAGAGTGTATGAGTTGGATATGTGTGTACAAACAGTTCAAACTTTTCCAAGACGGTTGACAAAAACTGAGAAGGTGCACTGACTGACTCTGCTGGTGGTTAGCATCAATCATGCTGATGGAAGGCTAAAAAGGTTCTCTAAGATAATTAAAAGATAACAGTTTCATTAACCATTTTTTGCTCTCATTAACACTGGATTGTAGGTAACTTTTGAGATGAGATCAACTGCCAATTTAACTATCTTTAGAAGTATATTGTAGTGGACGAAGCGTCCTCTTACTAATTTAGATTTAACGCGTTGACTCGGCGCAACCTTAGTCAAGGTTTTATGAAAGAACAAAAAGGCGAAAGTAACCGGAAAAGCAATGTATTGAAAAGGGTTACATAGGGTTGAGAGAGCATGCATAAGGAAGTGGAAAGAAAGAGTCACTCCCCTTCGTCTGTTCGTAGAAAGTCAGACAGAAGACAAAGTTCTGTGTCTGTGTGTGCGTTGAGTAGAGAGAGAGACTTACATGCGTGTGTAGCAGTCGGTGGATTTCTACTGACGAAGGTTGGAGAAATTGTGATTCTTTTGTGTAGAAAGTTATAAAGTCCTGTTTGAATGAAAGTTAATGTCAGAGAAGAGAATTAAGAGAATAAAAAAATATTTGCGCCACTAATTGCTACCCGCAATTAGTGCGCGTGTGTTTGTATGAGTTAGGGAGGCATGTCTGTCTTGTCCCGGGTCGAAATCCTAACTGCCCTCCCCACGTGATGTTTCCGTTTATATCTACTTCGTTTTTGGCGGGAACTACGGCTGTCACGCAGACGCCGCGTGACCATGCGTGTGTGTGTGGGTGTCAATGTATGAGACCCCACAATATCATAGTTGGTAACCTTCCTTGGTATTATGACAACTAAGATGCATATACTAGCCTGAATGAAAAAGACTAAAATTCTGCTACTTTTGTTTTTCACCAGAAATGTTTTTCATATTTATATGCATAAACTCATGCTAGTTAATTGCTGTATGTGATACACACTTGGGTGATCATGTCTTTTGAGACATGACTGACTAGGCAGAAGATTTTTCCCCCGTAGGTTGCCATTACCCTCTGTGGTAGACTGGTTGCCAACCAAGGCTATAGAAGCCAATCTATACTGCTATTCAACCCATAGCTGGAGGGAGAAGAGATGGATTATACCTTTCGTAAGGGTATTTGAGTATAAGTGAATGAAACAAATTATATGGGAATTCAAACTCAGATCTCTGATTTCTCATTCAAAGCTGATATCCATTATACCCAATGCACCCGTACTCTTAAAACAACAACTATGTTTAAGAAGATAGCATTAATCAGATAATGATCCTCAAATCAAGTGTAATATAACAATCTGGCCCCACCCGAGGAAGTGATGCAAGCGATGGTGTTTCCCGTCGGTGGAGGGATCGGCGAGCGGCAGGGCGGGTGTTTGTGAAATACATCCTGTCGAGGCCGGAGCGGATGTCGTTTGACCTTATTTCCGACAGCGGCGGAAATGACTACGGAGGCAAACAGAACAGGTGTCTCTGGGAATTACGTGGGCGTTGCGTGGGCGAGGCAGGACCGGAAGGAAAGTCCCGGTTCTAGAAGACTATATAAAGACCTCGACACACGGATTCGCCAGCAGAGAACGGCCAGTGGAAGCAGAGAAACACCACAGGCAAGACTACACTCCCGTCAACCCATTCTATGTGCGCTCTCACTCTCCTGTTCTCTATTCCATACGGTTCGTCGTCATTAATAAAAATATAACCTTATATTTTTATATATGCGTGTTTGTTGTTTTGTCGTCATACGGCGATATATAACATACGCAAATTGGTGCCTAGTGACTTGCTGTTTTAAGACAACAACAACAACAAAACAGATAGATGCGAACTTGGTTACCACGGCGACAATTGAAATTAGACGGAATTACAACTACCAGATAGAAGACGAAAATAGAAAGCAACCGGACGACATCAACGAAAGGTAGGTGACTTTTGATTCGATCTTGTGTGTGTTCTGCTCTTGTTCATAAGTTTATAATAAGTCTAATTAAAAAAAAAAAAAAAAAAAATGGAACAGCATACTTTTGCCGATTTTGTTCAAGGTCTGACCCTAGAATTGAGAAATGTGGCTTGTTCGGTGTCGAACACTTTAAGGGGAGAATATTTTTAAAAAAATATACTGCCATTAGCATGCAAAGAAGATGGTGGTTATAGTGCTTGGTTGGAGGATATGGAGAGGTATTTTAAAGTTGTGCGCGTGGCAGAAGAAGACAAGTGTCAGGCAGCTCTTCTCACAACAAGGGGAGCTGTTGGACACTATGTATATAGACTAATCTCTAATAACCCACAACTCACATGGAAGGAGTTAAAAACTTCTTTAAAGGAATATTACGGATTGGTTTTAGACCCCGACGCACGGTTAGTCGAATTAGTGAACATTAAGCAGGGTAGAACGGAGGGGGTGCAGGACTACATGCAGAGAGTAGTACGCCTAGCGGAGAGCGCATATGTTGGGGTTGACGGGACGAATGAAGTTGTGACAAAACAAGTTCTAGGATTTTTCATAAAAGGTCTAAGGGATCGGGAAATAAAGATGGCAGTTATGAAGGATGAGCCACAAACACTAGAGGCTGCCTATCAGAAAGCGTTATCTGAGTTGAGATGGAAAATTCGACTCGATGCAAACTCTGAATACGAAGAGGAGCCTATGGAAATTTGCCACTCTCGGAGACGGGTACCGATAGAAGCCGTAAGCCCCGCTGAATCTAATACTAATAATAATAGGAATAAGAACAATAGAAAAGTTGGTAATAGGGGAACTAAATACAAGACTCGTGAGCGGGAGAGGAACGGGAGCGTTGTTAGGTGTTGGAATTGTGGGAAAGAAGGCCACATAGCGAAATTTTGTAGACGCGCCCCGGGAAACGGCAGAGGTCCGTTCGTGCGACGCCCAACGAACGGAACAAGACGGTACCAACGCACATAGTTGGTAATATGGGCGCGCCAAATTCCATCTTTATTAGAATAGAACGTAGACCTTATAGGGCATTGGTAGATACGGGAGCAGAGGTATCGGTTATAAGCTGTAGGGTATTTAAAAAATTGCGACTGGGACTTGAACTGCAAAAGAGGGACATTAAACTTCGAACTGCGAATGGATCCCCGTTATACGTTGAAGGCCTTTGTCGTCTACAGGTCCAGATAGGAAGTAAGTCCATACCCCATGATTTTTTAGTCGTGAAAAATCTCAATAGAAATGTTATACTTGGCCGAGATTGGCTGATGCAGAACGGGGTGAGAATGTATTTCGATTTGGGGGCATTGAAGATTGGTGAAGAATACGTGGCATTGGAGGAGGATGTTCATATTTCCTCTATTGTTAGGTTAGCTCAAAAAGTAACATTAAGACCTCAACACCTGCATGCTTGTCTGGGATTAACCAGGCTGAGAAATGGACGTGGCAAAGAATATGAAATCGAACAGCTGAGTCGTGGATATGTTAGCAACTTATGTGGTATATCAGTAGCCAACGCAGTTGTAAAAATGCCAAAGTCTCGTAAGTTTCAGTTGCTGATAATGAATAACACTAACCAGACAATCACTTTGAGACGGGGGTATCCGCTGGCTAAATTGGAAAGGGCAGGTAATATTACTGAAATTACTATGCCCGATAAACAAAATAATAAAAGTCCTGATGTAGATTTGGAACAGGTACATGTACCGGAGGAATTCAAGCCTGAAATTAACAAATTGCTAAAAAGAAATAGGGACATGTTCGTTAGTGACGGCAAGAACCTGGGCAGAACCGATACTGTGGAGATGCGTATCGATACTGGAACGCATGAGCCCATAAGAAAACGCCCATATCGCACACCCCTCAAACAAAGAAAGACAATGGATTCAGCAATCGACGAAATGATGCAGGCAGGTGTAATTGAGAGATCCAATAGCCCGTGGGGTTTTCCAGTAGTTTTAGTAGAGAAGAAAGACGGTGGTAAGAGATTTTGTGTAGACTTTAGAGCACTTAATAAGATTACAAAGAAATATGCTCGACCTCTTCCTGTCATCGATGATATACTGGCATCACTTGGTTCGGCAAGGTACTTTTCGAAGCTTGATTTAAAATCAGGGTACTGGCAAGTTAAGCTTCATGATGATGACAAAGAAAAAAGTGCATTCACCTGCCACAAGGGTCTGTTTCATTTTAATGTTATGCCATTTGGACTTGCAAACGCACCCGGCATCTTCCAGGAATTAATGTCAGTTGTTTTACAGGGACAGGAAGATTTTGCTCTGGCATATTTAGATGATATTCTGATATTTTCAAATACGGTGGAAGATCATTTAAGGCATATAGACACAGTCTTGAGTAGTCTACGTAAGCACAACCTTAAATTGAAGCCAGCTAAGTGTGAGTTCTTTAAGAAAGAGACCCAATACCTGGGGTTCAAGATAAGTGAAGAGGGAATACAACCAGACCTCAATAAAGTCAAGGCTATAAAGTCAGTTTCTACTCCAACCACTGTTAGGCAAGTAAGAGGTTTTATTGGGATGACCTCATACTATCGCCGCTTTATTAGAAATTTCTCTGATATAGCCGAACCGCTGGTCAATTTGACAAGGAAATATGCACGATTCCAATGGGACGATGCTTGCCAAACCGCTTTCGATACACTAAAAACGAAGCTCGCGGAGATGGTAACACTAGCCTATCCCAACCCAAATAAGGAGTATAGGTTATATACTGACGCATCCGATCAATCGATTGGCGCATGCCTATCCCAGGTGGTGTACGATAAGGAAAATAGGAAGGCTGTAGAAAAACCAATTTATTTATTGTCCCATAAATTAAGTGACACACAAACGAGGTGGTCAACTATAGAGAAAGAGGCTTATGCCATACACTATGCTCTTCAAAAACTGAATCACTACCTGCATGGCGCAACATTCACAATATACACTGATCATAGGCCCCTGGAGCACTTACTTAATTCACCCATACAAAATAAGAAGATACAGACTTGGGCTCTGAGCTCTGGCTACAATTGCAGCATACAGTATCTTAAGGGTAAGGATAATGTTTGCGCGGATCTCTTATCACGCGCTGTTGATGTGAACGAAGACCATATTGCTTCTCCAGTAGATATAGATGATAGAAATTACTTGGTTAGTGTTATAAACTCCAACCTAATGGAGCCGGAAGAATTAGCAGCCCATAAAAATGTCGGAAATTCATCAGAGGCACCCGAACGGCCCACATTGAAAGGAATAGACATAATCAGGGAGCAAGAATCAGACAAAAACATCTTAGACCTGAAGATTAGATTACGAAATGGTAGGGCTACCAAAGCAGAACAGAAGAGATATATAGTAATGGATGAGGTGGTGTACTATTTGTCTCAACCTGATGATGAACCCCTCATCAGGCTGTATGTACCATCTCACCTTAGAAAAAGGGTGCTAGTTCAATACCATGATGACAGTGGCCATATGGGGGTGGATAAGACATTCCACTCAATAAAACAAAAGTATTTCTGGCCTTGTTTACTTAGAGAAATAAATGATTTCGTAGGTAAATGTATCCCGTGTCAGACAAGAAACCTAAAGAGGCAGCAACCCCACATACAGGAATGTGACTTCCCTCCTTTTCCTTTCGCAAAGGTTGCTTTAGATGTCTCAGGACCCTACCCAAAGACCCATTCAGGTAACCAATACATAGTTACATTCATAGATATGTACAGTGGTTGGCCGGAGGCATTTGCGGTTCCTAACAAGAAGGTAGAAACAGTGGTGCATCTCTTAGTTGACGAAATTTTCCCCAGATTTGGGACACCACTTCAGCTTTTAACTGATAATGGGCCAGAAAATGTCAACAGGGTAATGAAAAAGACATTAGAAGACCTAAATGTACACCATGTGACAACTTCTTTTTATCACCCCCAGAGCAACGGTAAGGTTGAGAGGTTTCACAGAACAATGCATGATGTTCTAGCAAAAAAAATCGGCAACAACGAACAGTCGTGGGATATTTACATTAACCAAATTTTGGCGGCTATCCGGTTTCATGTGAGCGAAACCACTAAGTTTTCACAGTATTACTTGCTCTACAACAGGGATGTTATTTTGCCCTTGGACAATATACTGAGGCCTCGATGCATATATTATGGTGATGAGCATCACCAAATTGCACTACAGGAAATGCATCGTAGCTTCACTTTAGTTAGGAATAATATAAGAAAAGCGAGGAGAGCCGCGATAGATAAGTCGCGTGGTAAGACGAAAAATACAACTTTTGAGGTTGGTGATTTGGTGTACTATAAGAATCACCAAAAGAAAGGTAAGTTAGATGTGCGCTGGCGGCCATATTATGTGATCATTGAAAAGACTGGCCCGGTCTCTTATAGAATTAGAGATCAGTTAACCGGCTCAGTCATTAAGACGCATGCTGAGCATCTTCGGGCAGCGTCCATTGATGAATGGAAAATCCCTACTTCCGATAGGCCGTTACGAAAGATTGTATTGGCTGCTCCAGTAGAATCCAGTGATTCGGATGACGAATCCGGAGCGGAACAGACCGACTTTCCAGTGCACAAAAAATCGACACCAACGTGTGGAATCAGACGATGAGTCTGATGTTCCATTAATGGAGCGTCACATCATGACGCGACGTAAAATGGCGAATAAAAACGTGTCAACTATTGATAATGATGATAGAATCGGTGGTATAAATAATGTTTCATCCACGTTCGAGGATGATTGCTCAAAGTGTGAAACGACTGGATCTACTCATGTAGATCAGGGTTTTTTCTAGGGAATCACCTAGCAGCGAAGATGTCCAAATGAGGCAAACGTCTGTTGGGGCAAAAAGCACGGATAGACCTGCAGATTCCACAGTTGATCGGAACAAAAAGAAAGAACAACTGAAAAGTCTTGTAGACTTATTGGCTGATATGCTATAGGATTGGGAAAGAAAGCTGTGGGAGGATTAACGATAGTTTAAGTGAAATAGTTAGGTCACCTTCCTTATAGCAAAACATGCGGAAGATACAAACTAAGGAATTACGAGTCACGGGTCCATTTTTTTTTTAGACTAAATTAAGATAGATGAAACCTCTAATCCTCCACAAGTAAATTGCATGCGGATTAACGTTGGAATCAGGGTAATTTTCTTCGTTTTCTATTGAACATTTCTCGGTCAGACTATGAATGATATGTACTGCAGATAATGGCAGTTTTTCTGTGTTCAAACATAGTATGTTTGAAATTAAATTAAATTAAATGAAGTTACATGTGTAACAATAAACTCGAGCGGAAACACGCATGGTGTTGGTCAAAGGTCATTTACTCGATGTCAGTTTAGAAACTGGGGCGCGGTTACCGCCTATGATCATATGGCCATGCATCGAGGCGTCTACGCGTATGGACAGACTCGAGAAAGGAAACGAACATTGAAAGTTACAGAAACTTAAAAAAAAAAAAAAAAAAGAACATTATGAATTCCACAATGGACACGAACATTGTTGGGTTGCCGATGTAGGCTCCCCTATATATATATTTTTTTTGTTGTTGTATTGTTTGTTTCGGCGTGCACAGGTTTTGTTGTTTCGGCGTGCACATGTTTTGAAACTTAAAAAAAAAAAAAAAAAAAAAAAAAAAGAACATTATGAAAATTCCACAATGGACACGAACATTGTTGGGTTGCCGATGTAGGCTCCCCTATATATTTTTTTTTGTTGTTTTGTTTGTTTCGGCGTGCACATGTTTTGTACAATTGTCGGGCTTGTGTGGCATGGGGGGGTGAGGGTGTTGCGCTTAAAATGTTCTTAGGTGAACATTTTGGAAAATGGGAGGGCGAGGAGTGTAATATAACAATCTGGCCCCACCCGAGGAAGTGATGCAAGCGATGGTGTTTCCCGTCGGTGGAGGGATCGGCGAGCGGCAGGGCGGGTGTTTGTGAAATACATCCTGTCGAGGCCGGAGCGGATGTCGTTTGACCTTATTTCCGACAGCGGCGGAAATGACTACGGAGGCAAACAGAACAGGTGTCTCTGGGAATTACGTGGGCGTTGCGTGGGCGAGGCAGGACCGGAAGGAAAGTCCCGGTTCTAGAAGACTATATAAAGACCTCGACACACGGATTCGCCAGCAGAGAACGGCCAGTGGAAGCAGAGAAACACCACAGGCAAGACTACACTCCCGTCAACCCATTCTATGTGCGCTCTCACTCTCCTGTTCTCTATTCCACACGGTTCGTCGTCATTAATAAAAATATAACCTTATATTTTTATGTATGCGTGTTTGTTGTTTTGTCGTCGTACGGCGATATATAACACAAGTATGGTTTTGAAATTTAAAGATTATTACTACAAACCAAACTTCTCAGCTGTACCTTACAATATTATGAGATCTTGTTGATTCATGGTAAAAAGGCTCAATCATAAAGATGTAACTGTCGCGGCCGCTTCTAAAAAGAAACGACTATAGCAGCAGCTATTAGCCATCTCCTGACCCTAAAACGACCATAACAGCAGCAGCTAGTAGCCTTTCTCTGACCTTCACAAACAATTTTTAAGACCCGCTGTAAAGGAAATTCAACTATACGTGCGACACAAAACAATTTAGCAAATACGCCCTAGCCTAAAACTGTCGAAATACACATGGAATTAGGTTGCATTCCCCAAAACACCAAACGACGTGGGGAGCAATTATTATTTAGCGCTTTCTACTCTGACTGATCTGGGAGTAGTGACTGAACACCGTTTGCTTATCACCAGCCTCATTTCGCCCCAAAATTTCGGGAGTTATCTAGTTATAACACCCCGCGTTTTCGGCCCTGATCCAGCCTCCCGGCGGTCTCATCTGTCATCAAAATCGCAATACCCGCTTCTGGCATTGATCCTGCTTCCCGGCAGTTGATCAGCCATGGAAGCTGCCACACCAGCTTCTGGTCCTGATCCTGCTTCGGCAGTCGAATCGGCCACTCGTTCTCACTCCGCGCAGACCTTAACTCGACTCGGCCCTGTTTAGGGATTCTGCCACCGTAACGTAACCTCTCGGTATGGTCTTGCTTTCCGCTCAGGCCTCAGCTCGACTCGGCCCTGTTTAGGGATTTCGCCGCCGTAACATAACCTCTCGGTACGGTCTCGCTTTCTGCGCAGACCTTAACCGAGGCCGTCGCTCTGTTTAGGGACTCCGTCAAGTATCTTCCACGCTCGCCACTTCAACCTAGACCCGAAGACGGAACGTCCCGAATCAGCCAGGCGACTCATCCAGCATCTTCAGTTACCGCTGCGAATGCCCCATCTTGACCCGACACTGGACGAGGTCTCAACGCTCGCCACACCAACTCCATACTACCCTTCGGACCTGGAGCGAACCCGAACTACATCCTGTACTAACTTACGTAAATAAAAACCAAGGTTGTTATTGTTTTTACCTCTGCCTTTGTCTCCTCATTGTCTTGGCTGCTTCACACTTATCAAGAATTCAAGTTTGCAGGGTCAAAGAATTCAAGTTTGCAGGCTCCAACAACCCTGCAACATAACTTCTGTTTAATCTGGAAGCAACCTTTTATAAATTTCTTTCTTTCTAGTGCTATTTTCATAAATTTTGTCAATTATAAAAAAAAGTTGGGTCAATGATATATATTTGATATCCAAATCTGGTAAGAAATATATTAATTTTCTTCTTTGAATTTTTGCCTTCACATATCTACATATATTTTTAGGTATTTTTATACTCCGTACATATATTTTTAGTTATTTTATACTCACTTGACCTTTTCCTCAAACCATACCATTAACACAATATATCTTTGAATTTTAAATAAACCATCTGGGATGTTTATTCCACCTGAGATATCCTTATTCTAATCTCAACTTTTATTGAATATTCAGGAAATTTCTGCCACCTCTTAATTTAGGCTGTAGCATTTTAGAAAAAAGCATTTTCATTGCTGAAAATTATAAATAAATTGTAAAACATTCCAGCTGTCCCTTTTATTCCAACCAACTTGTCTGTTTGAAACTCAAATATGTCTAAAATATGTGTATGCTTGTAAAATGTCAAAATTGCAACTATATATATATATAAGCTTTATCTTGCATCCAAGAATTTAATTTCTTCTTTATGATGATTGCATTGATGATTACATTCACCGCCAACATACAGGTTCAGAACTATACTAGAAGATTCCAGTTTCGCCAAAACCTTCCTCCATCATCTATTTCATATTGCTGTTTGCCTTTGTAAAAATTGGTTGAAGGTGAAAGAAATGTTACAGCCTGCTACTCCCACTTGTCATGATTTATAACAAAGAGGTGACCTTGACCTTGCCTTTCCCTTTCTACCAAAAATTAGCAGTCAGGAGACATTGTCAACAGCTGAAACCTTATAATAAGCGTCACTTTTGCTGAAAAATCAAGCTGTCTTAGCCCAAAGAGCAAGATTAAAGTATAGTATCTGTGCGCAGATACTTACTTTCTGTTCTCTGGCTGCCTGCAGCCCTTGCTACTTGGTGGCAGGTGTGTAGGTTTGGAAGACAAGCAATGACCAGCTCAGACAAGCATATACAGGGGCTAGGTAATTTTTGACCAGTGGCATGAGTATATGCGCTCAATATCCCCACATTAAAAACCAACCTTGTGTTACGTTGCGCTCCAGTGAGGGAGTAAGGTAAATAAAGCCTTCTTGGCGCAGAGGGTATGATTAAAGTTTAGTATCTGTGCACTATATGTATACTACTTAAATACTTAACTTCCACTTTTGGCCACCTCCAATTAGGTATATGCTTTGCAAGTATGTGGTTAATTCCTGGAGTAATTATGTTTTAGTTTGCAGCTGGTTCTGTTGTTAAATATTTTGTTGGTATGATATTTTTGAACAGTAAGAAATTTTGGACAATGAAGTATACTTGCGCTTAGTAATGCAGGTGTTTGAAATTTGAATAAAATGTATTTTTTTGAAAATTTTAACCAGGTGCAGATGAGGACAACATATTCGGATTTGGGACTTTTATTTTGTCTACTGAGGTCAAATGCCATCTCATGTCTCAGACAAGTTTTACCAGAAGATAGCTGTCAGTGAGGGGGAAGTGATGTTAAGTCAACAGTTTTAAATTAAAATTACTACCAAAAAATTTTATTTTAAGAGTCTATTTGATCAGAGGGTATGATTGAGTAAAATCAGGTTTCTCCAATGGAGGTGGTGCTGGCAACCCTGAAGAAGATTATGAAATGTGATTGTGAAATTAGTTTACGTAAAAGTCAGTTGAGTGTTCCCTGACAAAGAGAAATTTGTCCCAGTGAAGGTCAGAGTGAGTGGTAATCTCCGACAGACATTACTTGAAGTGTTTATGTGAAACTAATTAATGTGAAGAAGTTAGGTTGAGTGGTCCCCGGTGTGACACGATAACTAGGTGTATATTAAGGTGCTTTGTCAAATATGTATTTTATTATAATAGATTAAAATAGAAAATGGTTAAGAATAGAAAATAGTTTAAAAACATATTTAACAAAAGTGAAAAAGAAGAGGAAAAAATAAATAAATAAACGCTTTTTCTTTTATGAGGAAAATTGTGGAAGAGACCAAGGGTATTCGATTACTGTTTTAAATCCTACCACTCTTCCGGTAAATATTTGACTCAGTGATTTAATGTGATAAAGAGATAAGTTCAGGAGATAAAGTTCAGGAGGTGGGCTGTCTTTTACTGTATCTTGACCACACATTAAGAATTTTCCGGCGGAAGCTTTATTAAGATAAAAAAAAAGATAACTAAAATTTCAGACTTACAGTCGCCAATGTTTATCACCGGTGGTCTAAAGCATTTCCGGATTTCCGGATTCATTTTAAATAAATAGAAGTTAGTTAGTGAGTTTCAAGTTAGTTCCGCCGGGCGTGTGCTTGAAGTAAGAATCTCCGTTCGTCTTGTTTCGGTCAGTTCGGATTTGTTGATCTCCATTAATTAGAGTTAGTGCTCTGTGTCACATTCGCCTGCCCCAACCGAAAAGGCTAACTCTAAACAAAATAAAGCATCCTTTCAACTCATCCAAGTTGTGGAACTGTGTTCCTTATAGTTTAATCATGTACCCCCAGCTTGAGGCTCCGACATTTTCAACAAACTCCCGGCAAACATCACAGCGTGGGGAACGGCCGCCGGAGAAATTGTTAGGACTGTCCGTTGGGGTGTTACACCGGTGAAAGTGATTTACAACTTAAGTTGCAAAATTTTAATCATTGTAGTCACAGTGAGAGATGCTGAATTTGTGCAGAGTTACTTCGAGTATTGTCGTCATCCTTAGTCTCAGCCGACCTCATGCAGCATTTGTCATTTTAGTGGCATTCGTCTAGTCATCACTGATCCAGACAACGTGGGGCTCAAACAGAGGTGTTTTCAGAAGAAGCATATACCTGAGACACTTGTATATAACATCACTTTAGGTTTGACTCTGCTTTGGAGGTGGAACAGTCTAGTTTACCCGAGATCCTGTTACCCATGAATGATCTGACAAAGGAGACAACAACTGTTCAAGTCCAATTGCCATGCCTTTGCATGTGCTAGCTTGCAAAGATTTTGTTTAACTGTGGTTGAATCTTGCAGAGGAAGCAAAACACGTGCCAGCCCACAGCCAAAATGTAAACATGCTACTTCTCCCACCTGCCTGGGAGTGAACACATGCTAGGCTGCAGCCAAACTCAGACTACATTCAATAGCAGCTGAGACCGCTGCAGGTTACATTTCCAGCTTGTGCCGAGTACTGAAAACATTCCAGCCTGTGCCATTCCTGCCAGATACTGACATTCTAACCTTTGCTGTTCCTGCCGACTGATGACAACATTCCTGCCAAATGATGACGACGTTCCAGCCTTTGCCATTTCTGCTGACTGACAATGACGTTCCTGCCAGGCGCTGATGACATTCCTGCTGACTGACGACAATACTCCAGCCTGAGCGTCGGTCCCGGTCAACATTCCAGCCTGTGGTCTTTCCAAATTTTTGATGTTTTCTTGTAGTTTTATCATAATAAAAATTGATGTTGATATATTCTACATCTTTGCCTCCATCTCCTCCATGTCTTTGCTGTTTTCACACATACAAAAGTTTATGAGGTCAATACACTTACCTCGGTCTCACAACAGAAATTATCATTCAACACATGAATGAAATTTGACCAATAGATAGAAAGACAGCTGAGTTTGTATTATAGTTGGGTTAGTTACATTCACTTATGTGCAAATACCCTTGGAACAAAATATGAATCTCTCCTCAGCTATTGGTTAAATAGTGGGATATGCATTTGGAAAAATCAGTGTTATTCTAAAAATATATATTAGTGAAATATTAGTGCAGGGTTAGTTAACAGTTAACATATCAACAAACTTTTCTCTCTGTGAAGAAATCTTAACATACAAAATTCAACAAAGACTTGCTCCAGAAAAATCTTCCATCAGAAACACCTGATCATCAACCTATTTGAATCAAACCCAGCATCATTAAAAAAGCAATCAAGAACTTTTCTACAAATATAGAAATATATAAAACATTCTATTTCCAGTTTATGAATGCAACTGTGGAATTCAAAATTAAATAAAAAAAAGCATTTATGACAATTAACATATCACACATGTTGTGAGTCCAGATAAAGAATATTTGCATTAGTATAGTACTTGCTTCAGAACGATAACTTGTGTTTCTTAAACACGGATGTTGGATTGAAAAACTTAAAGTTTGAATTTCGCGTTAGTCTTCGCTGATTGGTCAATAAATCAAACACATATGAGAACACGTCTGAGAACATGTTCAAACATAAATCCCACCAAAACTTACGACGTGTTTTTGATCCTACCCAGTTTTATATAAAGAAGAAACTTAGCGAGAACCTTCACTTCAGGATGAGGAAGCCAAAGACATCCATGCCAGTCACCATATTTAATAGACAGAAGTACTATTGCCCACTTCGTTTGCTATGCAGAGCAAAGCTAAGTCCTCAAGTGAGAAATTTACTTTTCAACTCTCACTCACTCACTCACTCACTCACTCACTCAAATGAATCCTCAGTGAGAATTAGAGCTTCAACTGAGTGCCATGGAAGTCCACGCAACTACGAACAGTTGAATTTTATGAAATACCTCTTAACACAAACTCAAAATTACAACTCACTCACTCACTCATAGTTAAAGAAACAAACATTTAACATTTCTACACATATCCTTTGAACTCAGCAGCAGCCTTGTTCAACAAACTGGTTTTTTGTGTGCTTGCTTTTTTATAGAATAGAAAAAGAGAGAGAATTTACATGACCATATATATAATGAACAAGACAAGATCTACATTTAAAATTAAAATCTGACTCATTGTCAGAAATAAATTAATTTTCTCGAATTTACAAACTTTGCTTAACACACACAAAACTCGTGAAATTTCACACCTTGATGTGAAATGTTTGTTGATTCCTATGGAAAGGCCAGAATCACATCCGGGAGTGAATTCCCAAATGAAATAAAAGACGAGTAAACTCGACCGTTGTCAGAGAGTTAAGATGAGCACAACATGTACCCTTGACAAACATCAAGCGATCATTATTATGATTGCCTCTGTCTTTCTCTCTAACCTCTCACATCCGTCTTCTTCATCGTTCACCCATCTACTTGATAACCGCACAGAACCCTTTAAGACTGAGCGAATACTTCAAAAACACTTCTACCCAACAACAAAAGCTCATATATACATACGCATATACGTTTCAGCCTACGTACACATAAACTCACTCTTGCAAAGACTGCTACAAACTCTACCCTTAACTTCTTAATAATGTTTCAAGCAATTCATGTTATTCTTTAATCTTTTCTATCAATAAATTTCTATTCAAACATACAAAATGTATACTTTTATTCTTCCATGAATCCACACATTTTAATCACCAGCCAACCTTCTGATGATAACGAATAATAGTAAGTTGTAGGGAGTTAGGTTATGTATGACACAAGGCCGAATCAATATACATTAACCGCACCTTATATCTTCAAATGAACTGTTCATTTTATTTACTCACTCCACATAATATCAATATTCTCATTTTGTATATTTTGTGAACATAAATTTTACCTGTTTTTTTTTTTGTTTTTGTTTTTTGTTTTTTACCAAATACCAGGATTTTCTTTGTTCATTATTTGTCCATGTCTTCATTGTCAATCGCCAAAGCTAAAAATTAAAATCTGGTGAACATAGGCCATATTCTATTACACAAGTAAAGTTAAATAACTTTGAGTATACCTCTTTTGTTTTTCATTAAATTGTTGAAGACATCCCAAAATATTTTGGACTATAATAACAAAACAAATCATTTATGAATATTTTATTCAACAAGAAAATCTTTGAATTGTTGAACTGTTCAACTTGAATTCATTCTCTGCATATTCTTTGGATCAATCAGTAATTACATTACACACAATCCTGTTCAAAACATTGTTTATTAATATTTGTATTTCTCTATATAAAATTTTGTTATCTATTGAACAGAGTCATTTGATGACTTCTATATTGACCTTGTGCTCAATATTGTGCTCAGAATTTAAATGTTTGCGGAGTTGTTTCATGCGACCTCAGCAAAGTTCCTACTGATATTTTAAAATTTATTCAATGATCCTAAACTCTGCAAAAAGTCTGTGAAGGTATTTTACTACCCTAACAAATAGGACACTGAAAAATCCCAATTTTCTATTTATTGTGGAAATAGAAGGAAATTACTGGAAAGCGGGCTGAATATAAAAATGCTCCTCTTACCAATAACAATTCCACCGAACTTCTCTACGGCATATGACTTCATTGAACTTTGTCCTTTTGAATTTATATTTTAATTGGGGTCATCAGGAGAGAATGTGCACCGTTTCGGGGCCTTCCTCTCAACGGTTTCACTTGCACACCGCCCCCCCCTCATTATAACAAAATACATGTGTAGTTATACTTGTTTAAATGCCTAACAGCGAAATTACTTTACGAAAAACGAGAAACGGCAAACCTTGCGTTCCGAGAATGCAACGTGAACTTCATTACGCACTCACGATCAATCATGTCACGCCGTCATGTTCGCTTAAACATTCCACGGAATATTTCTTTTCTTCCATATCCACATAGAACTATTTTCAGTGATTTCTATTAGGCGTTTCATACTTTTGGTCCTATTGTAATATAACAATCTGGCCCCACCCGAGGAAGTGATGCAAGCGATGGTGTTTCCCGTCGGTGAAGGGGGCGGCGAAGCGACAAGACAGGTGTTTGTGAAATACATCCTGTCGAGGCCGGAGCGGATGTCATTTGACCTTATTTCCGACAGCGGCGGAAATGGCTACAGAGACAAACAGATCAGGTGTCTCTTAGAATTACGTGGGCGTTGCGTGGGCGAGGCAAAACCGGAAGGAAAGTCCCGGTTCTAGAAGATTATATAAAGACCTCGACACACGGATTCGCCAGCAGAGAACGGCCAGTGGAAGCAGACAAACACCACGGCAAGACTACACTCCCGTCAGCCCATTCTATGTGCCTCTCACCCTTCCGTTCTCTATTCCACACGGTTCGTCGTTATTAATAAAAATATAACCTTATATTTTTATATATGCGTGTTTGTTGTTTTGTCGTCGTACGGCGATATATAACATACGCAAATTGGTGCCCAGTGACTTGCTGTTTTGAGACAACAACAACAACAACAAAACAGATAGATACGCGCTTGGTTACCACGGCGACAATTGAAATTCGACGGAATTAAAAACAACTAGATAGAGGAAGAAAAAGAAAAAAGAAGACGAAAATAGAAAGCAGCCGGACGACCATAGACATCAACGAAAGGTAGGTGACTTTTGATTCGATCTTGTGTGTGTTCTGCTCTTGTTCATAAGTTTATAATAAGTCTAATTAAAAAAAAAAATGGAACAGCATACTTTTGCCGATTTTGTTCAAGGTCTGACCCTAGAATTGAGAAATGTGGCTTGTTCGGTGTCGAACACTTTAAGGGGAGAATCTTTTTTAAAAAATATACAGCCATTAGCATGCAAAGAAGATGGTGGTTATAGTGCTTGGTTGGAGGATATGGAGAGGTATTTTAAAGTTGTGCGCGTGGCAGAAGAAGACAAGTGTCAGGCAGCTCTTCTCACAACAAGGGGAGCTGTTGGACACTATGTAGATAGACTAATCTCTAATAACCCACAACTCACATGGAAGGAGTTAAAAACTTCTTTAAAGGAATATTACGGATTGGTTTTAGACCCCGACGCACGGTTAGTCGAATTAGTGAACATTAAGCAGGGTAGAACGGAGGGGGTGCAGGACTACATGCAGAGAGTAGTACGCCTAGCGGAGGGCGCATATGTTGGGGTTGACGGGAGGAATGAAGTTGTGACAAAACAAGTTCTAGGATTTTTTATAAAAGGTCTAAGGGATCGGGAAATAAAGATGGCAGTTATGAAGGATGAGCCACAAACACTAGAGGCTGCCGATCAGAAAGCGTTATCTGAGTTGAGATGGAAAACTCGACTCGACGCAAACTCTGAATACGAAGAGGAGCCTATGGAAATTTGCCACTCTCGAAGACGGGTACCGATAGAAGCCGTACGCCCCGCTAAATCTAATAATAATAATGATAATAATAGGAATAAGAACAATAGAAAAGTTGGGACTCGTGAGCGGGAGAGGAACGGGAGCGTTGTTAGGTGTTGGAATTGTGGGAAAGAAGGCCACATAGCGAAATTTTGTAGACGCGCCCCGGGAAACGGCAGAGGTCCGTTCGTGCGACGCCCAACGAACGGAACAAGACGGTACCAACGCACATAGTTGGTAATATGGGCGCGCCAAATTCCATCTTTATTAGAATAGAACGTAGACCTTATAGGGCATTGGTAGATACGGGAGCAGAGGTATCGGTTATAAGCTGTAGGGTATTTAAAAAATTGCGACTGGGACTTGAACTGCAAAAGAGGGACATTAAACTTCGAACTGCGAATGGATCCCCGTTATACGTTGAAGGCCTTTGTCGTCTACAGGTCCAGATAGGAAGTAAGTCCATACCCCATGATTTTTTAGTCGTGAAAAATCTCAATAGAAACGTTATACTTGGCCGAGATTGGCTGATGCAGAACGGGGTGAGAATGTATTTCGATTTGGGGGCATTGAAGATTGGTGAAGAATACGTGGCATTAGAGGAGGATGTTCATATTTCCTCTATTGTTAGGTTAGCTCAAAAAGTAACATTAAGACCTCAACACCTGCATGCTTGTCTGGGATTAACCAGGCTGAGAAATGGACGTGGCAAAGAATATGAAATCGAACAGCTGAGTAGTGGATATGTTAGCAACTTATGTGGTATATCAGTAGCCAACGCAGTTGTAAAAATGCCAAAGTCTCGTAAGTTTCAGTTGCTGATAATGAATAACACTAACCAGACAATCACTTTGAGACGGGGGTGTCCGCTGGCTAAATTGGAAAGGGCAGGTAATATTACTGAAATTACTATGCCCGATAAACAAAATAATAAAAGTCCTGATGTAGATTTGGAACAGGTACATGTACCGGAGGAATTCAAGCCTGAAATTAACAAATTGCTAAAAAGAAATAGGGACATGTTCCTTAGTGACGACAAGAACCTGGGCAGAACCGATACTGTGGAGATGCGTATCGATACTGGAACGCATGAGCCCGTAAGAAAACGCCCATATCGCACACCCCTCAAACAAAGAAAGACAATGGATTCAGCAATCGACGAAATGATGCAGGCAGGTGTAATTGAGAGATCCAATAGCCCGTGGGGTTTCCCAGTAGTTTTAGTAGAGAAGAAAGACGGTGGTAAGAGATTTTGTGTAGACTTTAGAGCACTTAATAAGATTACAAAGAAATATGCTCGACCTCTTCCTGTCATCGATGATATACTGGCATCACTTGGTTCGGCAAGGTACTTTTCGAAGCTTGATTTAAAATCAGGGTACTGGCAAGTTAAGCTTCATGATGATGACAAAGAAAAAAGTGCATCCACCTGCCACAAGGGTCTGTTTCATTTTAATGTTATGCCATTTGGACTTGCAAACGCACCCGGCATCTTCCAGGAATTAATGTCAGTTGTTTTACAGGGACAGGAAGATTTTGCTCTGGCATATTTAGATGATATTCTGATATTTTCAAATACGGTGGAAGATCATTTAAAACATATAGACACAGTCTTGAGTAGTCTACGTAAGCACAACCTTAAACTGAAGCCAGCTAAGTGTGAGTTCTTTAAGAAAGAGACCCAATACCTGGGGTTCAAGATAAGTGAAGAGGGAATACAACCAGACCTCAATAAAGTCAAGGCTATAAAGTCAGTTTCTACTCCAACCACTGTTAGGCAAGTAAGAGCTTTTATCGGGATGACCTCATACTATCCGCCGCTTTATTAGAAATTTCTCTGATATAGCCGAACCGCTGGTCAATTTGACAAGGAATTATGCACGATTCCAATGGGACGATGCTTGCTAAACCGCTTTCGATACACTAAAAACGAAGCTTGCGGAGATGGTAACACTAGCCTATCCCAACCCAAATAAGGCGTATAGGTTATATACTGACGCATCCGATCAATCGATTGGCGCATGCCTATCCCAGGTGGTGTACGATAAGGAAAATAGGAAGGATGTAGAAAAACCAATTTATTTATTGTCCCATAAATTAAGTGACACACAAACGTGGTCAACTATAGAGAAAGAGGCTTATGCCATACACCATGCTCTTCAAAAACTGAATCACTACCTGCATGGCGCAACATTCACAATATACACTGACCATAGGCCCCTGGAGCACTTACTTAACTCGCCCATACAAAATAAGAAGATACAGACTTGGGCTCTGAGCATGTCTGGCTACAATTGCAGCATACAGTATCTTAAGGGTAAGGATAATGTTTGCGCGGATCTCTTATCACGCGCTGTTGATGTGAACGAAGACCATATTGCTTCTCCAGTAGATATAGATGATAGAAATTACTTGGTTAGTGTTATAAACTCCAACCTAATGGAGCCGGAAGAATTAGCAGCCCATAAAAATGTCGGAAATTCATCAGAGGCACCCGAACGGCCCACATTGAAAGGAATAGACATAATCAGGGAGCAAGAATCAGACAAAAACATCTTAGACCTGAAGATTAGATTACGAAATGGTAGGGCTACCAAAGCAGAACAGAAGAGATATATAGTAATGGATGAGGTGGTGTACTATTTGTCTCAACCTGATGATGAACCCCTCATCAGGCTGTATGTACCATCTCACCTTAGAAAAATGGTGCTAGTTCAATACCATGATGACAGTGGCCATATGGGGGTGGATAAGACATTCCACTCAATAAAACAAAAGTATTTCTGGCCTTGTTTACTTAGAGAAATAAATGATTTCGTAGGTAAATGTATCCCGTGTCAGACAAGAAACCTAAAGAGGCAGCAACCCCACATACAGGAATGTGACTTCCTTCCTTTTCCTTTCGCAAAGGTTGCTTTAGAATCCAGTGATTCGGATGGCGAATCCGGAGCGGAACAGACCGACTTTCCAGTGCACAAATATCGACACCAACGTGTGGAATCAGACGATGAGTCTGATGTTCCATTAATGGAGCGTCGCATCATGACGCGACGTAAAATGGCGAATAAAAACGTGTCAACTATTGATAATGATGATAGAATCGGTGGTATAAATAATGTTTCATCCACGTTCGAGGATGATTGCTCAAAGTGTGAAACGACTGGATCTACTCATGTAGATCAGGGTTTTTCTAGGGAATCACCTAGCAGCGAAGATGTCCAAATGAGGCAAACGTCTGTTGGGGCAAAAAGCACGGATAGACCTGCAGATTCCACAGTTGATCGGAACAAAAGGAAAGAACAACTGAAAAGTCTTGTAGACGTATTGGCTGATATGCTATAGGATTGGGAAAGAAAGCAGTGGGAGGATTAACGATAGTTAAAGTGAAATAGTTAGGTCACCTTCCTTATAGCAAAACATGCGGAAGATACAAACTAAGGAATTACGAGTCACGGGTCCATTTTTTTTAGACTAAATTAAGATAGATGAAACCTCTAATCCTCCACAAGTAAATTGCATGCGGATTAACGTTGGAATCAGGGTAATTTTCTTCGTTTTCTATTGAACATTTCTCGGTCAGACTATGAATGATATGTACTGCAGATAATGGCAGTTTTTCTGTGTTCAAACATAGTATGTTTGAAATTAAATTAAATTAAATGAAGTTACATGTGTAACAATAAACTCGAGCGGAAACACGCATGGTGTTGGTCAAAGGTCATTTACTCGATGTCAGTTTAGAAACTGGGGCGCGGTTACCGCCTATGATCATATGGTCGTGCATCGAGGCGTCTACGCGTATGGACAGAGTCGAGAAAGGAAACGAACATTGAAAGTTACAGAAACTTAAAAAAAAAAAAAAGAACATTATGAATTCCACAATGGACACGAACATTGTTGGGTTGCCGATGTAGGCTCCCCTATATATATATTTTTTTTGTTGTTGTATTGTTTGTTTCGGCGTGCACAGGTTTTGTTGTTTCGGCGTGCACATGTTTTGTACAATTGTCGGGCTTGTGTGGCATGGGGGGGGGGGTGTGAGGGTGTTGCGCTTAAAATGTTCTTAGGTGAACATTTTGGAAAATGGGAGGGCGAGGAGTGTAATATAACAATCTGGCCCCACCCGAGGAAGTAATGCAAGCGATGGTGTTTCCCGTCGGTGAAGGGGGCGGCGAAGCGACAAGACAGGTGTTTGTGAAATACATCCTGTCGAGGCCGGAGCGGATGTCATTTGACCTTATTTCCGACAGCGGCGGAAATGGCTACAGAGGCAAACAGATCAGGTGTCTCTTAGAATTACGTGGGCGTTGCGTGGGCGAGGCAAAACCGGAAGGAAAGTCCCGGTTCTAGAAGATTATATAAAGACCTCGACACACGGATTCGCCAGCAGAGAACGGCCAGTGGAAGCAGACAAACACCACGGCAAGACTACACTCCCGTCAGCCCATTCTATGTGCCTCTCACCCTTCCGTTCTCTATTCCACACGGTTCGTCGTTATTAATAAAAATATAACCTTATATTTTTATATATGCGTGTTTGTTGTTTTGTCGTCGTACGGCGATATATAACACTATTACGCCCTTTGAATCCAATCTGACCCAGAAATTGGGACAGAGTGGCTGCAACGAAACCCCTTGCTCCAATTTTCACTGCTCTAACACTTACATTATATCCCTCCTTTATTAGCTCTGACTTTAGATTTTCGTATTTATTAGTTTTATAATCGTGGCTTTATTCCATCCTGCTTTCATATGGTACTGTTAATTCAACCAGGATGATTTTGTAATTCACCCTTGATAGAAGAACAATATCTGGTCGCAGACCTTTACTTGATATTATTTTGGGATAATCATTACGCCAACCAGGAAGGTCTGCAGATACCTCTCAAATGCCACCAGAACTAAAGAGATTTTTTTCCGGGTATAGCTTGATATTTGCTTGTTTGCTTAGAACCGCCATACCTTTTGCCCTCTGCAACAAATTTCTGGGTTGAATTAGATGACTCAGCCTTCATATATTTTCATATATTTCTTTATAATTCTGACCAACTCATCCAAAACACTATTATGCCTCCATGTATATCTTCCATTGCCTGTTTTACAGGAACTAAGAACATGTTCTAATGTTTGTGGATTTTCCTTGCACGGGGGACAAGTTGGATCACTCTCTTTCTTCCACTTAACAAGATTGTTCTTAGATGGTAGCAGGTCATATGTGGAACGTATTCAAAAACTCAACCTGAGTGGGGCCATCTGCCAAATGTCCTTCCAAGTAACAGATTTCTGCAGAGCCTTCTCCCAGTTTGTCCATTGGCCTTGTTGAGATTGTTGAATTCCTTTTACGAGTCTTTTATTATCTTCTTCGTTCCTTACATTTTGGATGACCATGTCTCAGCGATCTTCACCAGACGTTTTTGACCACCATTACCTTTCATTTAGTCCTAACCCTTGTTTTCCTGCTTGAGTATATCCGATGACTTCTTCTTTCGTATACAAGTAGGGGCCATAGTAGCATTGGAATGAGTACATACTCTAAGCACCATACCTTGTATTTTCCTTTTAGAGGACAAAGATCTATCTTATGGAGATCTTCTTGCAATGATCTGGATGTTTCTTTTACTTGGTTGGTATCTTTTAACGATTGATCGTACCACCGACCTAAACTTTTCACTGCTTTTTCTGATACAGTAGGGATTCTTTGACCACCTACTGCAAAATTCATGTTTTTATTCAATTTTCCTTTCCTAAGAGAAAGACTTCTGGACTTGTTTGGTTTAAATTTCATTCTACACCACCTTATTAGATCGTCTATCAAACTTAATATCTTGTGAGTTGAATCTACTTTGGATGAGAGGATTGTAGTTTCATCCATGAACGCCTTCACTGGTGGCATTTGACACTGTCCACCAAGTTCAACAACATCAGCCTTGTTGTTTATCGCTTTGAGAATCAGCTGCATTGCTAGAACGAAAAGTATTGGTGACACTGTACATCCCATTGCAATTCCAACCTCAAGTCTATTCCACTTAGCCGTAAAGTCTTTTGGAGTGAAACGCACGAGGAAACCATCAAAATAAGTTCCTATCACCTTAGATATCTCCTCAAGAATATGGTACATTTGTAATGATAAATGTATCATTTGGTGAGGTACTGACCCGTAGGCATTAGGTAAGTCCAACCAAGTGACATCCAAATCTTTTCTTTTACTCTTTGCTTTTTGAATGGCTTCCCAAATCATGTTTCCATGCTCTAAGCAACCAGCTATTTCTGGAACACCACCCTTCTGTATTGAGGTATCGATATACTCGTTATCAAGAAGATATTTGGTCAACCTCGATGCCAAAACTGCGAAAAATATCTCTTTCTACATTGAGAAGCGAAATTGGCCGAAATTGACTGATGTCCTTGGAATTCTTTTCTTTGGATATGTACACCCCATCAGCTATCATCCATTGTTGGCTGATATGGTAATGTTTCCATGCTAACTTTAAGTTAGTATGTTACCATTTAAGAAGTGTAGGACATTTTTTGTATGGAAGGAATGGTATTCCGTGAGGGCCAGGTGTAGATTTATTCCTGCTTTTGTTGATTATGCGCTTTATTTCTTCACGTGTGGGTGGTTTCATGTCGAACTTCGCTTTAGAAACGGCTGGCCAAAATACATTGTTATTATGATCTAGAGGAATATGTCGTTTAGGGTCAGAGTACATATCTCTTAAATGCTCCTCTAGAATACTTTTCTCTATTTTAAGCATACCTGATCTTGGTTTATCAAATATGTTCCTTGCATATTTGTAAGGTTCCTGGAAGAAACGCTCTTGATCTTTCCTCCGTTTCACTCGTCTCTTCCTTAGATTTTCCGCTATGCTAAGAGCGTTATGTTTCTCTTTAAGGTCCTGCCAGATTTTAAGCAAGCCTTCTTTCTCGTCAAAATTTGCGAAATGGATTTGCCGTTTTATATTTCTTTTTTTATTTCTCAAATCCTGCATTAACCTTTGACGTCTGTTCTTTTTGCGTGGTGGCTTATCATTGTCCTCTTTCAGGCCGTAGACTTCCTTACAAACCCTGTAAATATATGATTATTTCTATTTTACTACAAAACATTTCTTTTTGTGTTGTTTTTCTTGAAATTTGTGTTGTATTTTGTGGACAAGATATTCGGCATTAAATTTCTCTTTTAATCTGGATATTCAGCCCTTACTAACTTCTACAAATAGACTATTATGAATAATGCAAATGAAAGATTATTTCTGTGAAATCCAGAAAATACCAGAAACAAAGTACTAAGCAAACAAAATATATTGTCATTTTTGACAGTATGGGTCAAGTAGCAAAAAATAGTAATTTATGTTTTTGACAAACGATTTCAGATATTTTTTTGATGATAACTCCTTATTATTATGATCTACACAAGATACTAATTGTCAGTTTAGCATCTTGGTAAAAAGACAATCTGGAAACCAAATTTAAAATCTGGATACAGTAACTGATGCTATCTTGATGCTCCAATTTTCACTGCTCTTACACTTACATAATATGAAAAGTCTAAAACCTAACTTTTCATATTTCCAGTTCACTTGACAGCCATCTGAACATTTATGATGGTAAATAAATAAGAAAAAGGTTATGATGATTTGGTACTGTTTTAATAATTATCATTTCTTTCATAAAGGTAATAACTTCATTATGTTGTAACTATGTCACTAGTTTACCTATGCCATGAAAAATGACTGCATGTTTTCTTACTTTAAACTTTTAAGTATTATGTTTTCACATGTCAAGTTTGAATTAGTCATTGACAGACAGATCTGTGCTGTGAATCAGTGTAGCAGATAAGAAATTAATTAAAATCAACTCTCTTCTTCACTTTTGCAAAACTTCACAATCCTGGTTTTTTCCCAAATAGAAAAAGGATTGACCATCTGCTTAAAAAAAAGTTGAAACCAGATTTGACAAGTGGGTGTTAAAATGATTTTTGATGAATGAGAGCAACTTGCAAGACCAAATGGACTTTGCGTGTAAGTTATGGGATACATATTTTTTTCTATTAAAATAAGCAACAGGAAATCACAATAAAACATTCTAGAGAAATTGGATCAAAACGGCAGTAGAATTTAGATTACATTTTTATATTTCTCAACCAATCAGCCAAAAACTTAGAATAAGAACATTCTAGAAAAATAGGATCGGAAGTAAATTAACACAAAAATATTTAGGCCCCAAAACAAAATAGTAAAATAATAAATCTGATTGGTCAATAAATGTTTTCACACCCTAATGTTAGGAAGATTCGTTGATCCCCTATTAATGTATATAATACACACAGTTAGAGAAAAAAAGGTCAGTCACCAAGCTAGCCATTAAGTCCGCATGCCACCGATACTTTGTCCGGCCAAGTCATTTCTTCCACGCCAAAGTTCATGACCTAGCTCCGAGGACCTTGAAAAGAAAAAACCGACGAACTTTCATTCAGCAACGCGACACGCTGTCGCCAACTGAAATGAACTAAATGTAAGTAGGAAAGACTTATTTACGGACTCTGCTAATATAAACTTATACACATCTTTGAACAAATTTAACTTCTTGCCAAGTTTTATTTCCCAAAAGGCAATTTTCGCATCATGTATTTTGTTTGTTTCCACGTACCATTTTATTCTTCGCATAATAAATTGTTTGTTGTTTAATGTCCGTTGTGAATTATTCCTTTCACTTTGCGCGATTGTAAAACAGAGTGTTGTATTTGTGGGGGAAATAATCTAGAGAGCCAGACCCGTAAAATACGGGAGCACATACAACCCAGCAAATACCAAATCCCCCACAAAGTGTTAACATATCTAGATTACAATAAAAGGACTTCATCAATGTCAGTAAAGTCAGTCAGATGGAAGCAGCGAGAAAGACAACACTAAAATGTAACTTTCAACTTCAAGTGGACATTGTCCTCTTTCTCTTTCTCCTTATTTCTTTCAACAATTACTACTACGAACAATTTCTTCAACTCTTGATACCCTTAACTCAACTTTATCATTGAACACAAACTCTACTCATATCTTCTTAATAATGTTTCTAATTGAACATTAATTTCTACAACTTACATTAGTCTTTTCTTATAATAAATTTCTATTTTAACATTTATTATTCCACTCTTCTACACTAATCCACACATTCCAACTGACTACCTTCTGATGAAAACCTTCTGATAATAATTCTGATGATGATAATCCTGCATAAAACTTGTAAGCTGTAGGGAGTTCGGTTATGTATGACACAAGGCCGAATTAAAGAAACATTAACCAGCTCCCTACACTACATCAGTACGATTAGACATCCGATTGCTTCTAGGATTGAAACCCGACCGAATTGACATCAGTCGGCGATTCTACATCTGAATTATGGGCAGAAGACGGACTTTAGAGTGTTAAAACACACGCCAGTAGCCGAGAGTGTTCGAATTCGTTACTGATGAACTATGCGAGCGAGTGTGTGTGTGACAGTACAAGGGAGATAACTCAAGTTGGACACCTTGACGTTTTGTGTAATGGTTGGCCAAATTTTGTACCCAGTTACATCGTCAACGGTGGCTGGGTTATCTTTGACCGTTGGGGCAAGCGCCCGCGCTCGTGTTCGCCACATAAAAAAACTACCTTGTATTACAACTTACTCCAGTGGGTGAGCTGGGTAAAATACTCTTTTTTCGCTAAAACCTATTACAACTAAGTAATGAGTTCGGTCCTCACTGGGTTCCCTTTAGGCTTTACTTTCGGCCTACTGCCACATCTAAGAGGTGCTTAGAAAATCAACTTTCACTCAAGTTACGAACAGACGCTTGCGGTAATTAATTTTTTTTGTAATTGCTATTTGATTCAGGTATTAAAATTCTCTATACTCTATCTAAACTAATTTCTGTTTATAGTTTTGTAATATTTTTAGTATCCTTGTGGGTATAATTAACAAAGAAGTGGATACAAAATATTAGCGTTGAGAGTAATATTTTATTTTCTTATTTTTACATACTTAGACTGTTAAGTGTCTGCTGGCAACAGAACACATGTTGCCTGCTTGGAAGCCAGAGAGGAACTGATGATCCTTTAGGTCAGGCACGGGTCAAGGAGATAGAGAGAGTAGGGGAAAGATTTGGGTATCTTAGTTCTTGGGAACTGCCAATCCTTTAGGTCAGGCACAGGTCAGGGAGATAGAGAGGGTAGGGGAAACAATGTATTCTCTGCATTGTAGTAGTATCTGACCTGAGGTCATTTTGGTTCATTCCTACAGTTTATTATTTGATAAAAATAATTTTGTATATTTTTATTATTGTTTAATGTTTAATCATTATTATTTTAAAGTTACAATTACTCTCTCTGGAGTCTCTAGTATTATTTTGGCAAATTCACTTATTTCAGCAACAAATCTTTGAAAGGTGATCATTTTCAGGTTCGAATTTGGCGCGCGGCATTCCTAAAATCTTCAGCAGTTGAGTACATTCTTCTTTTGTAAAAATCTCCGGTGTGTATCGTTCATCGATTATCATTTCCTGCCTTGTCTGTCAATATTTTCTTTAATCGTGGAATAAACGATACAAATCTTTTATAGGTAGGTAGCATAATTTATTTATTCGCTACAAAATTCTTTCCCGTTTTCGATACTTGGAGCTTTCAATTTTTAGCTTTTCCTTTTTTAGCATTTATTTCATCGAGTTAATTTTTAAAATGTCATGATGAACGGTACAGTAACACGATAAAAAACAAACTGACAAATTAATAACAAAGGATTCACAGTTCAAAGCGAAAAATAATAAAAATTTATTCTTCAGTTCCGAAAAAAACATTAAAATTTTTATTAAAAATATTTGCAATTTTCTGACATTCCGATGGTTTTTAAAAAGAATTTTCTTTCAGTCACTCAAAGAAAATTTTCTTTTTAACTTTCCTTAGCTTCGTCAGTATCTTCGTTTGCATAAAAAATGAAATATTCATGTCGTATGAAATGAACAATATGGGGATATCTGGAATTTTTCAAATTTTTGTCCATAGTAAAAATAAAAAGCAAAAAAAAAAAAGGGCTAAAAAGCTAAAATAAAAGTAACTATTTATCGGGGTGGGGGAACAAAAACAAAAAAAAACCTAAGAGCAAATATTAAAAAAAAGAAACAAATAAAATTTTGTTATGTTTGTTAAAACTACAATCCATTTAATTTTAGTAAACTGATAAAAATCTAGTAGCGGACCTGAAGGAGACTATCACCACCTTTTAATTTGTTGTTTTTCATTTTTTTTTTACTTTTTTCAGTGCAATCGTACACCCTAAAACTTTCCGATTGACAAAAAAGAAAAAAAACGAATAATAAAAAAATTAAAAAATATTTTTTGACATACTAAAAAGGTTTGTTTTATTAAGTTTGGGGCTTTTTTTCAGCGAATTAGTGGAGATACCTATACCACTTTTTAACAGACATAAAAGCATTATTAAATATAATTGGAATGTCTTCAGATTTTTTTTGTTTTAAATGAAATTTAATCATAATCGCAGTCTGAGTTATGTCGATCAGTGAGTGAAAAAAGCAACTTGAACAACAGACACCAAACGAAAAATGCCTGTTGGATTGAAAGATGCTGTTCAAAGCAAAGGTTTTTACAATTTTAGAAAATAAAAAAATGCATTGATTTTTTTTTTTAAATATTTTTTTCTTTTTTTTCTGCGTGTTTAATTTCTACTCGGATGTGCGTTGTGGTGCAGTGGATATCAAATATTTATACTCTTTGGTTGGGTTTTGGCCCCCTTCAACAAATTTCGCTTCTCCCTCCAATTATGAGTTAAACAGACTGGGTTCTCTAGCCTTGGTTGAACTTGACAATAACTCTACCGCAGAAAGTAATGGCAAACTAGTGCGGGAAAATTTTCTGCCTAGTCAGTCTTGTCTCGAAAGTGACATGATCGCCCAATCGTGTATCACGTATGGCAATTAACTGAAAAAAGTCTAACAGTTATTTAGGCGAGGAAGTTGTGGAGAGACAATCTCCCATGCTTTTATCGCGTATGACAAACTGACTGAAGTTTACTAATTGTTAAGTTTTCTCTTGTTCAGAAATAATTTATTTTTATTTGTTTCATTATTTTTTTGTTTAATAAAAAAAACTACAAAGAATGAAACTAAAGTAATGTTGCGGGGTCGCTGGAGGGAGTCGACCCTGCAAACTTGAATTCTTGATAAGTGTGAAGCAGCCAAGACAATGAGGAGACAAAGGCAGAGGCAAAAACAATAACAACCTTGGTTTTTATTTACGTAAGATGGTACAGGATGTAATACGAGTTCGCTCCAGATCCGAAGGGTAGTAGCCTTTATGGAGTCTGTGTTGCGAGCGTTAAGACCTCGCCGGGTCAAGATGTGGCATTCGTTGCAGTAGCTGGCCGGGTAGAGATGCTGGATGAATCGCCTGGCTGGTTCGGGACGTTCCGTCTTCGGGTCTAGGTTGAAGTGGCGAGCGTGGAAGCGACCTCATGCCAGTGGAGGATACTTGACAAAAGGCGGAGTCCCTAAACAGGGCCAAGTCGAGTTAAGGTCTGTGCAGACAGCGAGACTGTACCAAAGAGTTACATTACAGTGGCAGAGTCTCTAAACAGGGCCGAGTCGAGTTAAGGTCTGCGCGGATGTGAGACCGTACCGAGGGGTTACGGAATCCCTAAACAGGGCCGAGTAGAAGTAGGGTCGTTGCGGCTGTGACTCTGAGTGGCCGATTCAACTGCCAAAGCAGAATCAGGCCGGGAAGCAGGATCAATGCCAGAAGCGGATGTAGCGGCCTTGATGGCTGATCTACTGCTGGAAGGCAGGATCAATGCCAGAAGCGGGTGTAGCGGCCTCAATGGCAGATGTGACCGCCAGGAGGCAGGATCAGGGCCAAAAGCGTGGGGTGTTATGCGGGATAACTCCCTAAAATTCTGGGCGAAGCGAGGTTGGTGACAAGCGAAAGGTGTTTGGTCACTGCTCCCGGATAGGTTGGAGTAGAAAGCACTAAATATTAATTGCTCCCCACGTTGTTTGGTGTTTTGAGGAGCGCAGCCTAATTCCATGTGTATTTCGATAGTTTTAGGCTAGGGTGTATTTGCTAAATTGATCTGTGTCACATGTGTAGTCGAATTTTCTCTATGGTGGGTCTTAAAAGTCACCCATTCTTTGTGAAGGTCAGAGAAAGGGCTACTAGCTGCTTGTTTTAGGGTCAGGAGACGGCTAATAGCTGCTGCTGCTGTTATAGTCGGATCTTTTTAGAAGCGGCTGTTTGGGGCCGCGACAAGGCCCTTCCCCTAGAATATTGGTCATATCAATAGAAATAATATCTGTGAAGATTCTTAGGGAAAGTGACCCTCCAGCCAGATCTGCACAGGAGTTGCTGGGGCGTCGTCTGAAGTCTGCGGTGCTGCGTGTGCCAGTTGTGCTGGAGTGGCTGTGTCGGGAGTACGCGGAGTCAGGTTGGTGTTGTGCTGTCTCTTCTACAGGAAGGCGGGCTTGGTCCGGTTGATGGTGACGGTGTCTGTCGTATTGGCACGCTTAATCGTGAGGTGTTTGTCAGTGCGCCGAAGAACCTGAAATGGACCTTGATAAGCTGGTGTGAGTGGTCATCTCGCATGAAAACGAATTCGCAATCCTGTAAATGTTGTGGGATGTACGAACTCGTCGGTTGTTGTCGTGGAGGTACGTATTTGAGTCGAGCCATCTTGTGGCGGAGTTCCTCTATGAAATGCGTAACTGGTTTTGACTGCGCATCGAGGGAGTCACTGAAGTATTCGCCGGGCAGCGCGTTGGTGTGGGGGTTATCATGTCTAGAGAGTCGCTCTTGACCTACTCCATCGTTGCTTAGCTGTTATCACGTCAAGGTCAACTAGCAGTAAAACTATTTTCGTATTCAGCTTCTACAATAGCTTCTACAATACATTTTAAAAAATAAGATTCACAAACTTTCTTCAACTTAATTTTGCAAATAATCAAAATAAGCATTGATATTATTTTTGGTAAAGATCCTTAAAAATAGTGTGTATTGTTGTATGTTTTTTTTTTGTGACCCACAATGTTCATAATTTTAAAAAAGTGGTACCTTTGTTAGGGCCTCTAATGCATAGTAAATTTAGGTTTGAATTTCACATGGTACAAGGCCATTTCCCAAAGAACTTCCTAACTAAATTCCTGCATTCCAACAATTATTTTTTATATGGTTGAAATCTTTCATTAATTTAGCAAATGGAAAATTGAATGAAATAGTCAAAGCATTAATTGTAATTATATAAAGTGTATTAACAAATAACAGAAATACATACTTTGTACAGGTGTTGAAAGTGTTTGATTAAAATGTCTTTCATTTTCTGCATAAGATTGTGTTAAAGCTTTTGAGGTAAGTTGTAATGTTCTTTGTTGCTGGAAGATTTATCAGTGTCATATGTAATTTGTGTGAGGAATAATATTGATAGAAGATTGGTGAAAATGTCTGAGTCTGTGAATAAGTTCATCTTTGTAAAGTTCAGAAGAATGATTTAGTAAGAGAAAGTGAGTTGGTCTTACATGTTCGTGTTAAGATTCTTGTGCCAACTGTAATAATTCGTACAAGTGTTATTCAAAGAAATAAAAAGGCATCTACTTGTGTCTTGCAATTAGTGCATGTGTGAGAGAATTGCTTGATATTGAAAAACACGAACCCCATAATAGCATGCTGCTATTGGGGGCAGCTGTGAACTGCCTTGCTTGGTGTTCTGTGTTTCTGCTGCAACTGTCTCTGGGTGTACCATGTGTCTGCTATATTTACATCCCATAAGAAAGCGGGAAAGCAAGATTATCACGTGATTGTCACGTGTGTATATGTACAATGAGTGAATGTACTTGTGTGGAAATACACGTGATCAAACCTTCACTCATCTTCCATACTTAAGTTTTTAAAAATAAAAAAGCTTTCTTGAAGCTTTCATTTTAATTTTATGAAAGCTAAAGGATTAAATTTATTATTTTCATTAAGCAAAATCTGGTGTAAGTACCTGCACTCATTTTCGATATCTAAATTTTAAATTGAATTTCTAAAAACAAAAAACTTTTCTTGAAACTTTTATTTTAGTTTTAATTGAAAGCTAAATGATTAAATTTATTTCCAGTAAGCAAAATACTCTGGCTGGTGTATTTCAAACAGAAATTACAGTGATTGGAATCTAAAATTTTTCAATTTTTTTTCTTTCAATTTTTCGGCCATTTGTAAACAGAAGTTCTCGTTTTAAAAATAATTTTGCAAAAATAAAATATACATCTGTGACACATTATTTTTGGAAAATTAGCAAATTTGATGTTAAATTAATCTGATTTACACAAGTAATCCTTATTTAATGTGAAATTTAGAATAAAACTATTTCTTTTATTCATACTATACTGATTTTTAGCAGTTGAGTAGAGGTCTGGTATATTTCAAATATAAATTATATGATTCATTTAAAGGCATGGTCCAACAGCGGACGGACATAAACTCAAGCTCTCCTAATATTCTGAAGATGAGATTCTGATCTTGAAATATTATTGAATAATAAATAGGTAATACCCAACACCTTTACCTTTTCTTTATTATACTAAACGCATTGTGATAGCCTTCAAACACTTACCCATACACCATAAATTATATTGATTGACATCTCAACATTTTGAGAGTTTTCCAAGGTTTTCATTTTTCATCCATTTTTGATAGATTGACTCGTTTGTAAATAAAAGTTAATTCCTGGTTTTAAAAATCTTGCAAAAATAAAATATACAGCTGTGACACATTATTTAAGGAAAATGAGAAAATTTAAAGTTAAATTAATCTGATTTGAAACAAGTATTACTTATTTATGGCATGAAATTTGGAATACAAGTATTTCTTAATCACGGAGGTTATATATTTCTGAATCATTAAGTGACTGATGACAGCCAGATATGTTGACAAGCTAAATATAGTTGACTAGAATTGACATAGTTGTCCAAATTTTTCCCTGGTCCGCGGGCCACCTCTGGCCCTCATGTGAATCTTGTCTGACCTTCTACTTTACTCTGGATACGATATAAATATAGATAAACCAAACCAAAGTGACAGTTGCTTAATTTGTCAAGAAACAGTTGCTGTAGAGAAAGTTTCAAATATTAAACAACACTATGAAACTTGTCATAATCATTACAACAGTTTATCTGGAAAAGCATGAAAGGACGAAGGAGCATGGTTGAGAAATAATTTAATAAAGCAATCTTCTTTTTTTACAAGAAAAGTTGAAAAAAGTGACCAAAATACTTGTGCTAACTACAAGGTGTCAAAACTAATTGCAAAAAAAATGAAGCCTCTTACTGATGGAGAGTTTTTCAAAGAGTTATTGCTAAAGGTAGCAGAGGTTATTTGTCCAGAAAAAAGGGAATTATTTTCTGCAATTAAGATATTGGCAAGAACAGTAACAAGGCAAATTGGAGAGCTAGCTGCAAATGTCAAAAGTGGTTTAGAGGATGTTTTGAACAATATTGCTATTGATGAAACGACAGATATCAAGGATACTTGTCAACTTGCAGTTTTTGTGGCTAATGTGTAACACCAACATTTTTATATTTGCGCAATTGATTCCTATGAAAGACACTAGCACTGGAGCAGATATTTTGCAAAGCATAATAAAATGGATTATGGACATGAACCTGGATTTATCAAAGCTTTCTGGAGTAATTACAGATGGAGCACCTACAATGTTTGGAGAGAAAAGATGTTGCATTGTTTCAAAACCATATCGAAATTAATAAAAAAAATAATCAAACTTCATTGTATTATTCATGAAGAAGCTTTGTGTGCAAAATCACTGAATTTTAAGGACATCATAACAGTGGTTGTGAAAACAGTGAATTTTATATTGTCAAGATGGCTAAATCACTGCCAGTTTCAAGAATTTTTTAGACAAATTGAAGCAGAGTATGATGACCTTACATATTTTTCAAATGTTCTATGGCTTACAACCGGAAAAATGTTGGAACAAGTATATGCATCGAGAGAAGAGATTTCCACGTTTTTTGAGAGCAAAGAACAAGATAATTCTCACTTTCAAGATCCACAGTGGATTGTCAGGTTAGCTTTTTAGTAGACATCACAAACCACTTGAACATTTTGAATCATGAGCTTCAAGGAAAGAAAAAGAATGTATTTGTGATGTTTGCTTTTGAGCAAAAACTTCGACTGTGGGAATCACAACTTTAAAAAGGAAACTACTTTCATTTCCCGTGTTTCCAAAATCACAAGAGAGATATAAAACCAGGCATCTTTGTAAGCTCTATTACAGACTTGAGAAGCGAGTTTGCCTCTTGTTTTACTGACTTCTGAAAATATAGAATTCTATTTGAGTTATTTGTTAATCCTTATGAAACAGATGTAGAGCAAGTGGCAGAATATCAGTTGGAGTTAATTGACTTACAGTATGATGAATCTTGAAATTCAAAATTTCATTTTGAATCCACTGCTGACTTCTACAAGAAATATATATTGCCAAATGGAAAATATAAAAACATCATGGCTAATGTGAAACTGATGATGTCATTATTTGGAAGTATATATGCTTGTGAACAACTTTTTTTTCCAAAATGAGATATACTAAAAGTCATTTGAGAACAAGATTGTCTGACGAACACCTGGATGATGTTTTGCTCCTGTTATCAACAAATATTTCACCTGATTAGAGATGTTATCACACAATAAGCAGAAACAAGTGTCTCATTAAATCACTTACTGTTTCTAATTGTATTTTGTTTATAGGAAGGAATTTGCTTTTTTTGTAGATTGTGATAGTAGTTTGTTTTATTCTTACAGTAAAATAAAGATTTTTTTGTCAAATGTGTTTGTATTTTTTCTTTTTTTTTTTGTTATTCCTATAGTAAAATAAGAGAGATTGTTTAAATACAATTAAATTATATTGAATCCTTGCTTTCTTCAAACCCATAGAAAATTTATTTATATATTTAATAACATGGTTCTCTTCCATGACACTGGAGCCATAGCTGTTTGGCCCTCCTCCATGACTCAACATAGCTTTTTGGCCCTCAATCTCCAAAAGGTTGCCAACCCCTGCCTTAGCTGGTTGGTGTCAGATGTTGGTATGAATTTGTTTTAGGCTGGCTGCCTGTACTTGTATATAATGTTCATGAGGATATGTGTGGTTTCCCCAAATGGTTGTCTTTAGAGAGAAGGTGATGGAAGGTTGAGAAAAGAGGAAAGAGAACAAATAAATAGATGTTGCTCGGAGTGTGACAATATTTAACATGGTGTACGAATGAAAAAGTGTCAAGAAAATAGTTTACTTTTTACGGACAAAAAATGGTTAAAGAAAATGATTTTATTTTTTTTGTTGGAAAGGAATTCATTTTCTCCAGGATCGAGAACAGGTTGAAAGAGGTAAAATGAAATCACACAATATGATTGTTACTATTCAACGAGACGCAGCTAGCGGGTTTAGAGGCCAGAGATTAAAAGTCGTCTTGTTGAGAGAAATGTAACAGTACTTAACATTGTATATGGACGAAAAGAGTTGAAGAAAATGATTAAATTTTTTTAAAATTCATTTTTCCCTGGGATTGAGAACAGGTGGAATTCAGTGAAACACAGTTGACAGGATTAGGGGCCAGAGGTTAAAATAGTCTTGTTGAAAGAAAAATGCTAATTGTCACTTGCTGAGAAAATTATCATTCTAAATTTCCCCAAGGGGGAGAAAACGAAAAATGTCAGGGAGATTGACGTCATAATAGCTCCTCGCAGAGAAGAGGGAGAATCTTACAGAATTGGAAGTGTGAAACATAGAACGAAAGAAGAAAGACGTCAGGGAGATTGACATCATATAATAGCTCCTCCCAGAGGAGGAGTAATCTTACAGAATTGGAAGTGTGAAGCAGAGAAAGAGGACTGGTTGAATTTTAGGATATTTGCATAAAACCCCTTATGTGCCCTCACCATATCAGTAGAAAGGGACACCCATAAATACAAGTGTCCATGGGGGTTAAAGTCAGTTGGATTGAGTTGCAGTCCAGAGTTGCAGAAGCCGTGTTGGAGAGTTCAGAGATTTTTTTTTTGCCACAATGCTGTTGTGCCAACCTGTTGATAATAATGATTATGTTTATCTGCTGAAGAAGAAAAACTCCAATGATATCCTTGTGCCATTTTCGAAGTACACATAACAGTACTTGAAGTTATTAGTTATCCAGTTACCAAGTCTGGCCACTCTTAGAGAAGTTAGCCGAAATTTTCATTCCGTTGCCAAATATTAGAAACAGGTTGGGAAAAGTAAAGAGAAAGAAGAACTGTAATTAAAAAATTTTTTTTTATATAAATGTCATCTAATTTTATTTCCAAAATTGTGTGTGCATATTCAACTTGGTTGAGATACCCCAGTGATAATTTAGCTTAACACTTGGTTGAGATACCCCAGTGATAATTTAGCTTAACACTTGGTTGAGATACCCCAGTGATAATTTAGCTTAACACTCTTAAGACCAAAAATCACAACTTGTGTAAGCAATTATAGTTGAAGAGGTCAACTTAAAGACCAGCTGCTGTGTCAATGCCATCAATGACCAACGGGTGTGGGCTGACGGCTTGTTCTCGGACCAGGATAGATCCTGATTAAAAGGGACAGCAGGCCATGGCCCTGGCTACGCTGCCACAGGAGAGTGAGTTGGGTAGTTGGTAGCTCTGTGATGTTCTCTCTTCCTTCCATAGTAGTAATTGTGGTGTTGATGGGTTGTTCTTTCTTTCTTCCTTGCTGACAATGTGTGAGGAAGATAGGTAAGGACTTGATGTGATGGTGGGTGAGAAAGTAACACAGGGGTGTTGCTGATCAGTCAGCTGTGTAGCATCTTGTAAATTCAACTTTCTCGGCAACATATAGCAAAACCAAACTTCATGTAGGCTTGTTAGATTTCTCAGGTTTTGTTTCCGGCTATGTTTTCCAGGGTTCTCATTTGTTGATTAATATCTTCACATATATGTGCGAGGAAAGAAGAAATTTGTCATGTTAGTTAGCGATCTGGCTGTCTGCACATAGGCAAGAACATGACACCTCCATTTATGGACAAATCAAACAACAGTATTTAGGAAGTGGAATTTGGAGCCTGTTTTAGTGGGTTTCTGAGACAGAATGTAAAAATCTAATTTGAAGCCAAAATTATATGTGTGCTACACAGATTTTGAGTGTTTTCAGTAAGTGACTGTAAATCAGAGGAGATATGATATTCAGTTTTATAACACCAAGGATGTTTTTTGTAAAATTGTATACTTTAAAGAGAGGAGAGGTGAGTGATCTTATCACAGCTTTCACCAGCAAATACAATTTCTCTGGCAATTGGTCTCAATTATCAACAATGCAGCATGGAATAAAGTTAAAGAGCAAAAGTAACATGAATACTAGTGGTAAAGAATCCTGTTTTATATTAACTTATTGCTGCCAGTATAGTATGTGACCTACCTTTTTGATTCTGGTTTGAATGTGTAAGAGTATATTTATAAATATAAGTATTTGGCTATTTTTAAAAAATTAATTATTTTCCCTAAACCTAACCCTTACCACACTTCCTTATAATATTCTTTTTATGGTAGGCTACATACTATACCAGTGACAGAATTTCATAGGCCACATACTATACTGGCACCAAATTATTTTATTTTTTCAAAAATTAATCAAATTCGTAGAATCTTTTAATGTCTGTTGAATAAAATCAGTTTCTTATTGCTAAAAGCTATTTATCAGTGTTAATGTAATGTATTTGTTCAGTGTTAATGTAATGTATTTATTCAATGCAACATCATTAACATTAATACTGTATAATAAAATTCTTTATTTTTAGTCATGGAGAATATAGTCTTCTGCAAAATACAGGATTTGCTGAAGAATTATTACTTATTTACTACAGTAAAAGATAATGGAAAGGATGGCTTTCATTTAATTCTTTGTGATGGAAATGACTCATGGGAAGGTGAAAGTAAGTATTTAAGAGTTTTTGTCTGAACACTTCAAACAAAATTTATTTAAATCAATTCTCTTCTCTGTCTGTTCTTGCTTCCTTGTTCATGAATTTTGTCTTTTGTTTACTTAGGTTGTGTGTTTATCGTCTTCATGATTAGTTGGCTATTTGTATTGGCTGATTTTTTTCTAGTGTCTTATCAACTCTTTGTAGGTTATTTAAAGCTAAAATATATTTTTAGATTGTAAGAATTTCTTTTGTTTTGAAATAATGATGATATAGTGATACAAATTTTACTAATTAACCCATAACTTGGGAAGAAAAGGTGGATTCATACCTTTCCAAAGGATATTTGTGTATAAGTGAATGTAATGAACCCAACAAGATTTAGAAAAATTCTGATCCATTACTTCAAATGCACATTTGGTATTCCTGAACTGTCACCCATCTAGATATATATGCTACTAGGCTTCAAGGTAGTATCACTGTCTTCCTTCTCTATGTATCAAATCTGTATGTTTATCTTTGTCATATAGCAGCAATTTTATGCATGACATAATTAACAGAATAAGTTGATAATTTAATTTACATAAATATAAAATATGCATAAATATGCATAAATGGTAGTTAGACTCAAAATGATATGTATATTTATATCTCTATGTATAAGTAATGGAGGTGCAAACACATTTAATATTAAATTCAGAAAGAACAAAATGAGTAAAGATTGTAACTAAAAACTACTGCAGTGATTATCTTAAATGAGCAATTCATTTGTGATATTTTGAACCAGTCATCCAACTTTTTTGAGAGGCACCTTGACTTGGTGTAATGGTTAGCAAGCTTGTTTTGCTAGAATCCTTACAATTGAGTAGTGAGTTCAATCCTCATTGAGTGTCCAATACTTTGGTCTTGTGCCACATCTAAGCTCTGCTTAGAAAACCAGCACTTAACTCTTTTAAGAAGATTGGAGGGGCAAGACAAGTTTTTTCAGTTTTTCATAAACTGAGTATAAAATTAATGTTTCTTTTATGTAGATGTACATTGATGAGTCAAAATATTATGATCTTATGCTTAATAAGGTGTTGGTCTAACATATGCCTGCAAAACAGCTTTTACCCAATCATACATAGAATCTACAAGACTTCTAAAGGTTTGCTTTAGGATCTGGCACAAAGATATTAATAACAGATCCTTGAACTTTGAAAGTTTTGTAGTGCAAACTTATTGATTCAATGGGATTGATATTTGAAGAATTTGGTAACATGGACAACTCATTTTCCTGAAACCATTTCTCTACAACTTGTGCAATGTGCTAAGGTACATTATGCTGAAAAATAATAGTGTCATCAGGAAGACTTGTTATTAGGAAGAGTGTACCTGGTCTTCAATGATCTGGTATGCAACAAAGTACCATTCACATGAATGTTTTCCAGCTAATACTACCATTACCAGATTGTTTCCTCACTGCGCATCTATGTACTATCATTTTGTCAGAATAATGGTACACATGTACCCTTACTGTCCACTTTATTCAGAAGAAAGACTCAATTGACCTCTTTAATTGATAAAAGGTTTAATTCCATTGCTTACATGCTTATTGAAGACACTTTCAATAACAAATATTGGCTTGTGCTCAAATTAATCTACAACTACATAACCCCTTATGCATTAATGAATGATTAATATACTGTCTGTTGTGGTGCATTATTCTGAAATAATGTTTTAATTAGAACAATATAGAAAGAATTTAAAAATCATTTTTTTAATCATAATTATGATATTCAACACATCAAAATAAAGTATTTGAGGCTTTACTTCTGGCCCTGTATTTGTTCTTTTTGCCACATATCAGTAATCATAATGTTTAAGTTCATCAATATATTTTTGTATGTGTTTTGTGTTTGTATGAGTAAATTAAAGAGTTCATGCTTTTCCTCAGGGTCTTACTAAAGTGGCAAATATCATGTTTAACAGATACAGATTACAAAAGTGGGATGCCATATTTTAAAGACTGATATGCAAACAGGATTAGTCTTTGGGATTTTATTCTATACATTGTAAAATTATTATTTCTACCCATGTCATATAATTTCTAATAATTTATTGTTAAAATGCAATTCATTGCTCAGTTTCAGGTAATGATATTCATGATATGTGTTCATTGAGCAGCCTAGATTATAAGGATTACGTGGAAATGACTGTTCAAGCCCTTACAGGAAAGTCTGGGCCAAATATCAGCTTTCAGTATCAAATTGATCATTCCTCACAAAAACATGTTCAGTTCCATTGGAAAAAACACATTGTCAGTGATGATGTCAAGGTAAGATGAAACAACACTTACTGCTAGTACCACTTCCTTTTCTCCATGCCAAAGCCTTACTTTTATTTTTGTCATATAGCAGTAATGTTATGCATGAAATATTATTTAACAGAATATTTTAAAAATAGATTGTCTGCTTAAAAGATGACTTACATAAAAACATAAATGTTATGTGGAATATATATATATTAGGTTGTCCCAAAAGTTCGTAAACACTTGCAAAAAATTGAAATTTTACTTGCAAAAACAACAAAAATTATTGCTCAAAATAAAGACCATCATTTTCTAAGACTTTCTGCCAGCTTTTGGATCTGGTCAAAGCTTTTGAATCTGGTCAAAGTACCATTCAGCTGGCTTCAAATCAAAGAATTCTTGACACACTTCCTTGTCTTCATCAAACGAGTCGAATCGGCGGCCCTTCAGAAAGTATTACATTGAGCGGAAAAGGCAGTAATCTGATGGAGCACAGTCAGGACTGTGGGCTGGATTTGGCAGAACCTCAATGCCGTCATGCTCTTCAAACTTGTCTTTGGTCTTCCTGGCGGTGTGTGGCTTGGCATTGTCCTTCTGCATCAAAGCATGCTTTCAGTTGATCAGAGCTGGGTACTTTTGCTTCAACTTTTCATAGACCTGCTCAAGTTGCTTACAGTAAAGTTCAGCACTGATAGCACGACCATTTGGAACCAACTCAAAATGCACGGTTCCTTCAAAGTTCCACCAAAAGCACAACATGACTTTCTTGCTGAATCGATCTTGTTTTAGAACTGACGGTGTCACTTGTCTGGATCGTGCTGGACCAGATAGACCCATTTCTCGTTGGATGTCACAATGCGCTTCCAAAAAGCTTATCTTCAAGACTCATGTCGCCAGAATCGAAACTTTTGTGCCACTTTGAGATTGCTGCATATGCAATTGTTCCTTCACTTTCGGCAGCACAAATCTCTTCTGCAGCTTTTCTGGTTGAAAGACCTCGCTTCCAGCAGTAACGAATCAAAATTCGCAGCTCAATTTTATCAATTACCATCTGGAATACAAAGATGAAGATCACTATAACAATATAAACGCAAAATTGCATAAGAATTTAATTTTTCGCAAGTGTTTATGAACTTTTGGGACAACCTAATATATTAGGAAATGTTCCAGAGATTTACAAAATAGATTAACAACTGACATATTTTGATTTATTTATTTAAACATTATTTTTAATAGATACTCATATTTGAGCAGATAATCTGTTTTTAATTAAACGGTATATTTATCTACTGGCCTGAATATTTTTGAGAAATTTTTGTGAGGAAAATATGTATCAAAAACAGAGTATCTACTTAAATACAAGTATCTATTAAAAATAATGTTCAAACAAATAAATTAAAATATGCCAGTTGTTAATCCATTTCGTAAATCTTGGGAACATTTAATAAAATTGTCTGTTTACATTTGTTTACATAAAGATATACTTTCAGAGCAAAGTTCTATATTACGAGGAATCAAAAATTTGTATTTATAGGGCTTGATTCGACTTCATTTAGACTGTGAAATCATTCATGGTCAAGTGGTTTAAGATGCATTAGATCAATTGACGGCTTCTCCTGTGCTGTTAGGGGTTGCAAGTTCGAATCCTGCTGACTGAAATTCTCAAAAATATTCATGCCTGTAGGTATATGTATAAATATACTCTTTAATTAAAAACAGTGTATCTACTAAAAGTAATGTTCAAACAAGTACATTAAAATATATAGGATTAATGTGGAGAAGTTTGTCACTTAATTGAGCAGAGTCATGCTGACTTTAAAGTTTTGTGAAGGCACCATTATGGTACCCTCACTCTTCAGGGTTTAAAAAGAATAAAACTGGGACACAGTAGTCAAAAGGAAAAAAGCCCTGAGGAGTGAAAAGATCATGATGGTGCTTACATGAAACTTTGAAGTTGCCATGCTTCTGTTCAGTTAAGTGACAAATTTCTCCATATTAATCCTATTAACGCTCTATCTCTATCTTGAAATCGAGCACTTTATGACAAAATCCTGCTTCCCAAAATATCTTTTTATCAGTAAATCACTGAAAAAGCAACAATCTTGGTACTAAGCATCATCACAACTCCACACACACACACATACATTATGTATGTGTGTGTTTGTATTTGTATATAGATAGGTAAATTAAGTGCAAGCATATTCAATGTTAAATTCAGAAATACTTAAATGAGTAAACATTTTAAGTAAAACCAATTATCCTCTCTATTATAATACTGTTGTGTATTTATTTGTGTGTGTGTGTGTATATATATATATATATATATATATATATATATTTCTCTCCTGTCACTCTCATGGAGTGAGAGAGAGAGACAATAGTGAGGCAGCGTGGACTCAATTCATTCTATTTACTACCAGTTATTAAACTTTACTACCAGTTATGAAAGTGTTTGCCATGTGTTTGCTCTTTAACAGTGCCTTATTATTTTTTTTTTTTTTGCAATAATTATGTTTTCAAGTAGTGAAGAATATATTGGGTTGGCAACTAAGTCCATGCCATTTTTTAAATTTAAATTTTTTAAAAGGTTTAATAAAAATAATAACTAATTAATCAATAATGTATTTGCCCTTGTTTACAACTTTCCAATGTTCAACAAGATTTTCAATACCTCGTAGAAATCACCTGATTTTGACTTGAAAAATTGATCCAACCAATCAATTATGCATCAGTATTGAGTGAAACTCTGCACATAACATTTGAAAGAGATCGAAAGAAGTGGAAATCCATTGGTGCCAAATCAGGAGAGTACCAATTACAAGCAGTTCTTTCAGCTATAGCACTCTCCATACACAGCACAAATGTTGTGAGCAGCTTTGCAGCTTTAGAATCTTGATTAAAAGCAAAAAGAAGGAAGTGTCGAATATGCTCATTTTTCTTAACTTGACATTCCATTTTAATGATCTGAAAATAAACAAAATTTAACTAAAATTAACTGAAAAAAAAAACAAAACGGATTCCAAAATAATTAAAAAATAGATTTCTTGAGAAAAATAAATTTTAAATTTAAAAAAATTGCGGGAACTTGGTTGCCAACCTAATATAAATCCTCTCTATTATAATAAAGGGTGTTGTGTGTGTGAGTATCCAAATGAATAAAGAATGAAGGAAACATTTGCAATGTTCAAAATATAAATGAATATTTATTATAGATTATACTTTAGAACATGTACCAACTACAATCTACTACAAAATTGTACATTTTTTTTTAACATTGAAAGAACAATGTCTCATCAGGTAGTTAATAATAATGGTAATGGTAATAAACGTTATTTTTGAAAAGAACTTTTAAAAAATAATGCAATAAAAATATAGTGAATCTAATAGTCGATTTATAATGCTGAGCTCAATTTAATCAAATATTAATATTAATGTCCCCAAATATTTTTTTTGAGTCTGTTCTCATATTCTTCAAATTAAAAGTTACTTTATTCTGATTGGTCCACACTGTCTATGCAACAATGACTCCCTGATTAAAGGGGTTTGGCTTGTTTTTAACCTTTTAAAACTCTTCAATTTGAAATAAACCTCATCACTTGATAAGACATGAGTAGTGTCGAAACAAAATGGCTACTTTTGTAGGGATATTATAACACATTTATGCTATAATTTCTGAATATTATTTATATATATATATATATATATATATATATATATATATATATATATATATATCCCTCCTGTCATGCTCAAGGGTTTGGATTATTTTGTATTTTTTTCTTATGTCTTTATGTAAGATACTCAATAGTAGGTACATCAATATATATGTTACTGTTATTTCAGATGGCATATTGATATAAGTATTTTGGCATCATTTTTGATGGCAAGAGCCCACTCATAATAAATATTATCTTAATAAATGAGGAATCCATTTGTGACTTTTTGATCAGAGTCAAAAATGAGTCACTCAACTCTTTCAAGAAGATTAGGATGTGGCAAGCTTTTTCAATTTCCCTTCTTTAATAACACCTCCAATCTTATAAAACAAATTTTAGACCATATAACATAACTGGTTGCAAAATGAAGTACATTTATTTCTTTTCAAAAATTACAAGTGTATTTTTCAACATAATTATCATTTAATGTTCTCCATAAAAAGTGCCATTTTGTTTCCTTGTTCAGTCCATGAAAGTTTCTGTTTTACCTTTGATCCACTTGTGCCCAGTAACTTCAACTTTCATTTTGGATGATGAATGTTGACCTTTATATTTTGGGAAATACCAGAAAATTCTGATGTTAGATTTGCTAACATAGAGATTGTGCAGCAATCAGGAATTTCACACTTGTTATTATTGATTGTGATGTAGCCTTGCATTGATGCAAAAGACTATCTTTTAGCAGATAATATAAATTGTTTCATTTTTTTTTCTTGAAATTTATAAACATTGAAATATTAGAAACTTACCCTCAATTCTGGTTTAGAAAACAATTGCTGATTCCCTATGGACATGTCTGTTTGAAGATTTTTGAAATTTATATTATTCTTTGATGGGAAATAATTGAAGAAAGAATATTTTCTCTGAGTTTAAATCCAGAGAAAAGATTATTTCTTCAAGAATTATTTTAAAGTTGATTGATTTTTGTTTCGCTTTAAAAATTTTTGAAATTGTTAATTTAAAATTCTGATTTACATTGAATTCATTTTAATATGTGTCATTTTTCTTAGTTTCGTTTAGGAAGCACAAAACTCAGTCAAAGTGACGATAGCAACAAAACAATACAAAAAATATTTGACCACTGCATTGAAAAAATCTCCAACCTGAATCATAAGATAACTACCACACAACTGGATAATCAGAGACTCTCACAAGAACGAGCTAATGCTCTTAAGGTAGTCATTTTTAGTTTTATTGATTTAATGCTTGTCATCTCCCTTATGACTGAAGAAAACAAACCCATAAAAGAAAATATTACAAAAAATTTATATATTATTAATTTGTTAGTATTTTTTCATCTTAATGTTAGTTGCTTTTATTTTCATCCACTCAGATGACCATCATTCTATAGCCATCAATAAACAGAAGTTATTGAAAATAAAAACATATACTCTTTCTGATGTTTACTGATGACCATAAACTGACAGTTGCAATAAAAGGTAACTAAAAATTAAGATTAAAGAAATACTATTTTTTTATTTGAATTTTTGAAATGAGGAATTATCATTATTTACTTAAATGACAGGCTTATTGGTGAGGTTATTATTGCCTATTATATGTACTGATTTTTTCAGTTGCCTTATATTTCAGTGTTCTTATTATTCATCCTTCATTCCAGAGGGTTGGTGACATCCTATTTTCCTTCCACACATAATCATCCATGCCTGATTTGATTGTCTCTTTACTCTCAGATTATGGCTTTATGATGTTTTTCCAGTCTTACCTTTAATGGGCAGCTGAATTATGGAACTATAGTAATGGGGGAATTTTAAGTGACAAAAATGTATTCAGCCCCCATCCCCCGAAAAAAAAAACTTCTAGATCATCATTTTCTGGTAAATACAGTGAAAGATATGTTGAAAATTGATAAGTGCTGCTAAAAGTGGGTAATGATATTTTTATGTAAGGGAGAGAACTCGTGTTTACTATTTCAAGTATTTTGAAGAATTCAAACATTTAAAAAAAATTGTTCTCATAGAATAATGAACGACAGATGTTTAGATCATACAAGGAGGCCGAAAAATGCGTTAGCTGAAAAGTAGTGATCAATACAACAAGGATAAAGATACTAGTCTGAATAATGACAGTAATGACAGTACTTCATTGCAGAATTTTAAACAACAAAAGGACAGTGAACCAGTTGATATATTTATTGTGATGAAATATGTTGGCAAAATTTTAATCTTTAATCTTTCATTACTTAACATTACATTTTATTCACTTTATTATTTTGTCAGTTTTTCTCAAACAGTCTGTGGTGCATGAACAGCTTCGTCACTTCTTGCTCCAATATATGGTCCTTTACATTTTGTTTGTGATGTGTCTGAGATTGCTCCCTCTTCTCTACAGCAGTTGTTTATATATCCATTTGTCCAGAAGTGATTTTTTTCTAGTGGATACACATATGAGGCATAGCCTTCACAGTGGACATTTGTTATTTTTAAGCCCCATTAATGATTTTCACTTCAATTATGGAACTGTATTAATGATATTTGTATATAATTGGAAGATTAAAACAACCTTTTCATATTTCTAATGAAAAGTTTAAGTCTCGAAACCCTTGACTGCAGTGAATAGTCAAAATTCCTGAAAAGGGTTTAAATTTTACATTTGACCTATTTAGAGTTCTTTTTTGAGAATTTTCAATACCCAAAATAGATTCAGCATCCTAATAAACATAGGAATAGAAGTTTAAAATCATGATTTACTGAAAAATACAGGGAAAGTTATTGTGAAAACTGATATTTGTTGCTCGACATATGCTACCAAAAGTACGTAATGCTCAATTTAATGCATAGAAGGAACTGAGTAGGTTTAAATATCTTCCTGAGAACAATTTTGTCACATTTTGCAGATTTAAATTGTTTTACTATTTGGGAACTTTCAGTAAAAAGAAAAAACAAAAACGTTTTGGGTATTTTTTGTCAGTGTTGGGGGTCAGAGACAAAAAAAGCTGGTCAAAAATTGTTGAACTGAATTTTGTATTGTAGGGCCCTAAAATCCAATTGATGCAAGTCATTTTTAAAAAGAATATCAGGTTAAACCATTCATTTCAACAAGATGATTTTCCACACAAAAAGTGGCAGCAAAAAAAAGCAATCCAGAAATGATTATCTAAAAATAAATGATGAAACATTTGCAAGTTTTGATTAATTTCAAACAATCCTAACCTGATAAATACTTGGAGGTAGGGAAAAATTAAATCAGTTCTGAAATGATGAGACTGTCTACTTTCAGGCTATTTATAAAGTATATCACTTGAAAAATGTTTTAAAAATGTCAAATGTCCACTGTGAGTCATCACTCATGTTTTTTTGGTTGATATTGTAGGTAGCAGATGAAATTCAGGTATTTTTGGTGAATATTGATTTGTTATATAGGTATCTTGAGCCAATGCTCTGTACAAATTATTAGCCTATCCAGGAAGAAATATCTTTGCGAACTCTGCTGAAATTTTATCAAGCTGATACAGTCAAGCATTATTTGCACATTATCTTGATGAGGCCAGACTATGAAGATGTCATTTAAGTATCTCAACAAGATAGTTTTAATGGTGCCGTTTTTAATATATCATTATAAAATTTTGATAGTCCTCTTTTCTCTTGTGATGTTTGATCATGCTTTCTATTTCATCTCATCATCCTGTGTTTTATAGACTTTCAATTGGGGCTAACACCCAAGTATAGAAGATGTATGAGATTTGAGACTTTTCAGGTGTACTCTTGTATCCGTGGGATATAACTGATCCTTCAACAGTTTCAGTCATTGTATTTGACGTGCCTTGACTTGATTGAACTATTTATGTTAGGATAATCAGTTTTTGTTAGATTTTGTATTTGTTCTAGGAATGATATTATCCAGTTGAAAGTTTACTTTGTATTTGATTGTTCATCTACTATAGATTCTCTCTGCAATGTCAAGATACTCTACTCTTTCTGAAACCATTTCTGCTTTTTTTGGAATTAACTAATAGTTAAATTGACTCAAATTAGCTTCTGTATTTGCGTATTATGCTGGAGCTACACTGGTCTGATAATTTTGGTTTGAAATTTTAAGCGAATTATATGTTGTAGTTGGAAACTTTCTGGAAATTTCAAAGCAAATTCTTTATTCAATCCACAGATGAAGGTTTTTTTTAATGTCACTGTTCATGTTGGAAGATATCTTGTATCAGTTAATTTTATCTATGGTTATCAGCTTTACTATTCTAACCCGTATGCTTATTTTAGCTGATATACTTACAATGTTTCAGCTAGTATACTATCCGACCTTCTTCAGATATGTCTTTGTACTGTATGACTTTCTCAGAATATCAAACTGAATCCTTTCTTCAGTCCTTATAGGAAAAATTATTCATATTTAGGGGAGATAACTCATACAAGTTAATATTCACCGGTCTTATTCACCTTTATGTTGTTTGTCCATTTCTATCACTGAAACAGGGTATCTGACTTTTCAGCACTGCCATAATTAAGAATTGAACTGCGAATGAACCAGATATGCTTTAACCATTTTTTTAAGTATAGAAGGCAGAATGAGAACAATCAACTTCCATGGACTGAAATTCAAATTTGTCCACTTTCAACCTGAAAAGGTTGAAAGTGGACAAAATATTGTGAGTATAACAATCCAGATGGACATGTTGTTCCAAATAGGAATGTATATAATAATGATAATTCTCATCTCAATAATTTTAGTCAGTTAATTTATCATTACTTCTATTGTGCATGATTCTTTGTACCATCTTACCAAGTGACTGAACCTCCTATTGATTAACTCAATTTTATTTTATCCATTATATTGCATGTCCTGTAGAGTAATTCAGTAGAATTTTGAAAGCTTATGTTGTTTGTCTGCCTCTTTAGCTGATTTAAATGACTTTTTTGTTATCAGTTATAATGTAATTATAAGGTGATAATATTTTAAAGTGTTATGTTTAATGTTCTTTTTTTATTAAAGATTTTCATATGGAATTAATTTTTATATGGAAGGAAAAGTGGGGTCACTAAAACCCTGTGGAATGAAAATCAGAATAATAGTAGCAACAACATTGGATGATAAAGCAACTGAAAGAATCAGTGTCATTTTAGCCTCACATAACTTCCTCAAATACATCAGACAACTGAAGATGATTGGAGAGTATAATTGCTGAAATGTTATGATGATTATAACCATGATAAGGATATTAGTCTGAATAAAGTGATATTGATTCTCTAATCAAGAAATATAAGAGAAAAATTAATAATAATAATGACTGACACAATTTTATTCAATAGAAAATACATCCAATGTTCAGTTTCAGCAAATCTCTTATTTCACTTAAAGGGTCAGAATCAATCCCTAATTCCTGAGGAAGAGCCAAGATAATTGGATAATTTCTAGAACTATACACACACATATCTAGTCCCACATTAAACTTGGCTAAAGTTTTTGAGAAAATCAGACATCATATTGCTTGGACTTTACATTTCCAAAATTACTTCCTTTATGGAAAACTTGGCTGGAGCAAAATGAAAAGATACATTTCTAATAACTAAGCAACAGGTCAGTACAATAATAATGTGAGAAATTTGAAATGTTTCAATTCAGATTAGTGATAAAAATGGATTAGCAATGATTAACTAGTACAATTCCATTCACTCACTTACTATCTGGCTTATTATTTTCTTTCCTTGATATTGGGTTAGATGTTTCAAAAGTTCCTCTTCACTGTGTTTCTCTATCATAAGCTCTGTCTTCTTTTAAGTTCACCTTAAGAGCCACTGAATGTGATAGGAAATGGCTCATAAATTTTAATGGCTCCAAAATGAAACTGTTTTCTTTTAAACACCATAGACAAACTTTCCAGGCTACCATTAGAATGCACACTTAAAAATCTAGCATTTGTCCATGCATTGAATACTGTTGCGATATCTGGTCAGGTGTTTCTGCTGTTCATTTTGAGGTTCTTGACACAATCCAGAAGAGGATCTGCAATATAATCGATCCTGATTTGGTAGCCCACTTTCAGTCACCTTCTCACTGATGTGCTGTGTCTTCCTTCTGTCTATTCTACAAGTATTTTTATGCTTTGTATTTGCGCATGCTACTTCTCTTTTACCATTTAGCCCTGTTGGCAGGGCTTCAGAATACACCGACTGCACCTCTGCAAGGGGTAAAAGTCCCCCAAGGGGGCCACCTGTTGGCTGTGGGCAGTGACCCGTAATGTCTGGAGACAGGATCCTGGTGGTTGAGCAGGTCATGACATGAGTACAAAGAGATCATGTTCCTGCAACACACCACTTTAGCCCTTACCTGGGCTAGATGGGCAGTCGGAGAGTCCTGATCCGATCAATCGGCTGGTCAGGTCAAGCCCTAATGTCTACTATCAAGCGAATTTCCTCTGAGACAAAGCCTGATATATAATTAAAAACAAAAAGTCAAAACAGAAACTACATCCCTCATAGGGAAAGAAAAATAAACAAGATTTTAACATCTCAAACAAGGAGTAGACATTAGAAGGCGCTGGCTGAGGGTCAATCGACATGTGAAGGTCATAAAACCAGACATGATTGTAAACAAAGTTATTTGTTCACATAAGTTTTGGGTTGTGCATCAAATACTGTAACAGATGCTCTGGGAGACGCACATGATCGAGTATACAGCTCAGTGTAGCTCTGACCTGACAAGGCGATAGGGATTCCCCCTTATCAGGTCCCAACAACGGGTGGAGAGCACTGGCATTGAAAACAAGAAAAAAATAAAACTTATGTCAAACCAAAAAAAAACAAACCCAAATGCACTCTCTCTGACGTAGAAAATTAAAATGACTCAGAAACTGATATAAACTTTCCTTGATTCTATGTTATAGAAGCAATAGCCAATGTCCAAACTATCCCCTTTCCTCATAGAAAAGGTCCTATCCAACTTCATCAAACCAAAAAATGTTAAGAAAACTAGAGATGGTAACTTGATGATTGAAATAGACCTAAAAAACCAAAGTGAAAAACTAAAGAAAATGTCAAATTTCCATGATATTAGGGTCAAAGTGACCCCCCCCCCCATAAAAGATTAAACCAATCCAAAGGTATAATTAGAAGCAGAGAACTATCACTTGCCTCACCAAAAGTGATACTAAATGAACTGAGCAACTAATCAAAATTGGATATAATATAGAACCTGTAGAGGTCTATATTCCGTCCCCATTAAGATGTTTCAGATGCGAAAAGTTTGGCCACCATAAAGACAAATGCAGAGGGAGATCTACGTGTCCTAAATGTGGATCGAAAGAGGAAGACCATAATATAGATGCTTGTTATGAAGAAATTAAATGTCCAAACTGCTCAGGAAAACATCCAGCCTTTTCTAAATCCTGTGAAAGAAAAAGAAATCTTAACAATAAAATACCAAAGAGATATCTCTTTTTCAGAAGCAAAAAAATAGTAGGAAACTACATGGAAAACCAAACTTATGGAAAAATGGTTGAAAAAGCTAACCCAAACATCCCCCAACTTCCTGATAAATACAATGAGCTAATAGAAAAGCTAATCCACTTGGATCCAAATGAACTGATAAACTTTCAAAAATCCTTAAAGATAACACATTCTCAGAATATCAAAAAAATCAATGAAGAAAATAAAATCCTAAAATCAACTACATCATTGCAAAGCCAAATATCCCCTCAAAAATGCAATTACTGTGGAGAACAAATCTTCCATAAATCAAAAAACTCCACCTAATAACCCTGAACCCAGGGTTTCACTTAAAGAAAGTGAATCTACAAAATGAAGTAGAAATAAACCAGATGCTGACTTAACAATCCAAAATACACAAATAAATTCACAAATCCCCCCTTACGAACAGTTTCCAGGTGTTAAAAAAAAGACACTGAGGAACACTCGCATCACAATGGAGTGGATATCCCAAACTCTTACAACAAAAAACCAAACAAATTCAATAAATCCAAAAACAAAGATTCAACTAAGATGACTACTGAACAAACAAAACCAATAAATGAAAAAATATCTCCCCAAAAAATCAACCCATCTAAAAATAACAGTCTCGTTCTGCCTCTGGAAGCAGAGGTAAATCAAACACCAAAAACAGGAGTAGTCAAATACAAAAAAAAGGGAAACAGAAGAACCAAATAATTCAAACCAATATAGAGAAAATAAAACCAAACCTACCCAACAAAATTACTAAATAAAATGATACTTCAATGGAACTACAGCGGAATAAGATCTAATTATGAAGAATTATTAATCCTCCTGGACAAATACAAACCTAAAATCATATGTCTACCAGAAACCCTCCTTAAAGACAAAAATCAAATAAACATAAAAAACTACACAGCATACAACTACATACACACTGACGGACATAGAGCATCTGGTGGTGTATCAATCCTAATTAGGAACGATGTTCTCCAACAATAAATAATTATAACCAGCGATCTTCAAGAAATTGTTGTTAATCATTGTGGACTTCATGGAAACGAAAAGGCTGACTTGGCATCCAAGAACTCCTTAAACCTTGACATAGGTAATACGAAAATTCCATATACAGATTTAAATCATTAATTAACAAGTTCATTATAAAAAAAGGCAAGAGACGTGGAACACTTGCCAAAATAATAAACTATTTAAGATTAAGCTGATACTTAAAAAATGGACACTGAGTGTCAGAAAATCACGCAAAGAAGAAGTTATATCCCACATTCATATAGGACACACACACTTGACCTATTCCTTCCTGTTAGAAAGAGAAGACACTCTGGTGTGTGCGGCATGCCAGGAGTCCTATACTGCGAAGCACTTCCTACTGGATTGGGGCGATCGTTCCCATATCCACCAGACTTACTACAATGTCTGAAAGAACTATTTGCAAAAACAAACCCCAATACTATTATAGCCTTTCTGAAAAAAGTAAATCTATACAAGAAAATACCACACTAACCAAACCCAAAGATATATATGATGCAAAGAGCAAGACTTAATGCAATGAATGTTTTAAAGTAACTTGGCCCAAACTAATGGATAATTTAAGAAAAACTGATTTGATAGAACGAATGTTTCAAAGAAATAATCTTGGGATAACGAACCAAAAATGAAGTGATACAACAAATGATTTGGCATTAAATGACCCACGGAGATCAATATGGCATAAAACCCAACCAACAACCAACCAACCTTTTACCATTGAAATAGTTAAATGTTACCGCAATGTCAATTACCATCTCTTTGATTCCCATTCTTTCTTCGACATTTCTTGTGCCTTGTTTTTTCATTCACTGTAACTCCCTGGGCACCAGTGGTATTCCTGCCTTGCCTGGGGTGAAATGATTATAAAAAAATAAAGAAAAACATCTAATTCATCTAAAGTTTTTTTTTTCATCTGTAGTTCTTTTTGGACATCCATGAATTCTGTAGGCAATAGTAATCCACAAGTCAGTCTGAAAAATCCAGCTACATATATAGAATAAAAGTACTAACTTTTCAGGGCATTGTAAAATACTGACAGTTTAATTTAAGAAATAATCTTATCTCTTTGTAAATAATCAAATTCTTGTTTTGCAGACATTAAACAATTGTGTATCAGCAAAAGAAAAACTTGAAGAAGATATGTACTCCAAGGTAAAAAAAAAAAAAAAAAATTGTTATTACAGGTGACATTTCTTAATTAACATACTTTTGTTCAAAACAAGTTTTCGTTAATATGATTAAATTCTTTTATATACATGGTAAAAATTCTGATTACTGATTTAATTTAAAAAAATTTCTGCACGTAAGTAAGCGCATGATCAAGAATTGTCTCCCTTTAATAGTATTATTTTCTTAAAGATAACAACAAATAGTGGATATGAACCCAGATATCAATCGAAATGTTTGATTCAAATTGCTTGTTGTCGTTGAGAGAAGAAAAGAAAACTAAAACGCTTCAAATGAGCTTTGATAATTTTTTCTCTGAAAGCAAATGTTTCTCAAATTTATTTTTAGTAAATCTTTATTTCCCACCTGTGTTCTTTTTCATTTACAAGACTTATTATATACTTTATACAGTAACTATAAATATTTTCAGTTATTAAAAAACAGGGAGCAATTATAATTTTTATCTTTCATTGCTGCATTTAATTAAAAATTTTGATATACTCAACTGAATTATTCAAAGAAACCTTTGCAATTTAAGAATTTTGAGAATTAAAATGATGAGAATTAAAATGATGGGGAAGTTGTTTTTCTTGCAGTTTCTGATAGTCTTAAACAGCAAAAAGAAAGAAATTGAAAAACTGAGACAAAAAGGTAAATATTTTTCATAAATATACTCCCACACATTTTGGGAACTTCGTCTTTGTTTTTTGTTTTTTTTCACAAGATTTTAATTAAAATGTTCTTTAGTTTTGTGGACCATGTCTTTAGAAGTTGCTTAGAATTTTTTTTTTCTTTTACATCTAAACTAAAACATGGCATTTTAATAAATTCCTATTATTAGGCACTAGTTTCAAGTGTCAAAACAGCAAAAATTGAAAAATTTGTGGATTTATGAAAATCTTTTATCTCAGAGCTTAAAAAAAAGTTGAAAAGTATCTGTAACCAGATTGTTGTGTAGAAATAATTCTTGTAAAATTTGTATTTCTGTCTTTCTGTTTTACTTGATGGAATTTAATTTTTGTCATTTTTAGTTGAGGAACAAAAACAAGCCCATAAGGAAGCTGACAATTTAAATGAGGAATTAACAGATGATGAAAATTCAAGGTGAATTTGTAAATCTTTCTTTATTCATCAGCTTAGTGTTACATTTTGATTTTATTAACAATGATTAGGACAGGATCTCTTATTCTTGCAGATCTGATAGAATTTAGATTTTAATAATCATTTTTTATTTTATTCTATTTTTTAAAACTCATTTTGTTAATTAAATGAGCGAAAAATTTAAGATTAATAAGGTCAGAGTACATTTTAGCCAAAATATAGATATTGTCAGTCAGTCAGTCAGTCAGTCAGTCAAGTGCTATATGGGATACACATTTGTGTGATCATGCCTTCAAAGAGACATGACTGACTGGGCAGAAGATTTTCCCATTGTAGGATGCCATTACTTTCTGTGGTAGACTGGTTGTCAACAAAATCTGTCATAGTATTTAACTCATAGTGGAGGGAGAAGCAGCAGATTCATACATTTCCCAAAGGTATTTGCGTGTAAGTGAATGCAACAAATTCAACTGGATTTCTTGCTTCAAGCTGATATCCACTGCACCACAATGTACATATGTATTGACAAGGATCATATTTTGAGAAAAGTCATTATCACTTCAACAGTTGATCAAGCTTTTCATTATTTTTGTTGCTTTTGTTATTACTACAACAGTTCTTAAAGTGTAGGATCCAAAAGAAAAGAGACAAAAAAAGTAGTGTCAAACTTTGCTTTAATTTTCTTACCCACCAACAATGCTCCTTATTGATTGGACCAGCAAAAGTAATTTGAATATTTCTTCCTTGAGATAATGGTCTTTCATACCCAATTTTTCTAGTTCCATCTTTGAATATAACTTCCTTATGTTCCTTGACTTTGATTTTTAAGGGACAGCTTGATTCTTCCTTATGTTTGTTTGCATTTTATCAATGCATTTTTTTTTTTCACTTTTTTCATCAAGAATCTAGTAAGGAGGTTGTGTATTATTGGTGTATTATTGAAGGCCAACCTGATTTTGTAATGTTTACAAATGTTTTGGATTTGCAACTCTTTTTACTGTCTCTACAGTTTATATTTTAGTGCATATTTCTGAATGTTAAAGGCAATATTCCTTGACACCGTATGAATAGTTAGAATTAAGTTCAGATATAACCATGTGTATATTGGTTTTCTATATGCATAAGTATTAGATCCAGTTTCTGTGTATGTTGCTTGGTCACTTAAAATAGTTTACAAAACTATTATGTTATTATTTTATTACATTTTTTACTCCATTTTATTAAAAAGAACAAATATCAGCATACTAGTCAGAATTGTTTATCAAATGATGTATATATATAATATTTATTGGGTACAATATAAATGTCTACATCTCTCTCAGTATATATATATATATATATATATATATATATATAAGAAAAATTAAGACAGACATGTTATTTCATGGTGAATCGGAAGTATAGGCCTATTTCAGGCAAACCATCATCAGCTTCTATCTTTATTTTACAAAGGATTTGTAAGGATTACATGATTCGTGTATAATCCTTTGTAAAATAAAGACAGAAGCTGACGATAGTTCGCCTGAAATAGGCCTACACTTCCGATTCACCATGAAATAACATGTCTGTCTTAATTTTTCTTATATTTGCTCTATATGTATTTATATGCATATATGTTTAGAGCTCTCTTAGAGAGTTATCCTACCACTGTATGTACAGGATACTCATTTGGATTCTTCCATACCCACACTGTATGTATATGTTAGGAATATATGTTATATTTAAATAGGATATTGAAATCCTGACAAAGTTAAAGGGGCCAATTTGATAAATGGAAATGCTGCTTGAAAAAAGAGGGGAGATTTGATAATGCATTTTACCATCTAAAACGAAAGAGTATGTATGTATGTGTGTGTGTGTGTGTGTGTTTTGTTAAATAAATAATTAAACTTATTACTTTTTCCCTAAGCTTCCGATAATGAAAAGAGGAATTTATCTTTAATCCAAAAAAAGCTGAGAAAATTTAAAACTTTCATTTTGAACTAAGAAATGTATTAACTTTTTCAAAATTTTTTCATGAAAAACACCAGCTGAGGGAAAAAGTAATAAGTTTCACTATTTAGACAAACATAAATACACATATTATTCTCTTCGCCATGTCAGCTAGGGCTTTGGAATACACTGACTACACCTCTGCAGAGGGGTAAAACTCCTCAATCATGTGTACTGGGTATGACAATAAACTGCATCTGGTAACAAGGCCTCTAATTGGGAAGTTTTGAGGAGCATGGAACCACCTCTTAATTGCTGTTGTTTCCAGGTCCACCCTGACTTGGGGTGCTAACACCTGTTAGGATCCCAACTGTGGGCAAATAGTCAATCCCCAAACTGGAGTTAAAACACTAAGAAAGTATAAAAATAGATTTTTATAGTGAAAATTCCAGCAATAATTTTTTGAAGAAGAAAATATTACCAGCAATATATTTATGAAGAAAAAATATTACCAAGAATATATTTTTGAAAAAAAAATTTTTTTGAAGAATAAATACCAATAATACATCTAACCAAACCAAACCAAACCTATTCTTTCTTTCATTTTAGATCAGATGAAGCCTTAAATAGTTTAATGCATTATCAAATCTCTTTTCATACAACATTTCCATTTATCAAATTGGAAACTTATATATATATATATATATATATATATATATATATCAAAAGTATATTCATGTTTGAAACTTATGTAATGCTCTACATATATCTTTTAATAATTCTAACTCTTCTGAAAATTTCCATGTACTGCTTCTTGTGTTTTAAAAACATCGCAATCAGTAACTGATAGTTGTCCATTTCTGAGTTTTATTTCAAAGAGGACAAGAAGACGAACTGTCTTTAAAATGTTTAAACTATTTTTTGATAGTATGGTCAGGTAGTTTAATTTCCATCAACTTCCTGAATTCTACAAATAGATTCAGTGGCTTTGAGGTCCTCTTCAAAATAATGCTGCAAAAATTGGTTGTAACTTTGTACTTGTATCTGTCATTCATAAATCTTATATTCAAATTCAGCTTTCAAGTAAAGGTCTGTAAAAACTTATAGTGGTTAATGATATCAATTAATATAATAACGACACATTACAATCTTTAATTTTCCAGTTCTTACAGTGCTGAAACTGAAAAAGATGTAAGTATACATAATTTTTGTTTTAAAGCTGTTCAATTTTTTCTTTTTACTAAATGCATAATGCCTGTATATATATATATATATAATTTAGGATAACTGCCACTAATAGAACGCCCTGTTGGTGGGGCATCAGAATACGCCAACTGCCCCCCTGCAGGGAGTAAAAGTCTCTCAATGGGGTCACCTGTTGGCCGTGGGTGGTGACCCGTGTCGTCTGGGGACGGGATCCTGGTGATTGAGCAGGCCATGGCCCAGGTGCAAAGAGGTCATGGTCCTGGAACACATCACTTTGGCCCTTACCTGGGCTAGATGGGCGGTCGGAGAGGCCTGATCTGATCAACTGGCTGGTCAGGTCAAGCCCTAACATCTACTCCCAAACATACCCTCCAAAAACATTTTCTACCAAGACTGATGTATCCTACCATACATATCCCCCCCCCCCCAAAGAAAAAAACCAAAAACTACCAGACCATGGAAAGTTATATATAAGAAAACTACCACCAGCTTTCTATGAATAGATGTTAGAAGGCGCTGGCTAAGGGTCAATCGACACTGCAAGATACATATGCCCGGACATGGCTGCAAGCCATCCAACTGTGCACCTACATTATGGGACGGTGCACAGGGGGAGGAGACAGGTGCTCCGGGTCTCTCGCGGTGTCAAGTATATTGGTGGGGAAGTCCCTGATCTGTCAGGGCGAATGGGTTTCCCCCCTGACAGATCCCATTCATGGTCTCCAGCCTGGTTTGGTGGGTGGGGATAACCCTCCAATGAATAATATATTATATAGTATGTCTAATATTCCAAATGCCCCCATATAGAATCTCCATCAGACTCAGAAAGTGAGTTTATTATTACAAAACAACTTCCTCAGTTTATTGTTTTGGAGTCGTTAGAAGAAAAACAATTAACAAAAATATCCCCATTTGTTATTGAAAAAGTACTTTCTGGTGCTATAGTATCAAAGATGGTAAAGAAACTTAAAAATGGTATGCTACTTGTCCAAGTCGAGAAAAAATCATATTCTGATACACTTTTAAAAATGAAAACCTTTTCTGAAATAAAGATAAAAGCATATCTACACAATACACTGAACAAATCTAGAGGTGTAGTCAGAAGCACTGAGCTTTCACTCTGCACTATTGAAGAAATTAAGACTCAGCTAAAAACACAAGGTGTAATAGACGTATGACATATTCAAATTAGAAAAGGAACAGATGTCATCGAAACAAACACATATATTCACTTTCAACCTCCCCAAAGTCCCGAAGGAATTAAAAATAGGATTTACAATTGAAAAGGTCAACCAGTACATCCCAAACCCTCTACGGTGCTTCAATTGTCAACTTTTTGGACACCATAAAAACAGGTGCACGAGACTTCCAACATGCAGAAGATGTGGAGAAAGAGACTCTGACCACCATGTAACAAAAAAGCAAAATGTGTTGTCTTGAAGATCACCCATCAGACTCCAAACAATGTATAATCTGGAAAAAAGAAAAAGAGATCAACACTATCAAGTTTACACGTAATATATCCTTCTCTGAAGCTAGAAAGATAGTCGAAGCAACTGGCTTATTCCCCACTAAATCATATGTATCAGTTACTAAACCAAAACCAAACAACTTTGAAAAACAAGAATGCCATTCTTGCAAACTCCTACTCAGTAAATTATCAAAACTTACACCAGAAACACTCCCTGCTTTCTTGAAAGAAATTAATCCACTCACTGAACCTGACAATAACACTGAACCTTCAAACATGGAAAAACCATCAACATCAAATACCTCTATGGTGGAACAAAAACCTCTTCTCCAGAGGGAAACTATTAAAAAAAAATCGACTTTACGGAAGGAATCTAAGTCACCTCCCCCAAAGAAATTCACTACTACTCAGGAGCAGACTGTACAGAGATCTTCTAAACAAAGAACTATAGTGGAGAAAAACACCAAAAAACAAAAAAATACTGATGCACATCTGCAGATTCAGAAGACATGGAAACGGAGAGTATCCCTCCTGTAGAAAACAACCACCTCAATACTCATAAAGATAAACGGAAATCAAATACATAAAATTTAATCATGGCCAGCAAAATAATTCAATGGAATTGCAGAGATATAAAAGCCAATCTGAACGAACTTCTACTAATATCCAGTCTATGTCCTTTAATGATATGTTTACAAGAAACTTTTTTAAAACCGTCTGAAAGCATTAAACTCAGCAACTTCTCTGAATACAACCACATTGTAAATAACCCAAATAGAGCTTCCGGAGGAACATCCATTCTTATCAATAATAAAATAGCACAAAGCCAGATAAATTTACAAACTAATTTACAGGCAATTGCCATTACAATCTGAAATAATATCAAAAATACCTCACTGGAACCTTAAAAAAGCCAACTGGAATAAATTCAAACAATTATGCAAATATAAACTCCTACCTGGAAAACATGAGAAAGACCCAATCACTCATTTTACAGATACTATTATTTCTATAGCTGAGGAATATCCCTAAAACAACTTCATCAACTAAATATAACCGTCATTGATTTAATGATGATTGTAAAAAGGCTATCAGGCTACGGCGTGCTGCATTAAGAAAATTCAACCACCAACCCACTGCTCAGAATTTAAACCATTTTAAAATATGCAGGGCTAAAGCACGCCGAATAATAAAAGAAGCCAAATGGAAGAGCTTTGTTTCCAAAATTAATAATAACACCAAAAATAAAACCATATGGAATAAAAATGGTGCGGAAAATTTCAGGGAAAAACATCAGTCACCCCCCCCCCCCCCAAGCACCTCTGTATAAACAACAACAAAATAACCCCAAAAAAGGACATGGCCAACCTGCTTGCAGACACTCTTGCAAATAACTCGTCATCCAAAAATCACAGTAAAAAATTCCAGACTATTAAACAGGAATCAGAAAAAATCAAGCTGAACTTTAAAAGTAATAATGAAGAAAAGTATAATAAACCTTTTTCTTTTAATGAACTGAAGGAGTCATTAAAGAAGGTTAATAACACAGCTTAGGGACCAGACGAGATATCGTATGAGTTCTTAAAACAACTACCTGATCAATCATTGAAGTATTTACTATCTATTTTTAATGACATCTGGATCAGTGGTAATATCCCTGCCATATGGAAACAAGCCATAGTCATTCCTGTAGTTAAACCAGGAAAAGATGCATCTGACCCCTCCAATTACCGCCCCATAGCACTAACAAGTTGTGTATGTAAGACTCTTGAAAGAATGGTTAATAACAGATTAGTTTGGTTTTTTGAAATCAATAAAACAATAACCAATCTTCAATGCGGTTTCCGAAAACAGTGGAGTACTATGGATCATTTAATAAGACTGGAAACTTTTATGAGGAATGCCTTTATCCAAAAAAAACATATTACTGCTATTTTCTTTGACTTGGAAAAGGCATACGATACCACATGGAGATATGGTATCATGAAAAATCTCAAAGAAGCTGGACTGATGGGAAAACTACCTATTTTCATCAATAACTTTTTAAACAACAGATTATTTAATATCCGTGTAGGAGCATGCCTCTCGGACCCCAAGGAACGGGAAATGGGAATCCTACAGGGGAGTATTTTATCTGTAACATTATTTAACTTAAAAATCAATGATATTGTTGGATGTATAAACCCAGGTGTGGATTGCTCACTGTATGTCAATGATTTTTTAATCTGCTACAGCTCAAGATATATCCACATAATTGAGCGGCAGCTTCAACAATGCATTGACAAAATAAAAAAAATGGTCAACCAAGAATGGATTTAAATTCTCCACTAACAAAACAAAATGCATGCACTTTTGCCAGCTTAGAAAATTACATCCAGATCCTCTGTTAAAACTGGACAGGATTCAGATTCCCGTTGTAGACCAACATAAATTTTTAGGACTAATACTGGATAAAAAGCTCACCTTTATTCCACACATCAAACACTTAAAAAACAAATGTAACAAAGCTATCCAGATGATACGAGTTATTGCCCACACAGATTGGGGAGCTGATAGACAAACCTTACTGAAGTTATATAGATCATTAGTGCGATCGAAATTGGACTATGGCTGCTACATATATGGCGCCGCCAGAAAGTCATATACAAAGTCATTAGACACTGTTCATCATCAGGGACTTAGACTGGCCTTGGGAGCCTTTTGAACTTCTCCCATTGATAGTCTATATGCAGAAGCCAATGAACTGCCATTATCAATTCGCTGCAACAAACTAGCTTTACAATATTTGACCAAAATCCTCTCTTGCCCATCCAATCCTGCCTACGACTGTATTGTAAAGCCATTATATCACCCTCTCTATGATAGGAAAAAGAAAACAATTAAAACATTTGGCCTAAGGATGAAAGAAATCATCAGAGAATCCAATATAAACCTGGAACGAATCCACGAATCACTCATTTCAGAAAGCCCTCCATGGGAAATCATCCAGCCAACAGTATTGCTAAATCTCACTAAATTCCCTAAATCAAAGACCAACCCTACTGATTTCTATGAAGAACTGAACAAGATTATCGATAGTTTCCCTTCCTATAAACATGTATACACAGATGGATCGAAAGAAGGTGAGAAATGTGGATGCTGTGCCTTACTAGATAATGTCACAAAAAAAAGACGTCAATTTTTAGTGGCGAAACCACAGCTGTTGAGCTGGCACTTGATCTAATCACTGACAATGTAAGTGACAGCTTCATTATATTCTCTGATTCACTCTCTGTACTATTGTCCATCCACAACAAGAATCTTAATAACCCGATTATCATTAAACTTTTAAATTGATTAAACATGATGAACAAAACCAAGAATATTGTCTTTTGTTGGATCCCCAGCCATATTGACATTCGTGGTAACACAAAAGCGGACATGGCTGCAAAGGAGTCTCTGAGAGAGGATATCTTCAATATGAAGGTCCCATTCACAGATCAAAGGCGTGCAATAAAAAGATATATTCAACTCAAATAACAAAAACGTTGGTTGACCTGTCAGAACAACGAACTCTTCCAAATTAAACCAAATTTGGGAGAGTGGAGAGGTGCATTAAGGAAATCCAGAAAGGAAGAGGTAATACTGGCTTGAATTAGGATAGGACACACCTTTTTTACCCACTCCTGGCTGTTAAGAGGAGTAGATCCGCCCCAATGCTCTAAATGCCAGATGAATAATAGCATAAGACATATACTAATTGATTGTACAGACCTGGCAAAAATTCGTCAACAGTTTTATAAAGTACGGAACTTAAGATCTTTATTTGAAAACATCAACATTGACAAAATACTAGCCTTCCTTCGGAAAATTGACTTATTTAATAAAATTTAACTTTATTATATAGCTTCAACATAGACATATAAACTATAACACTTCCTCCCAGCTATGGGTAAAATAGCATGCTGTGATCCGAATAAGCCTGTTTCCATGGAATAACTTTCATTTAAAATAAAAATACGCTTCCGACCTTAAATGACCCTTTAGATGTTGATAGGCTGTTAAGCAGGAACAAACAAACAAACACTAATAGAAAAGCATACTGGACTGTTATGTGATATCTGTCCTCCTATATGGCAGCGAATGGTGGACGATCTCCTCAAAGATGAAGGAGAGACTCAAAGCAACAGAAATGTGGTTCTACAGAAGGATGCTTAGGATACCATAGATCAAATATGTGATCAACGACAAGGTTTTAGAGAGGATGTGAACAAAAAGGAAACTTATACTTAGTATCAGGCAGACACAGCTGAGGTTTCTGGGACACACAATGAGGAAGGAGGGCTTGGAGAATCTAATACTCACAGGGCAGATAGAGGGAGGGAAAGACAGTTGAAAGCTGTGTGAGACATATTTGATGGGCTTGAGCAAGTGGATGGCAGAGCAGGGTTTGGTAGAGATTCCAAGAGGAAAAATGTTAAGAGTGAAAAGGGATAGGGATAAATGGGGGAGGGATTATGATTGCCTATGTCTTGAAAGGACATGGCATATAAAGAAGTAAGGTATGTAATTTTTTTCTTTTTTGAGAGAGAACTTTTCCTCTGTGGTAGGATTTGGACTTTTGTTCTCTTTAACTTAGCTACTTACTACCAATTAATAATAATAGATTAATTAATGTTGTATTCTAATTTACAGATGTTGTTCCTCACTAAATGTCTCAGATATTTACTAAGCTTATCTGTTGACCACAGAGGCACAATATTGGTTACCTGATATTGAGTGATGTTTAATTGATTACTGTAGTGAGTTTGATCCCCTTTGTTTGGTGATTCCGTGCATGAAGAAGTTTCCAGATGGTGATATTAATTCTATCAGTGATCACTTATGAATGACAGTCCTTTTGCACTATTTTCTGGGTCATAATTGATAAGATTACTCATTTTCCGTTCTTTGCTTGATTAGGAACAGAACAAAGTGTAAAGACGAGATTTTTCTCAGTTCTGCTTTCTCAGCAGACACTCGTGTATAATATGCTACATATAAGTGTTGATTTCTTGTTTGCAACTTTTTATTAAGATGAGGCATATATATATAAATAGCATAATGCATCCTGCCTTTGAGATAGCCTTGAAATTGACATACCCACAATGAATAGGTCGATTGAGAAACCAGGTCAAATTAACCTAGGTTGCTGAGTATCATTTTGATATTTGACAAAGTACACAGATACTATATTATATCTTGGGCATGTTTCATTTCATATATTAATTATCCTGTCACAATAGGTACTATCTATATTTTTCTAAACTCTATATATGTAATACTATCTATGTATGCTATCTGTAGTTATATATTTAAAACCTTTTTATTATGGTAAAATATGCTGTCATTTTTATAGTGTGGCTAAAATGTTATGAAATAAATTTGTGTAGACAGAGGGAGTTGAAGTTTAAATTGGAACTTTTTGAAGAGACTACCACCCAACATAGGTAATATAATATTTTTTTTCTTAATTTCAGTTGTTGTTAAAAATTTTTCTTTGCAATTTTTCCGTTTTAATTTTGCTGATGATTTCTATTTTGATGAAGTGTTGGCTGAAAGGTGCCTAAATTTTTTTTTCTTTTTTTTTAAGCGAGATACTTTTGTATCTATCTTATTAATAAAATGATCATATTTAAGTTAATTAAAATAAATTAATACAACTACTGCAAAAACAGCAGCTGTGCTTCCAAACATCATTAATATTAATGTACTGCAGCCCAACAGTATCATCAGTCCTGGTTTTTCATCATTGATTTAGATATCTTCTGATTAAACACTTTGATTCTTGTGATATCTCATGTACCGGAAATGGCCATGATATTTGAAAATAAAGAAAAATACATACTATACAATTTGACAATGAAGTCACATTTGTCAATGGAGTGTGAGTTGTTTCATCATATCCCTCCAGTAATAACAACAGTAAGATAAATACAGTAGCAATAAATGATTCACTGTTTGTATGGATGCTATTTTTAAGTTATACTCATTTCACAAATGTATTAGATATTAATTATGTGCTTACACAATGATTATATTTAGACGCACTTCGTTTCTTTGATTATCAAATTATCTTTATTAATGCATTTCAATCTTGGTATAACAAATTATGAAAACCGATTCTGTTGAAAATTCTTTTTGATACCAGTTACCTCCCCTTGTACATTTAGAAAAGTCATGTCTGTTGTTCCTCTGCATTAAAGAACTGGTTTGTTGACAAGCTGTACATTCCACTGTGTTCATTTGAATTGAATAAACGTTGTTTTTTTACTGTATTTGTTCACAGATATTTTAATCTATCTATCTATCTATCTATCTATCTAAATCCAAAAAAGAAGCAGCATGATGGTAAAATCCCAAAAGGAGATCTTGTTGATATTATTAAAAATTAAATATTAAAACTGATCCAGATGTTTTACGAAATCTGTGATAAAATGGATTAACTGTAACATTTTTTAATTTATTTGTTTAGACATTATTTTTAATGGGTACTCATATTTGGGTGGGTGCTCAGTTTTTTACAATTAAACAGTATATTTATTTACTGGCCTGAATAATTGCGAAATCTTGTTAGGAAAATATGTGTTCTCTGTCAGGGTTTGAACATGCGTACCCTAGGGGAAATCGTCATTAGATCTGACATGTCTTAACCACTCAACCACGTAGGTAAAAAAAAAAGCATTATTGCTTGGTCTATGTGGTTTGCAAACAGCTCTGATGAGTGGGAACATCGCAATAGTATCTTCACAAAACTTTGAAGTCGTCATGAATCTGCTCTGTTAAAGAGACCAACTTTGTACTTATATATATATATATATAGAGAGAGAGAGAGAGAGAAAAATTAATGTGGAAAGATTTGCCACTTAGCTGAGTGGTGTTATTTCAGTCATGCTGACTTTGAAGTTTTGTGAGGGCATTATTGTAATGTTGTTACTCTTCAAGATCAATTAAGCTTTTTATCTATCTATCTATCTAGCTATATAAATATCTAAACATATATTGTTAAATATAGCAGACAATGAATGTCTATTATGTTTAATCTTGAGTTGTTCTAAACATTTTATTTTAGCTTTAATTTCTGGTGAAAATACAGACAAAAATTATCCAACATTTGGATATCTTTTTTATAAAAAAAAAATGCCCTGTAGATGTATTTGTATGGTTTCTTTGGTTCACTGAGCAGAGATTTGAAAGTCCAATATTTCTTAGTATCTAGTCACAATTCAGATTTTAGTCTTTATTGATAGTTTCATTTTTCATTCTTCTTTTGTTATGTACCATACCCCTTAAGAGCTGGGTGATCATAGCTTTCTACAAGTTTTGACCTTTTACCTTCTTTGCCCCTTCTTCTGCTATCTATTTACACATACATTATTTTTCACTGCTTTTTTTTTACTTTAGATTGTGCTGTGAGTGTTGAAATTCTCTCGACTCTCTTTCCTATGTGTCTGAGAAATTTCAAGATTCCTTTTAGTTCCTATTTTCCTTAAAACTTCCTTGTTGCTAACATGCTTTGTTTATGGTATTCTTGGCATTTATTGGTAAAACCACAGTTCTGTTTCTTCATCTGTGGAAATTACTAGCATTCAGTTGTATTGGAGATTATATGAGGCATTTGGAATTAGAAGGTACTTTCTGTTACAAAATAAAAAAATGAAAAAATTTAAAGTTTGTCGACTTTTGAAATGCCATATATTTTGAGCTATTTGAGATAAACCACTTTATTTTTTTTTAAAGGAAACTAAAATGTCAAGTTGCTTTCCAGATAGAAGAAGGCATTATGCTTAACTGATTTTTATATACATGGCGGAAAGTACCTTCTTGTACTGAAGGCCTCATATATGACATAGCAGTTCAGTTCTTTGTTTCTCAACTTATTATGTTTTAATACTTTGCTTCGTTTTTGGGAACCATCTTTTCATATTCCTTATTGCCTTCCTATTTCTGTGTCACATTTCTGTCATTTGTTACTTCACTGCCCAAATAATTTAATCTGTTTGATTTTAATGTCCCTAATGTGCTCACACTTTTGGGGTGTCTTTTTTGCTGATGGCCATGTTGTTTGTCTTCTTACAGTTAATGATTAATTCTTTCTTAATGCTTTCCTTTACAACCTTGTCTAAGATTTCTTTAAGTTATCTTTCTGAGTCTACCATCAATATAGTGTCATTCATGTATTTTATGTTAAGCTTATATCTACCAATAATAAATCTTACTTGTTTTTATTGTTTCCTTCAAATCATCTTGATGTACACATTAAATTTGGTGTTTTACATTTCTTTCTGGTTTTGTGTATTTACTAAAGCTATTCTTCATACAGGCTGATCATTCCTAAACAAGTTACAGATTACTAAAAAGTATTATTAATAATAACAATAGTAATAAAGATGCCATTAGTGTTTCTATGTTTATTTTTGCTTTAATTACAAAGGAATCTGATAGCCCAAATCTTGCTGGTGGAAAGAAAGCCAAATGTAATGACTCCTTGGTGTTCACTGATGATTCAGATGATGAAGATATGAACCACCTATCAAGGTATAGAAGTCTTTGATTTTCAGCTAACGAATAGTGTTTCTATATTTCAAAGTTGCTTATGAAAATATTTTACATTTTTTTCTTAATACTTTATTCTTACAATTTACTGATTTTTATCATTTGTTAACGACATCACAGATGGAGGGAAGAAATGTTGTTTTCACAAGTATTTTATTTAAACAGCACCCCCAAAAATATATTTCAGGCATGTTTCATTGTTCACCAACAGCAAAGTGTGTCAGAGTAAGATCCATTACTCCTCATGTCTTACAAACTATGGAAAAAGAAGGAATTTGATAAATGGCTCATATATATATATAATTTTGAATCTATAGCTAGGAACGTCGAGTCACTGTGTTGGGCCAGAAAGTTTTTCTTATCAGAATCAAAAGTGGATAGAACATTTGGTAAAAAAGTAGAGTAACTTTAAAAAATAAACTTGTAAGTTTGAAGAAAAATTAATATTTGGTAATATTTTTAATTAATATTTTTTTTATTTATGGTCTAAAATGTGTTTTAATGAAGCATTTTCCCCACCATTGCTTCAACCTGTTGTTTTTTCACAATTTCCTTTGAAAATTGTGAAGGTTGTGTGAAATAAGAATCTTTTGTTATCTCCCATAGTATGTTCGACTCTTGATGGAAGTTTGTTCATGTTACTTGGTAGGAGGATATTTGAACACAAAAATTGTAATAAAAACAATCAAATTAGGAGTGAAATGTTTCAACTTTAAACTTTATCAACAGTTTCTAAACAATTTGTAGAAATGCTGACACTTAAAGTAAAAGCTTTTACACTAAAATCAATTCCTAATATGACTTGATTATTTTAATATTTTTGCATTAGCAAATTGATTGTTTTTCCTACAGCTCATTAATGACATACAGTTACTGCTACTTCCATTCAAATTAAAATATGCTTTTAAAAATATTTAATTCAAACAGGATATTTTAAAAATGTACAGCAGAGATGCGTTTTTTTCTAAATGTTCTTAGAATGAAATTAAAAGTTTAGTCTTGTTGATGAATATTTTTTATTATGATCAGCATGAAAATCTGTTTGTAAGTGCTCAATCAAATAACATGACAAGGGCAATGCCATTCTCTACTTTTTGTTGATATTGTTGAAACATTGCAACACTCATTTGATTGTATAAATTAATTTAAGCCTGTACACACCTCATATATGACTCATTTTTTCTAAGAAAATAAACATCCCCCTGAATGCACAACAAGATTGGAGATATCAGCTGAAAAACATTCTAACTGAATGTAGGGACTCTGTCTTTATACATCATGATGAGTTGAGAGGAGCTTTTCAAGAAGATAAAACTAGTAGCATCTGAAGAAGATCAGTCTATACCAAAATTTATATCACTAAATGACTTATAAAGGCATAACTAGAGAGTGACAGAACCGATGATCCAAGCATTGTTTACAAGCAATAAATTTAATTAAAAGAAAAGTCTTTTCGTCATCAAATAACTGTCAGAGTTAAAAATACAGAATAATCAATCAGAAGTAGAAGTTGGTTGAATTGTGACTTTGAAAATAGGATTGGACAATTTAAGTTCATAATTCTGACTATTACAATTTAATGCATTTTAATTGAAAAATATAAAATTCTTTTTATATTTTATATTAATAATCAGTTTTGGATGTAATTTGGCATACTAGAAAAAAGAATAGAATAAATATATAAATCTATTTTATCTATAAGCAGATATTACCTGTGTATGATATTAAATTTAAAGTAATAATGTACAAATTTATGATAAATAATATTATTAATAATAAATTTGGTTTGAATTGAAAACCTGAAATATTGCCATATTTTTTAGTACATTTTCTAATGCAAATTATTACAAGTTTTAATTTTCAAATATCTTCACATGCAAAGAGTGCAGAAATAAACTGTTTATGAATACCTTACTTGGAACATACTGCAGTTTAATTAAATATAGTAGTTTTTGAATTTAAGCTTTATACACAAACTGATGAAAGACGTTTATTGTAGAATAGTTTGCCTTCTCAGAGCTTGCATGCTGTTAATAGTTTAATCTCACAAGCCATTATTATTTGGTTTAGTGTTCACTTTTTATCTTGTTGTTATGACCTTGTGTCAGACTATGTAGTCGTATCTATAATTATGATTGTCAAAGTAAAAACATCAATTTCTATTGTCAGTGATGCTTAAGTTCTTGTTTAGAGCTGAGGAATCAGAAAACGTTGGGTTTTTAATTGAACATTCATTTTTATTCAAATCCTTTTCAGAATTCAGAAACCTGAGATAAAAAAAGTAAAAAGCTCCAATGCAAGTACATCAAAATATGGCAAATCAAAAAAAGTGTAAGTATTTTCAATTTTATTGATTACAGTTTTGTTTTAATGAAAAGACTTGAACTGTTATGTAATTCCTCTTGAATGGAAGTGAATGCTTGACAATCTCTTCACAGATGAAGAGAAAACTAAAGGCAATAGAAATATAGTACTACTAAAATTAATCAATTCTATATAGCTTGAATATTTTAATATTTTTGCATTAGCAAATTGATGTTTTTTTTTCTGCTACTCATTGATGACATACATATACAGTCACTGCAACTTCCATTCAAATTAAAATATACTTTGCAAAAGATTTTATGCTAACAGGTTGCTTTTAAAATATACAGTAAAAGTGCATTTTTTCCACAGCAACCTAGAATCTAGCAAACTTGATTTTATTTTTGTATTTGAAAATCATTTTTAGTTTAGAATATTTCTGAATTAAAATGAATTTTCAAAATCACAAGGGAATGAAAGAGAATGAGAAGACTAATGAAAGAGAATGAGAAGACTAATGAGGACAATAAAACAACAGAATACAGGAAGACAAAGCTGGAGATTGGCATTGCATTTAAATATTTGAAGATTACCAGGAATTCAAGAAATTGGAAGGAAGTTCCACAGGTGAGAAGTACAATAAAATAAACAATTTAGTTTAGAAATAAAGCAGAAACTATGAACATATCACTCAGTAGAGACTCTTTTCTGGAGGAAAATTAGGCAACCATTGATTATTAACACTAACTGCTTCTTGAAAAGAAAAGTGTTTCTGTGCCAAAATATAGAGAAATTTATTTTTGCCTAAAATTTCCAGTTATTGCCAAAATTCCATAAAACGTTCCTAGAATTAACAATAGTCGTATGGAGATTAGATTTTTTTATAAGTTTTCTGAACTACTGAGAATTGTTTTGCTTTTGGCTCATGTAAAACAAAAAGTTGCTGTACAAAAACTTCAGTATTTAAAAAATGCTTTAATTTCTGTTCTGAAAAAAAAACAAAAACAAAAAAAAACTGTCAAGATTCTAAATTTAAATCTGTTGACTACAATTACAGCATTACCAATATACATAAGTTTCTTAAGCATCTTCTAAGACCTCAGTTGTATTGACAATTTCAATAATCCATTTCTCTTGGAGAAACAATGGAGATACATTTAAAATAAAGACTTACGTTCTTGATAATTTATTCTTATTCCAACAACACATTTACTTGTTTGTTTTCAGGTATTCTTTCTTAGATTTTTATTTGTGTTTTTGCGCAAAAGAAAATTTCTTATTTTCAATAAAGAGAAGGATCAAGACATTTCTCTTGTGTTTTTTTTATTTTTAAGTTTCTGTCTTTTCTATCCATTCTTAATGTTTGTGTGCCTAGCTAATGCCAGCCTAAATTTATTTATCATCTATCTTTTCTCTTGCAGCAGGTTATCATTTTTGAGTTTCATTATTAGATTCATCATTAATAAGCATTAATGATTGGATAATTTCCTGCTACTTAGTTCTGCTATTAAACTTTTTACCCAATTCACTTTTCATTCACTTTATATATATATATAATAAAGTGAATGAAATTTAAATATCAGTGTGGTGCCGACTATATAGGCCAGACAATCCAAAGATTGGAGGTTCACCTGTCACAGCATGTACACCGCTCTATTTGTGAGCACCACCCTACCTCTGTGTGTTCACAGAAGTCCAAATCTGCCAGTGGTGAACATTTGTTGACTATAAAGGAATGTGGTGAGTCATAATCTGCAGATCGTTTTTCTGTTTTGCACAGAGGTCATTTTCCATTTCACCTCATTGTCCTTGAGGCTTTGACGATATAGTCAAACCCTTCTTCTCTGTGCAAACAAAAAGATCTCAAGCTCCAATTAGATTTATTTGGGTCTCTTGGTGAAAGTTTATGATGGGGAATTTTTTTCTCTCCTCCTTTTTCTGAACATTACTTATTTTTCATCCCTGAATTTAAAATTTTCTTCCGACATATACCCATGAGTTGCCGTGGGTTTTCCTTTTATTTTTTTAAGAGGATCTTTTGATCTTTTTTCAAACTTTTTTTGTTTCAATTGCTTTTTAGCGATATCATTAAACTATTTGTTTTTTATAGTTTGACATTTTTCATCATGGTTCCCTTCCTTAAGCATGTACTAGCATTTTGTTGTATGAAAAAAACTTATATATGGTATTTTTAGGTAGCAAGGTTGTTTATTTTTTCTTGTATTTCTCCAATTCTTGAATAAGGTAATGAGTATTGTGCTCAAAGTTGTGGATAAAATATCCATAGTTCATATTTTGTTATATTTGTTCAAGTACTTTTGACGTTTTCAGTCATTATTAAGAACGAATATGGTGTCTGTGTGGTAGAAAATACAATAAAAAATTAAATTAATCAGACAGTCCTTGTCAATTCTTTTTAATCAAACTTGTGTGTGTGTATATATTATTAAATTTGTTTTTATTTAAAATTAATTTTTATTGCAATACAGAAATTTCTATGTTTTGAGACATCAAGCAATGTTGAGTCATTGTGAAAATGATTTACATTTGAATGTATAAAACAATATGCTTGTTATTTAAAGAGTTGATATGGATGGGGGAAGACAAAAAAAATTATGTGTGTGTTTAATTTAACTAATTAAAATGAAGTTCCACTTTCAAATTTGAAAATGTAGGTTATATGTTTGGGAAATACAGGGTTTTTTTTCTTTCAATTTTAATGGGAAAGTGTCAGTTGATTGAGCCACCATCTAGACTGCTCTCTTCTGGTGTGAGGTATCCATTTTTGTTGCAAGATTATTTTCTTAGCTTTCTCTGTATCCCAGCATTTTTTAAAAACAAAAAAGAAAGAAAGAAAACATTTCATATTTTTGATATGACTTAAAGGTATCTTTGAGTATGATTATACTACTTTTATTTCGGTTGTCTCCCCCATCACTTTCTTCCATCTGTGCATTTTCTCACTTTTTTCCCTTTAAGCCCACATGTTGTGTGACCAATATCTGTATCTGTCTATAATTTACTTCCTGTTTAAATTTAAAATTTTTTTCTCTTAGCTGTTTCCATTGGCTCTTTCCTCTTGTTATTTTTTCTTTCTCTTTTTGCTTTCTCATCTTTTCTACCCTCATTCTTTTTCCCCTCTTTTTTTAAAATTCTTTTATATTGTACAAAAAGATTTCCAAAAATAAAAGTAAGTGAGGTTTTTTTTTAATTTTCTTTTAAAAAATAACATTTATTATCACCATTATTAACTATCTGATGAGACTTTGTTCTTTCAATGTCAAAACAAAATCTACAATTTTGGAGTAGATTGTAGTTTGTACATGTTCTGAAGTATAATTTATAATAAATATTCATTGCTCTATTTTTATATTGAGCACTGTTTTAAATTAATGTTTTGAATGTTGCAAATATTTTCATTTGGCTATATATATATATGTAACTTGAATTCTGCATAGGATCAACTCATACAAAGTTTGAACTATTTCCAGAGGAATTTTTATCCATTCTTCAGTTAAAACAGTTTCAATGATGATGGTGGAGGATATCTTCACTTACTTTTCTAAAATGAACCATAAATGTTCAATGATGTTGATATCTGGGGACGTTAGTGGCCAGCTAAGATGTTCTACTGCACTAGAATGTTCCTTGTGCCATTCAGCTACAACTTTAGCAGTATGGTTTGTTATTCATGGATGTCTGTTGCAGTGTAATGGATATCGGCTTTGAATGAAAAATCAGAGAGCCAAGTTTGAATTTCAGTTGAATGAAAATCTTCTGTCTAGTCAGTCATGGATTGAAAGAGACATGATTGCCTACATCTATACCATGTGTGGTAATTGACTGGCTGAAATGGATGATAATGACATATTCTTACAAAAAAATAAGAAACAAGTATGAAATAATTTGATAAAATATCACTGGGAAAAAGTCAATTGCTTTTTATAATAAATGGACATTCTTCTCAAGAGAAAAAAGGTATTTTGCTTCAACATTTGCAAAAATAATACAAAAGCACAAAAATATATCAATTAACTTATTCATTCTCTTTTGGACATATAATAATTGCAGAAATGAAGAATTTCTCAATTCAAATAACCAAATGATTCTAAAGTGTATTTAAACAAGTAATTTCTTTCTTCCAAGAAATATAGAATAGATTCTAATAAACAATATCCTTCAGTATTTGTTTATATTTCTGAGATGAGCTAGTATTTACACTATTTACATTAATTCGGACTATTGTCCTCATGTTGGTTGCCATTACATAGAAATGAATACAATATGAGAACCAGTAATACAGAGTGCCAGAGAAAATCATTAGTGTCAAATGGATTGCAATATGAGTTCTGGTAAAAAATACTAGAGAAAAATCATTAACATCAAATATTGCAATATGAACTAAAAAATGGTTACTAAACATTAAGTCTCAGAAATTCAGTTGTTGTTGTTGTCCTTAAGAACACATGGCCCAGTGGATATAGACGTTAGTTCCAGTGACTTGATCCAAAGAGTTGTGAGTTCAATACCAGGCTACAGCAGCAGTGAAAAGTAAGTTGAGTTAGAGGGCGATAACTCATGACTACCAAAAGAGGCTTTGCAAAAGAGGAATGAGAATGGTATACTTCGTAATAGTTTGAAATTCCTAGCACCTGAAGAAGGCTGGAGCATGCAATGGCTGAAATGTTGTACACATGGCAACCAAAATGAGGACAATAGTCCGAATAATGTAAATAGTGTAAACAATAACCTTGTACAATTTGAAAAACACAAATTATTTAATATAGAATTTCTCTTTACATCCATTAGTAATTTAATTCAAAATTGACTTTATACATTGCTTTGGCAACAAACTTTTATGCATACAAGTATAGTAATGTCATTTATATGTCCTTGAGTTCAGTTAAGTGCCATATGTAATACACGATTGGGCAATCATGTCTCTTTTGAGACATGACTGATTAGGCAGAAGATTTTCCTGCAGTAAGTTGCCATTACTTTTTGTTCTAACCAAAGCTAGAGAACCCAACCTTTCCTGTTATTCAGCCTATAGCTGGAGGGAGAAGAGATGGATTAATACCTTTTCCAAGTGCTTACTTTTCTTTAATAAGAAATGTTAAATATTGAGTCTGGTAGACAAAGATAAATAAATATACTATTGGATTTCTAAGTAAAAATTAGAAAATTGCTCAGCTATATATATTGGAAACAAAGACGGATAATGATCTTTTAATGAAACAGAACCACTCTCTAACTTGCCTGCACCTATAGTGAAGATTTTTTATTTGTGATATATTTCAGTTTCCTTGAAGGTTTTATTGTCCTCTGTGTTACTTTCACTTTCAGTAATCCCTTGTGTTTTCATAGTTTTTATCATCTTGCTAGGAGAGAAATGATTAAAAATCTGTATATAATCAATCATCATGTTTTGGTTTTATCATGAATGACAAGATTGAAATTGAGAGATGCAATTGGTGCAAAGAAATACTGAGTATTTTGATTATGATTTTTATATTTTCTTTTTTAGCTGGGATTAAAACTGCAGCAATAAATTAAAAAAAATCAAGAAAATTCTTTCTTTATACAAATATATTTAGTGACATTTTTGTAAATAATATTTATAGTTTGAATATCTTTACATATATGCATGAAATTTTTAACCAATCGTTTTTAATTTATTCTTTCAGAGTGAAAATGAAAGAAGAAAAATTTAAAAGATTTGGAAAGAAATCCACTTCTGACCTGACTGACACTAATGACCTTTTAGATGATTTTTGAATGATCTCACCTTTGCCATGATTATTATTAGAATATATTATCATATTGTAAATCTAGCCCATCATACGCCTTTCTAAAATTTGAATTCATTGCATCTTATTTCTACATTCATGAAAAGAAAAATAAATTTCTACAATGTTAAATTCAACATGGTGGCCTTATTATAGTAAAGTTGTTGGCATTTTTTTGTCCAGTTTTAATAAGAAATTATATGACACTAGGATTATAATGTTGCTTATGGATGGCAACTCACAGATGATTTTATGAAAATTGAAAATTTACAAATAATTGTTGGTTTTATTTGTGTTCGTTTGCTCCCAAAGTAGAAAGTATTTTTGTGTCTATTAATGTTCTGTATTGCAGTCTGTTGCGTATGGACATTGTTTTCTGCTGCAATTAACAACAAATATCAAATGACCACATAAAATGATGTTATTTATAATGAAATTATGTATAAATCTTATATTGACTTTACAAAAAGAATATAAAATGTTTATACTTCATCAAAAGACATTGTCAATTCTGTTACATATGCATCACTTAATAAGGGAATGTAAAGTTGCAGTTGCATACAACAATTCTGCTTCACAGTTATCTTTTATGCAAATATTCTGTTGATCTGAAAGTAGTGGCTTCATGGGGGTCTCACTCCAAACAGACACCATCCTTAAAAAAATAAAAAAAGAAAAGTAGTTTAATAAAATTGATTAAAATTTGTAATGATTTGTTTCTCAAAGGTTTGATTTACTTTTATTGGAAATTTTAGTAAATTTGTTAAAAACATCTAGAAACTTAAGAATGCTTAATGAATTTGTGTTTACTTTGTTTTATAATTCATATTTTGCATATGGAATTGGAAGCAAATCATTTTATAAAACTTCCTCGAATTGTATTTGCTGAGATTACAAACATTTAAGTGGGTATTTGTATCAACAAAATTATGGACAATTTTTATCTTTTGATTTATGAAATAAAGAAAATAAATTTTTAAATGGTTTTACATTGTTAAGTTATTGTATATTGCCACACTTTGTAACTACTGACATTTTGTAGATTTAATTTGCTGTTTTAATTAATAATCTATAGCAATTAGTCAAAAGGAACTCAACAATATATTTTTGAATGTTTATATCTAACCTATTTTTAACACAAAATGTAATTAGCATATTTTTTTCTTTTAATGAAAAATATCCAGTACAAAAGGATCACTCTTTTAATTAATTTCTTTTTGCTTTTTACCAGATTTGTGCTGTTAGTACATGTGTTTTGAATTTGTTCACTGATAAAATTATCTTTTTCAATAAAAAATAATGTTTAGATTTGCAGAACAGTAAATCATTGGTGTATCATATGTCATTATTTCATATGTAATTTCTGCCTGAAGCTATCAATTGCTTCCAGTTGTTCTCTGGTTGATTCTTGTCCTGAGGTCAAGTCACTGTCACTATTCTATTTGTCCAACATCAGTAATAGAGAATTGACTCAAGTCAATAAGAGACACAATCAACCAGGCAAAACAAAGACATTATTTTGGCAATTGATTTATTTTCTGTAAACAGAGGATATGCCAGCCTTACAAAGCATATGTAACTACAAAATGCATTCTATTTCCCCAAAATGAAAATTGCAATTGTTCATTAAATGGCAAAAATAATAAAACTGTCTAGTTTCATTGTTAAAAAAACAGCAACACAACTGAATCTATTAGATTGCACAGATTTAAAAACATTGCACAAATGTACACCTTTACTGCAGGGCCAAAGAAAATCACATACTCCTTCCTTTTTGCATACAGACACATATAATTCAGTTGAGTGGTTATAGCATAGCACAAACATTCTGTACACAAGTAATGTATCTGCCATAGTTGTGTTGTTATATCTTTGGTTATAGCAGTAACCAAAGCTGAAGGTCATCTGATTGAAACTTGAAATCAGCTTTGTAATGACATTAATGAAAGACTGCCACACTGATATATGCATTTTTGAAGTGCACTTATTGTATCAAAGATTTCAGATAGCTTAAATTGTGTCTGTTCTATTGCTTTCAGCTTCCTGCCTTATACACCTGAGTCTTTTTTTATTTGGCCTGTATAAAATGTGTCACTTAGACTTAGATGATTGATGTAATATACAGCACCTACACTCTCATTCAGTTTTGTTGATTAGCTTTTTTGTTCAATCCACTCATCAGGAAGTTTCAGCAATTCTCTCTCATTCTATGCACCGATAGCTTAGAGAATAGGCACTCTGATTGACACCAAATCAGTCGAGTTTCGATCAAATTAGGAAGATCGGCCAATTGCATAACCATGGTTTTAACCTTTTGGTATCATCAGGCATTATTCAATCAGTTAATATATAACTCTGAGCAATTACTTTAATAATACTGTATAAAGAGAAGAACAATAAGAAATAACTTTGTCAGAACAATAAAATTCATCAAATGATCCAACTGTGACTGGCACACACACTAGCAACATATTTTTTAACTTTGTGTTGGAAGAAGGTATTTTAATAAATCTTAATTAATGGAAGCCAGTGCATGTTTCATAAATATGAAACATTTCCACTACATTCTAAGTCAACTCATGTCAGCATGAAAGAATTACATTAAGAGTCAGTGGCTGACAGAATCTTTAGCTATTTTCTGCTCATTGCTGATTACTTTTCAAAGCTAGACAAAATTCAAATTTCCCCTACATATATGCAATATGGAGTAAAATGGATATTGACTTGGAATAAGAAATTGGTAGAGCCTAGCTCAAATTCCAGTTGAATTTGTTGGATTCACTTAAGTTACATTCAATAGCCTTGGTTCGAAACCAGTCTACTGCAGAAAGAAATGGCAAACTGCTGCAGGAAAATCTGCCCAGTCAATTATGGACTGGAAGATACATGATCACCCAAATGTGATGGAACTTAACTGACTGACTTATCCCTAGTATGGCCAAGCTTACCCAAGACCTTTGGTCCCCAGTTTCCAATTTCCATTTATAATTTTCATTATTAAGTTTGAAAGGGTAGATGACTATAAAATCTCTGAAAGGAGAGTTAACTAGATGACTATTTTTGAGTGGGAGGAAAAACACTTTTTTATGATGGCTATGTCATAAAAATATTGATTATTGAATTCCCAATTAGGAAGGTTAAAGAATATAGAAAATGAAACAGAGAAATAATTGATGACATTTATCCAACATTTTCATTTCAGTTCTTAAGAAATTAATGGCTGGTGAAAAAAAATTAATCATCCATGTATAAATTTTATGATACTTGTGATCTGGTAGTACTTTACTCATGGGTGAAAACAAATAAGGACACATATGTTGCAGTAAAAACACTTTACTTACATTTTTATAGAACTATATTCAATGTGCAGTGTAAAAGACAAACATTAGCACATATTTTTTAATCATTTCACCCCAAGCAAGGCAATAAAGTAACTATGATGCAAGATTGTTACTAAGAGAGAGGAAAAACGCTATTAAGGAGGGAGAACAATAAAAGCACAAGAATTAAGAAGACTGAAGATAATGTTTGCTATTTCATTTAAATTTTTGTAGATCAAAGTTGACAGGGAAGCAAGTAGCTGGAAAAGTGTTCCACAATTGAGAAGTTCAAGAAACTGCTAGAAACTTTTCTGTTATTTCAATTTTTCTGTCATTTCAACTGTAAAATGATGAACAGGGATGAATGGTAGACATAAATAAGAAAAATTTCTAGTCTGACATTAAACCAACTTACCTAGTTTCAGAAATATGAGAGAACTCAATTATGGTCTTAATTGGTGTTGTGGCCTGGCTAGGGGCCAGAAATAAAGACACAAAGATGGAATAAAGTTAAACAAATATATTAACGAAAGAACAGTCGTACAAACATACAACATGAAAAGAATCACCAGTGTGACTGTATTGGTCTGGCTGCCAGAGACCTTTCTATCTGCACAAAGCAGAAACTGATGCTTATTTGTAGTTTGGAAGAGTTCATTTGTGCATGGGTAAATCACCATAACACTCTCGCTCATAAGTATCAACTCTGCAGGAGTCTTAATACTTTTTTCTTTTTGTATTTACAACCGTCATTTTTCTTTTTCTTTTTAAACGGCGCTGTTCCGGGGTCGCTTGTGGTATTGGCATGTTAAAAGTATATTCTTTCTCATCAGAAGGATTGTTGTCAGCATCGTCTGACAGGCGTTTCCTGATTTGATTTAAATGTTTTTTTTGTGAGTAAACTAGGAACTTTTAAATATGTAGATCATATTTCCTACTCTTTTTTTCTCAAGTGTACCCATTTCACAGAAACGTCCGGAAAATTACTTTCTCCCTGGGTTGGTAGCGTTTTTTAGGTACCGTGTTTGTTTGTCCAGGTTTTGTTTGTTTGTAACTTGTCCAACACATCTGATTTTACGCACAAACATTACCTCGGCTGGGTTAATGACGATGATGTGCTGTCGTTAGGCGGAATTCTATGCACCTGAAGGAACTGTTGTAGGGCTTTTTCTGAGGGTGTGTCCCTAGCCTTTTTAAGTGCTCTTTTCAGCGTGTCAACGAAGCGCTCGGACTGTCCGTTGGACCTTGGGTGATATGGAGCGATCATGATATGATTGATCTGGAAGGTCTCACAAAAAATCCTTCAAATTGCTGGACGTAAATTATGTCTCATTGTCTGACACGAAAAAATCGACTACTTTTTTGTAGGAAACTGATTGTCACTTTTGTAGTGGGATTTCTACACCTAAGAACTTCGGGCCACTAAGAAAATCTATCTACTACTAGATAGTAGAATCCTTCTGGTGGGCCTGTAAAATCTATATGACTCCAAGACCATGGTCGGTCCGTTTTGGGCCAAGGACAATATTTGATTGGAGGTGCCTTAGTTGCCAAGGCACAACCTTTACAGGATTTTACGATGTTTTCGATATCCTTATCCATGTTCGGCCAGTATACATCACTTCACATAAGGTTTTTCATCCTTATAATCCCTGAGTGACCGGCATGGAAATCTTTCAGAATTCTTCTTCGTAGTATTGTGAGAATGACGACTCGCTCACTATATCGCAATACTTTATCGCATAAAGAACAAATATCTGAAGTCTGTTGGTCCTTTTCCCAAATTTTGGTTTTATTTTGTCTGATAAAAACTCATCGTTTAGATCTCGTTTGATTTGGTCGAGAGTTACGGAGAGTTTCCTTATTGTGTTGCATAATGTGGCTTTAAATTCTCCTTCGAAGGTAAGCAATTACAGTATCTTCAAGGGGTTCTCTGTGTTTCGAGATTAATCTGGACAGTCCGTCGGCATGACATAGTTTTTTTTAGACGGCAGAAACTTCATTTTAAAGTTATAATTCAAAAGGATTATTCCCCATCTTCCCAGTCTATTTGTTGTATGCACAGGCAGACTTTATTTAGAACCGAAGATGGTCAGTAACGGTTTATGATCTTAAAGTGTCTACCGTAAATGTACCGGTGTTACTGCGAAAATAATTCCAAACGACTCCTCAGTTTGCAAGTAATTATTTTCTGCAAGAAGAAGCGTTCTCGACGCATGAGCTATTGATTCGTGAAATCCATCTGGCATCTTGTGCATAATAGATGCTCCAATGCTATACGAGCTGTAAATATGTAAAAATGTCTATTGAGCCCCAGATCGTGTTTTGGGAAAACGCATTTTCGTTTTTACTAATTTGTCTCCTGTTTGCCAGTTCCAGCAAATTTCTTTGCTGTTGTTGAGTTTGAAGTAGAATTTCTACAAGTTTTTGATGTCTGATTTCTGTTTGTTTTTGAAATTCAATCCGTTCTTTTTCAGTTTGCTTTAGCATTTTCATTCTTGCCATTTAAGACCATCTTCGGTTCCAGGTCGTTTTGCTATTCACGTTGGAACTTAAGAATTTTGAGCATGGCCGGTTTAAATTTGTTCATGTTTGACCGTGTGTTTTTTACGATTAAACTGAAATAATTACAAAAAACAAAACGAAAAACAAATACAAATTAATTGAAGTAAATAAAAAAATATCTCAGGGAATCACGAGTCCTTTTTTTTTCCTTGGAAAAAAACAAACAAAAAACATGAATTCAAGTTTAGTGTAAGTTAGTACTGTTGAGTAGAACAAAGTGTGACGAAAATAGAATTCCGTGCGTCCAATGTTGAACCAATATTGACAATTTCCACGCAGTCCTTTTGGGATCCTCAAAGGTCCTTTAGAGTTGTTGTAGCCTGGTTAGGGGCCAGAAATAAAGACACAAAGACGGAATAAAGTTAAACAAATAGATTAACAAAAGAACAGTAGTACAAACAGATATAACATGAAAAGAATTACCAGTGTGACTTTATTGGTCCGACTGTCAGAGCTATCTCCTGGAATAGACTTCTCTATCTGCACAAAGCAGAAACTTATGCTTATTTATAGTTTGGAAGAGTTCATTTTTGCATGGGTAAATTACCATAACACTCTCCCTCATAAGTATCAACTCCGCAGGAGTCTTAATGCTTTTTTCTTTTTGGATTTACGACCGTCATTTTTCTTAGTAATGTTAGGAGGCCATCATTGTGGTACTGATTTATCTTTGGTTCAATGATGAGAAAAAAAATGGAGGACACATGCACCTGTACTGAATAATTTGTTCCAACTTGCTAGCCAACTTAAAATTGGTATATTGGCGTGGTGCGTGGAGCTTTATTTGAACACACAGTTGGTTTACCCACGCCAAAAAAATTAATGAATAATATGAAGAAAAAAAAACGGGTAATTTTAACAAGACAAGATAAGGAATTTATGAATTTACATGCCTGAAGTAGTGAAGCTTATTTCAGAAAAATAAATAAAAATTCTTTTAAAATCCGTAGTTTTAACTTATTTGTTATGAAGAGGAAATGTTTATAAAATGATCTGACACAAAATAATATGAAAAATGTTTAATACAACTGAATGGGTATATAGTTTGCATACGATCAAAAATAGATAAAGAGAGATAGTGTGAAATACTTGGCTCTCCTGGATTCTTTAGAGAAAATTCTTGCTACATTCTGGTTAGAAGCTGATAATACAATTGGCGAGTAATTTTATTCTGGCGAGGACTTCAACGTTAGTTGCAATGAACTAAAACGAAACGTTTGACATGACTTTAGACACTCTTCTTTGATTAATTTAATTTTTCTTCTAATTTTATATATGCATTTTTTTAATTTATTTCTGAGATGAGTAATGTTCAATAATGTTGGAATTACTTCGAACTTTTGTTCTCATCTTGGTTATATATATATAGGTGTTATAACAAAAGTTCGAAATAATTCCAAGATTATTGAAAATTACTCATCTCAGAAATAAATATGTAATATTTGGTATCTTTGTGGGTATAATTGACAAAGAAGTGGATACAAATATTAGCGTTGAGAGGAATATTTTATTTTCTTATTTTTACATACTTTCGTGTTAAGTGTCTGCTAGCAAGAGAACACATGTTGCCTGCTTAGAAGCTAGAGAGGGACTGGCCAATCCTTTAGGTCAAGCATGGGTCAGGGAGATAGAGAGAGTAGGGGAAAGAGAAATAGTAGCAGAGAAAGAAAAGGGAATAGATTTGGGTATCTTGGGAGTTATTTAGAGACAGAGAGGGTAAAAGAAACAATGTATTCTCTGCATGGTAGTAGTATCTGACCTGAGGTCATTTTGGTTCATTCCTACAATACTCTCCTACCAGATAACGGAGTGTTTTTTTAGTAATAATAAAAGTATTCATTATCTTTTTTGCATTTGACTCTCCTACCAGAGTTTGTTGTCTTTATTTTATGTTCCTGTACTTCTTCAGGAGGTAAAATATCAGGCTCTTTATTTTTGTTGGTAGTTGTATTTTGTGTACATTTTTGCTTGTTTTCAATGTAAGGTTTTAAACGGTCTATTGAAACTTGTGTATGCGTGTTTGGGTTAGTTTCTATAAGGAAATATTTTGGTGTTCGTTCGAGTACAGTGTAAGGACCTGAATAGGGTGCTTCTAGCGGTTTTCGAACGCGGTCTATCCTAATCCAAACTTTTTTACAGGTTTGCAGTTGATTTGGTACGTAAGATTTTTGTGTTGATTTTTCTCTGTTTGAAAAGTCAGTCAAGTCAAATTTTGCCATGGTTTTATGTAGTTCTCTAGTAAAATCTTGTGTGACTGTTTCTGGGTTTTCCGAATCTATCATTAGGTGTGGCAATAACATTTTTGCACCTGTGACCGCATAAAAAGGGGAAAAATTAGAGCAGTTGGGCATACTTCGAATTTCCAAGAGAACAATTGGTAGGGCTGAAATCCAAGATTCTTTTCGGGCCATTATAGCTGCTTTGATGGTTCTGTGAGCTCTTTCTATAAGTCCGTTGCATTGTGGATGATATGACGTTGTTCTTAGCCTATAGAATTCACTTTCAAATTGTGTACCTCTGTCTGTTATGACATGAAGTGGGACATCAAAGCGAGTAATCCACGTATTTACAAACGCTTCTGCAACAGTTTGTGCCGTAATATCTGCTATGGGTTGCGCTTCTATCCATCGACTGGTTCGATCTATGCATGTTAAAATATATCGACATGGATTAATGTAGGGATTGTTGGAACATTTTGCTGGCGGTAGAGGTCCAATTATGTCGATGTGTACAGTATGGAATCTTGATGACGGTATTTCCAATGTTTGTACCGGCGATTTTGTGTGTCTATATTTTTTTGCCTGTTGGCAAGATGTGCATGATGCACATAATTCTTTGATGGTTTTATCCATGTTAGGCCAGTAAAACCTAGCCCTAATCATTTTTATAGATGATTTTATACCTGGATGTGACACTGAATGCAAACTATCGAAGATGGATTTTCTTAGTGTGCATGGTACAAAAGGTCTGGGGTATGACGTTGATGTATCACACAACACAAATTGGTCTTTTCCAGATATTGTATATTTTTTTAACTCTGGGAAGGACTGTATTTCAGTATTTGCTGTTTGGGCATCTGCAAGTGCTGGGAGGTCGTACATATCGATCTGTATAGCAAATGTTGGGCGTGATAGACAATCTGCTACTACATTTTGATCACCCTTCACATGGGCAATATCTGAGATTAATTCTGTGATTATGGCTAGTTGTCTTTGTTGCCTATCCGATTTTTCTGGTTTTAGGCTGTGAAATGCGCCGCATATTGGCTTGTGGTCTGTTAGAAGTAATACTTCGCGACTTTCTATGAGGTGGCGAAAATGTAATACAGCCAAATACGCTGCTAAAAGTTCACGATCAAAAGTGGAATATCTTGTCTGTGTTAATGTTAGTTTCTTCGAGAAAAATCCTATTGGTATAGGGTTTCCATTAACGACTTGATGTAAGGCAGCACCTACTGCATATTTGCTGCTGTCCGTGACCAGTTGATATTGTGTACAACTTGGTTGAGGATGGGGTAATTCCGTTCTCTTACCCAATATTTTAATCATGGTAGAGAATGATTCTTTTTCTAATGTATTCAAGGTGATTAGTCCTTTCGGTGTTAGGCGCCTTCTCTCAGATAAAGGAAAAACGAACTTTGCGAATCCTGGTATTAATTTTCTGTAAAATCCTACCATACCAAGAAATCTGCGTAGGCTTTTAGCATCTTTAGGACACGGAAAAGATTCTATTTCTTTTACTTTATTTGCAGTTGGTGTAATTCCCTTTGAGTTAATTCTAAAGCCTAAGAAGTCAAGGGCTGTTACGTTGAAAATCGATTTGGAGAGTGATATTTTTAGGTTGTTTTCTTGTAGAATTCGAAACACTGTGTCAATATCTTTTTTATGAGATTGTTCGTCATCGCTGAAGATGAGGATATCATCGATATATACGAAGACACAGTCGGTATCTCGTAAGATTCTGTCCATATATCTTTGAAAAGTAGCCGAAGAATTCTTTAACCCAAACGGCATAAATTCATATTGATAAAGTCCCATTGGTGAAATAACTGCAGTTTTTGGAATATCATTGGGGTGCATCTTGATTTGATGATAGGCTGAAATTAAATCAATTTTTGAAAATCGGTGTTTATCAGCGAGTTTAGCAGTAAAAGAATTAATATTAGGGATGGGGTATCTGTCACTTTTAGTGATACTGTTTAAGGCGCGGTAGTCTCCACAGCAGCGATATCCTCCACTCTGTTTAGGTACTAGATGTAGTGGACTTGACCATTCGCTGTCTGAAGGGGTTATTACTCCTTCATTTATTAGTCTCTTAAATTCTTCTTTTGTAGCAGTCAGCTTTTCAGCAGACAGTTGCCTGGATTTAGCAAAAACTGGTGAGTGACACAGGTGTGTCGATTCTGTGGTAAACACCGCAGCAGGTATTGTTTTTGTTGGTGTGAGGAGAGATAATTTCTGGGTATTTATCTAAGCTGTTTTTTATAAATGTGGGTATATTTGCTTCGTTTATGACCACATTTACAGGAGCAGTAGTGTTTACTAACAACTTCTTTTTAGTGGTTGTTGCTGGGTCATAAATTGTCCTGTTTTTGCAGTCGATAGTGAGGCCAAAGTTATTTAGAAAGTCAATTCCGAGGAGGGGATTGGTGATATCAGCGACCACGAATGTCCAGGAAAAGGTTCTTCTTAAGCTCGGTATTGCAATCTCCAGGTTAGCTTGGCCATGGCATTGTATTTTCTCTCCGTTGGCAGTGGTGAGTGATACTGGTGCATCACTGGTGTATAACGTATACTGGTATATAACGTATACTGGTGTATAACGTCACGCCTTTTAACGCGGACGCCGGTATTATTGAGAGGCTTGCACCAGTGTCTACTATAAATTGTAATATGGTTGTCCCTAATCGTGCTTTGATTTGTAGTAGCGGCGAACTCAAGGAGACAGACATAGTTCGCGCTACTAGTTTTCCGAGGCTGTTGGTGGTGGTGTGGGTGGACGCGAGCTTGGTAAAATTTTGATGTTCTGCTTCTTTGGCCATTTACACCACGGTTTGCAAGTTCTTGCTTGCTCGGCAAAGTAGAGGTGTGCTCTGCATATTTTAGTTTTTTGGTCTGGGAAGTAGGGCTTTATTCCTATCGGTATACGGACGTTTTTATTCCTTTCTGTGTGCTGCTGAGTGGAGAATGCTGTTGCTGTTCCGTTCATGTTATTTAATAAGGGCATTAATTCGTCCGCTAGTTTTCCTATTTGGGATGAATTTAGTTCTTTTTTGGAGGCAATGACGGGGGAAATTGTTGCGGGTCATGCCTGTAGAAATTTGTGAAGAACAATTTCTTCGCCGACACCTATCCTTGTAGCTATAGAAAGCATCTCTTGAAGGTATGCAGATGGACGGCCTGTAATTGTGTTGGTAGACATTAACTTGTCTAGCAACTCAGGCTTTGTTCTTTCATTAGCCTCAATTAAGGAGCATTTTAGTTCCTCATAGTTCTTTGCGTCTAAAATGTGATATGGTATTTTAGCTACCACCTCTGCAGGCAGAGATGATATAACCGTATAAAACTTTGTTGTTGAATTTGTAATATTCCGCAGATGGAATTGGGCTTCCAGAATGGAAAACCAGCCATTCACTGCCGTTTCCATGAATTCCGGCATTTTTATTGTAATTTGTTGTAAGGAGGCTTCTTCCATTTTTTTTTTTTTGTATGTAAAAATATATATATTCAAGTATTTTTTTTTTTTTGGATGAAGATGGGTGGAAAAAAAATGTAGTTTGTTTTACTTATGTCAAAGGTTCTCTTTAAAAACGTTTGTGACGTGAAATTAACTGCTACTTGTATATTTTCCTGAAAACTCCAAAATGTGTTTCTTTCCTTTCAGTCCTGGTAAAATTAGTTCGTTTCTTGAGGTTGTAATGTCCTTTTTGTCGTGGTCACCATTGTAATATTTGGTATCTTTGTGGGTATAATTGACAAAGAACTGGATACAAGTATTAGCGTTGAGAGGAATATTTTATTTTCTTAGTTTTACATACTTTCGTGTTAAGTAGCAAGAGAACACATGTTGCCTGCTTAGAAGCTAGAGAGGGACTGGCCAATCCTTTAGGTCAAGCATGGGTCAGGGAGATAGAGAGAGTAGGGGAAAGAGAAATAGTAGCAGAGAAAGAAAAGGGAATAGATTTGGGTATCTTAGTTCTTGGGAGTTATTTAGAGACAGAGAGGGTAAAAGAAACAATGTATTCTCTGCATGGTAGTAGTATCTGACCTGAGGTCATTTTGGTTCATTCCTACAAATACAAATTATGACAAGTGGCACGAACCCACTAACGTAATCCATCTGACACTGAATATAAAAGGATCCCAAAATACACTACTACAGTCCTTCGAGATGGTGGCGTACTGGATATAATAGTTGGTTATACATGTGTTAGTATCATCTAGTGCTCCTTGAACGAACCAAATCCAACATGAAAGAACAATAACTGATTTCACAGGATGTTTCGCAATAATAAACAGGACCAGAGGGTACTTGGTCGAAACGTTATGTCTATTATAACATATATATCAACCAAGATGAGAACAAAAGTTCGAAATTATTTAAAAAATTATAAAAAAAAAGTTTTACGTAGGCTCGCCACTTCCTTTTATTCTTCTCAGCTGACTGGCTAATTTTCATTGCTCCAAAGAAAATTTCACATAGACTTGCAAATTTATTTCCTTCTTCCTCAGTCCTCCAAATTTGAAGGGAGTTATTGTTTCACATTCACTACATTGGTCCAAGGCCAAGTCACACACTTAGTATGTGACCCTCAGTGCAGATCAAATTCGCTACTAGTACTCTAATAATTTAATGTGATATGCCTCTCCACAACTATCTTTTTCTTTATTATGTTGAAATTGTTATGACTTCTTGGGAAAGATAGTGGAGTGGTTTCCCATTTCCTCTATGGTTTTGGATTCAGAGTTATGCTTCTCATTGACTGGTTGTTATTCACTGCTCAGTCTACTTTGGTATTTTTAGCCCATAGGAATTGGGAAGAGAAGAAATAGATTAATGCATTTCCCTATTGAAAGGAAAATCTGCAATATCATGCCTTGGCAGTTCGCCTTTAGTCACTTTCTCACCCACATGATGTGGCTTCCCTGTGTTTTTTCTACAAATATTTTCATGGCTACTGCCCTTGTGCCTTGAGCACAACTATTTATGTGTGCTACTAGGTTGGCATCAAGATCCCACCCTTTTACCATTGAAATAGTTAAATAGTTAAATGTAACCATATCTTCTACTCTAATAGTTTCTTTTCTGGCGCTTCCTATTTGTGTAACTCCCTACCGTTTGCTTGCTTCTCTGATAGCTACAGGCTCCAAAAGTTTAAATTCAACGTCAATTGCTATCTTCTATCTCCTTGATTCCTAGCCTTCTCTTGGTAGAAAAAAAAAACATGGTACAGGGGATGTCGAAGAAATATCCTTTCTTCGACATCCCCTGTACCATGTTTTTTCTCTCACTGTGCGCACCAGTGGCGGTCCTACCTTGCTTGGAGTGAAATGATTATTAAAAAAGTTAAATTTATAAGAAGAACTGTTTTCATGTAACACCGCTTATTTTCTTTCTTAGCTATTCTGCTAAAACGAGTAAGTAGGAATTTGCTATTTAGAAAAACATATTCTATATTTGTATAGTTAACATAATTTGTGTGTATTTTTGTTATTAAAAAAACAAAACAAAATAAAAACAAACTAAAATCAAAATAATCCTTTTTCAAGTCCTTTGTATTCTTAAAAAAAAACATATCGACGACGCCAATGTAACCACATTAAACATCGTGAATTAACACCAGTATACAATGGACCGAGAGATAGAGAAGATAGAATGGAAGGAGAAAGAGTTTTCTCTCTTAGACTGTTAAGGAAAGTCAAATGTTTAATGAAAAATTGATTAGAATTAAGTTCTGAAAAGAAGAATAAAGTATATACAGTTCTTGAGTTCCCACTGGAGTTTGTACTAGGAAATGTGTGTGCACATGCATGTGTGTATAAGAAATAAATTTACGCCACTGGTTGTTACCTGCAACCAGGCGAGTGTACAGGAGTAAGAATTATACAGATGTACCTCTACCACCTTGATAACAGGGGTTTCGCTCGAGTTAGGAAACGCATGTCTCCACGATCGCTGGCCCATGATCGTGTCCTAACTAGTGTGCAACACGTGTGTGTCTCCTTAAATGGACGCGCAGAATGCGCAGTGAAAAAATAACACGTGAACACAGTCGGCATTAAGCAATGACTGCCTGCTAACATAGTGTGTCTCGCAGATGAAAACACGCATGTTGTTTTAATGCTTAGATGTGAAAGTGTGAACATAATAATATTTTACAAATATGTATTGAATAATGTATATGTGTGTGGGTGTGAATGTATGAACCGTACAGTATCCCCCATAGATTGAAAACATTGAAAAAACTTTTCAATATGTTAATTAAAATTGATGTATGACTGCAGATTAGCTGGATCAGTCATGCTAAAATGAAAAAGAAAAAAGAAAAGAAAAGAATAAGGACGTGGCTCATAGATGTGTAGGGACGTTGCTGAAATCATATGGCAGTTAATTGTATTAGTAACGGTAAGGCAGGCCGACGTCCGCCATATGGGGTTCCGTGAATAAACGCATATGGTAACTGAAGAGTGAGAAAAATTTGGCTGTCTGCATGCTGTGTTGGGGGTTGCCTTTTTTGCATGTTTTAGACATGGATATTGACGGAAGTTGAATTGGAAATGCTTGGTGCGATGTTTTTAGATGGATAGGGTGTTTAAGCCTACTATGGGGTGGTGTCAGCCATATTGACTGAAGAATAAAAGCACGTGGCGACAGTGACGAAAAAAAATTCGCGCCAAACTGGTATGTAGACCTTAGGAAGTTTTAAAAACACTTTATATCAGGTTACCAGCAAAAATTTGGTGCTCAAAGTGGTGGCTACCAAATAACTGTTAAAGTTCTAGTAAGATAATGTGATTTTCTTTTTAAAATGCAGGATACAATGGTCATCACAAGAAAATTAAAAACGTAGGGTTTGGTCCTGGCTCGTCTGTTTGAACGTAGTTGAGATGTAGGTCATTACCAAATGTATTCTGATGAAGAATATTTGAAGATGCTAAGCTGAGTTGATTGCTGGTGAAATCGTGGCAAAGTATTTATCTGAGATACAGAGCGTTGTTAATTTTTAGTGGGTTGAAAATTTTTGAAGCGTGCTCTGGAATAAAGTTTCGAATGTTTTGGAAGAACTTGAAAGGTATCTGGGAAATAGTGAGTCGATTTTTCCTTGGAAGTGCTGCTGTCTTCAATAAATCAGACTTTCAAATGCCGACGTTGTTCTTCGAAGATTTTATTCACATTTTTAAGTTAACGTAAATTTAAATCTCGCAGTGTAGAAAACTGGAAATAACGAGCTCAGACGAAAACTTGATAAGTCTTATTTCCAATCACGCCGGATCGAATCACGTCGGATCGAATCACGTCGAGGTCACTAACCTCGTAGCGTGATGAAGTGATGAAGGAAAAAGCGATGCCAGTGTAACCCGAGGATAAACACCGTGATTTAACGATAATACAACTTATTGAGAGAAGCATGCAAATTGAAAGTGAATAGAAGGAGAAAGAGTGTTATTCCTTAGACTGTTAAGGAAAGTCAAATGTTCAATGAAAGATTGATTGGAATAAAATTCTGAAAAGAAAAATTAAGTACATACAGTACTTGAGTTTCCATTGGAGCTTGTATAGGGAAATGTGTATGCAAGAAATAAATTCGCTCCACTGGTTGCTAACTGGCATGCAACACGTGTGTGCCTGTTTAAATGGACGCGCGGAATGCGCGGAGAAAAAGAGGATTTAACACGTGAACACAGGATAACCAGTCGGGATTAACCAATCACTGCCTGCTAACATAGCGTGTCTCGTGTTTGGTCTCACACTTAAACTTAACATGAAAAATTAAAGATTCACTCCTAAACTTATGTTTCTTTTTTTTCCAACGAAAAACATTAATTTGGAAATTCTTGCAAAAATCAAATAATTGTCGGATTTTAATGAAACTTTCAGGACTAATTCACAAATTAATTAAATTATTTTTGAAATTATTATTTTTAGAAAATCTTAATAAAAATATACTTATATTTTCTTTTTACATCTGTTACCCCTACACCTACACCTAATTCTATGAACTTTCAAAAAATTAAATTCTGTTGTGAAAATTTGTTTTGACTTTTGTTAGTTAAACGCAGGATTTCTTGGGGAATGTCAGTTGAAAAAAATACTGATGCAACAATATACTTCAACAAAAGTCAGTAGTTATGTTGAGAATAAAAAATGGTATGTTTTTTCCACTGATTTTATAACTCACCGTGGAGAACGCAACACTATCTTTCGCGAGAACAATCATGGCATTTAAAAATAGACATATAAAACCCAACGGCGTGAAGTGGGGGCACTTCCAGAGGAAGTGATTCCTTGCCCGGTAAGGACCTACATGTGCAGCAGATGTTACCTGACCGTCATCCTGCGGCTGCAATCACTAACGGGAAGGAAAGACATGAGCAACAGGTGTCTCTGGACCTTTACCCTGCGATTGTGCGTAACAAACAAAGAATTACCTTGAGGACATGGAACGTCAGGACGGTCAACAACTGTGGTCAACTCGTGAATATCAAGCAGGAGATGAACAGACTGAACATCAATATTCTGGGAATATGCGAAACTAGATGGCGACTTCAGTAGCGATAACCACAGGATAATATACGCAGGAGACAAAAATAACGAAAAAGGAGTCGGGTTAATACTGGACGAAGAAATAAAGAAATGCGTTCTGGGGTACTGCCAGCTTTCCCAAAGCTCTTGGTCAAACTGAGAGGAAGACCCTTCAACATATCTATTAGAGTAGTTTATGCACCAACAGCGCAAAGCACTGAGGAAGAAATATAATCTACTTCATAATTATATCATTCTACTTCATACTGGACAATGCCAAGGCTCAGTGCAAAAAGCCAAGAAATTAGAATCATAATAGGTGACTTGAAAGCCAGGGTAGGTAAAGAGAGGGAAGGAGAGACGACCGGCAACTCTGGATTAGGAATCCGCAACGAACGTGGAGAAAAATGGGTCTAGTGGTGCACAGCAAATGACTAAGTAATAACTAACACCTGGTTTCAAGAACACCCACAACGTCTATGGATATGGAAAAGTCCAGGAGACGACAAGAAAAATCAAATAGATTACATAACAATAAACAAGAGATTCAGAAATGCAGTGGTTCAAGCAAAACCTATCCAAGTACCGACCGTGGAAGCGACCACCTCTGTAAACTAAGGGTGAAACTCCAGATAATGAATAAGCCTAGTGCTGCAGGAAGACTGCAATATAACACGCTCGTGAATGATCTCAACCTGCAGAAAGAATACACTAACAGCGTGAAAAAAATATGAAAAACAAACTGGAAAATCGGATATCATGGATCGAGCATGTGAGCAATGATAAGGTTTGGGAAAGGATGGAAACGAAAAGGAAATTAATATTGAGCATCAGAAAGAGACAGCTAAAGTTCCTGGGACATGCAATGAGGAAGAAGGGCTTGGAGAACCTGATACTAACAGGCCAGATAGCGAGAAGAAGAGACAGAGGAAAACAGCGTGTAACGTACTTGACTGGCCTGAGCGGGTGGATGACAGAAGGTGGTTCACTACAAAATATAACATTTCTGGTTTTAGCTGTGAAGATTAAAACTGGTGACACTAAAGAAAGTAGTTCATCTGAACACTTTCCATGGAAATAGCGATAGGGCAACAAAACAATTGCAATGTTTGTAATTTTGTGTTTGTAATACGCATTTGTATTCTACCACAAATAGAAAGTGAAAACTATGCAGCTCCTGCCCACATATGGCAATTCTGTTAATGCTGTGGTGTCAGTAAATGTCTTTTTTCCACTCTGCTTCCATCCAGGAATTTACTACCAGCAGAAAATTACTACTATCAACGAGCGGACTGGGGCATGTTCCGTAATTTCCTTTGCAATGTCCCTTGAAGCAAAGTTTTTAGTCTCCTTGTTCAAAAGTGCGCCTATGAAGTTTCCGCCTGTGTGAAAGCCAGCATTGATTTTGATTTAAACCTCGTTCATCTCCTTGGTTATTTCCTGCTTGCTCTGCTGTCATCATCCACAGGAATTACTTCTTCCTGATCACAATAGGCGTCTGATCACAATAGGCATCTCTTTGTCTCTGCTCGTAATAAATGTAAGCGTGTCCTAAATGATGCTAAACTGTCATTTGCAGATAGACTGAAGCAGCGTATAGCATCTCGCAAGTTTGGTTTCAAAGATTACTGTTGGCTCTGCAAGGGTATATTGAACAACAGAAAACTCTCGATCTCTCCTCTATTCAATCAATTCGAAGTCTTAACATTCACAACAGACAAGGTCAAATGATCTACTCACAGATTCTTATCCAGCTCTACACTTGACTCGTCTTGTATACCCACAGCCAATTTCTCATCTAGAACTGAGGCTCAACTGAATAATATATATATATATATATATATATATATATATATATATATATATATATATATATATATATAACTATCTCTGGTCTCTAACATAATTTCTAAACTCGACAAGTCAAGAGGATTTGATAGAATTCCCAAAGAAATGTGCCCCTGAGCTGACTCCCGTCCTCTCTAAACTCTGTAACTACTCACTAACTTCTTTCTGTTTTCTTGCTTGTTAGAAGTAATTCTTGTAGCTGTTGCTCTTGATATCTTGAAAGCCTTTGACAAGGTTTGGCATGTTGGCCTTATATGCAAGCTCCAAAGCTATGGCATTTCTGGACGATTGTTTGATTTAATTCAATCATTCTTATCAAGTTGTAAAATAAAGGTGTTTTGAATAGGCAAGCTTGCAGATCCTTTCATACAAACGCAGGCATCCCTCAAGGCTCTTTTCTATGTTCTTTGGTCTTCATCATTTATCTTCCTGGTGTAATCAATTCTCAAGTTGGTATCTATGCAGATAACACCATCATTTATGCCCATCTCTGTAAGAAGTCTGCCAAGGCTGACAAAGTAACTTGGTTGCTGCACTTCAAAAACTTGTGAATTTTAATGTCTCCAAAACGAATCTTGAAACATCATAGAGAATCTATCCTGATTACCATAATGGATGACGCTAGTTTCCTAGAGAGCAACGCACTGCACCTCCTTGGTCTCACTCTCTCAAATGACTGCAAATGGAATGACTACATCGAATCCATAGCTGCGTCTACTGCTAGGAAAGTTGTATCACTGTGTTGGGCCAGGAAGTGTTTCTCATCAGAATCCATTTTGCACATTCATAAATCTACCATTCGTCCGTGTATTGAATACTGTTGCCATATGTAGTTGGGTACTACTACTTATTCATTTTGAGGTTCTTGACAAAATCCAAAGGAAGATTTGCAATATAATCAACCCTGACTTTGCAGCTCGCCTTCAGTCGCATTCTAACCGATGTGATGTGGCTTCCCTCTGTCGTTTCTACAAGTATTTTCATGGCTAATGCTCTGACAATGTTATTTTCCCTGGTATCTCAACCACATTTGTTTACTCATGCTACTAGATTGCCATTAAGCTCCCATCCTTTTACCGTCAAAATAGTTAAATGTAACCACCTCTTCTACTCTAATTTTTTCTCACACTTCCTGTTTGTGGAACTTGCTTCCATTTGCTTGCTTTTCTGATAGCTAAAATCTCCAAAAGTTTAAATGTAACGTCAGTTGCCATCTTTTATCTCCTTGATTTCTCTCCCTCCCTTATCTTTTGTTCAACATCCCTGTACCATTTTTATTCTCTCACTGTAAACCCCTGTGCACCAGTGGTATTTTTTCCTTGCTTGGAAAGAAATGATTATAAAAAAATGTTTTTTGGTACCTGATTCCTTCTGAATTTACAAGTTAGAAGGAATCAGAAGGAGTTAGATGGATCATATGTACACGTTCCACTTGTGGTCTGTGTTGAGTACGTTCAAGATATGGGGCCTCCAAAAGGGAAAATCTGTTCATTGTGATTGGTGATCCTGTGTCTGACCAGTGATGATGGAATGTTACTAGTTTGATTTTTGAGGCATTGAATGCACCCAGCCATGTTTTCCCCACTGAGATGTTAGAGTTAGATCAGAGGTGAAATCCGCTGCCAATCTCAGGTCATCTAGTGTTTTGGGAGGTGCACCCATATACAATTTTATTATCAGCAAATGATCAAAATATACATTTAGGTAGGTCATTTATGCAAAGTAGAAAGAAGGTTGGTCCAAAAAGTGACAACAGATACGTTGATTGAACTAGCCGCTAAAACTACCATCAGGATCCTACTCATTAAAGAAGGACTTGATAATTGAGAAGACTTTCACAGTGTTTCCATAGCCTATGCAGTAATCCTTTCTGCTACATTTTGTCAAAGACCTTTGGAACATCAAAAGGGATCGTTCTTGAGATGTATTTGTTGTCTAGTGCCTCACTAATTCTAATAGCAGTTATGATATCGACAGTGAAAATCCTTAGTACTTATCACTCAAAAGATTGTTCCAATTTAAGTGATCAACAATCTTCTTTCAAAAAGTTTACTAATGACACTGAGGATGACTGATGGGTCTATATTGAGAGGGAGTTGAACTCTCCACAACTTTTTGAAAACCTGGAATACATCTGGTACTTTTAACAGACTTGAGAAGTATTTATCCTTGAAGCACTGGTTAAGTAATTTAGGTAAGATCAGGGATAACTATGAATTTATATTTTTAAGAATTTATATTTATTTATTTTTTTTGTGTGGGTCAGTAGCTTTCTTAGAGTTAAGACTTCTGATAATGTCATAAAAATAATACTGAAAATCTGTTTAGTGAGATGGGGCATGTCAGATGGCCATTGTTATCTAACACTGAGTTTGAGACAAGGATTGAAGTAAAGAGATTTGCCTTATTTGATGATAATAAGATGATCTCAAGATCATTTATAATAGTGAGCACTGATGTTTTGTCTCTATTAAGAATTTGGTTGAAAATCTTTTCAGAACTCCCAAGATCCAATTTGTTTTTTTTTTCAACCTTGCCCTTGATCACTTATGCATAGCTACACTTTGCATTCTCTAGAATCTTCTTGCAGTGATTACAGGCAGTTCTGAATTCAGCAAGTGTCCAACTGCACCGCTCCTTATAATAGATATTGTAGTATGACTGCAGCAGATTTAGTAGTGAATCTGAGCAGGCTGTTCGGTTTTTGCTGGAAATTTTTTAAGGTATAAAACTCTTCATTCTAGAAAAGACCCATTTGGAGATGAGGACAACAGTTTTGCAGGTAATATTTTTGAAGAAGTTTGAGAGGAGCTGCCATGTAAGATCTGAAATTGCCCCAATTCTTGCCTTTGTGCAGCGAAAATCTTTCTATGGAATGGCATCAACTTTGACACTGTTTAGTGAATTGTCTGAACTACTCAGAGTGGTACACAAAACTTTCAAAAAATTTATAAAACTTTACAAATTGCTTTATTTACATTATTTGAACTGTTGCCCTCATCTTTATTGTTATATTCACGTTTCGGCCATTATACGCCCCGGCTTACTTAAGGTGCTTAGAATTTCGAACCGAACCCTTTCAATCACTAGGATATATCATTCTCGTTCCAGACCACTTCTGGATGTCATGTAGTTATCTCCCTTTAACTCAACTCACTAAGCTATTTCTAGCCAGGTATTGAACTCACAACTCTTTGGGTCAAGTCAGTGGATTTAACCAACACTTTTATCTACTGGAACTTGTAAACGTAATATCACCGTACTTATTTTTTTTACTAGAGCTCATATTGCAATCTTTTGAAACTAATGAGTTTTTCTAGCAATCCGTATTACTGGTTCCCATATTGTATTCATTTCTATGCTTGGCTGGATTAGCTCAGCATATGTGTTGATTCCTTAAGTTTTCATACTTGCCAGTGGCATTAATTATATATTTTTTCAACTTCATCCTATAGGGAACGGTTTCTCCCTCCATATGTGGTCAGCTATGCCTGATTTTTTTTTTATTTCCCCTCGTGTTATGGCTTTGCGAAGTTCTTGCAACCTTACCTTAAGGGGAAAGCACGTTTTTCCTTTATATTTCTTTTCACAATTACAAGGAATGGCGTACACACAGTCCTTAGTCATGTTCTGTATTGAAGGTCTTACTCGAGATAGGTATCTGCGAAATGTAGAACCACTTTTGAAGGTCACCACAGATTCTTTGTTTTTTTTCTCCGATAATCCCTTCACATAGGATAGACAGCCAAGGCTGTTTTCTGAGTGTTGTTATTCTCATACCTCGTTCATTTCACATTTGTTAGAGCTGTTATCATGTACACCGCGTAGTTGTTATTGTAGAGTACTGCTTATACAGACCATTTTTTTCATAAGGTCTCTGGGCCGCACTTATGACATTTGCTCGATGCTGCAAGCAGCGGACGATCCTTTTCTTTACATTGTATGGGTGGTGGGAGTTTTTGTCTGGTGAAACTTGGCTTGTGATATATGGATGACTTGAACCCATTCTCTATTTGAGATATTAGTACATCCAGTAATGCTTGGGTTTACGGTCTATCACGTTGAATACACTGATGTCTGATATAGCCCAGTGATCGAAATAAGGGCTTCAGTTCAAAATTCCTAGCACCGGAATAAGACCAGAGCATACAACAGCCAAAACGTAGTAAACATGGCGATAAAATGAGGACACTGTAAATAATGTAAATACTACGTCATAACAAAAATATAGACAAATAGAAATGGCAGTAAAATTCAAATAATGGACAACAATAAATACAATATAAATTTTTTATGTTTATTTCTGGCAAGTTTTCTGAAGGCCGTATATTCTAAAAATATTCGCAATTTGTCTTAAATGCATATATTTTTTTCTACTCCGTAGGATTTCTAATAAGAACAAAAACTAGTTTAGGTGAAATCAATATAAACGATTTTTCCATAGATTGTCAGAAAATACTGCAATTGAGAATCTAAATGCTTATCAGAGCATCTTACACCTCCAAATCTCGCATGCTTTTATTTTCAAGAAATATTCCACTGGATTAATTAATTAAAGCAATTAATGATAAAACTAAAGAGAAATATTACAAGTTCAAACTATAAAATTGTATTTCATAATTCTTTGTGAAAGTCAAGAGCTTGAAATTATTAAAAAAGAATAATTAAAATTTAACAGAGCAGCCCATAATAATATATATTTATCATGTAATTTTACCTCTTCTACTCTAACAGTTTCTTTTTTCACGATTCATGTTTGTGGAGCTCCCTTCCATTCGCTTGCTTCCCTGATAGCTGCAATCTCCCAAAAAACTTTTGCTATTTCCTATCTCCTTGATTCCGACCCTTCTTTTATCCTTTCTTCGACATCCCCTGTACATTGTTTTTTTCTTTCACTGTAACCCCCTGCGCACCAGTGGCAGCCTTGCCTTACTTGGGGTGAAATAATTACAAAAGAAAAAAAAATTAAATGTATTTGGATGAAAAAGCTTAAAGATATTGCAAATCACTCCTACAAACAGTTATAACTAAAATTCTTTGCAAAAAATAATTATTATTGATTAATATATTTTTTATGAAGTAACATGTCAGCTTTTCATCCAAAATTTAATGTCAGATTTTAATTTTTCATAATTTTTATGCACGGGCACACTTGATTTGGTTATGAGTTGACGCAGCTCGATGTCTGATCTGGCATACAGTTTAAGCGCATCCATGAAGAGCAGGTGGTTTACTCTTCTGGTTGGATATTGTTGGCGGCCCTGGCTTAGGTTGTAGGCGCTCCGGCATTTGCTCAGGAGCTTGCTGAACGGAGCCATTGCCAAAAGAGTTAGGTACAGCTATGAATTCGATGTAGTCATTCCATTTGAGGTCATTTGAGAGTGTGAGGCCAAGGAGGCTGAGTACGTTACTCTCTAGGAGACTAGCGTCATCAATTCTGATGGTTGACAAGAAGGTTAATCTATGGCGGTTAAAGAGCAGCTTCGTTTTGGAGGTATTAAACTTTGCCAGCCGTTTTCTACCCGATTCAGTCACAGATTGCAAGTCCTTTTAAAGTGCAGCATTCAGGTTTACTTCGTCAGCCTTAGCGGATGTCTTATTGAGGCATTTGTATGATTTTAACAGTAAGTGCACTCGAAAGTATTCTATACAATAACAGTTGTCGTATTTTCATTGTGTAAGGGAAAATGCAGAGTTTAATGTTAAAAATAGGGCAGTTATTCATGTTTGAAATAAATTAATGTGTATCAGAAATGATTTAACTTAATTTGGCTGCGTGAATTTTAACTCTTACAAGCAATTTATTTTTTGTCTGGCAAAACGCCATCAATTGAAAACACCATAAGTAAAAACGATAATTCTTTTTCAATAAACAAATAAAGATATTTACATACAATATTATACAAAAACAATTGTTGAAATATCATGAGAAATTGAATTGCAAATTCAAAGTTGCATTTTTAAAAGGCAAAAATGGATTGTTGTTAAACATATACGAAGATAGTAATATGTGTGATAAATATGAATGCAGTTTGTACAGTTCGTTGTCAAGAGATTCATTTCAAGATGAATGTTTGTTGTGTGGATTCGTTTCAACAAGTAAGTCAGTTCAATAACATTTATAAACTGTCTTTTCTATAACTCTTTAAATGAAGACTTTTTGTTTTTGAATATGAAAAAAATATATCTATCTTTAACTGTCAGTCGGAATTTGATATATAAAATATTTTCTTTTTGCTGCAAAACAGATTGAAAAGATTATAGTTTATTTTTTTTATGACGGTTGATTTTAGTTCAAAAGAATGTAGGTCTTTGAAAAGATACGTGGAAGATTTTGTGTTACTTGAATGGAAACTTGATTATTGCTTTTTCTTTAGAACACAAATTTTGCTTAATGTTAAAAATAAAATTTAATTTGCATTGACGTAGTTGCTTGAGTTTTTCTTATCGATAATTTTGCCGAAGTAAAAATGTTAAAATGAAGTTTTTAGATTTCTTTAAAAGATTCCCCAGATGTAGTTATCAGTAAGACGTTTATGATAGAACATTTTCAATATTACAGTTGAATATAAATCAGTAAATGTGTGAGTGAGAAATTGGTTATTCAGCATCAGCATATGGTGATTTGAATTCTCAAAGTTTTAATAAGGCTTCTAGAGCACGTTGAGTCGAAATTTCTCTGTTCAAGAAAGAATTATGTTGTCTGCAGGGTTCTCATGAATTATTGTATCAAAATAAAATACAATTGTGGTACAAAGCCGATATGGGGGAGAGGAAACAAGCTGAGGCTGGTCAGCACTATCTTATACCTAGCTAATAGGAAACACGACCCAGTCACTCATTACAATTTTTTAACATTCATCAAAAAAACTCATCCATCGTTAATCAATCCACCATATACCAAAATACGCATACTTTCAGGGAGTCTAAGACAATTATTCCATAAATTTAAAAATATATTGAATTATATATATATATATATATATATATATATAATCTAAACTTATTTATAAATGGAACTTTGTGTGTGTGTATGTGTTTGTATGTATGTGTCTCTGTGTGTGTCCGTTACCTATAGACTCCGAAACGGTTGAACCGATTTTCTTGAAAATTTACACAGTTGTACTATAAGCGTCTGTGAGTGTTCTTAGCTAGGTTTTGTGTCGAGGTAGCCCTGATAAATATCGAAAATCGATAGTCGAAAAAATCGGGTTATAGAAGGAGTGGTCCGATTTTAATCAAATTTGATACACTCATAGACAAAGACATAAGAAACGATATTCAGAAGTTTCAAGGCCACAGTTCTTACAATAGTACAGAAAATCGATAATATATATACATAAAAAGCAAGATGTTTGTGTGTGTGTGTCTGTTTATCTGCCTGTATGTCTGTATTTTTTTCAGCCCTTTTATTTTAGTTTTTGCTTCAGGTTTGGCTCTAAGTAGGTATAATTGTAGTTCTTAGTCTCAACCATGATACCATTTACTCAGAGGACTTATTTAGCCTTCAAAATCCAGTTTACGACGAAAAAACTTATTTGATATCAATACCAGGAAATCAAAATTTGACTTACATCCATTCATTTTTCTTTCAGTTTACTGGAAACAACTATTGCTTTTTAGTCTTTCATGCCAACATCCAAAGAGTCTGAGCTCCAGGACCATGGATTAGTTTTAAAGCTTTCATTACACCCGAGCAATGCCGGGTTATACTGCTAGTATATATATATATATATATATATATATATATATATCAATTACTCCCACTTATACTATTTTCGGTATATACAATGTGGGGGATACATGGAATCAAAACACAAACTAAAATATCAAAATAATACACAAAATAAAATTAACAGTTGTTAGACCCGTCACACTCACAAGAAAGATAAGAGAGGCCGCTGTATTCTGTTTTAGACAAAATCAAGAGGCTCTCTCGCTAAGGCCGAGGAAAGGGGTAAAATAAATACGGCCACAGTAAAAGAAAACTTCTGACCCAGTAGAGATGAAAAAAGCGGGATTTAATAAACTTGGGAGGTTGGGAATTTCGACATAGATAATAACAAAAGAAGGTGCCGGGAACAACACGTATTCATATTAACTAGATACTAACTAGATACTAGGACTATCCTAACCAGGGAAAGGGTTCCACAGGAAACCATCCTGGTGTGACAGGGAGATCTAAAAGAGAAAATCAAAGCTAGCCCTGTCCATGCGAACCAGGCTCACTGCAGTCACCCACCTTCCGCTGAAATCTGTCGAAACTAATCGCTTTCTATGAGTTCTAATATTCATTTTGAGCTAATGCTCAAAAATTCGGATTAGATGCTGATGGGAAAGACGCTGATATCGCAAGACTTCCCCTGTTCGCGTCGTCCAAATCACCATTTAAGCCGTGGCTAGCAGCGATAGAAACATCATCCGAGTACGGGAGCAGCAGATTGTCACATGCGTACACGATCAATGAACACAAGTTTTTCGAGATACGAGCCGTCAACTCGCCGACATGCTGCCATAGGGGGTGAACCAGAGGACAATGGTAGAAGGCGCGTGAAGCCGTTTCCTCTAAGCCAAGATCACACAGTTCACAGTCTGGCAAAACCTCCAAGTCTCATCTGAAGGTCATGTCCTTGAAAGACAGCCTATTCCGAACCAATTGCCAGGTAAGCGAAAACTCAAGGTTGCTGAGATAATTCGCCGCTGGCGCCCAAGACCAGGTTACTGGAGCGAGGTATGACCTTTAAGGCCGACCGACACTCAAGGAGGAATTGTTCGGTCCTTCGCAGCACAAGTCTGCTCGGGTTACTGGCGACTTCTAAAGTACTTAAACGTTTCTGGGTCACATAACCGGCTCCAAACGCCGGTCAATTTTTCCTGAAAAAATGTTAACGTCTCAGAAAATTGCGCAGGCGTTGTCAGATACTAATATTTATTAACCAGTGAGCGATCAGATAAAAATAGAAACTTATGCCATCCTACTTCTGTACGAAATTTAGCTGTCGAAAAAATCATCACATGTACTAAAATTATTTTCTAACCAATAACATTTGTAATATAATACAATTGAATGAAAGTAGAGTACTAAAAAAAGTAATGAACTATTTGAAATACTAAGTACCCTTAGCAAATTAAGACATTAATTCAAAGTCTGCTTTTAGCTACACTTTGGAATAGAAGAGTAGATGGGAAAACTCATTTAAAATCGGTTTTGAAATAAAAAAAATCTGGGAATAAGCAGAAACGTTGGAAAAAGTGGAATAATGTGTCTGGAGTAACAGTGAGCAGATTGGAAAAATTTTTTAAAAAGCTGTCTAGGTCCATCTATTCTGGATGTGATAGGATTCCATTTTTGGTAATTTTTAGTAATAGGGAATTGATACAGAAGGACATTTTCTGACTCTAAAAAATGTAACCTTTGTCTCACGCAACTTTGAAAAAAAAATTCTATTAAGAAAATGTTAATTTTACAGTATTAACTTGCCTCTATTCTAATCAGTTGTTATTTCACACTGACCTTTTGTCTGTAGAAACTAAAGGAATTCCTCTTTGGTAAATTTTAATACGTTAGCTGAAGTGCTTAAACTGCATACCTAGTTCTGCCGTTTAAGCACTTTAGCTAAACTTTTAATAAAGCAAGTGAAATGAAAATCTCCCAAATAACGAGATGATGAAAAATTCTTGGCCCAATCAAAAAAGGGATTAAGTTCTAACATTTAGTAAAATTTTGGTAAAGCTCAAAACTTTTCAACACTCTCTTCTACTATATTATCTTTCAGAATGGCCTTTATTGATCCTTAAGAGATATAGTTTCCATATTTTCGTTATTCTGTGTAGTTCTTTACCTAGTAAACTTTAAATAGTTTATGTACTAAAGCGGTCCTAGAAACCTCTTTAATTTGTTTTTTATATATATAATAATTTCACACCAAGCAAGGTAAGACCGCCACTGGTTCGCAAGGATTTACAGTGAGAGAAAAAACAAGGTACAGCAGATGCCGAAGAAAAGATAAGAGATGGATGGGAATCGAGTAGATAGAAAATGGCAATTGACGTTGCATTTAAACTTTTGGAAATTGAAAGCAAGCAAGCGAAAGTGAGTTCCACAAACGAGAAGTACGAGAAAAGAAATTATTAGAGTAGAAGAGACGGTTGCATTTAAATATTTCGATGGTAAGTGTGGGACCTTGATGCCAATGTAGTAAGACGAGTAAATACATGTAGTCGGGGAACCAGGTAAAAACAACTCGTATGAGCAGTTGCCATAAAATGACTTGTAGAAAAGACAGAGAGAAGCCACATCACGTCGGTGAATAAGTTTTGTTATCAATTTATGTGTACATATTTTGTCTACCTGGAATTTTGGTAATAGTAATATATTCATTAAAAGTATTATTCTGATAGATTTTGGAAATCTGTAATGCGTTTTCTCTTAAGTTCTCATTTGTATCTTAATAACTTACAATTTGTTTCATTTTGATTCCATTAAAAATGTAATTATGTATTTGAACTTTGTTATTGGTGTTTCATTTAGCTTTTTCCTATTCTTTTTAGAGTTAACTATCCCTGTCATACTTGGACCATCAAGGTAAATCGCCTCAAAGTTTTTTTTTTCATCTTGTAGTCAGTGAAATACTGCATTTGCCTTTGTATAAATTATATTTTTATAAATGTACATAAAACTGCCATTCAGTTGTATTATGGATGGAAGAAGACTGAATACTGTCCTTGTAGGCATAAAAATGGTTACCAATAATAAAACAATGAAAAGAAGCCAAATCTATTGGAAAAATGTTACATCAAATTGCTTACAGTACGTCAACATTTATTTGGGAAGTTCACATTATCTCAGCCTACCCCCTAACCTAACACACATAACTCACACGATATATATGGCATGTCATTAACGATTGTTACCTTTAAGAAACATTTGTTTATTACCGTATTTAGAATGAAAAATAGTTTTAAAAACTTGAAAGCAAGTCAACCACCTTTCATCCATTTGAAATGAGTGGATGACAGCGTCCCCAAACTCCTACGTCCAAATTATTGTAACGCCAAAGGCAAAATTATTGTTTTTGGTCTTAAATTGCTGTATTGTATTTATGATGTTTTGAAATACTGCTGAAATATACATGTATCAGATTTTTATAAGCTTCCAATAAGACGAGTATACAGGGTCTTGCAGATAAATTGAGATAATTTTTAGAAATGCATAAAGCAGTTTATAAATATTAAAATAATGGTAGTACAAAGATATAATTTGAATGCAATATTTATTAGTACAAAAACATTTATCACTCAATATGGCCGCCCCTTTTGGGCAGTTACGAAACTTTCGTGAAGCTGTTTTCATTTTGCGTGTCTGGTGCGGGATCCGGGTCTTTAAAGTATTGACACTCGAGTGTGTAGAAGTACGCCCCACAGAAGATAACCGAGAAAGTTAAGTTCTGGGTTATTACTGGGCCAGATGTAAGCTCTCACAAAAAATAGTACCTTCTCAAAAAAGAAAGCCTTGTGTTGCCTTTGAGCCATGACATTTGTGCAGAGTCCTGGATAAGTACCAAATTGTGAAGCCCAGGCTTCTGCTTCATCCAAAGGTAACAAAGAGTTCTTCAAGATGTCCAGATAGTCCTTTGTGCCGATATTCAAAGCAACCTCAATGAAGTGTAGATCCATAACACTTCCATAACTCGCTGTAGTACGAAAGACCATCACAGAAGCAGGATTCTTAGTCTCAAATACAGGTGGGACGCAACCACCCGAGAATTTTACGATTTACCTCAGCGTTCACAGTGAATTTCTTTTCGTCAACACGTCAGCTTTTCCTGTACCTTGATGCTTGATAAATGAGAGAAGCTTTGACCATCTCTCAGCTTTGATTGTTTTCACCTTGGCGAACATAGCTAGTCATGTCAAGGTTCTTGTTCACTGCTCTGAATGTTTGAGGCCCGCATGGAATCACTGCAAGTCATGTGTTCTTTTCTACAAACTTTGCTCTCTTCTTGGAATTGTTTAAACACGCGATAAACTGTTGTTTACAGTGTTGTTGGCAGTGTGCCTGGCACGTGCCAAAACTATATTAGCGGAACGATTCTGTTGTTCCATGACTTTCTGCTGTTGAATTTGTTCACCGTTTGTCTGAGAAGAAAAGGAAAAAATAGATGTTTAGTAAGCACAGTTTTGTCAGAAAATAAACTGCTAAACGTACAAAATTATTTGCTTAAAATAAATCTCAATTTTTCTTCATGACCCTGTAAAACACTGTGTTGACTGTCATTGGTATGTTAATAGCAGTATCTGTTTTCATTTTCTCATGGCATTGATTACCATTACGTCACATGTGAATGCAACCATTAAAATCTTCATAGTGTTAAGTGATAAATGTTGAAAAGTATTGCATATAAGTAATATAATATTGCATAGATTTGAGAATTATTGTATTATTAGTGGTAGTGAGTGACCATGCAGCCACCTGTTGTTCAATGTCGGTAATACAAAGCATCACAACCAGAAATACAAAGTTTCACATTCTGTATGATAATTCTTATGACCAAAATATAAACAATAGAGTTACTATAATTCCAGTATGCATATTTTTATAATCATTTCACCCCAAGCAAAGCAGGACTGCCACTGGTGCACAGTGGGGTTACTGTTAAAACAAAACAAAACAAACCAAAAACAAAAAGAAAAACAAGGTACAGGGAATGTCGAAGAAAAGTTAAGAGATGAATGGGAATCAAGTAGATAAAAGATGGCAATTGACGTTGCATTTAAACTTCTGGAGATTGTAGCTATCAGAGAAGCAAGCAGACAGTAGAGTGTTCTACACACGGGAAGTGCGAGTAAAGAAATTGTCAGAGTAGAAGAGGTGGTTATATCTAAGTATGGTCAGGGAACCAGGGAAAAAGCTAATCAGAGCAGTTGCCATGAAAATACTTGTAGAAAAACAGAGAAAACAGAGAGAAGCCACATCACGTCGATGAGGAAATGACTGAAGTTGAGGTGCTAAGTCTATTATATTGCAGATCCTCCTTTGGATTTTGTCTAAAGCTTCAAGATGAATAGCAGTAGCACCCGACCAGATATGGCAACAATATTCAATGTACGGACGAAGGATAGATTTATAAATTTATATACTGTTACAATATTGCATTTGCTAGCACAAAATGATACATTTTCTCTTGCAAAACCACTTTAAATTATATTTCAATTAATATATGAAACATACTAATTTTTTTAAATACAAAATATCCTTGTAAAATAGGGAGGCATCTTATGTTATGCAAAGGCAAAAAAAAAAAAAAAATAACCTGATGTCATTTCTTAAAAAAATAATTTGATGTTTATTATCAGTCCTGAGTCTACTTGTCAGGGTTTAATTAAAAAAACAAACAACCCCCCACCCCAAAAAAAAAAACAAAAAACAGAATCTCAGATAAGCCCTTCCAATTTGGAAGATTCTCGCAACGTAATATTCCTGTCCACATTTTCTTTATATTCAGTTTCAACTCCATCCTGCTTGAAAATATAACTGGAGACTTTGCTCTTACATAAATTCTTTCCTTGCATTTGTTGACGCTAAAGTGTGTAGTGATCAAACCTAAGAAATGAGAAGTAAAACAAAAAAAAAAAAAAAACCAAAAAAAAAAAACCACAATAACAACAAACAAACTTGTTCTCACTGAATGTAGTCAAACATAACCAATAGCAGCAGCAAATTCTGTATCGAAAGGCAAGATTAAGTTTAAGGCACCATATTCTACACTCAGGATTGTCACATGGAACAATAGCTTAGTGGATTAAAGCGGTTTGTGAATTGGATGACATAATAATTGAGTTCAATCCCGGAGTGGATAGAGTAGACTTAGACTTGGTGAGAACAGGACAGGGCAAGTAATAACTGAGTAGTTCTAAATAAGCACTACACAAGACATCCTTAAACATGGTCAATAGAATGAGAACAATCTACTCCCTTAGATTAAATAACGAATTCAGTTCAAAGTTTTCTGAATCAAAATCGATTTCCAAATTGATGAAGGCTAGAGAATACAATGGCCAAATGTAGTGTGATGCAGAGAGCATTGCATTATCTTGGTCAGTCCTTTTGTTACCTCATGGAATAAACATTTGTAGTGTACGCATATTTGTGATTATATCAGTGTAAGTGCAAAAAAAAAAAAAAAAGAAGAAAAAACTTTATGTGCAAACGTTTATGTAGAGTAATGAATACAGTAAATGTACATTACTGTATCATGTATCAGTAACATGTAAATTTTAGTAATTTATTTTTTCAATAAAAAAAGGTAAATTGTAACAATGCTGAATTTGTTTCATTTCTTCTATGTGTCCTGTCCCTTCAGGACGTAGACGATCATGGCTTTCCACGTTCCCCTATCCCTGGTGGCTCTGAGCAAGCCTTCTTCTGTTACACTATGCAACTCTCGCTCCATCATCCACCTGATTAGATCCTTAAAATATGTTATCCGTTGCTTTCCCCTATTTCTTTTCCCCTCTATCTGGCCTGTTAGTATCAGGTTCTCCAAGCCCCCCTTCCTCATTGCACGTCCCAAGAACTTCAGCTGTCTCTTCCTGATGCTCAGTATTAATTTCCTTTTTGTTTCCATTGTTTCTAAGACCTCATCATTGCTCACATGCTCGATCCATGATATTCGAAGTATCCTTCTGTAAAACCACATTTCAGTTGCTTCAAGATTTTCCTTCATCTTTGATGATATTGTCCAGCATTCACTGCCATATTGAAGGACGGACAGCACATAGCAATCCAGTATTCTCTTCCTTGTTTCTTCTGTTTCTTAATACCTTACTCAACTTCTGGAATGCTTCCTTCGCCATGTCAATTCGCCCTCGGATCTCTGTGTCGCACTTTCCGTTTTCTGTTATAACACTTCCCAGGTATTTAAATTTTTGTACCTGCTTGATTCTAGTATCCCCGACCTGTATTTGGCATATTGGGTTGCCCTTTTTGTTGATGACCATGCATTCGGTTTTCTTGCAGTTTATTTGTATTCCTTTCTTGTTACTTTCTGCAGCTACCTTCTGTAGGAGGTCTTGTAGTTTCCTTTTTGTGTCTGCTATCAGCACTGTATCATCTGCGTATCTTAGGTTGTTTAAATTGTGGCCTCCGATTACGAATCCAGGCATAACTTCTAGGGTCCTCAAAATATTCTCGCTGTACAAGTTGAACAGATCTGGTGAAAAGACACATCCTTGTCTTACGCTCCTTTCTATCTTTGTATATCTACTCAATTCATTACCTGTCCGTATGCAAGCGGTTTGCTGCCAGTAAAGATTCTTGATTACTCTTAAGTCTTTCCCAAATATGTCCAGGCTGCCGAGCATCTCCATCAATTCTTTGTGGCGTATTTTGTCAAACGCCTTCGCATAATGAATAAAGCACAGGTATAAGTCCTTCTTTATTTGTATTGCCCTTTCGAAGAGCATCCTAATAATAAATATGGCATTCCTTGTTCCAGTGTCTTTAACGAAACCACACTGTTCTTGTCCTATCTCTGGCCTGATTCTGCTTCTCGCTCTATTCATCAGGATTCGGACGATCAGTTTTGTTATATGGCTTATTAAACTAATGATTCTGTGGAGTTCGCACTCATTTGCTCCTGGCTTCTTAGGTAGTGCTATGAAGATAGACTTGCTGAGGTCATCTGGTATTACCCCACTATTATAAATTTCATTTATTATTTCAGTAATTTTCTCTATAGCAAATTCTTCCAGGGCTATCAGCAGCTCTATGACTATGCCGTTTGGTCTAGCTGCTTTGTTTCTATTCAGTTTGGCTACTGCAGATTCCACTTCAGACTTTAATATTTCCGGTCTGTCCTCATCTTTGCGTATTATTGGTTGCTCTCTCTTGTGGAAAAGATCTTTTATATATTCTTCCCATCGTTGGATTATTTCCTCTTTCTCCAAAATGATTGTTCCTTCCTTAGATTTTATACATCCTGTTGAAGAGCAGGTTTGTTTGTCCCGTCAGTTCTTTTATTTCCTTATGTATGTCTGCTTTATTATTCCTACTCAATCTCTCTACTTCAGCACATTTGTCATTGAGCCATTCCTCTTTAGCCTATCTACATTTTCTTCTTATTTCCTTGTGTAGTTCCCTTTACTCCATTTCATGTCTTGATATGATTTTCTGCCTTATTTGCATCATGTCCAGAATCTCTTCAGTCATCCACTCATTTTTCTTTCTGTGCCTAATTTCCTTTGGTGCAATGTTGTTTGCTGATGTCACTATTGCTTCCTTTAGCGCATCCCATTTCGGGTGTCTTTTCCCAATTTGTTCTTCGTATTTGGTTGTCACGCTGTTAGTGTAATATTTCTGTAGGTTGAGATCATTCACGAGTGCGTTGTATATCAGTTTTGGTGCTGGACTAAGCTTCTTCAATCTCCGGAGTTTGACTTTTAATTTGCAGATGAACGGGACGTGGTTGCTTTCACAGTCAGCGCCTGGATAGGCTTTGCTTTGAACACTGCATTTCTGAATCTGCTGTTTATGGTTATGTAGTCTATCTGTTTTTTCGTGTCACCTTCTGGGCTTCTCCATGTCCATAGACGTCGTGGGTGTTCTTGAAACCAGGTGGTGGTTATTACCTGGTCATTTGCTATGCACCATTGGACCTATTTCTTTCCTCATTCGTTGCGAATTCCTAAACCAAAGTTGCCTCTTCCTTCTCCTTGCCTACTTTGGCATTCAAATCTCCCATGATGATCCTGATTTCTTGGCATTTACATTGAGCCTTGGCCTTCTATAGAGTGTGGTAAAAAGATTCTATTTCTTCCTCGGTGCTTTGTGTTGTTGGTGCATAGATGACTACAATTGCTATGTTGAACGGTCTCCCTTTCAGTTTGACCAGGGGAACTCTTTCGGAGAACTGGCAGTATCCCAAAACGCATTTCTTCATTTCTTTGTCCAGTATTAAGCCGACTCCCTTTTTATTATTTTTGCCTCCGACGTATATTATCCTATGGTTGTCGCTGCTGAAGTCTCCATTATTTAGCCATCTGGTTTCGCATATTCCCAGAATATTGAATTTTAGTCTGTTCATTTCCTGCTTGACATTCTCTAGTTGTCCGCAGCTGTTTAATGTTCTGACGTTTTCTTTAAAGTGTGTTTTAGTCTAATCTTCAGTGTATAATCATTGAATTTTATATATCAATACAGTAGAAAAATATAAAAAAAGAAAAAAACCTATATAAAGTTTAATTAGAGGAAAATAAAATGAATAAAATATAGGTACAGCACATAAATTACGCAGTAAAATAAACTATGCATTCAGTTCAGGTTGATTTGTACAGTACATTTAATCACTGTAGTTTGTTCCTTTACATTTTCCCATAGTTATTGTAACTGTACATCTGTTAGTACTTTAATTTGGCCTAAAATACGATTTTTGTTGATTTTTATATCAATATTTTGGGGGCTTGGAACGAATAATTTAATTTCTTTTATTTTGTACAGGGAAAATTGTTTCGACATACGAAATTTCTAGTTTCGAATCCACTCTTGGAAAGAGGTCGTAGGTCGAGGTTCGACTTATTTAATTTTATTTTCCTATTTAGTTAATTTCAATCTTATCATAATAAAGCTAATATTCTTCAATCTAATCTTTCTCATAAATCCTTTGATTTTCTGCAGCCTATTCTCCTACCTTTTGTTTCGGGCTTAATTCTTCATTCTGTCTATTCTCTATTTGCCATACAGGGAAATCTTTTTTCTCTTTAAAATCAAACTTAGGGTATTTCTGAAATAAAGAAAACACAGGTTTCTTGTATTTTAACCTTAATTCTTGTCAGGTTGCGCTTTTATTGTGAAAACCATCACGAAAGTTCATTTTACAAAGCGAAAAAGTATTTCATATGATAGAGAATGAGATTTATTTGGGGAAATTTCATAGAGTGATACAGAATGATTTTGCTATGAAGAATTTTTTCCTTTATTTAGAAAAAATGATTTTGATTGCCAAATTGGGTTTTTAAAAAAACTCTTAGCAATATTTTCTATTTTCATCTAGTTACTCAAAATATAAAATCATTCAAGATCTATATGACATCAATAATAAAACATCGCAACTCATTCATTTGTTCATGAAGAAGTTGTAATTGCCACTTGTGTTTTCCATCTTTAAGAAAATAAATAGGAATTTGATTGTAAAACTTATCAAGAACAAACGTTATTCTTACTAGTCCATTAATTATAAAGATTTTCTTGTGATTCTGTTGTCGTTTGTGGAGCGTGGCATCCAAATGGCAAGTATTTAGAGTTATAAATAGTGGCAAGTGAATGAAGAAAAGTGAATATAAAATGGGAATATAATCATTTTCATAGAAATAATGGAATATTGCATAAATCAATTTCTCAAAATAGTGATTATAACTGATATTTATTTTCTTCTTTATGTTCCGTGTCCTTGTCGCTCTCAACACTTTTGCCCTTGGTATCTCATCCAAACCCGCTTTGCCATCAACCTGCTCAAGCCCATCAAGTATGTCTTGCACTGCTTTCCATTGTCTCTCTTTTTCCTCTATCCATTCTGTATTAGATTTTCCAAGTCCCCCTTCCTCATTACGTGTCTCACAAACTTCAGCCTTCTTTCCTGATGCAAAGTATAAGTTTCCTTTTCGTTTCCATTCTCTCCAAAACATTGTCGTTGCTCACATGTTCAGTCCATGGTATCTTCAGCATCCTTCTGTAGAACCACATTTCTGTTGCTTCGATTCTCTTCTTCATCTTTGAAGAGAATGTCCAGCATTCGCTACCATATAGGAGGACAGATATCATATAACAGTCCAGTACTCTTTTCTTTGTTTCAAACGAAATTTTCGTCTCTCTTAACCGGGTAAAGATATTTGACACCTTCCTTCCCCTTCATAACACTTCCCCGTCACACTGCCAGTAGTAAACTCTGTTTTCTGTTTTGAATGCAAAAAATTGTAAATTTTGTATACATATCATTTTGTGTTTATCCTAAATTAAATATTTGTATGTGATTTTTAACTTTGATTTTTGGTTAATCAATTTTTTCTTTTGTAACACATAACACAGAGCTTACGCGATCCACAGTAGCTGATAGCTGACAAACAAAATATAATCAGTAGAACACTGCAATGCCACGGGTGTAGTTTTTGTTTTTTACATATATTTATATACTGATTATATACACAATTATAAGCAAATCAAAGATGGCTGGTATTTCAATAATACATTCAATAACAATGTTCTCGGAGACGGTGGTTTGCTCATTCGTCTCTAGCAGCACACCGATTTCAGTTTGACTGTCTTATTCAAATCACGGGCCCAAACAATCTGCTAATTTCGTTTTCCACCTCGGTTTTATTGCAACTGAGGTGGTAAATGTAGCTATGAGAGTTCAATTTTCCCTCACTGTATAATTCTTACCAGCTTGAAATGAAAACAATGAGTTATCCATTTCGACTGAGTCTCCGGTGGTGAGGACCCTTCACTGCTGAAGGAGAGAGTTCACTCCCTCTTACTGCTTGCCTGTCAATGCTCAATAACTCAGGTGGCCTAGAACAGGAAATTCTCACAGTCCAATTTTGACCTAGGGTCAACAATTTGTTAAAACAAGATGATAATATGTTTATGATTCTTTCACATAGATTCAAGCAATTCTATTACTTCTCTCAACAAAAATAATTGTATTCTCCAATTTTAGAGAAATCTTTTCTTATCTTTAAAATTAGTACCATCCATCTGGAAACAGAGTTACAATACTACATCATCTCAGAAGTATAGAAAAATCTCAAATAATGCCTGTTTTCATTCTCTCAGTTATAAATCAGTTGACTTTCTTTACTTCGTGAACCTAAATTTTATTTTAATTTTTCTTCTCCTCTGAATTCTAATATAAATAAAGAATATGTTGTATTGTAATATCATAGTTTTTCTACTAATAAGTATTTCTGTACGCTGAATAGCATTTTATCTTGAAATGAAGACATTGATTACAGCAGAATTCCAGTTTCATCAACCTTGTCACATTTATGCAATTTTGTTTATTTCATGATCAGCTCAATTGTTCTTCCCAATGATTTTCTTTGTCATTATTCAAACTAAAATCTTTCAAAATTCAAAGTAAAATGAAAAAAACAAATCATTGTTTGAAGAGTTGTAGAATTGATTCTACAAATAATTGTGTTAAAAAGAAAAATCAAGACAATGAGTTCAACAGTTGGAATAAACTGAAAATATACAGATGGTTTAATAGATAGTGACACGAAATGAGAAATCGGAGAACTGCGTTTCACTTCTAATCGAGTTTGTTACATTCATTTATGTGGAAATGCCTATGTGAAAGGTATAAATCCATCTCTTCTCCCCTATCTATGTGGTAAATAATGGATTGGGATCTTTGTCCATGGTTGTCACTTACTCTAGGAGAATGACAACTTTGACTTAAAAATTGTACATGGCTCTAATGTTGCAATAGACATAAACCTTATATCTTTGTTAGGTTCGGAGTGAAGTGCTTCATCAAAAACAAGAGTTCTGCATGAATCCATGAATTATGCAACAATTACGTTTTTTTTTAGATTGCAAAGTGGAAATATTTTGCAGTTATCAGAGAATTTATAAACAAAAATGACTTGTCCGGATCCACATAAACTTAAATAAGTCTAATCCTAGATTAGGTGGCAACCAGAAATTCGACAATTACTTTGTTAGACGTGAAGAATTTCCAGGGCCAGTTGCTACTAAGAATACATTGAGAACTAGCAGCTTTTTTTGTTTGGGAATGAGTGGTGGGGACACCATAAGGATACTATTGGTTTTTTGGCTGTTGATTACAGCAGACAACTCAAACTAGATACACTAACGGGAAATATGGTCATAAGGTAGGGAAAAGATAAGACTGCGGGCATCAATGGTTTGCACTACAAAGTGTACTTGAGGCTGTGGCACATGTTTGTCTCCTTGCTGGAAATTGTCTTTAATCATAGGATGGAATAGGGAACTATTCCATGACATTTCAGCAGGGGTGTAGTGAAGCTTCTATGCAAGAACAAACATGGATAGGACTGGATTAGTAATTTTCGGTCTTTAAAGAAGGTTAACGATTTTGATTCTGGTGAACAGTTTGTGTTTGATCGTCCCATATTTCCTGAATATACTTGTGCTGTAAGGGGTTGGATGATACAAGATAATCTTCATTTTGTTTGCACAGTCATTGAGAAAGTCAATGAAGAAATTGAGCTGATAAAGTAGACCATTATTTCTTGAAGTCTGGTTTCAAACCATACTTTCGCTCCTTATTCACCTCTTGCAGGCGAACCTAGACACTATGGAATAACAGCCAAGCCCTTCATTGTTTCTAAATTGAAGCTGAGAATGAACCCGGTCTGTATAAACTGTGATAAGCTTGTGGATGTGTTCGCAGAAAGGTTGTCCTATCATGGTCCCTTTCAGTTGGACGTAAGGGCTGTGCAAGATACTTGGCATCTGGTTAAAGTTGTTCTGGTTGTTAAAACTAGTACAGACAAACCTTATCATTGATTTGCATCTACTACTACTACTACATCTGTCTATATTTCTAAGATGAAGTATTGCAATTATTTAAACTATTTACATTATTTGGATTATTGCCCTTTTTTGTTGCCATATATGGAGGGAAAAGAAGATCCTCACCCTCTTGTGAGAAATTAATAGACAGAGAACATCACTGGAAAATATGAAAACTTAAGGAATTAGCACATATGCTAGACCACAAAAATCTCCTAAGCCAGCTATGTATAGAAAAGAATACAATATAGGCACCAGTAATATAGAATGCTATAGGAAAACAATAACAAACAACAAAATTGTAAAATGAGGTCTGGCAAAAAATGGTAACTGAGACATTAAGTTTATAGCCTATCCTAGTGGATGAAATAAAGGGTTCATATCAAAATTCTAATCACCTTAAGAAGATTAAAGCAAACAACAACTGAAAGGTTGTGAATATGACAACAAAAATGAGGAGAACAGTTTGAACAATGTAAATAGTATAAAAATTACTACTATTGTAATAATAGTAGTAATTTTTACGATTTATATTTTTGCTAATAAAATTATAATCATAATCATTGTTGCTTATAAAATCATAATCATAATAGTCATGATGATAAATGCAAGTATCCTCATCAGTAACTGCTGTGCTCCAAATGGAGGAAATATATATAAGTAACCTCATTTTATTGATTTACATTATTCAGTCAAGGGAAACAGGATTATTTGACTTGGCACAATTTAAAGAAATTACATATGTTTTTGTTGTTGTCTTAATAAATTACAATAAAATCAAGACTTTTAAATAGTATTTCAAGAACAATTTGACGGGAGGAAGAAGAAGTAGAAAAAGTTTTTGTGTGATGCATTTTGTCCTTTAGGACTTCATCAAATTAATTTTTATGCTTACGGTGATGCAATTACACATTAAATTATTAAAGTTCCTAGTGTCTCTTGTTTGTGCACAACAAGAGACACTAGGAATTTTAATATTTTTTTAATGTGTTTTGGGTATATAATGTAGCCAATTTCATTTAGATTCTTTTTCTTTAGGCTTCCATTACTTTTGCAATTATATATCCCACTTTGTGGAGATTTTCTAAGTGCAGCTTAGATGTGGCACAAAGCCGAAAGTATGGGACACCCAGTGAGGATCGAACTCATTACTCAGTTGTAATGGTTCTAACAAGACAAGCTTGCTAACTATTACACTACCTCAAGGCACCCAATCCCACTTTGTGATAATCAAAGATCTGCCAAGATTGGTGAAATGTAAAAATCTGGTTGCAAATTTACTGTGGATGATCTAGTGATTAAAGCACTTTCTAAATATTTTCATCTTGGGTAAATTGTTTTCTCTTTTAATTCGAGTAGCATTTTTTAAAATTTTAAAATTAAAATAATTGTTAGTCTTCTTACAAAAATAATGCATCTAATGTGTTATTTCATAAAAGATCTCTTATGCATTCATATAATCTTTTATTTAAATTAATGTTACTCCACAGTATTCTTTGTAGCAATAGAGTAAATTCCCCCTTCAAGTTTTAGCTGATTGTTTTGTTTGGAATTGATTAAATGTTTTGTTGTTTTAGACATATCATGACAAATTCTACATTGAGTTGGTATCTACTGGCCTCCCCAGTGAGGCTAGATACACCATAAGGCCATTTTATAGTGGGAACTCAGAGCCCTTGAGCCTGGGCAAAAATTTCCCTTAGATTCTGCACAAGGCAGGGTTGGGGACCTGTCTATTTTCTTCAGAAGAGCCGTGCCCTTTGGCTGAGCATCGTTTGAGTTCCTCTCCGCTTGGAGGCAAAGAGTCTGACAAGGTTGTCTTCAGGTGAAAGACTTGCAACAAATTCTGTATTGAGTTTAGATAAATTCTTTTCAATTGTAGTTGTGATAGAGTTAATGGGTAGAACAATATATTTTTTGATTTGTTGGGTTTGTCAGGAAGAGCTGCTTTTCTATTTGGGAATATTTTATTTGGGAATATTTTTTTTTGCATTGAATATGAAACATTTAGAGTATTGGAGGAGCTTGAAAGTATTTTCAATATATTTCTCTTCTTTGTGTAGATATTGGGGGCTGCAAATTCTGAGTGCTCTTAAGTGGAATCCAATGATTATTCTGGATTTTATTTTGTTGTTATGATGTGGATAGAAATTTATTATATTGTTTTTGTTGGTTGATTTTTGGTGGAACAATAAGTTTTAAGCTACTGTTAACAGGCTGTAGCAAGATATCTATGAAATTTAAAGTATTGTTTTCTTCAATTTTTCAATATTATTAAAATTTACAAGCCATTTCCTTCTCCATTCAATCACAGATTGGAAGTCCTTTTGAAGAGTAGCAGACAGGTTTACTTTGTCAGCCTTCTTTACTTTTTACAGATTTCTCATTGAGATGGAAGTAAATGGGGGTTTCATCTGCATAGCTGCCTATTTGAAAACTGATTAAATCAAAGATCATTGATGAAGATCAGAAAAGGTGTAGAACCTAGGATAGAGCTTTGAGGGACACCTATGATTGTATGAAAGGATCCGGAAGTTCACTCATTCAAAACAACCTCCATTTCATGATTTGTTAGGTATGATTGGATTAAATCAAAATATTGTTCAGAAATACCATAGCTCTTGAGCTTGCACAGAAGGCTAGTATGCCTAATGCTTTTGGGATATCAAGAGTAACAACTCGAGCTTTGCCATTCTTATCAGGAGCCTGGTATTCAGTGATGGTTGTTAGCCCAGAAGCATTAGACTGGGCGAGGCCATTTTGCTTGTCAGAGAGAAGGTTGTGAGATGTGATATGCCTATTTCTGCATTGATAATAGCCTTGAATATCTTGATAACAAAGAGATAAGAAGCTAGAGAGGTCAAAGGGCTCCCCAGAGTTCTTAAAAACAGGAATTACAGAAGAGGACTTCCAACAAGCAGGAAGCAGTGAGGAAATAGTTATAGAGTTTGGAGAGGAATGGAGCCAGCTCAGGAGCATGTTTCTTTAGAATGATGACTGGAATTCCATCACAACCACTTGCCTTATGAGAGTCAAGCTTAGAGATCAGAGACAAGGTTATATACATATATTACTCAGTTCTAGGTGGGAAATTGGGTGTTGTTACATAAAATATATTAAATGGTTCAAGATAGTAGAATAATTTGATTAGAATTAGAATTTGACTTGTCCAAACCAACAAAATCTATAAAACTAAAGAATCATAAGTGAATAAAAAGAAAGAAAAAAAATTCTATAACTCACCCGAGTTTAGTAACTTATTCTAATTTTACTTCTTACAGGTAAATATTGATAAACTGTACAATAACACATCACTCAATAAATCCTGGGCCTAACTAATAAGATAACAACTTTTAGGCAAAATTCAACTTTATTCATCAACATAGTCTCCTTCTAGGGTGATACACTGATTCCACTGCTTCTCTAACAATTCGATGCCTTTTTTGTAGAACAATTTGTCTTTGACCTCAAAATATACTTCAGTTTCCAATATCATCCTTTATTGGATTCAAATCTCTTTCCCTGGAGCATTCTTTTGAGTTTCTGCAAACAGACAGTAGTCACTGGGGCCAGATCTGGAGAATAGGGTGGATGCAGAGGCAATTCCAAGTGCAATTCATGTAGTTTTGCCATTGTTGCAATCAATGTGACCTGGTGTGTTGTCTTGGTGAAAGATCACTTTTTTCTTCTTCACTTGTGGCTGTTTTTGGCGATTTCTTCCTTTGAATGCACCAATAATGCTATATAATATTTGCTATTGATGGTTATTCTTTTCTCAAGGTAATGAATAAAATACATTGTGCATCCCAAAATACGGAGGCTCAAACCTTGCCTGCTGATGTTTGCGTCTTTGGTTGCTATGGATGGCTTTCATCTGCTTCTGCTCACTCATCTGACTGTTCACTCTGGAGTGAAGTGGTAGATCCTTATTTCTTCCATTGCCATATATTTACATAAAAACTTCTTGTGGTGTTGAAACAGTTGCAAACAACACTATGAGTTATTAATGCGTTGTTGCTTTTGATCGACTGTGAGCAAATGCAGCACCCACTTTGAACACAGCATTCTCTTTGATAAATGTTCATGCAAAATGGTGAATACACTGCCTTTTATATGTTCAACTCCTCTGCTATCTTACGCAACTTCAGTTTATGATCAGCCAAAACGAGTTTGTGAAATATTTTGGTGTTTTTTTGGGAAAATTGCTGATTTTGGGTGACCTGAACATTCAGCATCATTTGTGTCTCTACAACTGTGTTTAAAGTTAGCATACCACCTCTTAACTGTTGTTTTCAACAGAGCAGATTCCAAATAATACTTATCAAGCCATTGCTTTGCTTGAACAGTATTTTTTCCCATCAGAAAGCAATGCTTTATCAACACACAAAATTCAGATTTTTCCATTGTTTTGAAAATTTGCAACAGTAGCTTCGCTTAAATAACTAATTTGTAAACTAATAATTTGATTGGACCCAAATTTTATCACGTGCCATTTGAAGGTTAGTACTTCATAAAAATCATGTATATTTTTTATTAGTGGTGCCATCTATGTGTCAGGCCTGGGATTTAATGAGTGATGTGTTAAAGGTTCCTTTCTGTGAAGGGGAAAAAGTGGTAAGCAACCATTAGTTTGAAAAAAGATATTATTCAAGATAAATACAAGATAACAAAAAAATTTCCCAAAACAAACAGAATTACAACTAGGAAAATATATTTCTAAAAAAAAAAGTCAACATTTACTACACAGAATACTTGAAAGTTTTAAAATTTATCATAAAATATAATTTTTAAATTTATAATTGGTTGGACAAAAATCTTATTAGGTTTATTAACAAAACTGTTTAATTCTGATGTTTACATTGCATTCACTTACACGCAAATACCCTTGGGAAAGGTATTAATCCGTCTCTTCCTTCCAGTTATGGGTTAAATAACAGGACAGATTGGGTTCTATAGCCTTGGCTGGCAACCAGTCTACCGCAGAAAGCAATGGCAACCTACTGCGGGATAATCTTCTGCCCAGTCAGTCATGTCTCTTTTGAGACATGATCGCCCAAGCGTGTATCACGTATGGCACTTAACTAACTGACACATATCACCCCAACCACTCTCTTCTGCTACCTTTCAGGCAACTTCATAACTCCATCCTCCAAGAATGTTCTTTCTCCATAAAGAATTGTGCAAAATGCTTCTTAAAGTCTTCCAAGGAACTGGTATTTTTACATTAATAGAATTCTGAATATATAGTAATCCAAAGGCTGTAATCATTTTTAGTTAGTCACTAATGAAAAATTGCCTGATGGAATATTATCTCTTTTCCATTTACTAATTCCAGGTACTTTTTATTGATTGTTGCCTAACAATTGTTTGAGTCACTGGAAAATGTTAGTAGTAGAGAGTTCCCAATCTTACCATATAAAAATTATTTTAGTATAAGAACTGGCCTTTGACAGAGGCCAGTTCTTGATTTGCTTAACCCCCAAATTTTTACATTCATCTTTCACTCATTTTTATATTCATTTACATTTCATTTTTATGTTCATTTTATATTTTTATAAGATTTGCTTGACCCTAAAAATTTTACATTCATTTTCATCATCCATCAAAATGTATTTCAAAAATGGAATACAGCCCAATTGAATTTTAATTTGCTAATATAGAAACCACACATCAAAGTGACTATCATAACAAAAATTGTGCTCATGATATTCAATTGTTGGCTCTTTCAGTACCAACATTGATTATTCTCTTGAAATATATTCATTAATCTCAATTGATCAAGTCAACTATGCAAGAATAAAAATTCTTCATAGAAATTAAAAAAAAAAAAATTGAGCCATATTTTTTAAATTTATAAAATAAGCATATACTAAAAATGTTTTTTTTTAACATTTTCAATGTTAGACTAAGTAAACATTAAAAATACACAAATTTTGACACATTTTAAAGATCTAAACTGACATGATAATTATCACAAATATAGTCAGAAGAAATAATTTTGAATAAAGTAAAAACAGTCCTAATGCCATATCAGATGAAATAATATTCAACTCTATACTTCTAGTAATGTGGTAATTATGAGAAGTAAGAAGGAAGGAACAAAACTCTTCCAAGATAAACACAATATGGTACAATGTTCAAATAGTTAATAAATTTATTTTTCCAGTAATATCATTTACGAAAAAGTAAACAAGATATAACAGTGCATAGAAATTTAAAAAAATATTTGTAAAATCCTGAAGTCATAACCATTTTAATGCTCATACAAAAAGATGTGGAAAGATACAGAATTAGAGAGAGAGGGAGAGAGAGAGAGAGAGAGAGAGAGAGAAAAGAAAAAGGAAGGACAGTTTTATTAATCTAGAATTATGTCAAATGTTTTATCTGATAGTTTTTATTGTTTCCAAAGCTTTTTATTGATTGTCCTGGAATTTTAGAAAATATTTTTCTTCTTTTCATTAGCATTAAAGAAACTTTCCAAAACTGATTTCAAATTTTTGTGAAGACAAAAATAATGACAAGGAGAGAAAATGTTTTCATTTTCATTAAATTTCAAGGTAGTTACACCAATGGTAAGTATTCTATGTACAAAGGTATTTTCTTTTACAAACACAATTCAACAATGAAATACTAATAATAAATAAATAAAATAAACAATACTAAACAAAAACAAGAAAACTTCAAACAGTAATCTGGTAATTAATTTTAATCTTATATAATGCCAAATTGTTGAGAATTAGCTGGTTAATTGGCTGTGGACATTTTCTTTTAAATTTATAATCTTCTTCTACATGGCAACAAGGTGAACAATGGGAATGTATATATATATATATATATATAGCTATGGATGTAAATAAGCATATATATGTGAAGGTGCACATCAATATATAAATATTATATATCAGGTATTAATAGAACAGTGCTCTGATCAAAAAGTATATATTAATAAATATACATATTATCCTATGTTTTAAGCATGACTCGTAATTTCATGCATTATGCAATCATCAGGTGCATATTATGAACTGACTGTTGACTGTTTTTTGATTTGAATTATAAATTGGGTGTGCCAATATTTTTATTTATTAAATATATAATTTAGGTTTATACTGAAACCCAAAAATGGGCTAAGAAACTAAAATTGTGGGGGAAAAAAAATTTTTTTTAGCTTTTTTATATATATATATATATATGCTTACGGTCATATCATGTTGAATACACCGGTTCTAGCTCGATCACCGAAGTTAAGCAATGTTGAGCCTGGTCAGTACTTAGATGGGTGTCCGCTTGGGAATACCAGGTGCTGTAAGTGTTTAGTGACAGATGTGCGTTGTAGTGTGGTGGATGTCAGCGAGGAGGAGGAAATCAGTGAGCCGAGTTCCAATTCCAATTGAACACTTTACATTCACTTACGCACTAGTACCCTTGGGAAAGGTATTAACCATCCCTTCTCTCTAGTTATGGGTTAAATAACTGATATCTGTTGTTCATGCGATCTGTGGCAGACTTCTGCACCGATTTTTTGTTATCAGCAGTTCCAAAAAGTGTGGATGGTGCTACACAAGCCACTTTAAACAATTCTTTGTGTGGCAGTCTAACTGAGTTAGACACTCATACGTCGAAATCGACGGGAGAGTCCATAATAATATGTACACACACACACACACTAAAATAACCCCACACATTTCACTTTGTGAAATTCTTCGGCTAACACCCTGCTAATTATTTAAAATCCCCTTCTTGGTGGACTGTTTGAAATTACTGTGGCTGACTCGTTTTGTCTTTTTGTATTTATTTTACAAAATCACTTTGCTTTTCTTTGTGTTAAATAACAGCCAATTTGTAACATACAACGTGTGTTAGCACATGTGATACCCTGTCTTCATTAGCTGCCAACCAGGGGTGATGTCACGGTTTTGGTGGTTATGGCAGGACCGCCACCCCTGATGCCACCAGCAGCATTTGCCAACAGACAGGGTATGAAGATACCATATCAGTTAACATTGTTAATTTAACATTGATCCATTTACTTGATAAATAAAATCAATAAATTGCAAAACACTGATATACAGAAAAAAATGTCACAAAATTAAGTGTTGGGGGTAGGGGGAAATTATACCTTATTGTACTTTTACAATTTGGTTAAAGTTATTCTTATGTATAAAAATTTTTTATGCCTCTCTCTCTCTCTCTCTCTCTCTCTCTTTTCAAGTCATAAAGAAAAGAAAAAAAGATTATATCATAGTAGAGTACATATGAAATTAATATTGATTAATAATAACAAATTAATATTGTGATACTAGCAGCAGTAATTTTATGGCTGCAAGAAATAAAAATGCAAACCATGGAACTTCCAACGATTGCTTAGTCTTTGTTTCCATGACTTTGAGTTAATGATTCTAAAAAAAGTCTTCTTTTTTGACAATATAATTTATGCAGTAATTAGTTAGATTCCTCCTTTTTTCTTATTAAAAGATTGCAAGACACAGTATTTTTTCAAAGTAAATCCTTCTACAAAAAGACTACAGATAAAGCTACTATTATGTTATCAAATACTTGGTGCCTATTTATAACAAATTAAAAAAATTTCTATTTCAGTTGTAATGGCTCCTTGTAGGAAATTAAACGAACTAGCTAATCATTTATATCTCTTTAACAGCATTGCTGTAATGAGCCCTCTGATTAGTCAATAGAAGAGCCAATGACAGACCTGCCTTGTTTCCACCTTAGTGGACAATTTAAGACAATCTCACTTATGACTACTGATGGTCAACAGCTTAAAATGTGCTGAGTGGTCCTTCTGAAAAAGAATATACATTTCTATAAATATCTCTGCAAGCAAATACAGGGTCCCAAGATTTGCATGGCACATTTGAATTTGTGTGTAGAAAAATTGTTGCATAGAATATAAAAGGTTGAACATCTCTAATTTATTGAGCTTCATTTTTTCTTGAAATCTTCACACTTATTGACTGAGATAAACAGGTGAAAAGTAATAGAGTTTTTACTCATTATTCCAATCAAGAGAACTTGCTTCAAATATTCATTAAAAATAAAGGGTAAAAAATATCTTGCCATATTTTGTGAGGAATTTTTCTAATGATTTTAGGGCAGGTATGGGCAAACTGCAGCCCACAAATTGCACGTGGCCTACCAAAGGAATTCATGCAACCCACCAAATGTTAGTAAATTTGAAAGAAAAATTATTTTTTCTTTAAAAATAGTTATTTTATTTTCAAATAAATGTTTCAGGCAAATTTTCTAGTTTAAAATATAATTTTTTTCTTTAAATTGAGTTACTTTGTGTTTCATTTGAATTTTCTACTTTAAAATATTAATAAAAATGTTTTTTTATTACTTTAAAACAAAATTACTTAAGTATTTGTCTATATATTAGGTAGTATTTACAGTATTTACATTATTCAGACTATTGTCCTCATCTTTGTTGCCATTTGGATTTGGAGAACATACCAGTGTTCCACAAGACAACGTGCTGACTTTCTACACACAAACAATACACTTCAGATTGGGATCAGACATATATCGACAGGATAAAGGCTTAGAAATGGGCTCGACATTATCACCATAACTGATTAACATATATATGGAATACTTTGAAGAGATGGCATTAGAATCCACAGTTCTAAAGCCAACTCTATGGCTGAGATATGTTGATGACACCTTCATACTCTGGCCACACCAGGAGGAGGTCCAGATGCTACTTGACTACATGAACTCAATAAGACCATCTATACAGTTCACTATGGAAAAAGTGAGTGACAACAAATTGGCATTCCTGGATGTGCTAATAACTTGAACAGAGGTGGGGTTCAAGACATCCATACACCACAAGCAAACATTCACCGGACAATACCTCAACTTCAATTCCCACCACTCATACAATGTACAGAAAGAGATCATCCGCTGCCTTCAACATCAAGCAAAAGTCATAAGCAGTGACCCAGAGTCATATGAACAGGAAATGGTCAGTATAAGCAGCACCCTACAACGAAACAATTATCCAAGGTATATGACAACAATTCCAACATACATGGAAGGGAGGGTGCATGAGGATAACAACTCTCAGAAAACAACCTCGGTTTGTCTACCCTATGTGAATGGGTTATCAAAGAAAATACAAAGGATCTGTGGGCCATATAACATCAGGATGATCTTCAGAAGTAGTTCTACAGTTTGCAGGTACCTGTCCTGAGTAAGACCCCAACAGAGGATGTATACACAGTCCTTAATCATGTCGATTAAGGACTGTGTATACATCATTCCATGTAGTTGTGGAAAGAAATATAAAGGAGAGAGAAGCCACCTCCTCTTAAGATAAGGCTACAAGAACATCGCATGCTGTAACATGAGGGGAGAAATAGAAAAATCAGGCATAGCTGACCACATATAGAGGGAGAAAGGGGATCACCACCCCCTATAGGATGAAGTTGAAATAATAGATAGAGAATGCCCCTGGAAACTATATAAACTTAAGAAATCAGTACATATGCTAGGCTTTCAAAATCTCCTAAGCCAACTAATCATAGAGATGAACACAATATGGGAACCAGCAATGCGAAGTGCCAGAGAAAATCATTAGTGTCAAAAATTGAAATATGAACTCTGGTAAAAAAGGGTTACTGGGCATTAGGTTTATAAGTTGCAAAAATTTAGTTGTTCTTGTCCTTAAGGACACATGGCCCAGTGGATATAGTCATTGGTTAGTTCCTGTGACTTGATCCAAAGAGTTGTGAGTTTAATACCAGGCTACAGCAGTGGTAAACAAGTAATTTACAAGGCCAGAGGGAGATAACTCATGACTTCCAACCGAGGCATTACTACACAAGGAATGAGAATGATGTGATTGTTATAAAGGGTTTGGTTCAAAATTCTGGCCGAAACATTGTACAAATGGCAACAAAAATGAGGACAATAGTCAGAATAACGTAAATACTGCAGAATTACTTTGTCTTTTAAATAAATATGCTTTTCTACTTTATAATAATATTAAAATAATTTTTTTTAAACAAGGTTATTTTGTCTTTCAAATGTGTTTCACATGAAGCTCCTACTTAAAAAATACCTGTAAAATTGTATTCCTTTAAAAGTTTAACCTGAGTTACTTTGTATTTCAAATAAATCCATTTCATATGAATATTTTACAGTTCTTTAAAACATTAATAAAAATTGCATTTTTTTCTTTAAAAGCCTTTTATTTTGTCTATTTTGAATATTAATTATTTTGTTAATATTTTATGTGACCCTATAAAAATGTGAATTTTTAAATGTGGCCCTTCTACTGAAAAGTTTGTCCTCCCTCCCCACTGGGTATAAAGAAGTTTTGAATCCTTTAGTACAAAATCCATTTCTTCATGATTATATTTCCCCCACAAATTAAAAGGCACAGTTGTCATATTTGAAAATCTATTAATAAACCACTTAACAAATTCGTTTTACATTGTGACTTGCACTTTAGGTACACACCCACCCTGAATAAAATTTTTTTAAACTTTTGAAGTAAAAATGAGTGAAGTTCAGAGATTGATATTTTTTATTCTGTAGGTATTTTTAAAATACTATCATGTTTATTGTTTTTAACCCAATCTATTATAAGTGGTATGTTGCATCTAGTCATGGATCACTTAGTAGCTTTTTTTGTTTGTGGATGAGATGGAAATTTGAGCAACTTTTAAAAGACTACTGCATGCAACATACACCCCTTAATGTAGTGGGGGGTTGAATTAAAACAATGAGGATATTAGTCTGAAAAAAAAAAAAAGAAGCTGCCACTCAGATTATTTAATATAGTTTTCAGCAAAATATTTCAGATAAAAGCTGTTTTTCAATATTACCTGACCCATAATAGTTATTACATTTGATTACTCTAAATGTAACAAATATTGTAGAACAGGGATGCAGTGATGTGGATTGAGGGTTAGTAGTGAGCATTACTATTAAGTAGTAAATTCAATCTTCACAAGAAGCCCCATTCTTGTGGCCTTGTGCCAAAACTAAGCTAAGCTTAATAAATAACTATTATGAAACAGACAGTATTATTTTAAAATGTGCATATTTTATGAAAAGTTCTTTCCCAAATGCTATAAAATGTTTTGTGTGAGTCATAAAAAGGCTTATGAAAAAAAAAAAAAAAAATTAACAATTCTGTTTTAACAAAGACATTAAGTAGGGATCAATGAATATTTTTCTTTTTACAGTTTGATGCTACAAAATAAAGGAAGGTTTTCCTCATTTACTTATTACAAAGTAGAAAAGTATCCATTACATAAATACTAACCATTTGCAGAAGTGATTGAAGATTGAACATCTTTGTGGATTGAAAGGTGTTTTCTTAGTTCCATACTGTGAGAGAAAGTGATTTCACAAACTTCACAGTAAAATGGGTCAAGTCCACAATGTATTCTTGTGTGAATTCTAAAGTCAACATTTTCAAAGAAGCCTTTACCACATAGATCACACTGAAAAGGTTTTTCTTCATTGTGTGACTTCATGTGCATTTTGAAGGCAGAATTTTGTGAAAATTTATTGCCACACAACTTACACACAAATGATTTATCACTATGAGTTCTTAAATGCATTTTCAAGGCAGAGTTTAAAGAAAAAGATTTTCCACACACTTCACAGTGAAAAGGCTTCTCTACAGAATGGGTTTTAAGATGTTTCCTTAACTGAGCATTTGTAGAGAATGAATTTCCACACTTTTTGCAATAAAAAGGGTTTTCCTCAGTATGCATTTTCATGTGGATTCTTAAAGTAGACTTCTGAGAAAAATTTTTTCCACACAATTCACAATGAAAAGGTTTGTCTCCTCGATGAGTACTCATATGATTCACTAAAGTAGATTTATGAGAGAAGGACTTTCCACACAATTCACAGTGGAAAGCTTTTTCTCCAGTATGTACTGCCATATGTACAATTAATTCCTTTTTTTCAAGAAAAGCTTTTCCACACACTTCACAGTGAAAAGATTTTTCTCCTGTATGTCTTTTCATATGAATTTTTAAATTTGAATTTTCAGAAAAACCTTTTCCACACACTTCACAGCTAAAAGGTTTTTCCCCTGTATGTGTTCTTATGTGATTTTTTAATTTTGAACTTTGAGAGAAAGCTTTTCCACATTCTTCACAGCAGAAAGGCTTTTCTCCTGTATGTGTTCTCAGGTGAATTTTTAGAGTAAACTTATGAGAGAATGCTTTTCCACACTCTTCACATGGAAAAGGTTTTTCTCCAGTATGGATTCTCATGTGACTTTTTAAATGTGCACTTTGTGAAAAATCTTTCCCACATGCTTCACAATGGAAAGGTTTTTCTCCTTTATGCATATTGCTATGTTTTTTTAAGACAAACTTATGAGAGAAGGTTTTTCCACAATCTTCACAAGAAAAAGGTTTTTCTCCAGTATGAGTCCTCATGTGGGTCTGTAAAACAAACTTACGATTGAAAGTTTTTCCACATTCATCACATTCAAAAGGCTTCTCTCCAGTATGAGTTGTTTCATGCTTTCTTAAATTTGATTTGTGGGAAAATGCTTTTCCACACTCTTCACAGTGAAAGGATTTCTCTCCTGTATGTACTTTCATGTGACTGTTTAAATAAGTAAACTGGAGAAAATATTTACCACATATTTCACAATAAATATTCTTGTCTTCCTCATGTTGTCTTATGTGGGAGTTTAGTATGGACATTTCAGAAAAAGTTTCTCCACACACTTCACAACAAAAATTCTCTTCCATCTTGTTAGAGGAAGTATTTGTAAACTCCTCATAATTATAAGTTATATTTTCAGTATGTACCTTAGAATGTGTTTCCAGCTCATTTTTGCTACTAAATTTTTTTTCACATACCTCACAACTATGAAGTATTTCTCTTGTTTGTAAATTGTTACTGGGTGAGAAAAGTTTTCTCTTTTGTGAATTTTTCTCAGCAGCATGTATTTTCAAATGTACAAGAAAGAGAGAATATCCACAAAAAGATTCACCACACTCATCACAAAAATATTCTGAATTATTTGACTGAGAATTCATATTTCATTCCATGTGTGTTTTTTTTTATTTTTATACTGTTAATCAAATTTCTGGAGACATTAACTTTACAGACATCTGAAAATATAAAATGAAAACATTTCTACATTAGGCATTAAAAAATAGAAATGTATGAAAATGCAACAGCAAAATACACAGAAAGTTCCACTTAATTAAAAACATGACTGTTTCAAATGGATACATTATTGTGTAAAGATTGTGTTGTAATACTAAAAGGTTACTGGGTGAGCAATCACCAAAACGGTAATTGAGAATAATAGTATATCAACAAATGCAAGACATGCATGCTGCATGAAGTAGATTCACTACTAGTGAACTGCTAGTCATTATAATAATTCTACTCATCCCTTTACTCAAATAGTGTTCATGTATTTAAGAGGATAGAAACATAACATTACAGTATATAGATAGGTAGATATACAACAGATAGAAGCTCAGAAGTTTGGGTAAGATACGTATCTACCTATTCTCTATCCAGCTAGTTATGGTTAAATAAAAGAACAAACTAAGCCCTATAGACTTGGTTGATAACTAATAAGAGAAGGAAAACTGAATTCACATCAGCCTGGAGAGGATTGGTCCCCATCAAGTTATCTTGCCCAAGACACACCACTGATGTTATGGCTGCAATGTAGTACTCCATATGGCCCTCATGGTTTACAGAGAGTTGTGATTGTGAAATATTTCACTGTTCATTAAGTATATAGAAGGACATGAGAGTAAAATTAATAAAAATTCTTTACAATATTAACAAGAATAGTGAATTTTTCAAATTTAGATAACATATCACAAGGAAATATAAGAAAATATTTGGCCACCTATGGTATTGTCATTATTTTATAGATTTTCAAATTATAATCTTTATCTCATTGTTGATTTTGATACATTTCAGTTTATAGAACTTTTGGCTTTTGTTGGATGTATGTTGTATATGGTAGCCATTAAAAATTTTTACATTTGTTTTTCTGTACTCTTTCAGTCAGTTAAGTGCCGTACATGATACACACTTGGGCCATCATGTCTCAAAAGAGACATGACTGACTGGGCAGAAAATTATCACGCATGATGTTGCTATTGCTTTCTGCAATAGACTGGTTGCCGACCAAGGCTATAGAACCCAATCTGTCCTATTATTTAACTCATAACTGTAGGGAAGAGACAGATTAATACCTTTCCCAAGGGTATTTGTGCATAAGTGAATGCAAGGAATTCAACTGGAATTTGAACTCAGTTCCCTAATTTGTCATTCTGAGTCGATATTCACTGCACCACAATGCATGTCCTAATACTGTACTCTTTAATCTGCTATATTAATTGAACAGATGAACAAACATAATTTATAAATGCAGCATAATTTTTGAATGTAGAATAAATCAAGTGAAATGTATTTAAAACCAACAAAGATGAATATAAATGTTTCCAAAAACATATGTTCCCTCATACATTATTCCGTTTTTTAGTACATAAAATACGTATTAAGAATCTAAAGATCTTTTACTGAATCATAGCAACATGTGTGTAGTTAAGATGAATGTGGAATCATTTTGCATACATCAAACAAATGAAATGTTCTGAATTTTATAGTCTTAATTTGGCTTCTTAAACTTTAAAGCATATTGTAAAGCTGATCTGATAGATCTAGAGACATCTTTAATAACCTAGAATCTGCAAAAGTAAAACAGAAAATTGGAAGACTGATTGGCTTGTGGCCATCAAAAACTATGAAGTAGTTTACTAAAAATCCTAAATGACTCCAATAATCAAGACATGGGATTTTTAGATATTGCAAAGTACAAGATGCTGAATCATAAATCAAGTGACACAACACTTGGAATGATCACTAAGTTTCCTTTAAAAGACGTCTATTAGAAAATGAAATGAGCAACACACAAAAATTTTTAAATTCTTCACAAACAAATGCTGTGCAACTCCTGATCGAACAAGATTTAGGTAGCCACTAGTGGAAGCTGCCTTCACAAATTAAGATATTAAAAAAAATGTGAAGATAGTGTGATGTTTAAGAGTGGGATTCAAAGTATTGAAGTGGTTGGCACATGCCAAGTTTCAGGTGATATTGATGACAGTTTAAACAAATTAATTTTTGAAAGCACAGATAAAGCCATGATTCAATAAGAAACTCCATTGCATTTGTCAAAGGATTATATAAATGTATTTAAAAGATAATAAAGAGTTTACATTGTTTGCCCAACCTTAACCTGACCGAAAACTTGCAGAATGTTGTTAAGAAAAATGTTTAATCTATAATCAAAAATGACTTTTGAATGTTATTCTGGATTTTGTACAGTCTATTTTAAATACAACAGTTCACGAAAGTCAATGGATTAATGACTTCTAAAACTAATTTCAAAACAAAAACATACATTCTCACATTAACATTGTTTTTATAATTTTCTCATCAGTACAATGTGGTGCAGTGGATATCAGTTTGGAACAAGAAATTGGAGAGCTGAGTTCGATATTCCAGTTAAATTCATTGCATTTACATAACGCAAAATACCCTTGAGAAAGGTATGAATCCGTCACTTCTCCCTTCATGCTATGGGCTTAATAGAAGGACATATTGGGTTCTGTAGCCTTGGTTGGTAACCAGTCTGCCACAGAAAGTAATGATAACCTACTGTTGGAAAAATCTTCTGTCCAGTTAGTCATGTCTTGAAAGAGACATGATTGCCCAAGCATGTATCATGTATGGCACTTAACTGACTGATTGACAATGACACTGAATTTGACTTTTTGTTTCAATTTTTAATTGCAATGTTTTTTGAGTTTTGATTTTCCTGGTAAATATTGTGAACCTTTAAAAAATCTAGTTAAATAAAAAAAAAAAAATGCTACTACAATGTATTTATGATAATACTTATTACATGAATGGTCTCAACACAAATGTTTTTTGTGAATTTCTTCATGTTTGTCATATGTAAAAATAAAGGAAAATTTAAGGTAGCTAATAATGTTAGATGCAGAGTACAATAAACTGTTAAAGGTGATATTTATGAGTAATTTTGATTGTCACAAGTGAATCTGCTGGTAAAATATGGAATGATACACTGATGTCACAGAAATATTTCAAATAGCTTTTTTATAATTCCATCCAAAACAGATAAGTTTTTTTACAGATTTTATGGAAAAATGTAATTTTATCTGTACAAGTTTGAAGTATATTAAAAATATATATATACACTCAAAAATAAGCTAGCTTTAGGGTAGTTGCCATAGGGTGATGGTTAAAGTTAGGAATTCAATTTTCAGAGTGTCCTTTCTGAAAAGTGGTTCCCTGCTAAAATATTATAAGTAAAAGGTACATACTACTCAATGGATAACTAAAGCTAAAAAGAAATATCGTTAGAGCATGGGAATTAAAGAGCATGTTTGAGATGATGATGGGTAAAATATAGAATGTAAATTAATTCAAAACTATTTTAAAATAGGGATAAGATCAGAGATAGCATTACAAGCCCAATAAAAACATCTGGACAGATGGGAAAATTGACTGATTGGCAAATTGAAACAATGCATTTTAGATTAAATTTAGTGGAAGCAATGCTACAAGATTGTGAATATCTAATGCTGCCAAATTATCTATTAAAGACACTTAAAAAATCCTAAACATTTTGATAATAGTTTAAAAAGATGACAAAACCATTTATATTAGTTTCAATGCAAGCACAAATGAAAATAAAATGTCTTTAAATCACAAATTTGAAGTTGAAGGCTGTCCTAAAGTTTATATTTATTCAAACTTTTAAAAGTTAGAAAAAATATTCTTAATTACAAGTCTTTCAAAGTAACTAAAAAATATTTTTGTAAGCATTTTCTTTAAAATATTTTATATGGTATAATAATATATAGCTGATGCATTGTATTATAGGTAAATAGATGTTATTAATACACAAAAATAAATACGTCCAAAAATAAACACATTGAAGTTATTAAGTATATTAAAAATGTTATTTAAAATTTTTTTTTAATAATCATTTCACACTCAGCAAAAGTGGGCCACCACTGGTGTGCAGGGGGTGGGGATACAGTGAGATAAATACAAAGTTCAGGAGATGTCAAAGAAAGGATAAGAGATGGATGAGAATCAAGGAGATTGATGGCAAATGAGGTTGGATTGAAACTTTTGGAGATTGGGAAGCAAGGAAATATATGGGAAATGAGAAGTGCGAGAAAAGAAACTATTAGAGTAGAAGAGATGGTTACATTTAACTATTTTGATGGTAAAAGGTGGGACTTTGATGTCAATCTAGTAGCAAGCATAAATACATGTGGTCATAGAACCAGGGAAAAAAGTTTGTCAGAGCAGTTGCCATAAAAATACTTGTAGCAAGGACAGAAGAAGGTAAAATCGTGTTGTGAGAAAGTGACTGAAAGCAGGCTGCTAAGTCAGGATCGATTATGTTGCATATTATAAACATATTAAAATTATGTTATAAATTAAACTTATAAACTTATTAAAAAAATTATCAGTGGGGTGGGGAAGCAAAGAGAACTTATTAATCAGTAAAATATATGAACATTTGCACAAATGTAAATATTTGAACAAAAAAGTTAATGACTGACATGGAAAAATAAATATATCCTAAATAGTAAAAAATATATATATAAAGGAAAACACTTTTAAACTTCATGATGTTGACAATTTACTAAACTTGTCAGTTGATTTACTAAACTTCTTATCTGTTGAGTCTAAAAGAGGCTAATATATATATATATATATATATATATATATATATATATTAACTCGTCTACAAAGAAAAAAACAGGCTAACTATGAACTCTTTTTGGATAACAAAACACTTAAAGCAAATAAATGGAGAAAATAGGTATCAATGGAAAGTGTTAATTGGAATAAGTTAAGAAAAAGAATAATATTCTGTGAAGAGAGAATGTTTCTTTGGTGACCAGGCAAAAGTTTTTCCATGTTGTTAGGGAACAGTCAATTTATTTTCTGTCTGAATTTCTAGAGTTACCATTATTTACACCATTTACATTTATACTATTGTTGTTATCACACTGTTTTTCCAATTGTGTCTTCCAGGTTTCATCAGGTTTATATTGATCTGGGTAACCTACAGGGAATTCCAAACTGAATCTTATTTAATCTGTGGGAGTAGATTGTTCTTGTTTTACTTTATGTAGTACTGCTCAGTTATTGCTTGTCTGATTTCTATGGACTCCAAATACACACTACCTATCCTAGGAATTGAACTCACAATTACTATGTCACCAAATTTGTGAAGAAATGCTTTAATCCCCTATTATCTCATAGAGGGAGGAGTTCAGTTCAAAATTCCCTGATGAAGGCTGGAGGGCACAATGGTTGAAACATGATAACAACAATGAAAACAAGGTCAATAGTTTGAATGTAAATAGTCAATTTGTTATACTCAACAAAGAAAATCATGCTCATTTATTTTTTTAACTTTGTTCATTTGAAACTAAACTATAAAGAGAAAATACAACTTGAGCAAATAATTTCAATGGCTGTTAGAAGCTGAGACAAGAATTTTCAATAGATTGGCAGAATTATGCATTTTCTGACATCTGTTTTTCTTTCCCATGTTTAAATTCAAATATTACAGTAACAAAAAGCTTTTGTTATATTAGGTGCATACAAAAGGTACCAGTATTCTTTTTTGAGACCCAGGAGGTTTAGATGGGATGGAAGTCTCCTTGGCTGCAACCAGTCTAATAGAAATAAGTCAGTTAACTGCCAGACAAAATACATGCTTAGACAATCATATTTCAAAAAAGATATGACTGACTAGGCAGAAGATTTTCTTACAGTAAGTTGGAGGTACTTTCTGTGATAGACTGGTTACCAACAAAGGCTATAGAACTCGATCTGTCCTGCTATTCAACCTGTAGTTGGAGGGAGAAGAGATGGATTAATACCTTTCCCAATGGTATTTGTGCATATATGAATGAAACAAATTTCTCCAATTTCTCATTCTATTATGCCACAATGTGCATCCTAATAGAAATACAAGTCTGAATTTAAAAATGTGGAAAAGGCAATGGAAAACTACTCCACTCATGAAATTCAAAAATAATAAATAATTAGGAACCTGTGGACAGTCATGATTGTCTTTGAACTGTACTGAATGGAATGGCATAAGCAAAAAAAAAAAAAACAGTGGTTACAAAGCAATTGCTTTGAAGTTAAGATTAAATGTATTTCACACTGTCATAATATCATGAATATCCCCATCTTGTCCAAAAAAAAAAAAATGCATTATTTTTGCAATTAAACCAATTTAAACTACTTTTAAAATTTAATAACTTTTTCAATTGTAAATATGCTTCCAATAATATCAAAGATAATTATCTTTCAAACGGAAATAGAATTATTTATATGAATTTTGACACAAGTGTTTTCTTACGAACAAATGATATATACTATTTTTTGATGATTTAGCTCGTTTTTTTTAGATTCTAATTTTTGGAAATTAGTTGACTATGATAACAAATTACAAGTGATTTGTAAAATTTGGGAGGAAAATGAGAATAGCTTTCAATCTGACTTCAGCTAAAATTAATTTTCACCTATGTTTACATTAAGCCACCTTCTTTCAAATGGTATTGATTACACATTCCTCAATTAAATATTGATCTTAAAATTCAATCCTAAACTTGTTTTTCTTAATACCGAACAGAGAAGCTTTAGTAGAGCTGCAAGCATGTTTCAGCTATTAAATTTAAGTCATACCAGTGAATCAAAAGTAGGCTACTGCACCTGATAGAAAATTTATTAAAAATTATATGACAAAAACATGAAAATTACTAATAGCACTTGGATAAAAATAAATAAAAATGGCATCATAACTATCCACATAAAATGCAATGTGTATTCAGTAGATGGTTAATTTTGATGTATGAGGACCCAACAGCTCAGTTTGGGATTGACTCCACTGAAAGATATGGTTTGAATGGACAGTTTTCTTTTTAGATAAGTTGCCACTCAGTCTGCTTTTTTATTTAAACCATAGTTGTGGGAAGACTAATTCATGCCTTTTTTTTATTTTAGTCATGTTGTACAAATACCATTCTTCTTCTTCTATGCGCCCTGTCCTTTCAGAATGTAGGCAATCATGGCTTTCCACATCTCCCTATCCCTGGTAGCTATTAGCGTGCCTTCTCCTGTTACACCATGCAACACTTGTTCCATCATCCACCTGATTAGGTTCTTCAAAGATGTTATCCATTGCTTTCTCCTGTCTCTTTTTTCCCTCTATCTGGCCCTGTTAGTATCAGGTTCTCCAAGCTCTCCTTCCTCATTGCATGACCCAGGAACTTCAACTGTCTCTTCCTGATGCTCAGTATTAATTTCTTTTTTGTTTCCATCATTTCTAGGACCTCATCATTGCTCACATGCTCGATCCATGATATTCACAGCATCCTTCATCTTTGATGATATTGTCCAGCATTCACTGCCATATTGAAGAACTGACAACACACAGCAATCCAGTACTCAAATTCCTTGTTTCTAGTGAAAGTATTCTGTTTCTTAATACTTTACTCAACTTCTGGAATACTTCCTTCGCCATGCCAATTCACCTTCGGATCTCTGTGTTGCACTTTCCATCTTCTGTTATAACACTTCCCCGGTATTTAAATTTTTGTACCTGCTTGATTCTAGTATCCCTGACTCGTATTTGGCATATAGGGCTGCTTTTTTTTACTGATGACCATGCATTCGGTTTTCTTGCAGTTTATTTGTATTCCTTTCTTGTCACTCTCTTCAGCTACCTTCTGTAGGAGGTCTTGTAGTTTCCTTTCTGTGTCTGCTATCAGCACTGTATCATCTGCGTACCTTAGGTTGTTTAAATTGTGGCCTCCGATTACAAATCCAGGCATAACTTTTAGAGTCCTCAAAATATACTCGCTGTACAAGTTGAACAGATCCAGTGAAAAGATACATGTCTTATGCCCCTTTCTATTTTTGTATATCTGCTGAATTCATTACCTGTCTGTATACAAGCAGTTTGCTGCCAGTAAAGATTCTTGATTACTCTTAACTCTTTCCTAAATATGTCAAGGCTGCTGAGCATCTCCATCAATTCTTTGTGGCATATTTTGTCAAATGCCTTTGCATAATCAATAAAGCACAGGTATAAGTCCTTCTTCATTTGTATTGCCCTTTCAGAGAGCATTCTAGTATGAATAAAATAAAATCAATCAAATGTTGTACTCAGCTCAGCAATTCAACTGTTATACTCTGATTGAAATTAGATCTCATTGTGATTCACTCCACATCAAAATCTGTTGTCTAGATGTGAATGCTATGAAAGCAAGATTTTAAATAAAAAACGTCACTGTCTGTGCAAGAGCTTCAAGTGCCACACCTGGCTCACAATAAAAATTCTCTAAAAATATAAAATAATATTTAAATGTTGGAGCCAATTATGAATATTGCTGCTAAAGCAAAAGCATGACAAAAAATTGCTGAGTCATGTATCCACCCTGACTGCTTAAAAGGATCTATTCAGGACACTGATGGCTGTAGGCAGGTAGAGTTCCACCAGTGGCCAGTACAAGTTGACCTGACACAAACTTTTTAGACTTTAACTCAGGCCTATACAATAAACTCCCCTATCCTCTAGGTTTCTTCCCTTGTTCACAAAGTGACATTCTGCCTTGATCCTTTAATGACAATAATATGTTGTCTCCTTTTCTCATCAGCAGTGCTTTGTTGTTTTCTTGTAACCATACACAGTATAACATTTCTATGCTAATGACCATTACTACTATTCATACACACATAGAGAATTTAAGTTTTTTTTATTTTTAACATGGCAAAGCTTACATTTTGATTTGAGGCTGAAGAAATGCCAATCTATTGTAATAAAAATAAAAACCTTTATGAGTATTACTTATGGTGGTAACTGGTAATAATCAATATTCTGAGGTGCATAGTGTGAGTGTGACATAAAAACCAAAAAACAAAAACCAAACAAGGTAGAAGAATTGTCACTTACCAGAAAAAGAAGAGAAGTGTAAAATCAAGCAACAGAATAATTAATATTAATAATCAATTAAAGCAAGACGTGCCAGGTAACTAGTTCTATAAAAAGAAAAATGATTAAAAAAATTAAAATTATTGAAGAGTTGAAAATAAAAACTATATTTTTTCTACCTACAAAGCGCATTTATCCTTAAATTCTGTTTTAGTAATTATTTTCTTGTGTGTGTGTGTGTGTGTTTTAAAGATTTCAGCAGAAAAAAAAGATAATTTTTAATACTGATTCCGCAAACGGCAAAAGAGAAAGTTAAAAGTAAACATTTAAAAATGCCACTGAACTGATAAAAATTTAAAAAGCTAAAAAATTTTACTTCCGGGCTTTAAATTACTTGAATAGAAATAACACTTCATTATTCCTTAAAACAATGAAGACAAATAGAAAATTGCAATATAGATTTATATTATATTTATATGTATTGTATATTAAAATGTGTGTTTGTATAAAAACTTACTCTAATTTTTATCTGGGATTTTCAGTAGTAAATATGGATTGGATAGCACGTCTCGCCAATTTTGTCGCAAAACAAAGTTAAACTGGATAGGAAAATAATAACTACACATATACTTAAAATGTTTCACCCGTTGTTTACTTTCAGTAAATTAGGCAAAGTTAAAATCTTTAAATTTAAGTAAACGAGTAGACTTGACAAGCAAAAAGATATAGCCGCTCCTGTAACGAAGGATGAACCCGGTGTCAAACAAAAGACGTTCCGAGTTAATAATGATACCGTTTGCCCAATATACCCATAATAAAAAATAAAAAAAATCCTTTCTTTTCACTTGCAATCTTCAATATTCGTCGGTAATAGGGCTTTTTTTATTTATTGCTTTTACGATAAACACAAACTAGTCATTAGTGTATTTTAATTTATTGAAAAATATTAGTGGTCATTTATCAACCATCATCTGACTTCTTCTTCTTCTTCTTCTTCTTCTTCTTCTATGTGCCCTGTCCCTTCAGGACGTAGGTGATCATGGTTTTCCACGTCTCCCTATCCCTTGTGGCTCTTAGTATGTTTGCTCCTATTACTCCTGGCAACCCCCGTTCCGTCATCCACCTGATCAGGCCCTGCAAATATGTTATCCGCTGCCTTCCTCTGTCTCTCTTTCCTTCTATCTGGCCAGTTAGTATCAGGTTCTCCAGGCTCTCCTTCCTCATTGCGTGTCCCAGGAACTTCAGTTGTCTCAGTATTAATTTCCTTTTTGTTGCCATTCTTTCCAACACCTCATCGTTGCTTGCATGCTCAGGCCACGATATCCGCAGCATCCTTCTGTAGAACCACATTTCCGCTGCTTCCAGTTTTGTCCTCATTTTCGATGATATTGTCCAGCATTCACTGCCGTATTGAAGAACTGACATCACATAGCAATCCAGCACTCTTTTCTTTGTTTCTAGTGAAATTTTCCTGTGTGTTAGTGCTTTACTCAGCTTCTGGAACGCGTCCTTTGCCATGCCAATTCGTCTTCGGATCTCTGTGTCGCACTTTCCATCTCCTGTTAGAACACTTCCTAGGTATTTAACTTTTTGTACTTGCTTTATTCTAGTATCCCCCACCTGTATTTTGCATATAGGGTTGTTGTTTTTTTTTTTTTTTTACTGATGACCATGCATTCGGTTTTCTTGCAGTTTATTTCTAGTCCTTTTTTTGTCACTCTCCACCGCTACCTTCTGTAGGAGGTCTTGTAGTTTCCTTTCCGTGTCTGCAATCAGCACTGTATCATCTGCATACCTTATGATGTTCATGTTGTGGCCTCCAATAACAAATCCTGGCGTGTCATCTAGGGTCCTCAAAATATTTATAGCGAGTATATCTTCTCTTATTCCGTTTGTAGTGAAGAGTAGTAGTCTACCGTAGCAGGTTAACGGAATTTGGCCTTGTGAAAAGATAGCCCACTATAATTCATAAAATGATTATAAATTCAAGAAAGGCAATTAGAGTATAAAATAACATTTATATATTGTTGTGGTGGAATATCCTGGTCCTACCCCGCAATGGGTATGGCCCGGGTCATAAAAGACCGCAACGTGAATCAAACGGTAGTAGAGCGTTAGAAGAGGAAAGCGAGCGACTGACTATACTAGACTCTACGTCATTACATGGGAGTGACGGAAGCTTTCTTCTCACGACGGAAGCATACGTCCTATACAAAGACAGTGCCTTCATAAGTGTTATTCGTGTACATGTATTTGGTTTATTGTACTAACGTATAATAAATCTCTATTTATATATACTCAGTGTTAAGAGTATTTCTTACACTATTTTTTCTCTGTTTACCCCCCCCCCCCCCCGAGATACAACAGATATATACATAGCAATTATGTTTTACAATTAAAACAATACTTGAAATAAAGGTCCAACGGAAGTTAGAGAGTTCATGGCAAAATAATAAGCTGAAAGAGATAAAAGAATGTTCATGGAAGATATAATGCTGAAAAGGTAAAAGGCTTAGTAGTGTGATTAATGTTCATTTTCAAGTTGCCGATTCTAAGGTCAGTGAGTCAGTAAGTACTTTGTGGAATGTCTTTGAAGAGGTCGATAAGTACTTTTGAGACGGGGAAAGGAAAGAGGTCAGAATAGTAGCCGCTCGACTTAAGTCAAGGGTATATCAATTACATTCTTTTCCTCAAGTTCTGACTGTCTGACGAAGCTTTTGTGTCTTCGCTTTTTATATCGGCATTTTGGATCAAAACGCAGCTAGTTTCGAATTTCATCCTTGTATTTGATTCTGGGCTTCCCATTGGCTGGTAAATAAAATTCGCGAAGGCACGCGAAATGATAATTTGATATTTGATTAATTTTTATTTTTCAACCGGAACATCTGCGCGAATTCACTTGCATAGAGGTGATTTTATTCATTCGCTTTCTGGTCGGCATAGAGCCAACATCCGGTTTGCTCGCTTTTGCTCGGTCGGTATCACCACATATTCTCGCTGTACAGGTTGAACAAATCCGGTGAAAAGACACATCTTTGTCTTACGCCTCTTTCTATCTTTGTAAATTTACTGAGAGCGTTACCTGTCCGTATGCATGCCGTTTGCTGCCAGTAGAGATTCTTGATTACTCTTATGTATTTCCCGAAAATGTCGGGGCTACCGAGTATCTTCATCAATTCTTTGTGTCGTATCTTGTCGTATGTCTTCGCATAGTCAATGAAACATAGGTACAAGTCTTCATTTGTATTTCCCTTTCGGAGAGCACCCTAATCATGAATATGGCGTTCCTTGTTTCAGTGTCTTTGACGAACCCGCACTGTTCCTGCCCTATCTCTGGTCTGATTCTGCTTCTCGCTCTATTCATCAGGATTCTGACAATCAGTTTTGTAATGTGACTCATTAAGCTGATAGTTCTGTGTAGTTCACACTCGTTTGTGCCTGGTTTCCTCGGCAGTGCTATGAATATCGACTTGCATAGGTCGTCTGGTATTATTCCACTGCGATAAATTCCGTTTATTATGTCGGTAATTTTTTCTATGCCATATTCTTCTAAGGCTCTCAGCTACTCTATCACTATGCTGTCTAGACCAGCTGCTTTGTTTCTGTTCATTTTGGCCATTGCAGCTTCCACTTCGGATTTTAGTATTTCCGGTCCATCCACCTCCTTGTGTATTCTCGGTTGTTCCCTCCTGTCGCAAAAAGATCCTTTATATACTCTTCCCATCGCTGGAGTATTTCCTCTTTCTCCAATATCATTGTTCCATCCTTGGATTTTATGCATCCTGTTGAGGAGCAGGTTTTTTGTCCTGTCAGTTCTCTTATCTCTTTATGCATCTCTGCTTTATTGGTCCTGCTCAGTCTCTCTACTTCTGCGCATTTGTTGTTGAGCCATTCCTCTTTAGCTTGTCCGCATTTGTTCCTTATCTCTCTGTGAAGTTTCTTGTACTCTGCTCCATGTCTTGGCGTTATTTTTTGTCTCCTTTGCATCATGTGGAGAATCTCTTCGGTCATCCACTCCTTTTTTCTTCTGCGTCTGATTTCCTTTGGGGCTATGTTGTTCGCTTTGAAAACTCAAAGATTAATTTAAAATTAAAAGTAAAACATAAAAAGAAAAAGTTATCACAGAAAAATGCATACAAAATGAGTGGTGAAAGCTTCTACTTTAACTTTAGCAACACTATTCGTGTTGGCGCCAACAGTTATAGTTTTTATATTTTAAGAGAATTTGTTTTGTCAGCTAGGAGTGATGCTTCAAAATCTTGCACATAGAGTAACTTTTTTATTTGAAATTTTGCTTTCATAGCATTTACATCTGGACAACATGCTTTAGTGAATCACGATGAGATCTAATTTCAACCACAGAGTATAATAAAGTTGAATGGCTGAGCTTATAGTGGGTTGCTTATCTATTCTTTTCTGTTAGTAGTGGGAGTCCGTTCTAGTGAAGGGTAGTTGTATATTGTTGAAGATTAACGGACTTTGGCCTTGTTGTAGATAGCCCACTATAAGTCATAAAATGATTCAAGAAAAGCAAATTAAGTTGAAAAATAACATTTTATATATACACGTATCAATTAATGTTTTTACAATTGAAGTAATACTTGAAATATAGGTCCAACGGAGGTTGAAATGTTCATGGCAATAAAATGCTGAAAGAGAATTAATGCTTAAGAATGTGGGGAGTATTATAAGTAAGGAATGTCTTTGATGTATTCGCTCCTTAGGTCAGTAAGTAGTTTTTGAGGCAGGGAAGAAGGAAAGAGGTAAGGGTGGCGAGCGTAGTAAGCCACTTGACTTTCGGTCAAGGGAGCTACTAATTACTCTCTTCTCCTCGAGTCGGTCTGCCTGGCGATGTTTTCTGTATCTGCTTTTTATATCTTCTTTTTGGATCACAGCAGCTCACTTGGGATTTCACACTTGTATTTGGTTCTGGGCTTCCCATTGGCTGATAAATAAAATTCGCGTAGGCTCGCGAACTGGAAATTTAATATTTAATTAATTTTTAGTTTTCAACCGGAACATCTGCGCGGAACCGGCGGCGCACGGACGACTTTTGGTCATTTTCCTTTTGGTTGTGAAAGCGCTAACATCCGGTCTTTTGCTCGGTATCACCACAAGCTGAGTACAACTTTTGATTGATTCTATTTTGTTCATGTTATGCTGTATGGATAGGAAACAGAGAATTAAAATCGACCTTCTTATTTACTTTTACAATGGTTCTTTACAATGACATGTGAAATCCTGGTTTACCCAAATAGAAAAAGGATTGACCATGTGCTTAAAGAAAAGTCGAAACCGGGTTTCGCAAGTAGGTGTTAAACTGGTTTTCTGACCAATGGAATCAAATCACAAGACCAAAAAGAACTTCGCGTGTCAATGTGAAAAATATTAATTACAATAAAAGGCTCAGATCAGCACCATTCAGACAGTTGGATGGGGGGTAGCGAGAAGAAAAAACGGAAATGTAACTTCAACTTCAAATCGACCCGGACCTTCTCTTTCTCCTTCTTTCTCGTGTGCTGATTCATTTTACTTCTCCATTCTTCTCCATCCAAAGACATTCTTACTGAATACACACATAGATACGTACGCATATAATATTTCAATAATTATTGCTATGAACATTTTCTTCAACACTTGATACCTTAACTTTCTCATAGAACATTTACTCCTACCTATTCTTGTTATCCTTTTCATTAATAAATTTCTATTTTAACATTCAAATTCTATTCGACGCTATTCTTCCACAATTATACACAAACCTTCTAACGAAACTCCTCTGATAATTCTGATGATAATACTGCATAAAACTTGTAAGCTGTAGGGAGTTTGGTCATGTATGACACAAGGCAGAATTAAAGAAACATTAACCAGCCCCCTATAGTTTCAATGCAAATACTCTTAGAAAAGGCATGCATTAGTCTTCCTTCAATTATGGGTTAAATAAAAAGCAGACTGGGTGGCAGCCTAGCTAGAAGGAAAGGGTTAATTAAAAAATATTTGTTACATTATTATACAAACCAAAATATTAATAATGATGATAACAGATATTTAAAAAAAATAAGTTCTCTTTATTTTTGTTAAACATGTGTTGATAAGTACTTAGTGACAGTAATAAACTACTTTGAAAATTTGTGAAGTTTCCACTTTTAAGGTCGACTAAAAAAGAAGCATGTCATAAATCAATAAAATGGAAGAAAAGTTTCAAGGGAATACTTTTGTTACAAAGAAAATGAGATGATATAAACTCTTAATTATATAAATATAAAATGAGAAAAGATAAAAAATTAGACAAACATAGACTTTCATATCCACAAAAAATAAAATAAAAATAAAAGTGAGTGTCTAAAGGATGTTTTTTCTTTAAGACACCTCTTGTATTTTAACTACCTCCACTCCCTGGCAATGTTTATTGTTTTAAAAAGCGATGTTTATAATTGTAATTATAGCCTAAACATATGGAAGTGAATTTTTACATTTTCTTTGTTCCTGAGAATTGACAATAGGAATAATAAATATTATCTCTTCATATCTATGAGATGACTCACTTACATAGGAAGTCATTAAGTGTATAAATAGCTACAGCTATTATCCTTGAGGCTTATGAGTGCTTACCACTTCCCGTGAGTTAGTAACACTATATAACAATGGCGTCACATATATCTAAAGAACCGAATGAACAATTATCACTTAAAAATTCCAAGTACACACGAGTATAGCTTAGGAGTGTAGCAGCTAAAACTAGAGTAAAAAAGCTGAAGAATTTTAAATCAGTTGGAGGAGAAAACCAGATAAAGGATCTCTTCTTGGCAACTGAGGGTTTTGAGGCGATTATAAAAGTGTTGTGGCGTAGCTCGAACACGTGACATACGGTTCACAATATATAAATATTCGAGTAGTGACAGGGGAATCGGCAGTTGGCGGCTAGCACGGTCGTTGTCTACTCAGCTCATTAGTTGTTGCACCCTACACGGACGTGTACTACTGTATCTACCGAGAATAAACGTATTACTTACTTATATCTGTGTATTGTCATTTCTCCACGATACAGCAAAATGTATCATCAATTGCACACCCAAGACTGTTGAAGAAAATGACGTTCACCGATATAAATTAAGTAATAGCAAAAAACAAAACAAAACAAAAACATAACACCCAAGAAAAAAAAATCAGTAAATACAGAGAAAGCTAAGTTCATTAACATTTCTCAAAAGGTGAATGAACCAGTCATTGAATACGTTCTTCGTTTTAAACAGGCGGCCAAATACTGTGAGTTTGAGGAACCAGGATCAGAAAAACAGTCAGTTGAAGAGGATTTGATCCTAATGATATTGGTAAACAGCCTTCAGAATAAAGAGTATCGACAAATGACTCTAATGCAGTTACAACGGAAAAGTTGTCACGAGAAATATGTGTCGAATTTGTTCAGCAGCAAGAATTGATTAAAAAATGTAATTCAACAAAATGTACGAATCTAGTGGATATATGCGCGATAAAGAAAAAAGATTGATGTTTATTCCCACATCAGATGCACATTATTCAAAGAGAAAAGTAAAAATTTCCGGTGTGGTGATATGAAATAAAAATAACTCTCTTTTCTTCACTGCTTGCAAATTTGCGAGCCAATGTGAAATCTAATTTTGACCAATAGGAAAACGGATTGGTTTCGTATTAAAAGAAGAAAAAAAAAACCCAAAACAAAACAAAACAAAAAACAAACAAACAAAAAACAAAAACAAAACAAAACAAAACAAAAAATAAATAAAGGGAAATTTCACGAGCTAGGATGAATTATTTTCTAACCAATGAAGGGAGAGCAATTTACAAAACTAAAAGAAAGTAACAAGCCAGTGTCCAAACGTCGTTTGATATAAAAAGAGAAAGAAAGTTGAACAACTGAGATAGGGACGAAGGAGTCAGAAAACGTCCAACCAGCCACAATGTAGAAAGAGATATTCTAAACTGCTGATCGCGCACAACTTTCCCAGCGACACACATACATATCCGCTTCTCGTGTGCTAGTTCCCTATATCTCTTCTTCGTCTTCATCTTCGTCTACTCGCCGTCAACAAAAAGAAGACAACAACAGCAACAAGACATTTCAACTGATTCCTGAAATTAACGTCGATAAGTACTGTTTTCCATTACCGCCTTTTCTTCCTTTTCACTTACTAGCCGACCGCAAAAAGAAAGTAAAGAAACGAAGACCTTACTACAACAAACGAATTCTGGATGAATTTAATTCCTTACCACTATTTCTCTTAGAACAGTTCCAGAGTTAATAATTTCACTTCCTACAAATTGATGTTATTCTGTTCTATAAATAAATTTCCACTTATTTATACAAACGAAACACTTGCTCTTTCCAACCTTCTAATAACTGTAAATTGTTGGAAGTTCGGTTATGTTTGGCACAAGGCCAATTTAACAAACATAATCGATCGTCCCCTTTATCCGGTATATAGAAAAAGATGTGAAAAATGTTAAAAAATAATAATTATAAACGTATGTGTAAATCTCAAAGGAGAAACGTATTATAGATGATCATAACAAAACGAAGAGGAAATAGGTATGGACGTCATTTCACTGAAAAAAAAAAATTAAATAAAAATAAGAATAAAGAAAAAGAAAAAATCAAATAAAAAAAAGAGTTATTAAAAATCCGAATCAGTAATGTCTTACTGGACAGGCAACTAGATACGGAAAGTGATGTGGCTTTGATTTTCAGAAAATTTTGGAAGAAATTAGGATAACCAAATTTAACTCCATTCCCACCAATTATTTTTGAAAAAAAGTTTAATTTTCAGACGATTTTTTTTATTTGTTTATAATATAATAACTAAGAAACTGAAGCACTTCGAAATACTCGAGCAATAAAAATTGTATATTTTACAGCAAATAGCTGAAGTCAAAAATTTAGAAAACGCACACGCATAAAATCGGATCAGAATCACTAAAAACAAATTTTGGTACAACTTACTAAAAAAATAAGGCCTAAAATAAATTAAGTGATTTTGGTTACCGATTGGAGAAAAAACAAAACAAAACAAAACAAACAAACAAACAAATTAAACTTTCAATTACCAGTGTCTATAGTTTGTGGTGATACCGACCGAGCAAATCGATGAACCGACTAAAAAGCAAATGAACAAAACTCGTCGTGCGCATCCGAGTTCGCGCAGATGTTCCGGTTGAAAAATAGAAATTAATCAAATATCAAATTTCCATTTCGCGAGCCTCAGCGAATTTTATTTACCAGCCAATGGGAAACAAAGAATCAAATACAAGTATGAAATTCAAAACGAGCTGCTTTTGATCCAAAAAGCAGATATAAAAAGCGGAGACGCACAGCATCGTCAGACAGACGGACGCAGAGACCAAGGAGAAGAATGTAATTAATATCCCCTTGACTTAAGTCGAGCGGCTACTACATTCGCTTCCCTTCACCTATCATCACTTCTTCCTGTCTCAAAAGTACTTACTGACCTCAGGAGCGACTACTTCAAAGACTGTTTCCTCACAAACCAACTTACTGACTTACGGACCCTAAAAGTGGAAACTTCAAAATGAACATTCCTTACCTACAAGACGTCTCCACATTCCTAAGCACTAATTATCTTTTTCAGCATTATTATTTGTCATGAACACTTTAACCTCCATTGGACCTATCCTTCAAGTATTACTTTAATTGTAAAACATTAATTGATATGTGTATATATATAAATGTTATTTTATGCTCAAATTGCCTTTCTTGATTTTATAATCATTTTATGACTTATAGTGGGCTATCTTCCACAAGGCAAAATTCCGTTAACCTGCAACGGTATACAATTACCCTTCACTAGAACGGAATCCTACTACAACTAGAAAAAGAAAAAGAATAGATAAGCAACTCGCTATAAGTTATTGGTGCCAAAAAATAAATTTGCGTCTCGAGTTGATCATGTGACTGACTTATTTATTCATGCACGTCTTCGGTAGCAGTTCGCCAGTCAGTAATCAGTCAGTTATCGCCCACAGGAGGACACTAAAGAGAAACCACAACAGCAACAAGACGACACTTCCACTGACTCATGGTGAGTCGGTTTTTCTCTGATCATTTATTTTTGTTCTTTTCTCTCTAAAACAATAACTTCTCGCAATCTCTTTCACTTTAAATTGACTGAATCTTCTTCCTCCTCACTAGTAACAAAAGAAGAAGAGGAACAAAGACTAACTATCCGGACTTTACACAGATAGCAAAACATAGACTTATCTTAACTTTTCAAATCCCATTTTGCTTAAACAAACGAACTCTTTGAACTTTTGAACTTTGAAGCTATTTACTACCCTAACAAATAGGACACTGAAAAATACCAATTGTCTATTTATTATATATGAAATATATAATTCTTCTTTCTATTTTTCTATAAAGCATTCTTTTTCATGTTGTTTTTCTTAAAATTTATGTTGTATTTCGTGGACAGGATACTCGGCATTAAATTTTCATTTTAATCCGGGTATTCTGCTTTCACAACCTCTATCAGACGTATAAGTTGACAATTGAATTCGTTTCAAGCTCATAACGGTATAAATAATAAACATTAGCAAAACAGGCTAATTTAGTAAACGATAAATATTGCATTTTATTTAGTCAATTGAAATTTTAAAAATATGACAATAATAACTTCCTTCATCACTCTCGCAAATTTGAGAAAAGAATTTTCACGACCTACTGTGAAATAATTTCCTAATCAATGCAAACCTTGTATTCAAAAAGCTGACACCTCTATGTGAAATTAGATTTTTAATTTATTTACGGATATAAAAATAGAAGCATAATTTGGAAGGTAAGTTTGATCTACATATGTGTGCACACACACGAATCTACACATACGCGCGCACAGTGGAAAAACAGCCAGCAGCCGCCAAGTAAGTCATTGTCCACGCACACAATAGAAGGGATTAACCAGCAACCGCCTACCTAGCCTTTGTCTACAAACACACAAACACATTAGGCTATGAAGTAATTCTGTTCACACCAAATTAAGAACACTTAATGACTTTATAAAACAAACTTCACTGCAAGGAAAATTAAACATTTTATTGTTAGTTCATATTTCTGAAAAGAATATATAAGTGTTATTTCAACTGAACTACAGCTTCTGCTTTTCCTTCAGTAAATAAGCCTTTTCATGTTTCATTTAAAAGATGTGTTGTTGTCGTTAAATGTTTTTACTTCCGACACTCAGATAGCAACAAAACCTGGCTAGATGAATCCCAAATGGCCAACTGCTTGACTTCACTCAACCATGTAAATGATGTAACATCCCTCTGTAATTGCCATTGCCACATGAAACGCGCGTGAGAGGACTGACAAGCTGCGGGTATATATTGTAAAAGGTTTTATTTCCTTTACAGTACTTGTGCAGCTGTGAAAACTGCAATTAAAATAAACAAATAACATGGAGGAAGAATATAGACAAGGATAGATAATTACAGAATTCGAAAAAAAAAAAAAAGAAAATAAACAATGAACTTTACATAAATAGTTGTAACAAAACAGGGAACTTCTAACAAGTGTTTAAATCAGCAAGAATCGTTTGAATCGCCAAAGCAATACATTTTTACAAATTAAGGAAGGGTCTAAAAGCGATAAAAACTTTAAAAGAATTAAATTCATTAACTATAAAATTTGTCTAGGGTTTGCTGAACATTGAATGGAAAAAATGTTAATTACCTCGTTGGCACCTCGTGTGGTCTATGGCAATTGAGTTACTCCCTAACAGTACCGAACGAATGTGCTGCTACTGGAGATAACAAATTTACGTCTGCCCTCTTAGAAGGTCTCAATTCAAAAGACTGTTAAGGGGGTTTCTATTTCTTACGCAGAGACCAAAAATCCTATACTTTAGAAAAGGTTGCCGTAAGACAGCTTATTTGTTATAATTTTACTTACTCATTCTAACTTTACTGTTTTGTCTCATACTTCTCGTTTTGACTTTATTATTGTTTTACGTTATCCTAAAATATAAGGAACTATATTTTCTGGCCACATTGTCCCAAGGGGTGACAAGGCCGCCGGTCAAGAATACGAGAAAACAAACCTGCTGATTTTTACATTGGGTTTGGTAGCAAATGGTGCCTGGCGGCAGCTACACCCTCATCATAAAATCAGCAAAGCAGAAACGAAACCAGTAGGAAGAAATGGTATTTTGGCAAAGTATTTAATTTTCAACAATGCGTGAAAAACAGTATCAGTATTATGAATAATGAACGAATCGGAGCTTATTTTGTGGTTTACACCTATTTTGTAACTCCAAGTCAGCCAGTTAACTGCCATACGCGATACACGCTTAGGCGATCAAGTTTCTTTCGAGCCAAGATTGACTAGGCAGAAAATACACCTGCAGTAGGTTGCCATTACATTCTGCGGTAGACCGGTTAACCAACACGGCTATAGAACCCAATATGTTCTGCTATTTAACCTCTAGCTGGAGACAGAAGAGATGACTTATTACCCTTCCAAATTGTGAATGTAAAAGTGAATGTAACGAATTCAACTGAAATTCGAACTCGGTTCTCTGACTTTTCATTTCAAGCCGATATCCATTGATTCACACATTAAATCTCCATCCGATTTTCGCAAAACAACAACGAGTGAGACCTAATTACTACCACAAGAGGGAACATGTTCTAAAATTCCTTGCCCCACCATTGATTTTAGTTTAGTAACTACTGAAGGTAGAATGTGATTAGGCAGTCTGAGAGATTCAAAGTAATAGGATGACTCTTTACCATTTATTAAATGTCGCATGACATTCCTGTCTCATTTTATACTGTTGAATAATTTTGCTGCATCAACTTTAAAAGACATCTATTCCAAAGAGTTATGACTTTCGCATTTCACTATCATAATGGAAATAACTTCGAAGCGTGTGTTGGTCTCAAAAGTTCCTTCAAAACAAACTAATGTTTAGATGAAAGAGCCATCGAACTGTCTTAGTTTAATATGGCTTTTCTTTAATTTGTATTTGCCTATTCGTTCCTAGAAATATATTGGGATTGGGGTGACATCATTCCCAGTATCTACTTATATAGGAAAACTTATACCATTTAATTTAATTTTTCTCTGCCACTTTTCTCTTTGTATCACATATGCATCTGCATTTTTTGAAGCGTGTTTAAATTTTTCACCCTTTCTATTTTGTTTTTATATTTACAAACGAACTGGAAATTATTTTACTTCTCAAAATTCTAACATATTCGTCCTAAAACTGAACATTTTGCCCATTCGTTTTTTTATAACGCCTTCTTCCCCAGAATTATTTTAGAAAATACGCTATCTCCAGGTTTGAAGTATTTACTTATATTGTTATTTCTTGATTCTCTAGACTAATTTAATAAAAACGGACTTAATCTTCTTTATCAACTCTGCTGGTAACATTGCAGACACGGTGTCATTCAGAAATTGTTGTAGCATTACTTCATCCGACTTTTCTCCTCCCGACTTTTTAGTGCCCTTTTTAAACTTACCGACAAACCGTTACGCTTGTCTGTTTGATCTTAGGTGATAAGGGGGTAGTTGTAATATGTTCTATTGCTAACGATTTACAGAAAGCTTAAAATTCACTAAAAGTAAATTTTATCCCGTTATCTGAAACAATAGCGGCAGGTACACCGAAGCTTGCAAAAATCTCGCGTAGGAAATTTATTGTTACCGCGGTAGTCGGTCTTCTACATTTTAATATTTCTGGCCATTTAGTGTAACTATCGATTACCACTACATAGTGTGTTGCGTTTAACGGTCCTACAAAATCTATATGTATTCTGTCATATTGTTTTTTTTTCGACCAAGGTTGAAATTTCATAGGCGATGACATTGCTGCCAGAGCACAACCTTTGCATGATTTCACTAAATTTTCGATATCTTGATCCATTTTTAGCCAATACGCATTAAGGATTTAATTCTAGAAATTCCTGGATGTCCTTTGTGAAATTCTTTTAGCATACGTTTTTGCAACGATGCTGGGACCACAATTCTTTCTTCGTACATAAGTAAATGCATATGCGGTGAATTGAATATCGGCTTGGAAAGAGAAATCTGAGAGCCGTGTTCGAATTCCAATTGAATTCGTTGCATTCACTCACGCAAAAATACCCATAGGAAAGTTATTAATCCGTCGTTCCTTAATCTAGCTATGGGTTAAATAGCGAAACAGATTGGGTTCTATAGCCTTGGTTGGCAACCAATCTACCTCAGAAAGTAATGGCAACATACTGCAGGAAAATTTTCAGTCATGTCTCTTTCGAGAAGTGATCGCCCAAGCATGTATCACGTATGACACTTAATTGACTGACATAACTACATTATTTCATAATGAAAATGCCTTATTTCAAGTAGTTATTTAAATCGTAATTGCTTCTTCATTTTCATAATAAAGTCGTCTTTTTCCGACTTAATTCTTATGCCCTCCGATCTTATGAGTAGTTCTCTTACAGTATTGTATTATACAATACTGTAAGAGAACGGTGTCCTCAAGTGGTTCGCAGAATTTTGGTATTAGTCTAGATAATCCGCATGACTTAATTTTTTGGATAGTAAAAACTCCATTTTATAATTATAATCTATTTGCCGTATGTGTGGGAACACCCTGTTTGATCTATAAATGGACAATAATGGACGATGGTCTGTCTGTAGTCTGAATTCTCTACCATGTATGAATTTATGAAACTTTTTATAGCAAATATGATGGCTAATGCTTCTCTTTCTATCTGGTTGTAGATTTTTTCAGCTGCAGTTAATGATCTTGAAGCATGAACTATGGGTTTAGTTTTTCTGTCCTCATATATGTGTCGTATCACCGCTCCAATACTCGAATCACTTGCATCTGATACAACCACAAGCTTTAATTTAGTGTCAAAATGAACTAGTAACAAGTTCTACGTTAAGATTTTCTTGATCTCTTTTTCAAAGAGACATTATCTGACCAATTACATTTCACATCTTTCTTTAGCAGATTATTCAAAGGTGCTCTTAATTTACGCAAACCCTAAAATTGCTTTTAACTTTGTTACATTTGTTGGGGCGGGTATGTCTTTTATTGCGCTCGCTCTTGAAAGATCTGGTCGTTTATTGTTTCCATCGAAAATTTGTCCTAGATATTTAATTCTGGACATAAACAATTCACATTTTCCTTCACTGATCTTAAAGTCGTATTCTTTAATTATTTCAAATATTTTTTTACATCATTCTTATGTTGCTCTCAGGTCTCATTTTTATTAAGTACATCATTTGTACAATCCTAACCAGCAAGCATCGTATTCATAATATGTTGGAATATGCTTGGTGCTAGCTTTATACCGAAAGGAAGTCGGTTAAATTTGTATAGTCCTCTATGAGTGTTAATTGTTAATAGTTTTAGGCAATCTTCGTCTACTAGAACTTGTAGGCAAGCGTCTGACAAGTCCAATTAAAAAAAAATTGCAATCATTTAATTTGGTAAAAATTTCTTCTGGACTTGGTAATGGCTAGTTGTATTGTTTCAAACTTATTTTTAATTTCGTTGAAAGATCAGTACATGCACGAATTATTTCTTCTTTTTTAACGAAAACTGTTGGTGATGCCTATTTGGAATAGTCCATTTTTGATATCATAACTAATTTTTCTAATCTCTCTAATTCCTTATTAATTGGTTCTAAAGAAATTGCAAAAGATACACTCGTTTTTGGTTTAAATTACATTCTCCTTTACCTCAAATTTAGTTTTAGCTTTTGTGCATGTTCCTACACCTTCTGAGGAAATTTCTGGAAAACTCGTTTTCAATTAATTCTTTAATTTTTCAGTTGCTATATTAGCACTAGAGGTAATAATATTTATTTTGTCGCAAAAAGAGTTCATTGGAAGGTTCCAAAGATCAAATAATGCAATCCAATCTGTTTCAAATAAATTCAAATAAATTCTTTACTCAGTTAAAAACGCGTTCAAAGGCTTGCTATTTTTTCTTTATGATTTTTGTCTTTACTCCGTGTATTTATCATATTCACATGCGTTTTATTTTTCCTTCATTTTGTGTATCTGCAAAAGTACTACCCTCCCACATTCGTAGCATTTTTTGTTCTTGAGAAAACAATTACTTTTGAAATGCCTACCTCTACAACCGTGGCAAGTATAAGAGGATTTATCGACCTTTTTTTATTGTACTGTTAGGAGTTGAAAAACGCCAATCATTTTTTCTCTTAGATGGTCAGACCCTGTGTACTTGTGAAATGACACTTTTCTCAATCGTTGTGGTATTGAGTTTTAGATTTACAATACTTTGACACTCTTCCGATATTTTCTGGAGAGTTAATGTGGGATCCATTTCTAATTTAGCAAGTATCCTGTATCTTATTTCCGCGCCCTTATTAGAAGTTAAGCCCTGTATGAATATGAGGAATTTAAAAAATTCGAAGGTAATTCATTAAACTTCTCACATTGCCATCGTGTATTAAATAATAAGCTCTTATTACCAACTTTTTTTAATAGTATTACAATAATTTTGTGGGATTCATACATTCACACCCATACACATATCTATTCCAGCACATATTTGTAAAATATTATTATATTCATACCTATACACCTACACATTAAAACAACATGCGTGTTTCCATCTGCGAGACAGGCTATGTTAGCAGGCAGTGGTTGGTAAATCTTTACTGGTCATCCTGTGTTCAATCCTATTTTTCCGAATGTTCATATAAGGAGTCTCACAGGTGTTGCTAGCCAGTAGGGCCACGATCATAGGCCGCGATCTTGGAGACATGTGTTTCCTAACTCGAGCGAGACCCCTGCTATCAAGGTGATAGAGGGACATCTGTATAATTCTCGCTCTTACACGCCCGCACTCAACTGCAGGTAGCAATTAGTGGCGCAAATTTATTTCTTATACACACATGCATGTGCACACACATTTCTCAATACAAATTCCAATTATGACTCAAGAACTGTATGTATTCTTCTTTTCAGAACTTTATTCCAATCAATCTTTCATTAACTTTCTTCCAATGAACATTTAACTTTTCTTAACAGTCTAAGGGAGAACACTTCTTCTCCACCTATTCACTTTGTTTCTCTCGATTAATTGTATTATTTGTTAATACATGTTTATTCTGGTTATATTGACGTCATCGTTGTTTCTTATTTCCTGTGTCATGTGTCTGATCATTCGTGCGTCGTGTCGAATCCTAAATAGTGTAAAGGCATTAGTCCTCTACAGTTTCATCAAAATTTATTATATATATCGCTGTGGCATTTCGGAACTAAGTGATGGAAGAATAATAAACCTGTTTCAGGAGACACATCTACATTTGTTAACTAGTAATGCCCACTATTAATGACTGCATCTAAATATATGTTACAGCTCATCCTGAATTCGAAATATGAGCGAAGATAAAAAATATTAAAAATTAAAAATTTAATTGTTTAATAGTGTGAAGCGGCAGTTGTACATCAAAATCTGTTTCATCATTCTAGGAGTTCAGTATTTCAGGAATTTGAAATTCTCTGCCAAAAATATTACTGTTACAGCACGTGAAGTTCTCACTATAAAAAAGCGCGCCTAGAATTATCCAGTGAGGAAAGACAGCGCGACCTGTGAGATGGAACCAGCAACAAGCTCTAAAAAACTGAAATTCAGGCATAAGAGGAAAATTCTCTGCAAACTGAAACACAAAAAAACACCAGTTCAACAATAACCTAAAAAATTAAAATTTATCGCTCAGCTAACAAACAGAATCAAACAAATTGAAGATAATTCCAACATCTACCGATTAAAATTCCATTTACTAAAGAAAAAATTTCTACAAGACGACTTCATCAACTTTAGTACAAAGCAAGAAATTATCAAATTCATCACAAGACAAATTCAGTAATTATAAGTAAAAAAAAAAAAAAAAAAAAAAATACAATTTCAAACTGCAATAACGCTTAAAAGTAAAGAATTATTGTTTTCTGGCATTTTTGCATATCACATTTTAAAAATTATTTAAAAACATTTTAAACATTAATTTCATGCTTAATTTGATACATTTTACCATTGTTATTAATGAAAGTTGAAATACGTACATAAAAATTCTGCACATTCATGCTTTACACGCAAATTGTATAGTTACAAGTATTACATACTTGTAACTATAAATTGTTGATTTATAATTCATCTCTTGTCAGTGACTTTATTGAGAAAATTCTTCTTGACTGGCGCAAAATAAACTTTGTTCGTGGAGTTTATGCCCACACTTAATGACTGCACATCAGTATTCAAAGGCTTTTCGGAACAAAGTAATTTCGATATATATCGCTATAGCATTTTGGAACTAAGTAATGGAAGGATTATAAATCTGCAATTCGAGAAACATCCTTATTTGTTAATAATAATGCCCACACTTAATGACTGCATTACAGTAGCGCCCAAATTTAGGGAACAAAAATGAAAAACTTAGTATCTCCAAAACTATCAATCGAAATTGCATGAAATTTTCACTGATAGTAGATAGAAATCTCCCATACACTGTGTCTAGCTTTCATGTTACAGAAAACAATGGAAATGAATTAACATATTTACTGTTTTTCATGTGTCCAAAATTAGGGACCAATGAACAAAAAGCTAAGGTTAAAGTTTGATCATCCGCTCTTCTGATAAGCGTCTGTAAAGATTAAGAATCTGACGCTTGTTTAATATTACTGCAACAGTTTCCACCATGTTTCAACGAAAGAATCTTGATTCCTCTACTCAATATGAAATTGTGAAACCCAGAAATGATAATAATACCGTAAAAAAATGCTGACAAGGTAAACTGTTCGAAAATTGTTGTTAACAGAGTTTTGGTTATATTATAGTGGGGTATCTTATCTATTCCTTTTTCTAGTTGTTGTGGGATTCCGTTCTAGCGAAGGTTAGTTGTATACTGTTGCAGGTTAACGGAATTTGGCCTTGCGGTAGATAGCCCACTATAAGTCATAAAATGATTATAAAATCAAGCAAAGCAATTTGAGTAGGGAAATAACATTTTTATATACACATATCAATTAATGTTTTTACAAATAAAGTAATACTTGAATATAGGTCCAACGGAGGTTAAATGTTCATGGCAAATAATAAGCTGAAAGAGATTTAAGGCTTAGGAATGTTGTTCATTTTGGTAATAGAAGGCTGACAGAGAGAATTCGATACTTAAAGTAGTGTGGAGGCGTCTTGTATGTAAGGAATGTCTTTGATGTATTCGCTCCTGAGGTCAGTAAGTACTTTTGAGACAGGAAGAAGGAAAGAGAGGTGAAGGGAGGCGAACGTAGTAGCCGCTGACTTGGTCAAGGGGATATTGATTACACTCTTCTCTTTGGTCGTCTGGCTGCTGGGTGCTTTCTGTCTCGGCTTTTATATCTGCTTTTTGGATCAAAAGCAGCTCGTTTGGAATTTCACACTTGTATTCTGGGCTTCTCATTGACTGGTAAATAAAATTCGCGTAGGCTCGCGAAATGGAAATTTGATATTTGATTAACTTTTATTTTTCAATCGGAACATCTGCGCGGACACGGATGCGCACCGACGAGTTTTGGTCATTTGCTTTCTGATCGTTAAAGTGCAAACATCCGGTCCATCGCTTTTGTTCCGTATCACCACAATATAAGGAGACCGGTCTCACAAACAATAAGAAGAAACCTGTCTGACTTCGAAAAACAACTGTCAGGCAGGGTAGTATAATGCACCGTCTCGCATTGAAAGATCATTTTCGAGCTGCAGAAACCATGTCTGAAACCATTAAAAACAACATCAATTTTTCAAAACAAACTGTGTCAAGACGATTACACGAAATTGGCCTATTTGCACGCTGTCCTAGGAAAAACAAAATAGTAAGATTAGCATTCAAGAAGAAGCATGTATTCTGGTCAGAAGCTGATTGGTCCAAAGTTTTTTTCAGTGACGAATTTTGTTTGGGAGTGATGGCAAGCAATATGTACAAAGACTAATTAGTGAAGTAATGAATAGGAATTGTACCAAGAAAACAGTGAAGTTTGGTGGAAACAGTGTAATGGTCTTTGGAATGTTTCTGCGCTTGGAACTTCGCCTCTTGTACGTTTAAATACGAGAGTAAGCACTGGAGTATGTGGTGAATACGGAATTAAAATTAACTCTATTCTCTTCACTTTTTAAATTAGCACTCCAGTGTGAAATCTAATTTTGACCAATAGAAAAAAACTGAGAGAAATTCACGAACTAGTGCCAAAAGGTCGTTTGCTATAAACACAGAAAAAGAAAGTTGAATCAGTCAGATGGGAGCAAGATTAGACACCGCCAAGATGTGACAAAAGAAATAACAATCCACTGACCCAGACATAACGTTCTCCCTTTTCTTCTTGCGTGCTATTGTCCTCTATCTCTTTTTCTTCGTCCTCACCATTCTCGCCGTCAGCAAAGAAGACAACAACAGTGATACTTCAACTAACTTCTAAAAATGAACGTTGATAATTACAATTTTTTTTATTGCTTTAACTTTCCCTTCACTTTCTTGTCGGTCATAAAAAGAAAGGAAGAAATACAGATTTTATTACAAAACTGCTAATCTCTTCTGAATAAAGACATTTGCTACAACTGGAACTTTGAATTCCCTTAACTTCTTGCTACATTTTCTCTTTGAACATTTACATAGTTACACATTTCACTTCTTACAAATTGATGTTATTCCGTTCTGTCAAAAAATTACTATTTAAACATACAAACGAAACACTTTTATTCTTTCAACTTTCTGATGATTCTGATATTAAATATTGATGATTCTGATATTAGATATTGATGATTCTGTTTATTAAATTGGCCTTATGCCAACTCCCTACAACTTAAGATAGTTGTAGGGAGTTGGCATAAGGCCAATTTAATAAACATTCAATCTTCTTCCAATTACATAAAATTTATTAGAACGTCCCGTTGTTCCTGTGTTGTAAAAATGGAGGTGTTGATACTCTCATATGTCTGCAGAATAATGCTCCGTGCCATAAGGCGAAGCTCGTGATGAATTATCTCGAAGAGCAAAGAATTGAGATACTTGACTGATCCGCTCAGAGTCTTGACATGAACCCCGCTGAAAAATTATGGAAAACATTAGCTGAGAAGGTAATGGCACAAAATCCATGGAATGTTGAAGATTTGTGAATGAAACTATGTGAAGAATGGGCTAAAATGACGGTTACTCTTTGTCAAAATTTGGTAAAATCTTGTATGAAAATATGTGCAGCAGTTATCGAAAATAAAGGTTTTAGTAGAAAATGTTAAATTGCAAGTTTGTCTTTTGTTATAAATTCGTTTCTATGATTTACTGTAACCAGAGAGCTAGCGACATTGTTGGGGAGGTGCATGTTTAATTTCACGCAATTTTGATGGTTAGTTTCGGAGATACTAAATTTTACATTTTTGTTTCCTAATTTTGGACGTTACTGTATATCGCTGTGACTTTTCGAAACTAAATAATGAAAGGATAATAAATCTACTGTTGGAGACACATCTTCATTTGTTAGTCAAATATACCCAATCTTAATGACTGCATTATTATGGGTGTGGCTTATCGGAAGTAATGAAAGAAAAGAAATCTACAGTCGTAGAAAAACTACTCAGAAATAAAAAAAACACTGAAGGTAAATCTAAAAATTTAAAAATTTAAGGAAATTAAATTTTCTTTCAGATAATTTAATGAATTTTCAAAAATTTTAGGGGTTTTCGAGATTTTACAAAAGTTTATTAACTTTTTCAAAGATGTTGAGAAATTACCCCGAACTTAAGAAAAAACACTATAATTTTGAAATTTTCAAACTCTGTGGAAATTAATTTTTTTTAACTGAAAATTATGAAAACATTTGGAAACCATTTGGGGTCGATAGAAAACACTTAGTTTTTCAGAAATATAAGGGGTTTCCAATAATTTAAGAAAGTTTATATTAACTTTTACAAATACGTTGAAAAAATACTTTTTAAAAATTTTTTCTTTAAAATAATTAAATGCTCATTATAAAAAAAGTGTTGAAAACACATGGCATCAATTAGAAACAGAATTTCAAAAATTATACGGGTTTTCTATATCGAAGCGTTTTTCTTCTTATCATTAATTCGAGTTTCTGGTTGGCAATGTCACTTCAGTCCAATTGGAGTTTTCAAGCTTGTGACGATTCAAAAATGTCTTTGTTCACTTCACACCGAAGTTTTACGGAAACTGCTGAAGGATTCTCTTTGTGAGTGGTGGCAGCGGCGGCAGCGGTAAGTCGTCTTCTCTGTCAACAACTCCACTATCTGAAAAATCAATCTTCTCTGTCAACAACTCCACTATCTTCTCAGCGCAACAACTCCACTATCTGAAAAATCACTTCTTATCTGTCTTTAACTCCAGTTGGCCATTTCGAGACTTTCTCTATTTTTTTCTTCGCTTACCTGACCTCGCAGTTGCTGTTAACTTTCGCTGACCGTTCGTCATTCGTCTCGTTCCCACTGCCCACACGCTGCAGCGCACCGCCGTCTTTGCCTCTTTCGCTGCCGTCGCCGTCGCCGCCTCTGCCGCCTTCGTCGTCCGTCGTATTTTGTGCGCGCAGGCAAGGTGTCGTCGTTCGTTGGTACGTACGCTTGTTCGTTCGATCGATCTCTCGCCCGTGTCTGTTCCACTCTGTTCGTCGATGCCGTCGTGGTAGTGGTCGTCGTCGTTCGTCGTCGTTTTCGAACGAGTCAGCTTCCTTCGGAGAAGAACGAACGTCCGCACACACACACACTTTCTCCTGGGCTTGTCTGTCTTAACTCTGGTGGGCCGTTTCAAACTTCGTCTGCAAAATCACTTCTTGTCTGATTTTAATTCTTTTTGGTCGGTCGGCGGCAGGCACCCAACGGCGCGGTAAATACAAAGATAGTCAGGAACTCTATGCTTTAGGTTATAAAAATTTCCAAGCGAAATTTTAAATTTCACTTTATTCTTATAGTCAGATTTAACCTTTTGCACTTATCAAATATTTCCTTTATCTGTGACAATCTTTTTCGACAATAAAAAACTATGTTTTGTTAAAGTTCCACTTTTATCGGCGGTGTAGCTCAGACATCAATTGTAATTCTCTTCGTCATGCTGCCCCCGCCTGTCAATAATAACCTCATTTAACCCGGCTGGCCATCAACAGCACACCCGAAAAATATGAATTCGTTCATATTTTTGGCTTTGGGTTTGCGATCTCTTATTTTACTCTGCTCAAATTGGAATACTTAAATTTATTACTTGCGTTCATATTAGAACAAACAATTTTTTCAGTTGGTTCTTTTCGACATGTAAAAAGTACAAACCAACACAATTCCTTCCGCCCGATAGCAACAATTAATCTGCACAATTTATAATACAATTAATAAAATTTCTTTCTTTCCATGCCGGCGAAAACAGTGTTATCTTTATTGCATGCAAAATATAGTGTTACAAACTATCGAAAACCCCTAAAAGTTTAGGAAATGTAAGTGTTTTCAATTGAAACCAATTGTTTACATTATGTTTCCATAATTTTCAGAAAATTACATTAAAAATATCAAGAAGGTTAAAAAATTTTTAAAAATTACATTTAGAACTATAGTGTTTTGTTGATTTCGGCGTAGTTTTTCAACGTATTTGGAAAAGTTTCGTAAACTATCAAAATCCACGAAAAGAATTTGAAAATCTAAGTGTTAAAATTGATACCAAGTTTTATGAAAATGTTTCCATAATTTTCAGAAAATTACATTAAAGGAAAATTAATTTTCTGATTGCTTAAAAATTTGAAATTTATTCAAAACTAGCGAAAATCCCTAAAATTTTTGAAAATCTAAAACTATTTACTTGATACCAGGTGTTTTCATCACTATCGAAAACCTCTAAAAGTTTTGAAAATTTAACTGTTTTCAATTAATACTAAGTGTTTTCATCATGTTTCCATAATTTTCAGTAATTTCTCTGACAGAAAAAATACTTTTCTGAATGTATAAAAATTTAAAAATTTAACTTCAAAAATAAAGTTTTTCTTGATTTCGACGCATTTTAAAAAGTTAATAAACTTTCATAAACTAACAAAAATACATTAAATTATTGAAAATTTAAGTGTTTACAACTGATATCAAGAGCTTTTATCATGTTTCAATAGTTTTCAGAAAATTATCTTAAAGAAAAACTTAATTTAGGAATGTTGAAAAATTTCAAAATTTGCTTTCAAAACAATAGATTTTTTGTTGATTGAGTATTTGTAAAAGAAAAGAAATATTCGGAAACTATAGAAAGCACCTAAAATTTTCAAAGTCAAAGAGTTTTCAATGGGTACCAAGTGTTTTCATCATTTTTTCATAGTATTTATTGAATTGTCTCATACAAAAATATTTTTTTCCGTAAAATAACGAAAACTCCTGAATTATTTTAAAATTTAAGTGTTTTCCATTGATACCAAGTGGTTTCAACTTGTTTCAGTTGCTTTCATTAATTTATCTTCAGGAAGAATTAATTTTCTGGGACTTCGAATTATTCAAAATTGCAGTTAAAAAGTAGTGCAAATCGTTGATTTCGACGTTGTATTTTTACATATTTGTAAAAGTATTTAAAATTCCGTAAAGTATCCAAAAACACCTAAATTTGTTCAAATCTAAGTGTTTTCCATTGCAACCAATCGTTTTCATTGTGTTATAATAATTTTCATTAATTTATATTAAAGATTAATTAATTTTATGAAAGTTTGAAATTTTCAAAAAATTAAGTTAAAAAACTATAGTAATTTTCCTGATATTTTAACTTCTGTAAAATATCGCAAACCCCTGAATTTAAAAAAAAATCTAATTGTTTCAACTTGTTTCAGTTTCGCCGTTGTTTTTCTAAGTATATGTAAAAGATTTTAAACTTCCGTAAAAAATCGAAAACACCTAAAATTTTTTAAAATCTAAGTGTTTTCCATTGCAACCAATTTTTTTCATCATGTCATAATTATTTTCATTAATTTATATTAAGAATAAATTAATTTTATGACAGTTTAATTTTTTAATTTATTTGAAGAATGAATTAATTTTCCGGGACTTTGAATTTTTCAAAATTCAAGTTAAAAAGTATAGTAAATCGTTGATTTCGACGTTGTTTTCCGACGTATTTGTAAAAGATTTTGAACTTCCGTAAAGTATCAAAAACCCCTAAAATTTATTTAAATCCAAGTGTTTTCCATTGCAAACCAGTCATTTTCATGATTTTATAATAATTTTCATCAATTTTATTAGGGATAAATTAATTTTATGAAAGTTAAAAATAGCAATATTCTTGATATATAAACTTCCGCAGAATAAAGAAGACCCCTGAATTTTTTAAATATCTAAGTGTTTTCCATTGATACGAAGCGGTTTCAACTTGTTTCAATTGTTTTCATTAGTTTATCTTCAGGATGAATTAATTTTCTGGGACTTTCAAAATTCAAGTTAAAAGTATAGCAAATCGTAAAATTTTTAAATCCACGTGTTTTCCATTGCAACCAATCGTTTTCATAATTCTATAATAATTTTCATTAATTTATACTAAAGATAAATTAATTTTATGAAAAGTTTGAAATTTTCAAAAAGTACGTTAAAAAATATAGCAAAATGTCTTGATATTTCAACTTACGTAAAATATTAAGGACCCTTAAATTTTAAAAAAAACTAAGTGTTTTCCTTTGATACCAAATAGTTTCAACTGGTTTTCAGTTGTTTTCATTAATTTATCTTAAGGATGAATTAATTCTCTGGGATTTCGAATTTTTCAAAATTCAAGTTAAAAAGTATAGGAAATCGTTGATTTCGACGTTGTTTTTCTACGTACTTGTAAAAGTTATAAAAATTCCGTAAAGTATCGAAAGCCCCTAATTTAAAAAAATCTAAGTGTTTTCCATTGCAATCAATCGTTTTCATCATGTTATAATAATTTAATAATTAAATTAAAACTATAGCAATATTCTTGATATTTAAACTTCCGTAAAATATCGAAGACATCAATTTTTTTAAAAAAACGTAAGTGTTTTACATTGATACCATGTGATTTCAAATTGTTTCAGTTGTTTTCATTAATTTATCTTAAGGATGAATTAATTTTTGGGACATCGAATTTTTCAAAATTCAAGTTAAAAAGTGTAGCAAATCGTTGATTTCGACGTTGTTTTTCTAAGTATTAGTTAAAGTTTTTAAACTTACGTAAAGTATCGAAACGTTTTTTAAATCCAAGTGCTTTGCTTTGCAGACAATCGTTTTCATCATTTTATATTAATTTTCTATAATCTATATTAAAGATAAATTAATTTTATGAAAGTGTGAATTTTTCGAAAAATACGTTAAAAAGATTACCTAAAGTTTTTAATAATTAAACTTTCGTAAAATATCGAAGACTCTTAAATTTTTTAAAAATCTAAGTTTTCCATTTGTACCAAGTTGTTTCAAATTATTTCAGTTGTTATCATTAATATATCTTAAGGATTAATTAATTTTATGGGACTTCGAATTTTTCAAAATTCAAATTAAAAAGGATAGCAAATCGATGATTTCGACTTTGTAAAAGTTTTTAAACTTCCGTAGAGTACTGCAAACCAGCTAAAACGTTTTTTAAAATCTCAGTGTTTTCCATTGCAACCAAGTTTTTATCTTGTTATAATAATTTTCATTGATTTATATTAAGGATAAATTAATTTTATGAAAATTTGATTTTTTCAAAATGTATGTTAAAAAAATATAGCAATATTCTTGGTATTTAAACTTCCGTAAAATATCAAAGACCTCTTAATTATTTAAAAAAACTAAGTGTTTTCCTATGATAGCAAGTGGTTTCAACTTGTTTCAGTTGTTTTTATTTATTTACCTTAAGGACGAATTAATTTTTTGTACAACGGATTTTTCAAAATTCATGTTAAAAAGTATAGCAAATCGTTGAATTCAGCGTTGATTTTTTTACGTATTTGTGAAAAATTTAAACATCGGTAAAGTATCGAAAACCAGTAAAATTGTTTTAAATCTAAGTGTTTTCCATTGCAACTAATCATTTTCATCACGTTATAATAATTTCATTAATTTATATTAAGGATAAGCCAATTTTATGAAAGTTTAAAGTTTTAGAAAAATTACATTAAAAAACAATAGCAATATTCTTGATATTTTAACTTCCGTAAAATATAGAAAACACCTGAATATTTAAAAATCTAAGTGTTTTCCATTGATACAAAGCGGTTGCAATTTGATTCAGTTGGTTTCATTAATTCATATTAAGGTTGAATAAATTTTCTGGGATTGCGAATTTTTCAAAATACAAGTTAAAAAATATAGCATATCGTTGATTTCAACATTGTTTTTCAACGTATTTGAAAAGTTAAACTTCCGTAAAGTAACGAAAACACCTAAAATAATTTTAAATCTAAGTGTTTCCCATTGCAACCAATCGTTTTCACCATGTTATAATAACTGTTATTAATTTATATTAAGGATGAATAAATTTTACGAAAGTTTGAATTTTGGAAAATTATTTAAAAAAATATAGCCAAATCATTGATATTTAAACTTCCGTAAAATAAAGAAGAACACAAAATATTTTTAATATCTAAGTGTTTTCATAAATATAAAGTGGTCTCAACTTGTTTCAGTTGTTTTCATGAATTTATATTAAGGATAATGTAATTTTCTAGGATTTCGAATTTTTCATAATTCAAGTTTAAAAGAATAGCAAATCGTGGATTTCGACGTTGTTTTCCGACGTATTGTAAAAGTATTTAAATTTCCGTAAATTATCGAAAACGCCTAAAATTTTCCAATTCAAAAGTTTTCCATTGCAACCAATCCTATTCAAGATTTAATAATAATGTTCAGAAATTTTATCATGGAAAAATAAAGTATATTAGAACATGATGAAAACATTGGGTAACAATAGGAAATGCTTAAATTTTAAAAGATTTTGGAGGTTTCGACATTATACAGATGATGAAAAACTTTTAAAAATAGGTTGAAAAACAAAGCGTAATCAGATAAAAAGCGATACTTTTTGAGGTATATTTTGAAATATTCAGTGACTCAGAAATTAAATTCATCTTTAGGATAAATTAATAAAAATAAGTGAAACACGTTGAAACCACTTGGTATGAATAGAAAACACTTAGATATTAAAAAAAATTTAGGGTCTTCAATAATATTTGGGAGATTGAATATCTCCAAAATGCAATAGATGTATTATGTAAAATTAGAAAAATTCAAATATTCAGAAAATTAATGTAACTTACATATAATTTAATAAAAATTATTATAACATGATGAAAACATTAGGTAAGAACAGGAAGCGCTTAGATTTAAAAAAAATTTGGAGTTGCAGTTACTGTGCAGAAGTTAAAAACAAATACGTTGAAAAATTATGTAAAATCAGTTAAAAATCGATAGTTATTGAGGTATATTTTGAAATTTTCACTATCTCAGAAAATTAATTCATCCTTAGGATAAATTAATGAAAACAAGTGAAACATGTTGAAACCACTTCGTATGAATAGAAAACACTTAGAAATTAAAAAAAATGAGAGTCTTCAATATGTTCTGGGTGTTTGAATATCTCGAAAATGCAATAGATTTATTACGTAAAATTTGAAAAATTCAAATTTTCAGAAAATAAATTTATGTTTCAGAAAATTAATAAAAAATTATAATAACATGATGAAAACATTAGGTAACAATAGGAAAAAGTTAGATTTTAAAAGATTTTGGAGTTTTCGATATTTGACAGAAGTTTAAAAACCTGAAGAAATAAGTTGAAAACCTTATTCGAAATCAGCTAAAAAGCGATACATTTTGAGGTATATTTTGAAATTTTCAGCATTTAAGAAAAATTAATACATCCATAGGATAAAAATTAATGAAAAGAAGTGAAACATGTTGAAACCACTTGGTATGAATAGAAAACACTTAGATATAAAAAAAATTTAGGGTCTTCAATATTTTCTGGGAGTTTGAATATCTCGAAAATGCAATAGATTTATTACGTAAATTTTGAAAATTTCAAACTTTAAGAAAATTAATTTATCTTTCAGATGAATTAACAAAAATGATTATATCATGTTGATAACATTAGGTAAAAATAGGAAACGCTTAGATTTTTAAAAAATTTTGGAGCTTTTTACAGAAGTTTAAAAACTTTGAAAAATACGTTGAAAAACTATTCGAAATCAGCTAAAAAGTAATACATTTTGAGGTATATTTTGACATTTTCAGAGTCTCAGAAAATTAAATTCATCCTTAGGATGAAATTAATGAAAAGAAGTGAAACATGTTGAAACCACTTGGTATGAATAGAAAATACTTAGATATTAAAAATATTTTAGGGTTTTCAATATTTTCTGGGAGTTTGAATATCTCGAAAATGCAATAGATTTATTACGTAAATTTTGAAAAATTCAAACTTGCAAAAAATTAATTTATCTTTCAGATAAATTAATAAAAATTATTATATCATGTTGATAACATTAGGTAACAATAGGAAACGCTTAGATTTTGTAAAAAAAGTTTGGAGCTTTCGATACTTTACAGACGTTTAAAAACTTTGAAAAATACGTTGAAAAACTATGCGAAATCAGCTCAAAAGTGATAGTATTTGAAGTGTATTTTGAAATTTTCAGAGTCTAAGAAAATTAATTCATCCTGATGATAAATTAATGAAAATAGGTGAAATATGTTGAAACCATTTGGTAAAAATGAATAGAAAAAACTTAGATATTAAAAAAATTTTAGGGTATTCAATATTTTCTGGGAGTTTGAATATCACGAAAATGCAATAGATTTATTACGTAAATTTTGAAAATTTCAAACTTTAAAAAAATTATTTTATCTTTCAGATAAATTAATAAAAATTATAATATCATGTTGATAACATCAGGTAAGAATAGGAAACGCTTAGATTTTAAACATTTTTTGAGCTTTCGATATTTTATTACAGAAGTTGAAATACTTTGAAAAATACGTTGAAAAACTATGCGAAATCAGCTAAAAAGTGATACTTTTTGAGGTATATTTTGAAATATTCAGAGTCTCAGAAAATTAATTCATCCTTAGGATAAATTAATGAACATAGGTGAAACCTGTTGAAAACACTTGGTATGAATAGAAAACATTTCGATATTAAAAACATTTTAGGATCTTCACTATTTTCTGGTAGTTTGAATATCCCGAAAATGCAATAGATTTATTACGTAAATTTTGAAAATTTCAAACTCTCAGAAAATTAATTTATCTTTCAGATAAATTAATAAAAATTATTATAACATGTTGATAACATTAGGTAGCAATAGGAAACGCTTGGATTTTAAAAAATTTTTTGATTTTTCGATTCTTTACAGAAGTTTAAATAATTTGAAAAATACGTTGACAAACGATGCGATATCAGCTAAAAAGTGATACTTTTTGAGGTATATTTTGAAATTTTCAGAATCTCAGAAAATTAATTCATCCTTAGGATAAATTAATGAAAATTAGGTGAAACATGTTGAAACCACGTGGTATGAATAGAAAACACTTAGATATTAAAAAATTTTAGGGCCTTCAATATTTCCAGGGAATTTGAAAATCTCGAAAATGCAATAGATTTATTACGTAAATTTTGTAAATTTCAAAGCTTCAGAAACTTAATTTATCTTTCAGATAAATTAAGAAAAATTAATATATCATGTTGATAACATTAAGTGACAATAGGAAACGCTTAGATTTTAAAAATCTTTGGAGTTTTCGACACTTTACAGAAGTTGAAAATCTCTGAAAAATACGTTGAAAAACAATCCGAAATCAGATAAAAAGTGATACTTTTTGAGGTATATTTTGAAATTTTCAGAGTCTCAGAAAATTAATTCATCCTTAGGATAAATTAATGAAAATAGGTGAAACATGTTGAAACTACTTGGTATGAATAGAAAACACTTAGATATTAAAAAAATCTTGAGGTCTTCAATATTTTCTGGGAGTTTGAATATCTCGAACATGCAATAGATTTATTACGTAAAATTTGTAAATTTCAAACTTTTAGAAAATTAATTTATCTTTCAAAGAAATTAATAAAAATTATTATATAATGTTGATAACATTAGGTAACAATAGGAAACGCTTAGATTTAAAAAAAATTTTTGATCTTTCGATTACTTTACAGAAATTTAAATAATTTGAAATATACGTTGAAAAACTATGCGAAATCAGTTAAAAAGTGATAGTTTTGAGGTATATTTTGACATTTTCATAGACTCAGAAAATTAATTCATCCTTAGGAAAAATTAATGAAAACGGGTGAAACATGTTGAAACCACTTGGTATGAATAGAAAACACGTAGATATTAAAAAAATTTAGGGTCTTCAATCTTTTCGGGGAGTTTGAATATCTCGAAAATGCAATAGATTTATTACGTAAATTTTGAAAATTTCAAACGTTCAGAAAATTAATTTATCTTTCAGATTAATTAATGTAAATTATTATATCATGTTGATAACATTAGATAACAATAGGAAACGCTTAGATTTTAAAAAAATTTTGGAGCTTTCGATAATTTACAGAAGTTTAAAAACTTTGAAAATTACGTTGAAAAACCATGCGAAATCAGCTAAAAAGTGATTCTTTTTTAGGTACATATTGAAATTTTCAGAGTCTCAGAAAATTAATTCATCCTTAGGATAAATTAATGAAAATAGGTGAAACATGTTGAAACCACTTGGTATGAATAGAAAACACTTAGATATCAAAAATATTTTAGGGTTTCAATATTTTCTGGGAGTTTGAATATCTCGAAAATGCAACAGATTTATTACGTAAATTTGGAAAATTTCAAACTTTCAGAAAATTAATTTATCTTACAGACAAATTAATAAAAATTATTATATCTTGTTGATAACATTAGGTAACAATAGGAAACGCTTAGATTTTAAAAAAAGTTTGGGAGCATTCGATACTTTACAGAAGGTTAAAAACTTTGAAAAATACGTTGAAAAACTATGCGAAATCAGCTAAAAAGTAATAGATTTGAGGTATATTTTGAAATTTTCAGAGTCTCAGAAAATTAATTCATCCTGAGGATAAATAAATGAAAATAGGTGGAATATGTTGAAACCATTTGGTATGAATAGAAAACACTTAGATATTAAAAATTTTTTAGGGTCTTCAATATTTTCTGGGAGTTTGAATATCACGAAAATGCAATAGATTTATTACGTAAATTTTGAAAATTTCAAACTTTAAGAAAATTAATTTCTCTTTCAGATTAATTAATGTAAATTATTATATCATGTTGATAACATTAGGTAATAATAGGAAACGCTTAGATTTTAAAAATTTTTTGAGCTTTCGATACTTTACAGAAGTTGAAATATTTGAAAATTACGTTGAAAAACTATGCGAAATCAGCTAAAAAGTGATAATTTTTGAGGTATATTTTGAAATATTAAGAGTCTCAGAAAATTAATTCATCCTTAGGATAAATTAATGAAAATAGGTGAAACATGTTGAAACCACTTGGTATGAATAGAAAACACTTAGATATTAAAAAAAATTTTAGTGTCTTCAATATTTTCTGGGAGTTTGAAAATCTCGAAAATGCAATAGACTTATTACGTAAATTTTGAAAATTTCAAACTTTCAGAAAATTAATTTATCTTTCAGATAAATTAATAAAAATTGTTATATTATGTAGATAACATTAGGTAACAATAGGAAACGCTTAGATTTTTAAAAAATTTTGGAAGTTTCGATACTTTACAGAAGTTAAAATCTTTGAAAATTACGTTAAAAAACTATGCGAAATCAGCTAAAAAGTGATACTTTTTGAGGTATATTTTGAAATATTCAGAGTCTCAGAAAATTAAATTCATCCATAGGATAAATTAATGAAAATAGGTGAAACATGTTGAAACCACTTGGTATGAATAGAAAACACATAGATATTAAAAAAATTTTAGGGTCTTCAATATTTTCTGGGAGTTTGGAAAATCTCGTAAATGCAATAGATTTATTACGTAAATTTTGAAAATTTCAAAGTTTCAGAAAATTAATTTATCTTTCAGATAAATCAATATACATTGTTATATCATGTTGATACCATTAGGTAACAATAGGAAACCCTTAGATTTTAAAAAAATTTTGAAGGTTTCGATAATTTACAGAAGTATAAAAACTTTGAAAATTACGTAGAAAAACTATCCGAAATCAGCTAAAAAGTGATACTTTTTGAGGTATAATTTTGAAATATTAAGAGCCTCAGAAAATTAATTCATACTTAGGATAAATTAATGAAAATAGGTGAAACATGTTGAAACCACTTGGTATGAATAGAAAACACTTAGATATTAAAAAAACATTTTAGGGTCTTCAATATTTTCTGGGAGTTTGAAAATTTCTCGAAAATGCAATAGATTTATTAGTAAATTTTGAAAATTTCAAACTTTCAGAAAATTAATTTATCTTTCAGCTAAATTAATTAAAAATTGTTATATTATGTTGATAACATTAGGTAACAATAGGAAACGCTTAGATTTTAAAAAAAAATTTGGAGGTTTCGATACTTTACAGAAGTTTAAAAACTTTGAAAATTACGTAGAAAAACTATGCAAAATCAGCTAAAAAGTGATACTTTTTGAGGTATATTTTGAAATATTCAGAGTCTCAGAAAATTAATTCATCCATAGGATAAATTAATGAAAATAGGTGAAACATGTTGAAACCACTTGGTATGAATAGAAAACACTTAGATATTAAAAAAATTTTAGGGTCTTCAATATTTTCTGGGAGTTTGAAAATCGCGAAAATGCAATAGATTTATTACGTAAATTTTGAAAATTTCAAACTTTCAGAAAATTAATTTATCTTTCAGA